>CM019070.1:51986950-52619450 GCA_009667805.1 Leptobrachium leishanense | reverse complement strand
TGACATGCTGCTAGTGCTGGCAGAATGTCCCGTCTGGAAGGGCTAAGAGGGAGACCAGCACTGGTTTCAGATAAGATTTAAAGAAACAAAGATTACAAAGGGAAGGGGAGGGTGCAGACAGGGTCAAGGGGGGTTAGAGTTTAACCCCTCAGTCGTCTCCTCCCATTTTACCTTACAGTATCCTTTTAAGTGAACTTGTTTCTTGCCCTGCACAGGTTCAGTTTGGCGTATTTGATACTTCTACTACCTATACACTGTGCAAGCCGAGATGTGTAGAGTCTCACTGCCTGCAGAAAAAGCTGTCACCCAAACCAGTTACGTAAGGTGTGAGTATATGGTGTCTGTATGGCAAGGATCCAAGAGAAGTGTGGTGACTGTATGTGGAGGTGATCTGAGTTATATCGGTTTCTTTGCTTCATAGTCTTTATTCCACCTAACGAAACATTATTTGGAGTGTATAATACTAAATAGAGAACAAAAACAGGTCTATGAGAACACCGAGAGCATGAAATCTGATTTGCATAGCTTCCTTTGTAATGGCAGCAGCCGGCTAAAACCTTCCTGTGAAACCTGAGTGGGTACACACCGGAGGGTAGCCCTCTAGTACTGGCACCCGCTCTCCTAGGGATATTTTTGCTCTCCATGAAGTACCAAGTAATTCATGCTGGCCTGGATTTTTGTCTTTAACTGATATCTATGATCCAATACTTGCTGTATGAAGAGTGGGAGCTGGCACTGGGTATTCTAAAATATTGGTAAATTGAATACCTCCCTGTACTGTGAAATTGAGACTCTGCAGTGTGTGAGTGGAAGGAATATCTAAATAGTGCGTCTCATTGGAGGGTCTATGACCAATGCTTCATCTTTTTTGAGATTAGCCGGCCCATAGCTGTATTATGCTTCCGCTAATCCACGTAGCAGCTCGAGAGACCAGTGAAGTTTCTTACCGATTTTGTTCCTCCAGCTTTGCCAGCAGCTCTACGTCATCTGGGCTTAACTGAACTGGGGAGGAAGGCGAAAGCGCTGGCGTGGACAGAGTGGTCGATGACGACGTAGTGTGTAGCGAGGCTGATGGACTTGCCACCTGACTTGCCATTTGACTGACAGTGTGTGACACTGTGTTCTTCACCCATGAGAGAGTAGAGCTCAACTTTTCTGCAACCTTGTCTGTCGCCACCTGGGAACAGAAACAAAAGCATATTTATTTTCGGTTACCCGAAAGTTACCCAAACTCAATTCACACCTCTTCAGTAACCAAGCGAGCCTCTAAAAAAAAAAAAAAAAAAATATATATATATATATATATATGCGTATGAGTATGCTCTGTTGGTTGCCATGACTGCACGCCGATTACGTCACTTGGCGCATGCGCACTGGGTGGACGAGAACGCCGATCGGGGGAGTGGTGAGTACAGTGGCGTTTATAAAATTGTGTGTATATTTTACTGTTTTTATGTCCTGAAGAAAGCCCTGGGTTAGGGCTGAAACGTTGACGATTTTGGAATAAACTAACATAATTACATATACACACAAGCTGCTTAGATGCTTTGTTAACTCTATTGTGAATCCCATTAGTGTCTGATCCCTTGGGAATTGGAGATTGTCACTGTAAGACAAGGCGTAAGAAAACTGAAGGAAACAAAGTTTACTGGTAGATTAGACAGCGTATATGGTTTACATAAGCTATATTTGCCAGGATATACTCGAAAACGTGTGAAATCTCAATGTATCCTTCCTGGTAAAATAGGAATAAAAATAATAATTTGAGGGGGGGGTGTGTTTTCAACAGCAGGAGCAGAGGTTAAAAATAAGTGTCTAAAAAATAAAAACCTGTTTTTCCTAGAGCCGTTGCTGAATATATAAGCATATGAGCACATTATATTTAGCACATCCCACAGTGGCCACGAAGAAAGTCATTGGCAAGTTGCTAGGTAACTGCATCAGAGGATGGAGGGGGGGGGGTGATGTAGCTGAAAAGGTATGTATCTGCCATAGGGTACCACCTACTCCAAGATGGATTTCCTATGGGTGCCAGCAGGAGCACTGTCAAACCCCTCTGAATGGCAGGTGGGTTTTTAGCCCAGAGAAAGGCATTTTGCCAACCGGAGGAAAACAAAATTCAGAACAGTGGGGCAAGGGTCAGAATCTTCATATGTGATCAGGCCATTTCATTATAACCGGATCAGACTGTCAAACAAGGACAAATCCAAAAAAAAAAAAAACACAAAATCAAACCAGGGAGGTGTTAAAACCATAATGTAGTATGATGTGGCCGTACAAAATCTCATCAGTGTCTTGTAAACTAGGTCTGGGCATTGTCACAGCGCAAGCGCCCGTGTGTTTGCTCTTCCACGTGAAGCGAATGTAAATATACGATGCGGAAAGACTAAAAATAGCAGTGGAGATTTCTGGCTCGCTTTTCCTGCGAACACTCTCTCCGGGAATCTGAAGCGGCGGCCAAACGCACGGACGTCTGGAAGGGAACAGGTGCTCACAGACCCAGGCAACAAAACGCAACGTACAAGATATCCACCTCAGGTGAAGAACTGCAATACCCATGATACCCTGCCAGTTCAAAGATTGGTCTAGAGATGAAATTAAGCAGCATCTGAGGATCTAGTTTGGTGATCCCTGGTCTACAGGATTTCCCAATTCATACTCTAAACCATGTACATGCTCAATTTAACACTAACTAACACACACACACACACACCTGGAAAACTATTACATTCAAACAAGTCAAGGAATTTTAGGCCATCAATATCTGGGGGGCTGGAGTTAGACAGCCCTGATCTAGAGCTCTATTCCCTAGTTCACACCAACATTGGAACGCTAACGGGGAAAATCTGCGCCTGCGGGTATGGACTTCATGGAGGGTTGTGCTTTTGGGGACATGAGATTGCGCCGCGCCACAGAGAGATTGGAGGGAGGGAGACTGGAAACTATGTCTTCCCAATCTCACTCTGCTCCCGGGGACAAGAAGCGGCGGATCGGGCCACCGTTCTCGTCGCAGGATGAGAGGCAAGTATTGGATTTATGGGGGGGGGGGGGGTTTAGGGGGTGCTACATGATTTTGCAAAGGCAGAATCACGTAGGGCCAGCTTTTAGGAGGTGATAAAATATGGCTGCCCACATACTTGCAGTAATTAGCGCTAGCAGTTTGTAATACCTTCTAATCAAAACACTAATGTAGGTTTGCGCTCCCCATGTTAGGTATAGGATGAGCAAAGTACAGTAAGCTTGCAGACGTTAGCGCAAAAAACAATGCGCTAACAGATTACAAAAACAGGGGTAGCGTGCGTTAAACACACTTATCCTGGCGGTAACAGAGTCGCTAACATTAGCGCCAACTAGGGAATAGACCCATATCCTTTAATTACCTTGATCTACCTGGTCCAGCCAAATCCACAAGTCCTCCAATCTAGTCAAAGGATCAAGACATGAGTAAAACATACCAGTCACAATTAAGAGGGTCATTGAAAAAAAGTGTTATTAATACACACATTTTTGCAGAGAAATCGGGCATAACCCAACTAATCATTTTCTCAGTGACTCCATATTTATTCTTTAGATTGTCGAGGTGTCATCATTTTGACAAACATGTAAAAATGATTTACATTCCATAAAACAGATAAAGAGCTGTCTACTGTATGGTGCCTATGGCTACTTTGCCTATTATACAGTGTCTATACTGCAACATTGTAGCTGGAAGCCTCTAAGGGAGGATAAAATAAAAAGGGAGGCCTGATGTTCAGCTGCTCTTAACCTATCAAACCGTCAAGTACTTTGAGTTTAAGGTCAAGCTTGTAAATTTCTACTCCCTGCCTTGCCGAGTGCAAGTAGAGATTCTTCTGCACAAACCCAGATGGCAATAATAGTTATCCCATGAGGGAAAGTTTGATAACCATACGGAGTTTTAAAAAGTGACAGAAATTAGGTCAGTGTGGAGCAGACAGATCTTTGCTCAAAATGTAGCTCAATTGCTGCTCTGGGGCAGTTAGGATTTCACTCCTACAATGTATACATTATGCATCTCAAAAAGCAGTAACCATAACAGATAGCCAAGCAGCAAGAAAAACAGAAGAAAGTTGTGGCCCTGCTAAACTGAAGGCACCTTTAGGCTGGCATCAGATGAGCGCACTATGTGCCTACTGTACTTTCGTGCCTTCTGGCGTCCGTGGCAGCATTGAGACGCTGTGACGGGGCCAGCCACACGCTGTTACGGGCACACGAATTGCACACGCAACAGCGGACGTGCTGCGTCCGTGCAGCAGCCCTCTCCGGCAAAGCGCTGGGAGACGCAGTGACTGAGCTGCAAAGCGCAATCTTCCAGACGGGCATCAAGTGGAAGGAACGTCCACTCTCCCGGACGTTTCTTCCGCTCTCCAATGACGCTCGTCTGACCCCAGCCTTAGAGAGCAGCAGAAGGCAGATATGAAGAGAGAGTGGTAGTCAGCTCTCCCTGTTACTTTCCAATATGAAGGAAGGAGAGCAGTAATTAAGGATGCAGAGGACATCGGATATATACATATATATATAGATACAGGCCTCCTCACTCACACACAGCACTGAAGTCACACACCATGATGAACAAACTATGGAAAACTAATTATTTGGCTGAAGAGTAAAAGTTAGGTCTGACTAGATTTGGAGATTTGGGGGGGGGGGGGGGGAGTCCATTGACTTATTACTTGCGTTTAAAAATGACAATCAGATAAAATGGTGATACTAGTATTGTATTGGTGCCGATTCCGGCATTTGCACGAGTATTTTATACTCGTGCAAATGCCCCCCTCCCGATACCCGGAAGCCAGCGCTGGGCTGGCTTGCCGGTGTCCGAGGGGCTGGTAGCAGAATGCATGAAGACCATTCCCCTACAGTTTATTTGCGCACCAACTGGCCGCGGCACGTGATCCATGCGGTCATGAGACCACGGCTGGAGGCCAAATCACAGTCCAGCGACTGCTTGGAGGACCACATGACGCGGCCACCCGGCAGAGAATGCTTTCGGAATGCTCTTAATGCATTCCACTAGCGGTAAGGTCTGGGTGGGATATACAGGAGGTCTGGATGGGGTATATATGAGGTCAGGGTGGGGAGGTCTGGTGTGAGCAGGCTGTGCAATGGGTAAATGGGGTGTCTGGACATACATCTCAATATTAACATAAATTGGACAGGCTTTCAGCAAAAAATCCTAAATGAATTTATTGAAAAGCGGTCACATGACTTTAGAATATTGGTACTCGTATCCGGAAGGAAAAAAAAAGTTTCAGTACTTGTACGGTCTTTAAAAAGTGGTATCAGTGCATCCCTAATATAAACGGAACCAGGGTGATCTATAAAAACAGGTGAAACATACCACAAGAATCATGAAGCAGGGCTGAAGGACTGTATCTAAATAAAAATCTGAACAGGTTTCATTTCTGTTATTATTGTGAAGTTACGGTATTTGTCAGACCAGAAGGAGGACAGGCATTTCTTGTGACGGTGTTCCGAATTGATCAGAATGTTTATATTCCTGTTATTTGTATCCATTTCCTTTTTTTCCTACCAATAAGTATTGTGTGTAGCAGACCTTTTGTGCAAATGCATTTTTGCTGAACATGAATGTTTTTGGACATGCTTAGGGAAGCCTAGACATGTGGAAATTGAGATTTTTTTTTTCCCCCTGTAATATTTGCTAATAAACATTGCAGATGGATTTCAACATGTTAATCTAAGAACAGCTGGAGGCTTTAATTATATCTATGCTGCAGAGATAGTACGTGTAATTTTAATAAACATTTGGAGGCGAGTATTTGCTTTTCCAATCTTGCTATAAATCAAAATAGCAGCACAGAAAAGCTTTGAGAAATATTGAAAAACTTTTTTGAAACAGAACAAAGCAATCCCAGCAGGGATATCCCCTCCCCAGTCCAACCACAGTGTCCAAGTCCATAACGGCCAGCTACTCCGGAAGTCCCTCTTTCTTGCTGCTGACACAGTGCAGAAAAGTACTGTTTTTTTTTTTTTTTTTCTTTTTCTTCTACACAAAAGTTTATTGCAATCAATGTTACGCCAATAAAAAAAAAAAAAAAAAAAGTACGATGCAATTTACATTTATTAAACTACTGGTCAAAGCACAAATTTACACATCCTATGGACACTGAACAGTCTAAGTTCTGCTTCTATTCGCACAGACATTATACTGGAGGAGACAATAAATTTACAAGACTAACAGGAATCCGTAGTATAAAAACTGTACTTATGTAAACTGTTACAAAGGAACCCAAGGTAATGGCTTCCATCTCAACTAAGTCACCCATTCCGTTGCATATTTAATTTAAACTGCCTAGTGAATGGAGAAAGCTGGCAAGTTTAAATGTGGACACCGTGTTTAATGCTCGCCCCAGTGGAGTTTTTTTTGTTTAGCTACTTCTGCCTGGTCCCAATTAGATTTTTCTGAATTTCAAGTTTTGACATGAGGTTAAATGAAGATCCTTTTCATCGTTCCTCTTCGGAATGTCGACCAGGCAAGCTAAAGACTTGTACCTGTAGGTCTAAAACGAGCCACGTCAATTTAAGCTGCTGCGGAGAAGTGGTCTTTGCCAAACTGAAAACAAGGCACACACAGGCTCTTCATCAGGGTTTCAGTATTCCCCACATCTTGGATTTCGCACCAGTCATTGAAGGATATGAAATTGTATAAAAAAGGCTTTTCAAAATCTGTGAATTCAGATTGTTCATTCAGAGTACCAGATCCCATATTTCCAAATACTATCCAGTCTCCAACATTTCAGCTCGGGCAGAAGACAATGATCCACGATTACATCGAGCTCGTCGTAGGAAGGGCCCAAGAGGCTGCTAGCAAATAGAGGCTCATCCTGCTCGTGCTTCTTGTGCACGGTTGGAGCAGTATTTAAGTTGTCTGATAATTTACTTGCGAAAGAACCATAAACCCCATCATTCATGCAATAAATGAAAGTTGGGCGATTACTGGTTTGCTTGCCTATGGTAGGAAGTTGATCATATTCAACTTCTTTCTTTGCGATGATGTTAACCGCTAGTGTAAATGCAGATGAAACATAGTAGCTTCCAGGCTCAGCAATGACAGTAATCCCTGATTCCTCGGGGAAGTATACATCCAGCAGGGGGCCAACCGCATGCAGAAGCTCTTCTAGTTGGAATTCATCTCCTGAAAATCCACCGCCGATGTCCAGAACGTTCATTCTAAAGCCAAGCTCCTCTGCCATATCGTACACACATCTGGCATCAGACAAAGCATGGATGTATGCTTGTGGGTTCTTGGAAGAGTTTGTAACATGAAATTTCACTCCAATGACTAACATTTAGCTCCTTAGCACATTCCAAAAGGTGCCTGCAGTTCTTCAGAGTGGAGCCAATCATCATATTCATCTCTTCACCTTCACTGATGCCTTCTGTTGCAATATGAAGCAAGAGCTTTGCATTAGGATGGTTTCTTGCAATTTTCTTTAATTCGGTTTCATTGTCACACGTCATCATTGTTACTCCAATTTTAGCTGCGTATTTGATCTGTGCAGCTTGCTTACAAGGATTAGCATAAACAACATTGTCCATAGAGACACCCAAGTCATACACCAGAGTCATTTCATTTTTATTGGCACATGAAAATCCAGTACCAAGAACCGACAAGATCTCAAGTACAGCCGGAGAAGAGTTACACCGCAGAGTGTAGAACGGCCTAACCCTTCCCATGGTGTTTTGCCATTCAATGTGCTTCTTAACGATCTTCCCAAGGTCAGCAACAAAGAAGGCATTTTTGCCAGTCAGAGAATGCTCCATGATGTAATTGTCGATGACATCTCTAGGAGTTGCTGCGTCATCCAGTAACCCGATGGAGTAACTCACATCTTCAATAAATCCTTTCATCTCAGCCGTATTCCGCAAAGCCAACAATCATAAACCAAGAAATGCCAATTCACTGGGGGGAGTCAAAACTTTTGGGTCCAAAATATGCAACAAAATGGACAAGTTAGGAGATGGAACCTCCTATCATCAGCTAGGCTGCCAAGGCGGCTCCGCGTTGAAATCAAACTGCTCCCTATAAAGTGCCTTTCCTAGTCCTGCTGGATAGTTGAACGCCTTGAAAGAATAACCGCCGTGAGTTAACGGTCCGAAGGATTTGGGGAATCGTCTTCTCTTTTTAGGCGGAATTTTTAAAGAGTGGTGAGGTAACTCAAAGCAGAAATTAAGGCGGCTTTTCTTGCCATAAGCGGAGGGCGGCCCTGGATCGCTGCAATCAGGTCCGTGAGGATGAGGAGGCCCTGAGAAGACGATGAGGAGGAGAAGAAGAAGGAAGAGGAGGCGTGGGAGCGCTGTGTGGAGCTTAATGGAGACGCAGCATGAGAGAGGTGGAGGAAGTCAGACAGGATAGAACCAGCTACAAAGTACTGGTTTTTATGCTCTTCATTAATTGACGCTGCGGACCCGTTTTCCGTCTTTATATAACCGGGGACGGCCGCCGTCGTCATTTTCACTGCATTTTACAGTTTTTCCGTGTTTCTGAGCGCCTGCTTTATCGCAGAATAAGTTTGCCAGCAATAGCTTAACCCGGCTCGCGCAGGGAGGTACGCGTGCATGCTTCGCGCCATTTTCTCCCCTAGCGGCCATTTCAGGTACTGCAGTTGCCGCGTCTGGTTACTGTGGAGATGCCTCAAACAAAACAGCGTCGCCGCTCTCCTCCTACAGGGTCAGAGTCAGACGCCAGTTCAGGTCATGAGGACATTTCTGCCTCTAATTCTGTGGGGAATCCAGTGGAAAATATCCCTAATGAGGTCCTTCTAGATAAAACATGGGCTTCTAGGGTTTTATCAGCCGTTAAGTCTGAGGTGGCAAACTTGTCAGACTTTTAATAAATCTCTACAGGATGTTTTAGCGGCAGTTCAAGCCCTGCAATCAGTCCCGGTGCAAATGACACCTCCAATTACGGTTTCTACCGCTGCCCCCGAACCTGCGGTTAATGTACCACCCCATGTGGTGTGTAAAAAGGCTGCCTGTAAAACAAGGCACCTAACTGGAGGGGCCGACGACCCTATACGTCTATCACTGTCCAGCACTGATAACGACTCTGGTGTCAAAAGGGCCCCGGACTCCCGGGCGCTGGCACCTTATGCCCCCAAGAGGCAAAAGCAGGCAGAAAGGTCCCTCCAAAGGAGGTGGATAGTGAGGAGATGGTGGCCTCTTATGATACCCTGATGTCATTACTGGGGATGAGGTGGTGCTATATGCCCCAAGACAATCTGTCTGTTATGAGCGAGTCTATTGATTATCCTCCTGGCTCTGAGGCTGTTATTTGTGACCCGCAGGGTGACCAGCTTATTTTACCCTGAGGATTTGTCTAATCCCCGTTCCTCGGCATCGTCACCAAAACCCTATGTAGAACAGTGGTTAAATGCGAGATCGCGCTTTCCTTTAGACAAGGAAACGCGCATAAAAATGCGCCAAGAATGTCCGCGACCTGTTACTGCAGGTAAAGTGTGTCTCACCCCTATCGTGGATAAATCTTACCGCTAAGTCCGGTATCGACGAATTCCTTCCAGATGTGTCAAGATTGCAGAAATTACCTACAGTTCCGTTGGCGGGGCACTCTGTGGCGTTTCTCCAGTCTTCCGTTCGGGCTCTCAGCCGCACCTTGGTGCTTTACAAAACTCATGAGGCCTGTGGCGACAACTTTGCGCACAAAGGGAGTCCGACTCCTAGTATATCTGGACGACATCCTCTTAATGTCCTCCACGGAGACTCAGCTGCAAACACAACTGAATTGGACAGTGACTTTGCTGCAAGAGTTGGGGTTTCTGATAAACACCGACAAGTCAGTGCTGAAACCAACTCCTTGTCTGGAGTTTTTAGGTCTCCTATTAGAGCCCAGATCTTGGAGCCTCAGTCTCCCTTCTCAAAAAGTATCTACAATATTGAAGGAGACGCGGACGTTACTTCGCAAACCAGAGGTGTCACTGCGAGAGTTAGCCAGGGTCATTGGGTTGTCTGATCGCCTGGCCGTACCTCCAGCACCGCTTCATTAAATCGGGCCCTCCAACGTCTGAAGGCCCATTTCCTTCGGGAGGGTTTGGCATACTCGGATCACATTTGCCTGTCGGAGGAAGCTCGTCTAGATCTGATTTGGTGGACCGAGAACCTCCGATTCTGAAATGGCAAGGAAATTTCCCCTCCACCTCCATCTCTCACGATCGAGGCGGATGCTTACAGAACAGGTTGGGGGGCAAGATGCGGTCCTCTGGAGACCGGGGTTCGTTGGTCCACGACCAAAATGTTTCTACATATCTATTGGAACTCTTGGCGGGACTATTCGCAATAAAAAGGTTTTGCTCGGAATCACCAAGGAGGTGCGATCCTAGTGAGGAGGGACCATTTTCCAACGGTTCGCAATATCAATTCCTTGGGGGGGGTCCACGGTCCCCGAAACTCACTCAAATGGCAACAGAATTTTGGACATTCTGCTTTCAACGACGAATCACAGTGACTGCTCAGTTCCTTCCGGGTCTAGACAACACACTAGCGGACTGGAACTCTCGCAACACAACCGATACAGGAGACTGGAGACTGCTACCCTTAGTCTTCAAGAGACTCTTCGATCTCTGGGGTCCGCTGGAAAGCGACCCGTTTGCCTCACGTCTGAATTGTCAGCTACCAAGTTTCTTCAGTTGGAAACCGGATCCAGAAGTTTTAGAGACAGATTCGTCCAGGACTGGTCCACGGCACGACACTTTGCATACCCACCGTTTGCAATGATCGCGAGGACCCTTGGGCAGATACGAGCGCAATCGGCAACATTGGTGATTGCCACCCCTCTGTGGCAGGGACAACAGTGGTTTCCAATAAAGTTAGAATTGTCCATAGATCTCCCTCGGCTTCTGCCGTTCTCCCAGGACCTAATCCTCGATCCAGACGGTACGCCACACCCGCTCCTATCCGAACGATGTCCATTGACTGCCTGGTTGGTTTCCGAGGGACCTGGATTTGCCAAAGGCATTTCGTTCTGTACTAACACCTTGCTCCAACATACATGGGCTCCGGGTACCCGGTCAGCCTATGATTCCGCATGGCATAAATGGTCTGGCTGGTGTATGGGCAGGGATCTCGATCCTGTTTCGGCATCTGTAAACAGAGTGTTGGAGTTCCTGAGTCATTTGATGCTGGTTTGAAGTATAGAACTGTAAATACCTTACGTTCGGCTAGTCATGAAAGCATTCAGGGGGACTCCTTTGGGTCGTCATCCCTTAGGTTGCAGATTGTTGAGAGCAGGCCGTTTTGCATGTCCCCCAGTACCTAGGTATGATTCCACTTGGGATGTTTTCGCTGGTGTTACGCTTTCTTTCCAATTGGCCAAGTAACTCTGATTGGGATTTACAACAATTATCGGCCAAATTGTGGATGGTTTTATTTCTTTTTTCCTGTAAAAAAGTAGGTGATGTCAGGGCTTTAGATGACCCTGCTCATTCGTTTACTCCAGAAGGAGTCCGTTTTGATATTACTCGCCGTACAAAGACGTTAATTTCTTCCGTATTTTATCCAGGTTTTCCGGAGCATCTAGCTCTATGTCCAGTTAAATGCTTCCAAATTTATGAACAACGCACTTTACCTTTTCGTTCCCTGGGAGTATCTCCTCTCTTTTTATCATATGTGGCACCTCATCGTCCAGTCTCTTCTGCCACCCGGTCTCGTTGGTTACAGTGGTTGATGGCGTTAGTTGGGATAGAGGTCTTTGGGGCCCATTCAAACCCGTAGCGCTATGGCTACCTCGGCATTAAGATCTGGTTGTAAATTGGAAGATCTTATGCGAGCTGCCGATTGGTCAAGGGAATCTACCCTACGTACTTTTTATTTCAGACCAGCTCCTCATTGGACTGCACCTTTGTTAGATGGGCTTTGAATTTGCAAATAAGAGCCTCCGATATGTTGCATTAAAATTGTTTAAATTTTCCTATTACTTGACGGAAAGTTAGACTTTTAATAAACATTCGGAGGCGAGTATTTCCCGCCTCAACCCACCTAGTAAATTCTGATTGTTTGGGATGTTCGTAAAGTTACAATGTTAGATTTGTACATTGTGAAAACCATTTGGTGATTACCATTATATTAGTGCCGGCTGGGTGGAGTAGAGGTAACATCACTGCTCTGCGTGGAGAGAGCCTGTAGAGTCATGGGATCGATCCCAGCGAGCACCTCTCCAGTAAGTGTCCTTGGGCAAGACACCTAACGGCACATACTCGCCACCCAGGACATACTTGAAAACGAGAGAAATCTCAATGTATCCTTCCAGGTAAAATCCTTTCTCCAAAAAAAAAAAAAAAATCTGTTCTCTTCACAGCCTACTGATCACCTGTGCTCCTCATCCAGCGTGTTCTTCCCTCGCTTCCGATGTTTCTGTCTGGCTTGTTTTCCAGTTCTTGTTCTTCATGTCGTACGTTTGGAAGCTGTTCTACTGAGCAAGAAAGAGGAGGGACTTCCGGAGTAGCTGGCCGTTATGCACTTGGGGACACGGATTGGTGGACTGGGGAGGGGATATCCCTGCTGGGATTGCTTTGTTCGGTTTCAAAAAAGTATTTGATATTTCTCAAAGCTTTTCTGTGCTGCTATTTTGATTAAAGCAAGATTGAAAAAGCAAATCCTCGCCTCCGAATGATTATTAAAATTCTAACTTTTCGTCAAGTAATAGGAAAAATTAAATAATTGTTGATCTGCTGAGACTCACAATACAGCAAGTTAAAAGGCATCGTTAGGGCCAGCAATGAAGGAACCCTAAAAATCGACAATACACAGATTTGTGATGATTGTCAAGTATGTTCAGGGCATGGTTAATAGTCGCACGAAAAATTGAGAAAAAAAAAAAGTTAACACATTCACTATAAAGAGGGGGGGGGGTTATTTCAGAATCCTGCAAACAGGCATTTGTAAAGATATGGGCTTCAATGTAATGGTTTTCTACCGGTATGTTATTTGCCGGACACTGTCCAGTGGTCTCTAGATCATGGGTCAGCAACCTTGGCCCTCCAGATGTTTTGGAACTACATACCCCATGGTGGTCACTGAATAGGTTGACTATGAATCATGGGAAGTGTAGTTTTCAAAACATTTGGACTGCCAAGGTTGCTGACCCCCCTGCTCTATACTGTAAGCTCTTCTGGCCCTCTACGTCAGGGATCTAAAAGTCATGGCCCCGCAGATGATTAGTCCTACATTACCCAGAATTTCTTCAATGCAATAGATGGCCAGTGAATCGCGGGAGGTTTAGTTCAGAAATACCTGTGGGGGCCCGAGTTTGACAGCCCTGCTCTTTACCTCCTGCCCAAGTTTGTAATTTTGCTACTTTAATTCTCTGTTCTTTAGTGTAAAGTGCTGCAGAAACTGTTGAGGCTAAAATAGTAAAAACATATATAAAGTGACCTGTGATTCATGGGCTCTTAAAGGGCCACTGCCACAAAAAAACAAAATCTCCTTATTGTAGGTTTAGTTATCAGCAACATGAAATAAACACAAGAGAAAAACATAGCACATGTAAGAAAAAAAAAAATCTTTTTACTCTGGGCGCATTCATTTTGTGATCTTGTGTTGTAAAGATACAGGGGGTGCGTTTACATCACTTGCGCCTCACTTTGGATCTGTTGCGCGTGCACGAATTGCATGTGCAACAGCAGCCGTGCTACGTCCGTGCAGCAGCCCTCTCCATCAAAGCGCTAGGTTGTGCGTTGAAGGAGCTGCAAAGCACGATCCTAGAAGGATCGAGCCTTGCAGCGCTGAGCACACTAACTGCGCTCAGCGAGGTGGCCAGACGGGCGTCGAGTGTTAGGAACGTCCACTCTCACGGACGTTCCTCCACTCTTCAAATACGTTCGTCTGACCCAAGCCTAAATAAACAAGAGCCGCAAAGTTTTTGGTAAATGTTGCACCATGGGAAAAAATTCTGAAACCCAGAGATAAAAGATCCAATTTTAATTTTTCCTTTTTACATGCAATTACTACAGACAAGGAAGAAATACAGCAGCATGTCTTTACTTGTTAATTACATATAAAATCACACTATAATCTAGTTACGGCTTATCCAAGTGGTAGTGTCCCTTCAAGGACTGGAGAAGAACCATAAGTACTGAGTCTGCAGAAGAAGGGGCATAAAATGTATGTATGTATACAAAATACAGGAACATTTTACACCCTTTCTTTCTGCAGATTCAGTACTTATGGTTCTTCAGTATAGAGAGAGATATATTGGTTTATTTGCTTTGTCTTTGCAAGCAACTGTATTACAAAACCTGCACATTTCATATAAAAAAAAAAAAAAAAAGTGCATTTTTAGGGACAGATTTTTTTTTTCATTTCTTACAATTAGGCAACATAGAAATACAATTCAGCAACATACTAGACAAATTATTCCTCCAACCCTTCCCTGTTCAAGAGATGTTTTTATGGCTGGTTTTGCTTGAAGAGAGGTGAGACTGCATGTAAGAGATTGTGCCTTTATCTGGTTTAGCCCAAGCGATATCCGGCCATTGAAAACAGGATACTGTTCAATATGAGTGATGTAAATAGACATGAACTGAAAACAGAAGCCAAGTTCCACAAACAACCCATTTATCCTAAACAGGGACCTTTGGAGCAGGATTTGTAGTGAAATAAACATTTTCTGCAGATGGAACAGATGCGGTTTCATAGCTTCCAGTTAATCTATGATTATTACCATAATTACACGGGTCCCCCCTTAATGCTTTCAATAATTTCTCTTTTAGTAGAGGGTTTCAAATGTTGCTTCTACTTATTATATGGGGGGGGGGGTCTACTACAGATTAAACAAAACTGGGGCTCACTTGACGGGGACTCACTCTGTACATGTGTCAGTATTTCTTTTGCAGACGTGCAATTGAAAAGAAGGGAGTTATTCCCTTTCAAAGTTTTGCTGTCACTTGTGGCACTGCGGCATGCCACAGGGGAAATTAATGCCCCGAGTAGACCATGGGTACCACCGACTGTCAGTGCGCTGTCAAGTCAACATGCCAGTGTCACTGCTAAGGCCAAACTACACAATGCCCCCAGCTAGGTCCACTAGTGGACGGTGAAACCTGGCAGCACTCGACACTTAATCACAGCGAGTACAAGCTACAATATCCTCTTCTAGGTACAAGAATTTTTTTTCTCTTTCCTGATTCGAGCAAATGCATTATCCATCCTCTGATGGGACACCGCAGCAAAAGCTGTCACTACAGGTGTACTTTAAATATGCCATGATAAAATTCTGTAATAAGCATTTTAGCAATTTAAAACCATTTTTTCTTGTTTTGCCTAAAGTCATTTATCCAACCCCCACCCCCTCAGCTGCCTACAGGCCTCAATTGTGATTTTCCTCCTTGTTCACAGGAGGGAGTGGGAATTTCTGCCACTTGCTAAAATAGTAATCCCTTTCCCCGATCCTGGTCAGAAGAGCGAGAGAAAAATGGCAGAAATGGGCAGAAAGTGCAAGTTAAAAGAACAGAAAAGTTAAAAGTTGTCGACGGGCCGATTTAAACAGAATCACAGTGCAATTAGGTAGCAAATGGAATATATTTACGATATTTAAGCTTTAGGTTATTAGTACACCTCAATTTTTTTTTAAAATCCACGCCATTATCCACAGGATTACGAGACAGAGATTATGATTCACCAAATCACAAGCTCCGGCAGATTCCACCATGGTACTACTCAAAGTGAGTATTTAAGTGGCCTCGTTCCAAAGAGAGCACGCTCTTTAATAGCTGCAGAATGACGGATTGGTACGTTTGGCAGCAAATAAACGTCATCGTGACTGGCTATAGTAAGATATGGTGGATCAGTGTGCAATGATGAATCAGGTATTAGTGCGGCTCCCTTCGGGCACATTCTGTATGACAATCAAAATGAATCAATGCCAATCATTCGATAAAGAAATATTGATTTCTCTATATTAGACAAGACAACACCTCGGCTATAGAACCACTACTTCTGCTAGAATAATAAGGACACTCCAGAATAGCAAATCCTTGTCTTCACTTCCCCTCCTTCAATTATTATTTACTTAAAAACAAATCCTAAAAATAATCAAAACACCCAATTAAAAAAACAGAATAGAACAGCTAAACTACATATTGTGTTGCAGTGGTTCTTCCCGTTGCAATTTTTTTTTTGTGAAAGTATTTTACCAGGAAGGATACATTGAGATTTCTCGTTTTCAAGTATGTCCTGGCTGGCGAGTATGTACCGTTAGGGGTCTTGCCCAAGGACACTTACTGGAGAGGTGCTCTTGCTGGGATAGAACCAATGACTCCACAGACTCGCACCATGCAGAGCAGTGATGTTACCTCTACTCCACCCAATTACAGAGGTGTCGGCCCTCTAGGAGGAGCGTTGTATTCACAATAGATGCACCCAATGACACAGAATAAAATATTTTCTTAAGTCAAAGATACAAGAGAAGAAAAGTACATGCAAGATATCAGAAACATAAAATAAATAAGGACATTTTTGGTGGTAGTGGCCATTTAGCACATTTGAAATGGTCATGGGTAACATAGTGTACATATCATGCCAATTAAACATTTTGAGCTGGAGGGCATCCCAGCCCACATAAGTCATTAATTACCACAGGCTTGAAAGCCTTCCAGGAGATCTGGACGGGCCCAGGCAATCGCAAAATGAAACATCTGCTGATACAGCTGAATTAGCCAGATCTTCTCTTATGCAACTCGAAGCCAGATCAGAAAAGCGCAACTCAAAAATTACGGTGTTTAGTAAAAATGCATCAGAGACTTCATAAAGGGGGGAGGGGGACTATTAAAAATAAAATTTAAAAAAAAGCATCATTTTCCTGCATCATTCAAAGCGCCATTGTTGCAAAAACACTAGCAAAACAAATGATCCAGTTACTTAAGAAATTTTGGAAGCCTTTATTGTGTGCACATCTCACAACGTTTCAGCTTTATGAACAGCCTTTCTAAAGACTTGTGAAACGCTCTGCACAGAATCAAAGTGTGAGAGAGGTGCCCACAATAAAGACTCCCAAGATATCCTCCGAGCACCTGGATTATTTGTTTCTTTGCGTTAAGGACCTGGGCCACCCTATTCTATATTGTACCCTTCATTTTTATTACAGTGTTGCAAAAACTGACAAAAATCGCCGATGTTGCAGCACCAATACTGACAGTTCACAAAAGAAAAATCCAATGAATCACAGGAAACTTTTTACTGAAACTTCTCCTGTTGCCCTTTGGATTTCACCGTTTGTCAGCACGGCTACACTGTTGCTTGACATCGCTGTTCTAAAGAATCGGGAGTTGGAGTTTAACTCCTCAGACATTGGTTCCATGCAACTCACAGAACGCAACTGATGGGCAGAGTATCATGGGGAGGTGTAGATCAAGCAATATCTGGAGCAAGAGGGTAGAGTTTGTCATCCCTGCTTTAGCGGGTCCAGTGCCTGTTGCATCTATTCAGAGATGCGCTCTTTTTGCTGTTGAGCAATGCACAGTAAGTGGCACCCAGTATTGTGTAGACGTCAAGTGCAGTCAGAGGGAAGACCGACTTAAATGGATAACGTGTCAGTTTGCAGTCATTGTCCTGCAGGTAATTAAACAGTTACGTGGATGCAAAGGTTGTGATCATGATAGATCCATTTTAATTACGAGATCTTCCACTCCATGTTTAGCAGGTCCTCCCCCTCCCCGAGGCACAGTGACCTATAGAATTATCCATCTAATTAGAACAGGATGAACACACACGAATTTTAATACGCATTCAATACAACTAGATGAATCAGCGCTGCCATGGAAGAGGTGATTTCTATGACCTGACAGCGGCTCATTCGAGAGTGGAGACTGTTAAACACTTCTACAATGTCTAGTCGATGGGTTCAAGCTTAAGGCTGGTTTTATGTAGACGTGATATTGTACAAGCACGCTTCTTGATATAGTCAGGTCCAGAAATATTGGGACATCAACACAATTCTAACATCTTTGGCTCTATACACCACCACAATGGAGTTGGAATGAAACAATCACAATGTGCTTTAACTGCAGACTGTCAGCTTTAATTTGAGGGTATGTACATCCAACTCAGGTGAACGGTGTAGGACTTACAGCAGTTTGCAGATGTGCCTCCCACTTGTTAAGGGAGCAAAGGTAATGGGACAGAATAATAATCATAAATCAAACTTTCCCTTCTTAATACTTGGTTGCAAATCCTTTGCAGTCAATCACAGCCTGACGTCTGGAACGCATAGACATCACCAGACGCTGGGTTTCATCCCTGGTGATGCTCTTCGAGGCCTCTACTGCAACTGTCTTCAGTTCCTGCTTGTTCTTGGGGCATTTTCCCTTCAGTTTTGTCTTCAGCAAGTGAAATGCATGCTCAATGGGATTCAGGTCAGGTGATTGACTTGGCCATTGCATAACATTCCACTTCTGTCCCTTCAAAAACTCTTTGGTTGCTTTTGCAGTTTGCTTTGGGTCATTGTCCATCTGCACTGTGAAGCGCCATCCAATGAGTTCTGCAGCATTTGGCTGAATGTGAGCAGAGAATATTGTCCGAAACACTTCAGAATTGAACCTGCTGCTTGTGTCAGCAGTCACATCATCAATAAATACAAGAGAACCAGTTCCATTGGCAGCCATACATGCCCACGCCATGACACTACCACCACCATGCTTCACTGATGAGGTGGTATGCTTAGGATCATGAGCAGTTCCTTTCCTTCTCCATACTCTTCTCTTCCCATTACTCTGGTACAAGTTGATCTTGGTCTCATCTGTCCACAGGATCTTGTTCCAGAACTGTGAAGGCTTTGTTAGGTGTTGTTTGGCAAACTCTAATCTGACCTTCCTGTTTTTGAGGCTCAGCAATGGTTTACATCTTGTGGTGAACCCTCTGTATTTACTCTGAAGTCTTCTCTTGATTTTTGACTTTGACACACCTACCTCCTGGAGAGTGTTCTTGATCTGGCCAACTGTTGTGAAGGGTGTTTTCTTCACCAGGGAAAGAATTCTTCGGTCATCCACCACAGTTGTTTTCCATGGTCTCCCGGGTCTTTTGGTGTTGCTGAGCTCACCGGTGCGTTCCTTCTTTTTGAGACTGTTCCAAACAGTTGTTTTGGCCACGCCTAATGTTCTTGCTATCTCTCTGATGGTTTTTTTTTTTCTTCAGCCTAATGATGGCTTGCTTCACTGATAGTGACAGCTCTTTGGATCTCATCTTGAGAGTTGACAGCAACAGATTCCAAATGCAAATAGCACACTTGAAATGAACTCTGGGCCTTTTATCTGCACATTGTAATTGGGGTAATGAGGGAATATCACACACCTGGCCATGGAACAGCTGAGAAGCCAATTGCCCCATTACCTTTGGTCCCTTAACAAGTGGGAGGCACATCTGCAAACTGCTGTAAGTCCTACACCTTTCACCTGAGTTGGATGTACATACCCTCAAATTAAAGCTGACAGTCTGCAGTGAAAGCACATTGTGTTTGTTTCATTCCAACTCCATTGTGGTGGTGTATAGAGCCAAAGCTGTTAGGTCCAGAAATATTGGGACTGACTGTATCTGTTCCCAAATGACCCCCCCCCCCCCCGCATTCAATTTCGGTGTTCAGTTTATTTCCATCTTAGATTTGGCTTTTTCGGGTACTCTTGTTAGTGTGCCAATGCCATTATCCAGCTGAAAGTGTCCTGTGGGCAAAGTGGACAGGTCTGCTTTAAAAGGAACACTCTACACATGCTGAATTCTTTATATTTTTGAAGCGATCAGGATTTGAGGAGTACCTCCCTTCCCTGCCCAGACAAACTGGTAGAAAACGCTGGGAGAAGTGGAGGAGTTTGCTCCACCCCATCCAGTGCCATCAGCAGCTGGGGAATTTGAATTTCCCGGCTGTCGGCACTCCCACTGAGACCAATCGTGTTAGCAGGCGCTACGGAGCTGTACTGCAGGACATATTTAGATGTTTACTAGCTGCTGTAAGAAATTCAGATTTCATAAGCTCATGATGCCCGATTATCACTTTTAAACATGTTTCAATAAATATTGGAGTTTTATATTGTACATATAGGTGTGATTTGTTTCATTTCATATTAATTTTTGGTTAGTGGGGGGAATACTTGTATTCATGCCACCCTCGATGATGTGTTTTGGTAAACTAGATGCCCTAATTTTTGCATTTAAGTTAATACCTAACTCTGGGGATCTATTCCAAAGTTGGGGCAGGAATAAACAAAATTGGAGCCAGCAGATTTTACTTACCATCTCCCTTTTAACTGTGGCTATTCCAAGGTAGGTGCTTTATAAGCGCCTGGCCCAGAAGGACACGCAATCTGATACTTGCAGCAGCATTGTGTGCCGAGTGCATAGGACTCCAGTGCATCACAGCCGCAAGCGCGCACCCACGGAATAGCAGCAGGAGACTGGGAACAATTTTTTTCCCAGTCTCATTCTGCACCTGATGAGAGGAAGCAGCGTATTGCGTCACCTGTCATCCCACGGTAGAAAGAGAGTAAGGGACGTTTTGGGTGTTTGAGGGTTGGTTAGTTTGTTAAGTGATTTTACTTCTGCAAAATTACTTAAAACCACCTTTTAATAAATACAATCTCCAGGCAAGAAGAAGGAGCCATCTTGGATTAGCTGGTTGTTCAATTCCAAGGCTCAAAAAAAATTAAAAGGTCTCTTATACAAAGCATAGGAGAGCCCAATTTACAGTAGGGAAGCGCTATACTTGGTGAGAATACAGCTTGCGCCAAGAGTGCAACTGTGATTCCTGGTTATAAAGAGGTTATGTATAATGTCTCGAGAAGTTCTCTGTCAACCATGGAATAGGGTCCCTCAGAATCTAGTCACCCCCTGGCCCAGATGTAGTTTCTCCAATGCAAATGCCAGTTGCAGTAGAGAAGCGACAGGCAGTAGATGCTGAGAGAGACCATCAAAAACTGCCTTTTCGCTTCATTTACTTTAATGAAGAGACCTGGAAGAAACTGTCTTGTAGTAGAACCTAACAAAGAGTAACAAACCTTAGAATGAGAGAAGTAAACCATATGTAAAGGCCAATGCCAAGCTCCAAGCTGGCCCGACTTCTGGCATGCCTCCCAGAAAAGTAAAAACCTGAATAAATCTCAGCCTTTCTTTTAAAAATTAAAACAATTGTGAAGTGAACCTGTGCATCCTCTTCAAATACAGCAAGAAAATAGACCATACAAAAAAACGAAACAAGGGATCATCAACAATTGCTATGGATCAATTGCTTAGCAGCTCCTACTGATGCGACGAGAGTTTAATTGGCAATGCTCAAATGAAAATCTACAGGGAGAATCTGTAAGATCTTCCTACAGGAGCTGATGGATAACCTAAGTGATCTTTTACGACCTGTGCTGAAGGATGAACAAAATAGTGATGAATTTGGCCGCTTTAGGATGCAAGTTTAGCGAGCAGGGCATGGCCCGCTCTACATCATACCTCCGTTCTATGACTTTCCTCAATTTATGGCAACCAGTAACACGCTGTGGAATATGTTGGTGCAAAATAAATAAACACAGATCATCCCTTGGATTTTTTTTTGGTTTTTTTTAGTACAAATACAATTCTCCAGGACTTGAGGAATACAATGGCCGTGTAATCACAAGCGGCTATAACTTTACCTTTGGCTCCTAAATATTCAGACTAGTCTAAACAAATACATAAGCCCTACTTGTCCCAGAAAAGAAAAACACCAAACAAAAAAAACACCACACAATAACAACAACAACTGGCTACCAAGTTTGATACAAGACATTTAAAAAGAAAAAGAAAAGCCACTCCCATTGCTGGGGGAATCCTTGAAAACACTGTTTCTCAGACAGATTTCAACATGTCGGCCCACATCAGGAGCCTTTCTCACTTGAGAGGCTTTAGATCTCATACACAGAGACGATGATACAGCACCATGTGCACTCCATGGGCAGCACCATCCTCTGTCCCCCACATCAAAGGGGTTTAGTTACAGCTGCACGTCTAACACATACAGGGACACTACTCTCTGTAGTAAGAAGTATTCAGCCTCCCTGGCAAAGCTGTGAGGTGTGGGCGCTTGGGCTTGGGACTAGCCAAGTCTGTTATTTGACCAGTACTCACACGATGAAAGTTCAGCAGACAGCGTCAACTCAGCAAAACTGACACGTAGAAAAATGAATCCAGTTGAAACCTTGAATGATCAGACTGACAAGCTTTGTAATAGTGTACAGCAATGCAGGTGAAAAGACTTTCGTTCTGTCCAGCATAGAGCCAAGACGGCTGATAGGGTCTAGATCTGGGTACTTCCTGGTCACCTGAGCAAAGGGGTGGAAACTAGCTGGATGCAGCAAGGGTAAGGAAACCCAGCAGGGACAAAATAGCTATGAAATCATAACTGCAACAGTAAAAAGGCAGATTCAACACAGAACATTAAAATATACAAATAAAACATGAATCATGGGGCATGAAAAGAAGCATGGAGCACTAGTGGTTACGGTGCTTCCCATTAACGTAATGCATCAGCAAGGTTGTAGTGCAGCCCATAGAAGATTCCACTTGGACTTGCTTTGCCTATAGGTTTTGTGAAATTAACTGAAACAATGAGTTTTCTTGTCTAAATCAAACTTGTGAATCCATTATTACAGAATAAAGGGAGAATCAAAACGTCTCGAGCAAACATTGTGCTTTAATCATTAATATGATGAAGGCCTGTTAGAAGTCAAAATATAGAAACCAAAATAATCAAAAGCCCTGCAGAGCTCTTAAAAAACAGTCACATAACTAGGTTTCCATAGGATCTAACCCCATTCTGTCAGCGGATCCAGTGCTCACTTCCGGAACGTTAATGTTAATTTGTTGACAGAAGTTCTCTGGGAAGGATATGGATTTATTTAAGCAGCCGCTTCATTGCAGATTTTAAGATGTATTTTTGTAGGAAGGCAAATTAGGTTAATCTACAGAAACGGTGCGTTCAGCACAAAATCATCAGAACGTTCAACTTACTATAGAATAAAATAATAAAGTCACATGTAGATTTTCACCAGCAGTAACAACCAATGCATGCATCATGTCCACTTCAAGACAGTCTGCCAGCAAGCTGGAGGAAACTCCTGGTTATGGATCCACTTGTAAAAGATAGTCTCTCAATGTTCTATTGTAGCAGCATAAATCTCTGAAAAGTCTTGCCAAGTTATATAGTTTTTATAAAATCAACATACAAGTTATATTTCTACCTTTTTAGTTTGAAAACCAGATTTGTGGACCAATCTTTTGTGTTTTACACCTGACCCGTCTTGTCACACAATAACCTGATATCAGTTCAACCCCATGCAAAGTATAGAAGAGACCCTCATCCCATACTGTGAGCAAGGAAGATGCGGAGCATAAAGAGCCGTCAGTATCCCGAGGGCTGTGTAACAAAATACAAATTGTGATGAAAAGAAAAATAAAGATGCGCTGACTCAAAGTCCAGGGGCTGAAACAAGGACACGGCTGATGTTTTTTTCAGCCACATCCTGGTTTCCTGCTGTTCCTAGGAATGCTGTGTAAGCAATGTAACACACTGTATTGGTGTAGAACACCCGCTCTCTTAATCCAGGGTATTTATGAAATCAGTCTTAGAGAAAAATACACTATATTTCCAAAAGTATTCGCTCACCTGCATTGACTCGCATATGAACTTAAGTGACATCCCATTCCTAATCCATAGGGTTCAATATGATGTCGGTCCACCCTTTGCAGCTATAACAGCTTCAACTCTTCTAGGAAGGCTGTCCACAAGGTTTAGGAGTGTGTTTATGGGAATTTTTGACCATTCTTCCAGAAGCGCATTTGTGAGTTTACACACTGATGGACGAGAAGGCCTGGCTCTGTCATCCATGTCTTTATGGACCTTGCTTTGTGCACTGGTGCACAGTCATGTTGGAAGAGGAAGGGGCTAGCCCCAAACTGTTCCCACAAAGTTGGGAGCATGGAATTGTCCAAAATGTCTTGGTATGCTGAAGCATTCAGAGTTCCTTTCCCTGGAACTAAGGGGCCAAGCCCAGCTCCTGAAAAACAACCCCACACCATAATCAATCCCCCCCTCCAAATTTTACACTTGGCACAATGCAGTCAGACAAGTACCGTTCGCCAAACCCAGACTCGTCCATCAGATTGCCAGATGGAGAAGCGCGATTCGTCACTCCAGAGAACGCATCTCCACTGCTCTAGAGTCCAGTGGCTGCGTGCTTTACACCACTGCATCCGACGCTTTGCATTGCACTTGGTGATGTATGGCTTGGATGCAGCTGCTCGGCCATGGAAACCCATTCCATGAAGCTCTCTGCACACTGTTCTTGAGCTAATCTTAAGGCCACATGACGTTTGGAGGTCTGTAGCGATTGACTCTGTAGAAAGTTGGTGGCCTCTTCGCACTATGCTCCTCAGCATCCACTGACCCCGCTCGGTCAGTTTACGTGGCCCACCACTTCGTGGCTGAGTTGCTGTCGTTCCCAAACACTTCCACGTTCTTATAATTACAGCTGACAGTTGACTGAAATATTTAGGAGCAAGGAAATTTCACGACTGGATTTGTTGCACAGGTGGCATCCTATCACAGTTCCACGCTGGAATTCACTGAGCTCCTGAGAGCGACCCATTCTTTCACAAATGTTTGTAAAAACAGTCTGCATGCCTAGGTGCTTGAGTTTATATAACCTGTGGCCATGGAAGTGATTGGAACACCTAATTCTGATTATTTGGATGGGTGAGCGAATAACTTTGGCAATATAATGTATATGTCAATGAGAATCACCAATGTTAAATGGCCATTCTAGTTGTATTATGAAATCAGATATATACAAACATATCAGTACTGGTGCCTTATTTGACACCTGGACAAAGGTAAATGCGCCCCCCCCCCATCATTGAGAAACCTTCATTAGAGAAAGCCATTTCTTATATGCGTGTATATTACTATACGCATAGCTATACCATAATCTATACAATTTAGGATCTCTAGCGCCATGCTGTTACCACTCTCTTGCACTCAAACTTTATTCGATTTAATAATTGGGAAGCTGAGGCACAAACACAAATATATTTACTGTAAAAACTGCATTCCTTATGAAACCACCAATTTTGCAAGACTGCTCTAGTAAATTACATACCGGTATGCCAGCCACAACAATAACCGCTTCTTTCAGTCAAGCTGGTGCAGAAGCCCAAACCTTTACAGACACCGTGCTCGATTCCTGGATCGTGTAATCTGTGCAAGTCTTAGCCTGCACATGAAATGAGCCGGAATGCCGTGTGGGACACAGGATGGACAGAGACAAAACAACTGGCACCGAGAAAGAATCCAGAAAGCATTAACTCCTTGGGTGTTAATAAGTGATACATGGAACAGTGTTTCTTTGCTTCTGCCAGCCAAAAATACAAAAAAAAAACAAAAAAAACGCTGCTCAGTTCTTAAAGCAGCATACGTAGCCCCTCTATAGCAACCTACTTTTGTATTTCCCCCCCCCCCCACTAATCACATCAACAAGCTTGAAATGGTATACACCCCTACACAGGGGTCAAGCCCTAAAAAAAATATGTATATAAAAGTGGGAACGCAAGCATTTCTGCATATTCAAGTCTCCAAGATTAATGGGAGTCTAAAGAGCTGCAGCGCTTCTTTATGCCCGAGCATGCCATTCCTCTGGCAAACACTGAGAAATTGTCATTCCCATACCTTCCCTATGTACTTAGACCGTTTTATAAAATGGTGTCTATATAGAAAAGGTAAAACAGCGTCCAAGTATATCAGCCAAAAGGGAATTAAGTTCCTCCTGCTAAAATAGTGATGGAACTGCGTTCCTGCAGGACTTGGCCCCTGCCCCTACATTTTTCAGCTGAAAACCACCACTTCACACAGCATGGACAAAGAATCACACACAAATAGTCACCATGACAAGAATCTGTATAGTCTTGCTAGTTGATTGTATCTAGTATACAATGTCTCATGCAAATACCCCAACTCTCCTCTAACCTCCAGAAACAACTTGCATAAAGAACCCTGCCGTACACTCAACCTCACATTAACTACGAGCATCAAGAAGCATCCTCTGCATCCACACAGCGAACACACACACACACAAGAACCATTTATCCTCTACGTCCTGAAGCTTTCCAGCATCCACAAGCATCAAGAGCTAACCATCCTGAATGTCTATACCGGGGCTGCCAAGCTCACGGCCCCCCAGATGTTGATGCCTACAATTCCCAGAATTTATTCAACGCAATAGATGGCCAGGGAATCATGGGAGTTGTAGTTCGGAAACATTGGGGAGGACAGGGGATGCAGAGTTTAACAGCCCACGACCATCATGAACCATCCTTCCTCTGCACCCTGAATTTCTCCATTGAGCACAAGCATCAAAAACCATCATCCACTGAGTCTTTATACTTCTAACTGAAGAAATTAAAAGAACAGACCAACCTCCTCGTCCTGAATCTCTCCAGTGACCAAAATCAGGAAGAGTCATCAAGACCTGCGCGATTCAGATATCCCTGTCACTCTAGTGACTCTTTTTTGAGAAAGCATTTCACCAGGAAGGATACCTTGAGATTTCTCTCGTCTGCAAGTATGTCCTGGGTGGCGAGTATGTACCGTTAGGTGTCTTGCCCAAGGACACTTCCTGGAAAGGTGCTCTTGCTGGGATCGAACCCATGTCTCCACATACTCTCTGCACGGTTAGAGCAGTGATGTTAGGTCTGGTGTAGTTGTGTTGCCTGTCAATGGGGGGGGAAGTGGGTGTTTCTTTTGGCGGGTGGGCCGTTGACAGTTGGTCGTCCATTTTGACTTGCAGTTGAGGCTGACTAGAGACGCAGCCAGGTGCAGTTATAGGGAACCCGTTTAATAGGTTTATTAACAACTAGGCAATGAAAACCCAAGAAGTCTTGTATTATCCAGAACACTACATTACCTCTACTCCATCCGGCCGACACCTATGAGGTGGGGGGGGGGGTAACCCAAAAACGTCAATACCCTCAGTTCCTCAACGCTATCCTAGATGACAATCCGTGGCATTTCTCTTATTCAGCTAATAAAGGCAAACATACTATACTGCATTGATGCATACCTTTGCCATTCTGTTTGCCTTTTATCTCCTACATTCGATCTTCCTCTCCTTCCCGTCAGATCCCGCTGACCTTACACTTAGTCACTTGAGATAAGACCTGCTATTTATTGCATGTCATCCCGTACAGATTCTTTAATACTAACCACGTCGAAAAGCACTTCTACTGAAGGAGGACAACAGTATTGTTGCCACCAGAAATTTATTTGCAAAGTATTTTACCAGGAAGGATACATTGAGATTTCGCTCGTTTTCAAGTATGTCCTGGGTAAATGAGAAGCGTCTCCGATTAAGGCTGGGTGCACACGAGCGCACTTCGAGAGGAACGTCCGTGAGAGTGGACGTTCCTTCCACTCGACGCCCGCCTGCCCCTCCCCTCAGCACTGCAAAGAGCGCTTCGCAGCCCCGTCGACGTGCATCGACAGGGAGGATCTCTAGCCGGGTGCACGAACATGTGACCGGCCCCGTCGCAGCATCAGTTGGCTGCGACGGGCGCCTGGAAGTGCGTGCACAAAGTGCGCTCATGTGCACCCGGCCTAAA
Organism: Leptobrachium leishanense; assembly: GCA_009667805.1. Lineage (NCBI taxonomy): Eukaryota > Metazoa > Chordata > Amphibia > Anura > Megophryidae > Leptobrachium > Leptobrachium leishanense. The sequence goes on along the minus strand of CM019070.1, from coordinate 52,591,802 downwards.
AAAGATTCCACCTAATGCAGGGCTGAATAAATTAACATCACATATAGGAGCCAGTAAGAAAACTATGTACACAGTATCTGATTTATAGTTTTGGAGTACAGAAATTTAGGAGCTACCTGGTCCCTGGATTTGTTGAGCCCTGACCAAGTGGTGCAAAACATTGCTGTATTCACTTTAACAGTAAAACAGGCATTAAAAAAAAAAATATATATATATATATATATATATATATATTTATTTAAACGAAGAATGGCGTTGTGACACTTGGGCTAATGTCAGACGAGCGCAGTCTGCGTGCGTGCATAACGGACAGACGTACTGAAGTAAGATACTGTAGACACCACACGATCCGTTTTTAATGAATGTAGAAAAAAAAAAAAAAGGAAATTTGGGAATCAAAATGAATTAAAATTAAATGACAGGTACAGTCAGCCAGACCAAAAAAAAAACCTGAGAGTCGACGTGATGGACGTCGCAAATGCGGTGTCTGACGTCACCTCATCATGCACTCAGGCCGCTACGCGGTGCACTCTGGGCGTCCGTCGTAGCGCTTTTATGTCGAGGCCTAAATGGCGTCCGTTACCACCTACTTCGTGTGTTGGTCTCTATTGATCACAAATCAATGCTACGACGGACGTAAAACTATGCGGCGACACAGATGTGATGACTGCATTCATCTGACGCTAGCCTTAACTACCGTTACAAAACGTTCACTGATAATAGATCTTCCCATATACTGGTACGGTTACAGGTATTTATAAAGCGCTAACAAGTTCCGTAAATAATTACACATCATTACTTACCTGCAGGACATTGACACACTGGCACAACAATCGGATTTCAGATCGGAGCTGCCAATGTTGACCTGCCAAGTGAAACCCAAGGAGATGGCCTATCGGAGACAAGCAACGGCAGTGCCTAGCAGTGAGCAGAACGGATGTGCTTAATATTTTGTGACTTACTTGACATAGAAAGTCGAATCCAGAAAGGAGTTATTCTGAAGTGTTTTCACTGTAATAAATACCCATATAAATGATCACACCTATAAACCAATACATGTGACATAAATTCACAAACCAAAAAGTTTAGTAAAGGCTGCTAATAAAGCGTTGAGATGTGTGGAGATGCGAGAATGAAAAGTCACGTGGATTGGTAACTGGCAGTCTTCAGACGCACGACAGAAACGGATAAACATGAGCGCCAGAGCTTTCCGGCTTCCTATGTTTAAGTCACTGGCGTTCTGAAGATAATGTCGGATGACTGATGCGGATTGGAAATACAGTTTGAGTTTACATAAATGTTTTCCATCTCAGCAGCAAGACATGTCTGAATGAGTCGCTTCTTGTCGCAGTTCACCAAAAATGAAATGAAACGACAATGTAGACGACCGTGATCCGCATGGAACAAATGCTTGTCTGCAGCGACAGGGAAGACATTTCCCAAATAGACTTCAGGGGCCACGTCCTTACACCATAACCAAAAATCCAACAAAATGAAAAAAGGAATTTAGAATTTTTTTATACGTATGAGGCGTTAGCCCCAGTTATTCGGAAACCTTCAGGACACTGCAGACCCCGCTTCCCGTTCCATAGCGTCCTTCTGCACTGCAAGATGTGGGAATTTTTGCTGTTGCGTGCAGTGGGAGAGGTGGCAGAAAAGCTACCAAAAAAAGCTATCAAATTACAGAGTTAAGACAGGAATGCGGATATCTCAGTAAAAGGTTTTAGCTACAAAAAACAAGCAAAGTCATTATTTTGTAGAAAAGTAATTAAATAGGACACCAATTCTGAACACTACTCAATTATCCCTTTAACACAAGGGGGTCCAAGTATAGTGAAGCAGTCAACGTGTAGGTCTCTTACACAGGTTTGGCATACGTGTTACTTATAAATCCCTCTTTTTTAACCCATCAGGGTCAGGGCAAATTGCTTAAACTCCTGCAGCACCATGCATACCTTCTGATATGAGACGCCTAGCTTGCCCATCACCTGTGTGGGGTCTCCTTTATTTTAAACGAACCAGTCATCAAAAAGGTTCACTCTCCCAGTAATATTACAGCAGTGGGTGGGTATCACATCGATTATGAAGATCAAAACAGTACCTCATATCCCTTGTTGGATTATCACCTTAAGGAATTGCCCAGGTATATAAACAAACACTGGCAGATACTCCTGAATTCACAGACGTTTTGCCACGCTATTAGCAAAGCAGACACGCACAAGTGAAACTCTGACAACAGTCAAGTTGCTCTTCTCAATGGAGCCCCAAAATGCAAAGCAAGGGTTTAAATCGAATTTTGACCTGTCCGATTATACACACACACACGCCGCACTTTTATGTACAATGGAATCTTGTGGCAGTTCTACAGGAGGCAAAAAAAGGGCACAGAATCAGAAGTGCAGCTCTAACCTCTCTCCCTCTGTAAATGCTTAAGAAGTGTGAAATAAAATCCAATGTTTTTTGCTGACGGCGCAGAGTATTCCAGTGAACAGATTAAGGCTCACACTGCTTCTGTTAAACTTTAGATCACCTTCCTGCACATTATGCCGTTTTCGGGACATTGCTGACAGCCTTATTTCTACACCGTCCAAGGTGCCTAGCAGGCAGTGGATTGACTTACAGAAGGGGATAATCAGTTTAAAGATATACTTGGTTTCAAGTGAACAAAAAAGGTCACACAGACCTTGACACAAAGGGGATAACAGGCAAAGGCACATCAATTTTAGGTGAGAACCACGAGCAGGATTGTCTTGTCTACACAGGGCTGGGACCAGGGACTTGCCGTTTCTTTCTGAATTTATATATAGAAAGGAAGGGTTGGGGACCACTGCAACGAACCCACAGGTTAGTTATGATGCTGGAAGAGTATGACACATTTTAGGAGCCAGGCAAAGTTTGGATACATGGGTAATTCTTGACAGATGTGGCTACTCGGATGTGTAAAGCATTGTTTTGCAGGTCTCCTTAAGTCCTGATATCCTTTCATTGCACAAGAGAGACTACGTTGAGGGTCACACTGCTCTGAGCCTGCTCGCCCCCTTCCACCACTCCAGGCAGGGGAGGGGTCTGAGAGCTGGTTTAGGCCTCCAAATGCAGGGGCTTAGTGGCGACCAGCTCTCAGGTTCAGGGGCTTCTGGACGCCACTGGATTGAATGGAGCATCTAGCATGCCAAAGGGGGTCACGTGACATGCTGTCTGCGTGCAGCTCGTGCCCCCCCCAGGTCATGTGACATGCTGCCAGAATACAGTAAGGTGCAGAGGGAGACCAGCCTTGGATTTAGACATTTTCTAAAAAGGATAGTAAAGCGTTAAAAAAAGGAAGAGGAAAGTGTGGAGAGGGGCTAATATTTAATGCCCATTTCATGCCCCTCCCAATTTAACTCTGTAGTATCCCATTAGTAATTAGGCAAAATATTTTGCCTAGAGTACTTGACAGCCACTTGGCCCCAAATCCATCTAGCCCCTAGATTTTTTTTTTGGAGAAAGGATTTTACCAGGAAGGATACATTGAGATTTCTCTCGTTTTCAAGTATGTCCTGGGTGGCGAGTATGTACCGTTAGGTGTCTTGCCCAAGAACACTTACTGGAGAGGTGCTCGTCGGGATTGAACCCATGACTCCACAGGCTCTCTCCATGCAGAGCAGTGATGTTACCTCTACTCCACCCAGCCGGTACAGATTTCTACACCTTCATACAGAAACCCATATAGATAAATTTTACCTGACTCCTACAAACGTGCAGCTGGCTCCGATGTTTGTATTCGGATCCCCACGTACCATATTAAAACTTGCCGATCTCAGATTCACTACATTATATAGGATCAGAAACTTCCTCATACCATGTCCCTTATTTCTCTACTGCAGAGCAGATGGGGGAAAAAATATATATCTGCAATGTTCAAAACAAAAGAACCAAACAAGGAAGTGTTTTATGTATTTTCAGACTGGTATTTCCACAGCCTCAGCAAAACAAAAGCGATAAAAATAAAAGTCGATGTTGATCTGCGCTCCTAATCCACATGTGAAGGTTCCCCGCACAGAAACTGAATAATTCCTCCACGGCAGAAGCCAAAAATAATTAATTCTTGAACTCAATGCAGTCTCCAAAAGCCCTTCTCTGGTTAACGACGTTGCGACGGACCGAGTAACCTTGAGAGAGCACCAATTATTGCTGCCGAAGCCTGGCTAGACAAAAAGAAAAGAGCAACATGTGATTTTTAAGGAGGTGGGAACTTGAAAAAGAAAAGAATGCAAGAAAGTAAGTCACCCAAGTTCAACTTCAATAGTGAGGTAATAGAAAGGAAGAAATGCAATGATGCAGCTCTGTGTCTCAGTTGTCATTCAAGTGTAGCGACTGAGATTGAGCTTGATTATAGAACGCAGGAACACTTTAGGGGTTAATCACTTACCACTGATCTTTCACTGAAAAAGTGACTTTACTTCAACAAGCTATAGCGCAAAAGGTGAAACTACTGTGAATTCTCCGTTCAGGGAACTTCCACCTTAATTCAAATTTTTCAGCAGAGTTTCTGCCGTATTCCAGTATAGTTTTCAATGATGTGTCCAATGTAGTTTCTGCTGGGGTTTCGGTTGAATTTGTCTTAGGTTTTCCCTGTAGTTTGTATAGGTGGTCTATGGAGATTACCATTTTGCCAGTAACTAAATTGAGAAGCGATGCAGTTTATGCTTTTATCGGAAGAATAATGGGGGTACCATTAGTTACTGTTCTTTAGCGTTGTCTGCAGGAACTTCGTCTGCCAGTGTTGAATTTTCCTTCTCTGTATGGCCGATATTCGCAATAGGTTTCAAAAATGGCCAACAATTGCATTTAGTGAATAACCCCCATTCTCTAAAAGAGGCAAAAGAATAAAATATAAAAAAAGTCTCCCTTCCAAACTACCATGACAATTCCCCAGCATACACTGCCCCTCCATAGACATACCAATGGAAAACCCGCACACACCCCCACTTACTAGTTGTTCACCAGCTTACTTGTATTGCAACTACAGAGGGCTAATACGAGAGCTACAGGATGTGGTGTCAACAGCAGGAGATGAAGCAGCACATCAAACTGCACTAGGATACTTAGGACTCGCTGACAGGCCAGGTTTTCCAGCTATGTGAAGCACAGGTGATATGATTTGCTGCTCAGCGATTGCAGGATTCAGTCATTTCCCCAAGGGAATCCTTCAAATCTGGCCTGTTAGTGGGAGCTGAGGACCAGGGTTGGGAACCACTGACTTTAAACAGGGTGCATCAAGATAGTGGCAACCACATCACTGGGGCCCTATGGGGTTAAAAATGTATAAATAAAAAATAGGTCTGTTACAAAACTTAAAAATAACAAATTGCTTTTTAAAAAATGGGAAACAATTTAGTCAAAAAAATATAAATACAAAAAAGGTGTTCTAAATATAAAAAGACTTTTTGCTGAAAACGAAAACAGTCTTAAAATTTTAATTTAAAAATGTTATTACGTTTCTACATTGAATCCTATGGGATTCGCCTCTTTACTAGGGATAGACCGATATCATTTTTTCAGGGCCGATACAGATTATCGGCAGGTTTTCTGGCCGGTAGCCGATATTTGATGCCGATATTCTGTAAATTTAAAGTTCTGAAAAAAAAAACAGAACAAATCTGACTATGCCATGAACTCAATGGCCTAAACAACAATCTTCATGCAAACGTTTCCACCGGTGCAAAAAAACATTTAACGCGAGGGGCAAACTCTTTACGCCGAATGCCATATTACAAAGTCAGTGCAACAAACACACGTAATCGTCTACCGCGGGTGAACCTGAGAACCCTGCGTAAGCTTACTGTACGTCGCGCGATCTATACTTAACATTGTGCGCACAAACGCATTTGCGCGCTGATGGTATTACAATCTATGCGCAGTTTGCACGTATAATTTTAGCAACTCCTAAAAGCTGGTGGTAACGGCAAATCTGAACGTCCTGGCCGAAACCAAATGCACCAGCCCAAAAAAAATGCAGCAAAGTATAGTTACACATTCTACACATACCCAAACCAATAAAATGGAGAAGTTGTGCGTGCATGTATTATTGCTGCAGCATATATGCTCAGATTGACTTGTGGTTCTTTTTTTTTTTTTTTAATTCTTTATTTTTGAAAGTTTGCATCGACATATAAAGTCAACATAAAATGAAAAAGACCTCGCAGGGCCAAAATAAGTCATCTGTTAAACTATAAAACAAAAACAAAAAAGTAATTTAAGCCGAGGAAGGGGGGGGGGGGGGGAATAAAAAGATGGCAAAGGCCAAAAATGTGCCTGCCTTGGCGACTACCCAGACGGTCCATTAGGCCGGAGGGAGGCCAAGGGGGAATAACGGCACCTGGCCCGGGCACTCAGGAGCAAGCCGGGCACCAGGCCACGGTTGCGTCCCCGAGATGTCCCAGAATAGCCAAATTAAAAAAAAAAAAAAGAAAGAAGGTGTCTATAATGTAAGTCCTCATACAGTGTCACAGAGGCGCATCAGGACACATAGTAATGTCCCACAGCAGGGGGAAAAATAACTCAGCAAGGGGGCATAAACATGGGGAGAGGGGAGGAGGGAGATCAAAGCCAATATACTCAGCGGGGGTATAGGGGAAACAAAAAGCAGTAAGTCTTCAATGAATGACAGCAGAAAAAAGTAAAAGTAAAAATAAAATCAATAAGTCTCATATTTATCAAGAAAGTCTCAGCTAGCTGATGAGGAGAAGGAGGGGGGGAGACGTATCTAACTAAGGGCAGCGGGTCTCGAATTCAATAGAGGCGAGGGGAAAACACCCACATCAGCCCGTGTCCAACCAAGAGACTGGTAGGGCAGCTCCACCGGGCACAAGCACCTCACGAAAGGCCCGTTGGGCAGGTAGCACCCAGACATCTTCGACTGCAGTAAATGCCGCAGCGCGGGACCCAGAGCGAGATCCTGGCCTGTAATCAGTCGTCTTTCCCAGCTGCACCTCCACAGACGACGCAGGGGGACACTTGGCAGAAATCTCAAGAGCCACCGCTCGGACTTCAGTTTCCTCTAGCACCAGCGTTTCTTCACTGCTTGAATCCGGCGGTGGGTCCGTCTGTAGCGCCGCCTGTGAACCAGCAGCTGCGCAGTCCTCCCCATCAATCTCTGTCTCCAAACTCCCAGCACCGCAATAAGGTAGGCATTCCTCCGTGGCACTTGGGCTGAAATCCGCCGCTCCCACACAGCCCCTCAGCGCGGACATCATCCTCCTCCAGGTCCCCTTCGTGAGTGGGCAGGAATCGTCACCCTCCGCATCCAGTAATGCCAGACAGGCATCTAGGCCTGCAATCACAGCCATCTTCCCTGCAGAGGGGGGAGGGGAGACCACCCGTCGCCAAGCCCCGCCACCTCCGTCCACCCCACCGGGACTAGGCACCTCCGCAGCCAGGAGATGGGGGCCCTCCATCTCCACAGCCTGCAGCAGGACCCCATCCAGGTCCGCACACATCAAAGGATCCCAGTAAGGGGCCAACAGGAGCCGGGGGTAGGCCTCAAAATGGCCGCCGGCGACGTCCACCAGCAGAGAGTCTGTAAAGAGCAAAGTCTCTGGTCCGGAGGGGGGACTGAATGGACTCCGGACAAATCAGTACCAGTGGCCAGCTACACAAGGACCCTTAAGGGAAAAATCTGCATAGGTGAGGCTGTCTGAGAGTCCTTAATCAAGGAAGACGTGAGGAGCTCCACCAGAACACGTCCGCTCCTGCTCGTAGCCGGCCACGCCCCCGACTTGTGGTTCTTAATTATGATTGGCTGAATTGCGTGAAAAAAAAAAAAAAAATGACAGTAAGCACACTGATTTCTGCGCGCAACAGTACTGCGCGAGCATTTGGGCGCATCCGGTTTACGCGGGTTATTGATCGGGTCAAAAACGCGTGAAGGATTGTAATTCCAGCGGTGATTTGCGCACGCAAATGTTTAACGCTTGGCGCAAAACTTCACGCTTTGCGCAAGCGTTTTTGCGCAAAGATTGTAATATAGCCCAATGTGTTTAACATGTAAACATTGCACCACGTCCACTTCATTTATTCAATTTAATTAGGGATGCACCGATACCACTTTTTTAAGACCGAGTATGAGTACAGATACTTTTGTTCAAGTACTCACCGATACCGAGTACCGATACTTTTATCTTATGTCATGTGACCGCTTTCCAATAAGAACAGACCTCATGGATATGCCCCCCAGCACGTGGATAATGCCCCCCCAGGACATGGATAATGCCCCCCCAGGACATGGATAATGCCCCCCCAGGACACTCTCCGCTCATACTTACCTTCCTGGGCGACGCCGGGAAAGTCTTCGCGCGCGCGCTCCTTGGAAGGTCCCCAGCCGCGACCACGTGGGACCATGTGATCGCAGCTGGGGTCCTTCCAACGAGCGCACGCGGGGAAACTTTTCCGGCGTCGCTAAAGGAAGGTAAGTATGAGCGGAGAGCAGCTGCAGGGCCTGTCCGAATGCTCTATCAGCATTCTGACAGGCCCTGCAGCTGCTCTCCTCACTTTGTTTATACTTACCTTCCTTTAGCGACGCCGGGAAAGTTCCCGCGCGTGCGCTCGTTGGAAGGACCCCAGCCGCGATCACAAGGTCCCACGTGGTCGCGGCTGGGGACCTTCCAAGGAGCGCGCGAAGACTTTCCCGGCGTCGATAAAGGAAGGTAAGTATAAACAAAGTGGGGTGAGCAGCTGCAGGGCCTGTCCGAATGCCGATAGAGCATTCGGACAGCCGCCCAAGCTCCTAGGATGCCGGCAAGCCGGCTCAATGCCGGCTTCCGGTATCGTAAAAAAATATCGGGGTACTGCACGAGTACCAAGTACTCCTGCAGTACCCGTATCGGCACCGATACTAGTATCGGTGCAACCCTAAATTTAATAAGAATTTTTATTTTATTTAATCTTTTATTTTTTACAATCAGACCGTGTCTTTGGCTTTCTTAAAGATCCCTCATATGATCCTGTATGTAAGGGGTGCAGCAACCTTGGCCCTCCAAGGGTTATATTACAAAGTTATATTACAGCTCTGGTTAAGCAGTCACTTGTAATATTGCCCCACGTTTTGGAATTACATCTGCTATGATGCTCATCTTCTCATTAGGTTCTTGGAGCCTCATGGGAAATCCAGTTCCAAAACATCTGGAGGTCCTGGATTACTGGACCCTGCATCTCCTGTATAGGGAATTCCCTGCCAGATGGGATGGAAGCCCCATTTCTGTTGCCATCACGCTCATGCACAATACGGTCAGTGAGCAGGAGTCATTCTGCAGTGAGGGCTTACAGCCTGATGTGGGAGAAGCCCCAGATTCGCACAGTTTTGTGGGATCTTGCGTGTCGCAGCTGCAGTGAGCAAACTTGTCCAAATAATCGGCAATATCGGCAAATAAAATGCTGATACCGATATCAGTAATTTTCTGAATATCGGCACCGATAATAAGCTAAACCGATATATCGGTCTATCCCTACTCTTTACACCCGAAGTGAATCACTGAAAACCAGGACATTTTGGTGCAGTTTGGTGTTCTGTGAATATATAGGACAAACCACCAATACTACTCTGAGACAATGTCAGGCTGCTGAAATGCAAAGTATTTCAGCGTCAATTCGCCTATATTTAGACGAACTGCCCTGAACGGTGAAATTCAGCAGTGAGTAACCCCTACAGTTTTGTTTACTCCTAATAATTTACTCAATGAACTTCATCACATTGGTGACTCGACAAATTTCCAGGCAGAAAAAAAAAAAAAAAAAAAAATTCTCCCTCGTGCCACATTTTTTTTCCAGCATTACTGTATCCTCGGCTCACATTAGGTGGGCTTTCAGGTGCTGGAGATCTGTGATCTTGATTTAGTACCTGTCCTCACTAAATCACCAAATACACCCCAGTGCGCTCCCAAAAGATCAAACAGTGACCTGCGTCTAGCTTCTCCCCGCATCACCTCTTCCCACGATAGACTGCAGGATTTCTCACGCACAGCTCCATCCTCTGGAACACTCCCTTGTACTGTCAGACTTTCCCCTAGTTTCCCTTCATTCAAACGCTCCAAGACATTTTTATTTAGGGAAGCCTACCACCTGATTCACTAATACACCTCACTGCCCTGAACAGTCCTCCACTCTCACCTTGCAGTCCTCTCTGCCCGTTTCCACCCCCAACCCTTCCAGATTGTAAATTCCCACGAGAATAGGGCCCTCGTTTCCTCCTGTACTGGTTTATCAAATGTTATTTTATTTATAAAAAGGATTTTACCAGGAAGGATACATTGAGATTTCTCTCGTTTTCAAGTATGTTCTGGGTTCAAGAACATTGAGTGGTTACAGAAATACAAAATGGTAAAATGCAAGATATTAACACAAAACCAAATAAACAGATTAACAGAAATGTTCATTCTCATTGTAATGTAACCCGGTCTATATTGTGCTCATTGTTCAGCGCTGCGGAATATGCTGGCGCTATATAAATAAAGTATAATAATAATGTCTTTTAACAAAACAAAAAACACAAAAAAAAAAAAAATCCAGTTGGTTTAAAGCTGGCAATCAAGGAGGCCAATAAACGGATCTGTCTCTGCCAACCCATGTCCCAGGCATTTCATGATCCAGCTGTAATGCGAGCTCATTTGCAGCCAGTTGTGATGCCCGCACTATTTGGTGCAAGTACAATAAATATATAATAATGCTGAGAATATAATAAAAAATTAATTAAAATCGATTCCCTCTGTGATAGCGCAAACCATAAGTGTAAAAATATACGAGATTGGTATCTTGGAAAGTATTTTAATCTGCCAAGCATAGTTAGAGAACGCCATTAAATACACTATTTACACATACAAGCAAGCTGCATCAAAGTAACGGTTGTGTATCTAGATCTGCAACCTATGCCTGTAACCAATACAATACAAAATGAATCTGAGTATTCATAAAAAGTTCAATTTATAGGTCAGTTGTCAGACCCTGGCAGCCAGTGATACTGATGTAACCCGACAACCTATTATAACCCCCAAGACAATACCGTCACATTTAAAAATATTCCAGTACATAGTCATATCCAACTCAAATAAAGCACAACAGAAAACTTGCTGAAAGACCTCAGGATCATAAACTTGTCTGCCTGTGGTTTCTAATTCCTATGGTTCTTTGTAGCTGTTAGTTTGCAATGACAATGTTATGCTCAAAACAAGGAATCACTCCCTTTTACAGGTCAGCAGAAAAAAAATGTTAACACAAAGAAAAAAGTTATTCCCATCAATGTTTCACTGTCCCGCACGTCACTGGCCAGCTCTGTGTGAAAGGCAAGTCCTCTGCTCGGTCTGAGCAACAACACTACTGCGAAGGGCCATTTGTAAATTGTTGCAACAGCCCAATGAAGGCCAAACGATGGTCCACTTTACGGCTTTCTTGTAAAGTGTCGTGGAAACTGTTGCTACTGTATAGAAAAAAAATAGAATAAAATAGATAATAGTAATAACTGTTTCTAATAGGGATGTCCCGATCCAATCCCCAGATCCCTGAGTCCGAGGTATGCCAGGCTGGGAGACGCTCAGCTGGGGTCCTGCAGCCTCGGAATTCACCGCTCACAGACGAGCAGAGTCACCTGTTGGTTAAAGCTGGGCGCTCTAAACTGCATGCAGCCCTGGAAAATCTTCGGAACGCAAATAACCCACAACTGGAATTGGCAGCAAAAAGAAGAAAAAAAAAAAAGAGGATCGAAACATCCCCACCAATTTCTATAAATGTATATATTAAATGTACCCTCTTGCAGTTATAAAGAATGTGTCACATTGCATTGATGGCGCAGCAGGTTGTTTCTTCATGTACAAGACAAATGCTGTGCTCAGAAAACATGCCTGTTTCAGCAGCGGAATAAGCAGCAGCTGACAGACATTTGGAGTGACGTGTGCAGACAGGGCTGGATTTATAATAAGGCAGCATAGGCATGCACCTACTACCGGGGGGGGGGGGGGGCAACCTTGCTCTGTAAAGAAGTTAAAAATATTATTACAATCTACAATCATCCACTGTATCTCTGGAGCCCTTCAGGCTAGGAGGACATAAACGGTATCATTGGAACCAGAGTATGGCTTAGGTTGCTACTTGTGTTTTTTTTTGTATTAACACGATTCCCAACATTCTGCATAATTTTACCAGATTCTACCCCTTCTTTTGATATGAAAAAAGTGAGAAACGGTTTCAGTTTTTGAAGGAGAAAAAAAAAAATTGTCCCCCCCCCCCCCCCATATTAGTTTTAGACACTTTTTGGGAAGAGGGGCTCCAGATTTCTGTGCCTACAGGCTCCTAAAATGCAAATCCAGCCCTGTGTAGAGACATTTCCGCAAAGACGTGCCATGTGAATAAAACACACGCCCTTAACCAGTGCTCCTAAACCAGTGAACTCAACACACTTAGGGGTCCATTCACTTAAGATGGTACATAAGCTGCATAGTGCAACTCCACCATTGCCATGTGCTCCGTACCAGTTCAGTTATGCACAAGAGGTGGACCCGTCTAACGTCTGCTGATGTGCAGGGCAGACGTAAAGCGTATCTGGTGCCAAATAACGGAACTGTAAGCTCTTTTGTGAATAACCCCAAAGTGTACAGCACCTCCACTCGTTGACATTAACCTGCATGGTGAGGTGCTCTGTAGGACGAAGAGTCACTGCATTCCCTCCGATGTTCTCGTGACGCGTCATGTGTCGGCAGAAAAGATCAGACACCTTGAAATTTTAAACCTACAGGGGGAGGGGGGAAGGGGAGACAAGTGCAGAGGGGGGAGAAAAAAAAAAAAAAAGGCAGATCAATAACTCCCATCTCAGCACTTGGCATTGAGCAGACAAGAGGCATACTTGTGGATCTTGGTATTCAACAATGGAAAGTTCTGCCCAGGAATGATTTACATAACCACTCACTGCACAAGTTGTTTTTTGTTTTTTAAAGAAAAGAAAAAAATTATGGAAAGGGGAAATACACACAAGAAAAACTCAGCGGTCATATGAGAAGCTCAAAACAAATGGCACACATCCAAACACCTGCAGACACTGACACCAAGTATGAGATGCCTCAAATCATACACTGTAAGAGCGAGGACTGGTAAATGTATCTCTGGCATTCGTTATGAATTACATCTATATCACCTCGTTTGTCAATATACAAACAAACATTAGAAATCGAGAAGAGGCCCCTATTCTGACGTTGTTAGAAGGGAAAATATCAACGTGAGCTGACATCCTGCCAGGGCCAGCAAACTCGGTGCTCCAAGGATTTTGTTACTACATTTCCCATGAGCCTCAGTCGACAGGATTATTGGCTGAGCATCATAGGAGATGTATTGGTATTGGCTCCTGGAGTCCGTAGAACTTCAAAAACTAAGCGCTACCCTGCACAAGCTCTCATAAGCCTGGTTGAGCTGAGGCCATGGAGGGACACTAGGAACCATTTTCCAGAGGAGGCAGTAGGTAGTGACACGATCTGCACCATGGTTTAGGTTGGGGGGGGGGGGTGTTGTGTTTTTTTTTTTTAAATGTGTTCTGTGAATTGCAAATTCCATTTAACACCAGGCTCTGAGTCTGTATCATAGGGATTTTTTTCTCTGTGCAGAGGGAAATTACCAGAAAGAGGAAATCGTTTGATGCCATCACCAAATCCATGCGTAAGCCGGACGGGAGCTCTGTGACACGGCTTGGTTACTAACAATTTTGTAAGTGTAAGCGAAATTTCACATAGGAAGAGAAAAAGATGAACATGGCAGTAAGTGAACAGGAACAATAAGGCTAGGGTCAGACGAACGCATTTTCGCGTTGTCTGTGAAAAAGTGCGTTTGAACGAATGGACGCATTTTTTCACGGAGTACGCGATAGCGGTCATACGATGCGCATTTGCGTTCGTGATTTTGTACGGATCATCAATAAAACACTTTTTGCATCTGGACGTTATGTTGGCCGGACATTAGCAGTGTCTGACATTTCAAAATCACGCACACACGCCGCTATGCGGCCGCAGCGCACTCTGTACGACCGTACTAGCGGTTTGACGTGCGACAAAATGCGTTCGTTTGCCACTTGCGTTGCGCGGCCGGACTTTCGTGCGACCGTACTTCGTATATTGGCCGTCATTGCCCGGCATTTGCTGCTAGTGCGGCCGTAATTAAGTGCGCCAGAACGCACGTTTAAAGTGCGCTAGTCTGACCCTAGCCTAAGTGCGTCCAGGACATAACATATCAACCAGGAAAGTGGAGTGTGTTTGACAGATTTCATTGAAAAGAGAAGCGGGGAATCAGTGCAGAGCCCAGCAATAGGGAGCCTCGTCTAATGCTGTGCTCCCCAAACCTGTCCTCAGGAGCCGAAACAGACAGGTGACGAATAAATAATAAAACATAAGGAACAGAGACGGCCCTGCCCGTAGGATAATTGTCCTGAAAATACAGCACTTCATACAAGTGCTCAGCCAGACATCCTGTGAGTTTACAATCTAAGGGACTAGGCAAGTGAAACAAAAGGGAACAGGGGGAGTGTGGAGAAAAGTCCCAGGGAGAATATAGCAGACACTGCATAATGATAGTCCAAGAGCTTGGGCATGATGAGGTTAAACCGAGCGAGGATTGAAGCATCTGAGAAAAGGAGGATATATAATTAGGATAGGGGCTGGGTGGATGGGGTGGGCAGGACCGCAAAGTGGTGTATTTCAGATATGATTTGCTGCGCAGTGATTGGATGATTCAGTCTGCATTTACCCAAGATACTTTAAAAAAAAAAAATAAGGCCTATTAGCGAGTCCCAGGGACATTGAAACACAACCCTAATAGAAAGCTGTGCTGCGCACCATTAGCTTGATTATGAGCAAGCTGATAAATTAGAAGCATTGACTCATAATAAAGAGGGGGGGGGTCACAGCATCAGCGGGAACTATGATCTCAGAGGAGAGTATAAAATTTCATATTTTTTTTGTGTGTCAAGTGATTTTTGGATCAGCAAGATAACTAACCACCAACTTCTTCCAGCCTTGGAATGGCTTGTTATTCTCTAGCTGCCGGTGTTCTGGCACATGTGGAAACCTCTCATATGTGGGGACTGGCGCAGTTCCGGTGACATTTCAGCCGCTCACATCAAAAAACCACCAGCAATGCGCATGCGCGCGCGTACCGCCGATTCGTCAACGCGCTCACTCCGATTAGCAGCCATCTTTTCCTGTGCTATATTTATGATAGCGGATTTCAGTTTCCGGTGTCTTGCTAAAGAAATTGGTTACCCCAGCTCTCATGCACGCACACGCAGGCTGCTTGCAGAGCACAGCTGTATGAGGTTCTGCAAGGGCGATATAGTGTATGTCCTGCATCTGCTGATATTTTCAGCAAATAACAGGAAGCAGTCCCTGTGAAGTTCTGATTTATATATACCCTGTGTCTCCCCAGCCCCAAGTACAATTACAGATGGCTGTAATCGCAGCGAGCGCGTCTCCGACGAATCGGCGGTATGCACATGCGCATTGCTGGTGGTTCCTTGATGTGAGCGGCTGAAACGTCACCGAAGTGCGCCGGTCCCCACATATGAGAGGTTCCCACATGTGCCAGAACACCGGCAAATCAGCACTTCCTGTACAAAGCATAGGAAGCATTGATTTACAGTAGGAAGCCGCACTTGGTGTAAACAGGACAAGAGCCGTCACATCATTAACAAATGACTGGTAATGATAGGGCCTAGAGTAGGGATAACAAACTCCAACCCCACCCCCCCACCCCTTGACGGCCTACACTTCCAAGAATTCTTTGAATGCGATAGACATGGACCCATGGGAGTTGTAGTTCAGAAACATCGGGGGGGGGGATGGATTCTGACAGCCCTGTTCAGTTCGCTACAGCTATGTGAGACACAGATGTAGGATGCGCCTTGGCCTCTTGCTTTGGTTGGACAATGTTTTACTACAGCAGGAACACCGTTTCTGCATTTGTATACAACATTAAAAAAGACACTAAACTGATACTGGGCAAAGGATGATACAGACAACACTCAACAGGCTATAAAATGCAAAGTCCTGGTCTTCTGAATAAATTCACATTTATCCCAAGGCAGAATCAATGTGCTCCACCAACCGAGACACAGACACGGCATCCCCCGAGGCTGTATGATCAATGTCCAATCATATGCTTCTCATAGAGAGACACGATACAGCACCACTCGCAGGGAATACACACATTTATACTGTCTACTGGTTGTGATGGGTCCATGAAGGGATTTTCTGAAAGCAGATCCAAAGTAAGCAGTATCTGATTCACTTGGCCATCACAAACCATCCAAGGGAATATCCAGGGTCTCTGGGAAGAAAGATTAGGGAGCGGTCTAACATCTTATTTTTGGAGATTGAAGTTATAAAACCATAGGCCTAAATAAACAGGAATTTTCCGTCCAACATTACAGATCGGGTAGGACACTTATTTATTTTCATACAGGGATAACGCGACAAACTCATAAACACAGAACCTCGAAAAGTGGGGTTGGGGGGGCGGGGCCTTGGATTTTTTTTTGGTTGTTGCAAAGTTGCATATAATTTGGACATTCTGCAGTTGTGTAAAGACCCACTATATAAATAGTGGTAGCGTGACACCTATAATACACGAGATGGAAATATGTGAATAACGTGATTGTCACACAGTGCGAAGGTATTGGAACCTAATTAGTGACAGCTGATCCACAAATACATAGGTGCCAAAAATAAAACGAGTCATGATATACAAACACACAATGTTAAAAGAAACACCTACTGTTTGGAATAATAATTATATATATATTTCCAAACAGTAGGTGTTTCTTTTAACATTGTGTGTTTGTATATCATGACGCGTTTTATTTTTGGCACCGCCCCAATAAAAGTTTGTTTTAGTCTATCTTTTGTCACCTATGTACTTGTGCTCCAACTGGCTAGTTCAGTGGATCAGCTGTCATTATGCAGGTGGGATAATGTCATGAACAGGATGACTTCCTGCCTGTAACTATATTCCATTCATTTCCCTTGACCGCACGCATCCCACTTAGGCCGGGTGCACACGAGGCGTTTTTTAGTGCGCACTAACGCACGTCGCAGCATATAATTCCGCGGATAGGGAAGACCACACGCATAACACGTGCTGAAGACATACGCTAGCATTGATGGGACGTTGGACGTCAAATGCAGCGCGCAGGCGCACTTGAACGGCCGTGTGCAGTCAAATTAGCGCACCAGCGACGCCATTCAACTCAAATTCAGTTTTTTACGACGTGCGTCAAAAATAACGCATCGTCTGGTGTCTACCATATCGTCCGTAATTTTTAACGCACGGTTGCATCGTTTTTAACACACGCTAGTGCGCACTAAAAATCGCCTTGTGTGCACCCGGTCTTAACCATCTCTAACCCACCGATTGCAAAACCGGGAGACGGAAGACAATAGCTGATGCCGGCCCATCTCTGCTTCTAGGACGGAGGGGATCCAGCAGATCCCAGGTTCTCTTTTGGGAACTTGGGCTTTAGCTAAATATAGCGACTTATTGGCTGCACATCATCTGCCCCCGAAATGACCACAAGAAAAATCCTTAATAAAAACCCAGATTCTTTTACTTTGAACTTGATCTTGGCCTCATTCAGCCCTGGGACTTCACAAACTGGGAGACAAAAACAAAAAAAACAAAAAAAAAAAAACACATTTACATCTAAATAGTTTGTAACAAATATCTGAATGGGGGGGGGTTCAATCCTGCAATTGGGATGCAAATTAAGAGCGTGGTAAATAACCCCCAGGGGTGTTTTATTGCTTTAATTCAGCCTCTCTGCATATTGTGCCCTGCAGCTACAGAGCTAAGCAGTGAGGGAGGGGTTAATCAGCCACAGTACGCTTTAACCCTTTGTCATGCCACCAGTGCAAGTGTTAAGACCCGTGAGACCGAAGCTGCCGTTTCATACAAGAGTGATCCTGAATCCGGGATCCACATTAAAAGGGAGATGTGATCCAGCATGCGTGCCACAGGCCGCCTGAGCATCATGGGAACTGGAGTCCTTTACAGCTGTTTAGCTGAGGGTTAAAAACCTTCCTGCTTAAATTGAAAAAAGGGACACAAAGGAAGTAACAGGATATTTTTAATTAATGGAGGGGGGGGGAATGCAGGAACCTTAACAGTTCTATTTGCCAAATGGTGTTTGTTGTTTTTTTATTTTAAAACACAGCCCTGGGGCGACCAAATCTCAGAAAGGGTTTCATGACTCCCTTAGATAAAATGTGACATGACTTCAGGCAGCAAGCACACTGTGTGTGGACACGGACTCCCGAGAGAGATGCAGCACACGCAAGTGGTTATTCACCAACACCCGAATTTGTTATCGAATTGCACCCAAGAGTGAATTTGCCCCTAGCAGCAATTTTGGCGCAACGCCAAATACTGTGGGTTTTGCCACAATTTACTGTGATTCGGCGGCAGGAAATTTGCCCATAGAGAAGTTTTGATTTGTCCATTTACAGAACACCGAATTGCACCAAAATATCCGAAAAATCATCTGATTTTCGGTGTTTCCATTCGACAGGTTTAAACCAGGCGAGTCCTGTAAGTTCCAATGTAATGAAAGGAATCTCTTCAAGAACATGTTTTGCAGTAACACCTTTAGAAAAAACTTTTCGCGACAGAACTTTTTATCATGTTTTAAATTGGACGCATTTTTATAGATTTAAAATTAGCAGAATAGGACGTTTCCTTTATTTTTTTTCTTCCAGTTTTGGTGGAATTCGCCGATGCCAATTCGGTGCTATTCACTAATGTCCAATAACTGCTTCGGTGACTCAAAGTTTGGCAAAATACAATGACCAATCGCCACGTAGTGAATCCACCAAATTTGACAAAATGGAAATCGCCTTAGTGCGCCGACATTGCATTCAACTTCTCTGCTTTGTGACCAGACAAAGGGGGGGGGGGGGGGAGATGGTGGTACACAGTTGGGGGGGGAGGGAAGATGGTGGTACACAGACGGGGGGGGGGGGGGAAGATGGTGGTACACAGTCGGGGGGGGGAGATGGTTACACAGTCGGGGGGGAAAGATGGCGGTACACAGTCGGGGGGGAAAGATGGCGGTACACAGTCGGGGGGGAAAGATGGCGGTACACAGTCGGGGGGGAAAGATGGCGGTACACAGTCGGGGGGGGAAGATGGCGGTACACAGTCGGGGGGGGGGAAGATGACGGTACACAGTCGGGGGGGAGGGGTACACAGTCGGGGGAAAGATGACGGTACACAGTGGGGAGGTGGTACACAGTCGGGGGGAGGTGGTACACAGTCGGGGGGGGGAGCATAAAGTCGTGGGTAGCATACAGTCGGGGGGGTAGCATACAGTCGGGGGGGGGGTAGCATACAGTCGGGGGGGGTAGCATACAGTCGGGGGGGGTAGCATACAGTCGGGGGGCGGTAGCATACAGTCGGGGGGGGTAGCATACAGTCGGGGGGGGTAGCATACAGTCGGGGGGGGGGGTAGCATACAGTCGGGGGGGGGTAGCATACAGTCGGGGGGGGTAGCATACAGTCGGGGGGGGGTAGCATACAGTCGGGGGGGTAGCATACAGTCGGGGGGTAGCATACAGTCGGGGGGTAGCATACAGTCGGGGGGTAGCATACAGTCGGGGGGTAGCATACAGTCACAGGGGAGGTGGGTAGCATACAGTCAGGGGAGGGGGAGGTAGCATACAGTCAGGGGGAGGGGGGTAGCATACAGTCAGGGGGAGGGGGTAGCATACAGTCAGGGGGAGGGGGTAGCATACAGTCAGGGGGAGGGGGTAGCATACAGTCGGGGGGTAGCATACAGTCGGGGGTAGCATACAGTCGGGTAGCATACAGTCGGGGGGTAGCATACAGTCGGGGGGTAGCATACAGTCGGGGGGTAGCATAACAGTCGGGGGGAGGTGGGTAGCATACAGTCAGGGGGAGGTGGGTAGCATACAGTCAGGGGGAGGTGGGTAGCATACAGTCAGGGGAGTGGGGTAGCATACAGTCAGGGGAGGTGGGGGTAGCATACAGTCAGGGGGAGGTGGGTAGCATACAGTCAGGGGAGGTGGGTAGCATACAGTCAGGGGGAGGTGGGTAGCATACAGTCAGGGGGAGGTGGGTAGCATACAGTCAGGGGGAGGTGGGTAGCATACAGTCAGGGGGATGGGGGGTAGCATACAGTCAGGGGGAGGGGGGTAGCATACAGTCAGGGGGAGGGGGTAGCATACAGTCAGGGGAGGGGGGTAGCATACAGTCAGGGGGAGGGGGGTAGCATACAGTCAGGGGGAGGGGGGTAGCATACAGTCAGGGGGAGGGGGTAGCATACAGTCAGGGGAGGGGGTAGCATACAGTCAGGGGGAGGGGGTAGCATACAGTCAGGGGGAGGGGGGTAGCATACAGTCAGGGGAGGGGGGTAGCATACAGTCAGGGGAGGGGGGGTAGCATACAGTCAGGGGGAGGGGGGTAGCATACAGTCAGGGGAGGGGGTAGCATACAGTCAGGGGGAGGGGGTAGCATACAGTCGGGGGGGGGTAGCATACAGTCGGGGGTAGCATACAGTCGGGTAGGCATACAGTCGGGGGGGTAGCATACAGTCGGGGGGGTAGCATACAGTCGGGGGGTAGCATACAGTCGGGGGGTAGCATACAGTCAGGGGAGGTGGGTAGCATACAGTCAGGGGGAGGTGGGTAGCATACAGTCAGGGGGAGGTGGGTAGCATACAGTCAGGGGAGGAGGGGGTAGCATACAGTCGGGGGAGGTGGGTAGCATACAGTCGGGGGGTAGCATACAGTCGGGGGGGGTAGCATACAGTGGGGGGGTAGCAGTCGGGGGGGTAGCATACAGTCGGTGGGGTAGCATACAGTCGGGGGGTAGCATACAGTCGGGGGGGTAGCATACAGTCGGGGGGGTAGCATACAGTCGGGGGGTAGCATACAGTCGGGGGGGGTAGCATACAGTCGGAGGGGTAGCATACAGTCGGGGGGAGGGGGGTAGCATACAGTCGGAGGGGGTAGCATACAGTCGGAGGGGGTAGCATACAGTCGGAGGGGGTAGCATACAGTCGGAGGGGTAGCATACAGTCGGGGGGTAGCATACAGTCGGAGGGGGTAGCATACAGTCGGGGGGTAAGCATACAGTCGGAGGGGTAGCATACAGTCGGAGGGGTAGCATACAGTCGGGGGGGTAGCATACAGTCGGAGGGGTAGCATACAGTCGGGGGTAGCATACAGTCGGGGGGGGTAGCATACAGTCGGAGGGGGTAGCATACAGTCGGGGAGGTAGCATACAGTCGGAGGGGGTAGCATACAGTCGGAGGGGTAGCAGCATACAGTCGGGGGGGGTAGCATACAGTCGGGGAGTAGCATACAGTCGGGGGGGGGGTAGCATACAGTCGGGGGGGGTAGCATACAGTCGGGGGGGTAGCATACAGTCGGGGGGGGGTAGCATACAGTCGGGGGGGGGGGTAGCATCAGTCGGGGGGGGGGGTAGCATACAGTCGGAGGGAGTAGCATACAGTCGGAGGGAGTAGCATACAGTCGGGGTGCTCCCCGGTAGCATACAGTCGGGGTGCTCCCCGGCCCCGTCTCGGCACGTCCTCCGTAAGAGCTGTCCTCACCTCCTCCTTCTCTTCCCTGGGTCCTCCTCTCCAGGAAGCACCCCGGTTGGGGCCTGCCAGCGGCCCGGCCTCCCTCCTCTGCCCATAACCTGCGCCCTGCGGGTAGCACAGAGCCCCTCCATAGCCGCCGCCGCCCCTCCCTCAGGAATACCCCGGCCCCACCACTGGTTACCTTGGAAACCTTGTTCCGGGACTCTCCGATCAAGCCGACCATGTACTTCCCATGCAGACGTGTCCCGCAGGCGGCCAGTGGCGGTGAGAGTGATCCGAGTCAACGACCGTGAACAGCTCCAACTCCACAGCGTCTCCCCGGGATCTCCCCTCCTTTCCACACTGCGGCCGCCGCTGCCACCATACACTGGATCGTGACGTCAGAGCACACCAGTGCGCAAGCGCAGACCAGCCTTAACCCTCCCGCTGCTGGGCCTGATTCAACAGTGTGGGTCAGCTGCAGGACAGGGTTATACCAGGACCAGAACATGTCTACAGAGCTGGGGGGGGGTCCTCACTGAATCATTACAACAGCTCAGTAAGAGTCTATTGTTTTTTCTGGCTGCTGGAGGGCTGTCTGGGCCGCAGAGCTAGCAATCAGTTTACCTGAGAAGGGACAAGCAATGCGTTGCCATGGTTTTTCCCTTATAAACACTGATATTCACATGCGAAGGAAGTAGAAGGGGCATCCACACAGGGCCCCCCATTTCAGAGGGCCCTTAGCGCCCCATGCTATATTTGGGTTTTCAGCGACATTTGTTACGTTTTTTCTGTGTTTGTTTGTTTTTTGCAGAATAGCAATATTTCACATCACACGGGGTCAGAGACAAATAATAATCCCAGCTACTCCTGCGGGGTCGCTCCTTTGATTTATTCATCGATTTCCTATGTCAGTTCTTCAAACAGATGGGCAGCACTATTCATGCAGCTCCTGCAATTCAATTATGGTGAAAGGTTGGTTAGTTACGCAGCGACAAGGAATCAAATCCAAGGATGATGAATGCTGGGGTCCCTGGCGATACAATACCACAAACTTTAATTCTAGATTTTAATTATTATACTAATTAATAAAATTCATAAACTCCAAGTGGACGTTTCCCAATATGCTGGGACGAGGACGCGGCGCATGGCTCGGGCATTGACGCTGGAGACTACATTAAGGCTGGTTGTCCACTGGAAGATTCATAATCGGATGACAAACAGGTCGCCTGTCGTCCTTATTATTATCGTCATCATTAAGGCTGGGGTCAGACTAACGCATTTTTAACGTGCGTTTAGGCGCACTTAATCACGGCCGCAGTAGCAGGAAATGACAGCCAATATACGAAGTACGGCAGCACGAAAGTCCGGCTGCGCAACGCAAGTGGCAAACGAACGCATTTTTTCGAGAACGCAGAACCGCTAGTACTGACGTACAGAGTGCGCTGCGTCCGCTAGAGGCGTGTGTGTGTGATTTGGAGACGTCAGACGCTGCTAATGTCCGGCCAACATAACGCCCAGACGCCCAAAGTTTCCTGGTTTGGATCTGAAACAAATCGCGCACGAAAATGCGCATCGTATGACCGTTTTGCGCATTCTGTGAAAAAAATACGTCAATGCGTTCGGACGCACTTTTTGACGGTCGCTGCCAAAAATGTGTTTGTTTGACCCTAGCCTTATATAGCGCCAACAGTTTCCGCAGCGCTTTACAATAACCAAAGGGAACGAGATACAGATAAATGGACATATGATGGAAACAAGAGGTGTAGACTTAGAGGGCCCTGCTCATAGGAGCTTACACTCTAGAGAATGTAACTAATCCCCCAACATTGGGCAATATTACAATCTGAACGCTAACTGTAGCATTCAGATATGTAAGTGTTAGCACTGGCATAAGTGACTTTAACACACGTCCCTAAATTACCTTACTGACGCTAAACCAGGTAAAAATCTGTTAGCGCATCAGTGATTACGCCAGCTTGTGCGAGTTTATTGTACTTTGCGCACCCTATACTTAACGCTATATTACTGATTGTGCTCCCCATGTTAAGACTTTGTAATATCTTACTTATCCTAACGCTAATTACTGCACCGATGGGTTAAAAATGTTTTAGCTACTCCTAAAAGCTGGTGATATTCCTACTTGGCAGATTCATTTAGCACCCCCTAACCCCCCCCCCCCCAATAAATCTGCTACTCGGCCAGGCCCAAGCAATCCCCAGGCGTGGCCGGCACCCTGGCCCACTAAGCCGTCGGCCCACCTGGAATCTCTCGGTAGTCCCGATGGCCAGTGCATTTTCTGTATATATATATAGAACACACACACAAATGAACAGAACATACACAGTATTTATATACATATACACATAGGCGTGTGCCTGGGGTATGCCTGGTGTGCCCAGGCACACCCTAATGTTGGATGAGGAGGTCCTCTTTCCTTTTAGATGTCCCTTATCTGGTTTATGATAAATATCATCAAAACTGTCGATCTCTGATTACAGGCTTGTTATTTCTAATGAAAAACGTGTATTTTGTGCAAAATCTTCCAAAGATAAGTTTTCAATTAATAAATGTTCCATGGGTGTACACCTTAATGCAACGGGCTGCGCACACCAGCACACATACACAAACTAGTCAGGGCAGTTAAAAACATGGTTGTGTCTCCGAGTCCGGTGCATGCAGGGGTTAAATTACTATTTTTATCAGCGAGAACTCATGAGTCTTGTCTGGCGAATTCTCCTCTAGCAATACGCGACAGCGGTCATACGATGAACCAGTAAACTTTGGGTGTCTGGACGTTATGTTGGCCGGACATGACCAGCGTCTGACGTCTCCTAATCACGCACACACGCCGCTATGCGGACGCAGCGCACTCTACTAGCGGTTCTGCTTTCTCGAAAAAATGCGTTCATTTTCCACTTGCGTTGCGCGGCCGGACTTTCGTGCGGCGTACTTCGTATATTGCCCGTCATTTGCTGCTACTGCGGCCGTGATTAGGTGCACCTAAACGTACGTTAAAAATGCGTTAGTCTGACCTCGGCCTTATACTGTGTTCGTCTGACCCTAGCCTAAGGCTAATGTCAGACGAACGCATTCTGAGCACACTGTGCGTCCGTACACAACTGACGTACTTTCTGACTGATGATACTGTAGACACCACACGGTCCGTTCTTTTGACTGATGTAGATGGGAAATAAAATTAATATGTAAAATGAAAAAAATTGATACATGATATGAAAAACATTTTGTCCGTCAAAAATGCTGGACGTCAAAAATGCAGTCCATCTGACTACGTTCCATCACTCACACACAAAGCTACGCGGACGTTGCGCACTCTGTGCGTCCGTCCTAGTGGTTTGACGTTCTTGCCTAAATTGTGTCCGGTGCCACACGCGTTATGCGTCCGCACTTCGTGTGTGGGTCTCTATTGATCATAATTTTATGCTACGACGGACGTTAAAATGTGCGGCAACACGGACATGATCACTGCGTTCGTCTGACGCCGGCCTAAGTCAGTCCTACAACTACAGATCCAGTGGATGATCAACCTAAAAAAAATTACATTTTTGGTATGTCCACTGAAGGGATTGCGGCAGTTAACCCCTTCATCCACATCATGTTTTTCATGTATGTGACAATTATTTCTGGTACACAAACCCTCGTTATGGGGAAAAGTATTGAGCTGTAAGTGAAGGTGACCCTATAGAGGGAAGGCTAGGCTTGGACCTACTATCCATGTCTAACCCCCACTGAGCCTCAGAAACTGGAATATTCAAGGAAGTCTCATTTGACACATTGTAGGATGTAACAAAAACCTTTTTACATAAAAAGGATGTGGCTATAGCTTTACACCTCAGCCAGAGGGTGAGGGATCCTTTAACACGTCAACAAAGCTGTAAAAAATAAGAAGAAAATGATTAAATAAGCAAAAATCAGTTCCCTCTAACAGAAACCACAATATGACTACGACATCAAGACACGATCATACGAGACAGAGACAAAGAACAACGAAAAAACAAGGTTTTAAAGAAGAAAGAAATAAACAATACTATAGAAAATATTCATTTACAAGAGAGTATAATTACCACACAGGTGTAGTGGTGTTCTGTTGTACTTCACACCTTCTTAGGCTGGGTCAGACGAACGCAGTGCGAACGCGTGTGCAGCCGCACTTTATCACGGCCATAGTAGCAGCAAATGACGGGCAATATACGAAGTACGGCCGCACGAAAGTTCGGCCGGGCAACGCAAGCGGCAAACAAACGCATTTTTTAGAGAATGTGATACCGCTAGTACTGACGTACAGAGTGTGCTGCGTCCGCTAGCGGCGTGTGTGCGTGATTAGGAGACGTCAGACGCTGCTCATGTCCAGCCAATCCAGCTATCGCGTATTCCGTGCAAAAAAAATACTTCCATTCGTTCGAACGCACTTTTTCACGGACAACGCGAAAAATGCGTCGTCTGAACCTAGCCTTAAAGCTTAAATCTCTAGATACCTAATGGGGTAATTAACATGAGAAACATTAGCTGCCCAGACAAAGGATGCCACAACAATACCAAGTCAACAAACTGTGTATAAGAATGTATTTAGTCAGTGGACTTAATGAGCTCTTTCTTACTGAAACAGAGTTTAAAAACTGAGCGTAATTAAAGCTCAAAAAGGGTCATATCATCCGTTTTAAAGGGACGCTACCACTTCCATAAACTGTAACTAGATTACTTGTGCATTACAAACAAAACCACTTTATAAAACACATGCTGCTGTTTTTTTCTTTGTTGAAGTAATTCCATGTAAGAATTGTTTTTTTTATCTCCCCATCATTTTGTTGCTTTTTCCCATGAGGCAACATTTACCAAATGTTTTTCTTTACTTCTGTGGTTTATCTAATCGACAGTATTTATTCGAATTATTCTTTATATAGCACCAGCATATTCCGCAGCGCTGTACAATGGGCACAATATAGACAGGGTTACAATACATTGAACAACATTTAACAGTTTTAGGAGATAAAGGATGGAATATTTGGAAACGGCAGCAGGGGGTGTATTGTGTGGTGTAGGCCAGGGGTCAGCAACCTTGGCTCTACAGATGCTTTGGAAATACATCCCCCATGATGCTTGGCTACTCATTAGAATGGCTGAGCCTCATGGGAAATGTAGTTCCAAAAACTCAGTGGAGCCAAGGTTGCTGACCGCTGGTGTAGGCTACCTGAGATAAGAGATGCTAGCTGAATGAAATATGACAGGGAGCTTAAAAGACTTCTAATCATCTACCCCCCTGGTGATTTTATTTGAATTTATCCCACACAATACTATGGGATTTGAGAAAGTGATTGGCCTATAGACTCCATTGTATGGCCAAAGCCACAGAGTGAAGAGCAAGTGATGGAAAGATACGGTGGAGAGGGGGACGGACAGTTTGCAGCACAAAAGATCACACAATGATGTACCCAGTGACACATATACAGGGTTATTCAAAGAGAATCGAAAAGTCACAGCACGTTCGGTGACTTTCCGTTCTCCTCAATTCGGTGCGATTTGGCAATCCCATTTCGGCGACCCTGCGGTGTATTCAGCAAGCACCACAGGGTCCCCGAATTGCAGGAAAAAGTCACTGCAAACCCGCCGACAACTCACCGCAAAACCTGCAAAAACATCTGGATTAGCCCCGCCAAACACGCCGGAGAAACCCAAGCAGGAGCTGATCACATGCAGCGCAGCCGAAGACACAGACACCGCAGGCGAATGAAGTGAAAAAAAAAATAACAGTTCGCTTGAATGTTTGAAAAGTGAAACGCCGTTTGCAAAGAAACTAATGAGCGAAAATGTTTGAATGATAATAAAAAGGGCTGTTACAGAAAAAAGAACAAACGATTAAAACAAAATAAAAAAAGTGCCCAAAAAATCCCAAAAAATGCTTAAAATATCCCAAAAATCTATGAATAAAGAGACTTTTTACTGCAGAATATTATAATAAACAGTTTATCAGATATTGAATTAAAACGGGAATATTCTTAACATTGAAGCCTATGGGATTCGCCTGAATAAACCTTTCAAATTAAACCACCGAATGGCAGGGCATTTCGGGAACTTTTCACTGCTGGTTTGTGTTCTCTGAATAGCCGAAGCATTGCTTCTCTATGGGGATTTCACTGCCCTCGAACAGGCACCGAACAGGCACCGTATGTGCAGGCAATTCGCCAACATTTGGGGAATTGCCTGCTCTCTGGATAGCCGAATGGCCAAGAAAGGTTCCCTTTCGGCAGCCAAGAAAGGTTCCCTTTCGGCAGCCTTTCGGATTCGGTTATCCTGCTCTCTGGATAGCCGAATAGCCAAGAAAGGTTCCCTTTCGGCAGCCATTCGGATCTCTTTGAATAACCCTGATAGAGTAAAATATTTTTTTAACCAAGATAAAAATAAAGCACATGAGAGATATCAGCAACATAAAATAAAAACAATAAGGACAGTGAATTTTTTGTTGGTAGAGCCCTCTAAATGAAGCTTGCGGGTATGGACGGAGCATAGGGATAGGGTGCTTTGGTTTAAGTTTTATAAATAACAGTCCTACACGCATGGGTTTATCAGGATGGGGGATTCTGCAGACCCTTCTTTTAAATAGGAATATCTCGCTAAAGGTAGAAAATGGATCGAATGATGTAAATTATGACAATTTTTGTTTTGCAAAGTTCAAAAACCAATTAGGATGTCCCTTTTCTTGGCTTGTGTTGGGCGATCCACCACTTTTCACACCCTGTAGGTGTTTGCTGTTAATTAGCAAACTCAGATTGCAGGACAATTAGTATCCCTTGACCACACAGTCTGCACTTATCAGCTTTCCTTTCGTATACTTTACAAGATTTTTCACATTCCTTCAGGACTTCTTAGCCCCAGGCCCAGGCTGAACAACACCCAAATATTTTGTGGGATTTCTATGAAGGCCTTTAGGCTGGTGTCAGAGGAGGGCAGTTCGGGAGTGGTAGGAACGTCCATGAGAGTGGCCGTTTCTTCCACTCTGACGCCCGTGTGGCCATCTCGCTGAGTGCAGTTAGTGCTCTCAGCGCTGCAAAGCGCAATCCTCCTATGGATGTTCGCACTTTGCAGCCCCGTCGACCGCACGTCGTAGCGTTTTGACGTAGAGGGTTTCAGTACGTCCGTTGTAGCGCTTGCAACTCGTGTGCGCATTACACCGTGTGGCGTCACAACGCTGCAACGGACGTTGGGAGGCGCCTCAGTACGCGCGCTCGTCTGACACCGGCCTTAAAGCTCCATTAACGATCTATCCCACTTTACTGTTTTTTTCCAGTTGCATTAGAATATCGATGGTTTGATCGTAGGTGACTTATTCGCATAGATCAATAAGTAGAATTGGCTTTAGCACGAGCGAGAAGACACTAAGCTGCAGCACTTTTATCCACAGCAGCTGACATCACAGCTGTCCCTATAATAAAAGATTATCACAGCTGTCCCAAAGCCGTCTGGGATACAAGCTTTACGCATATTTTAGTGATTTAACATTATCTCTGTCTAACATTTCATTTATTCTGATGTGCTGATGACGTTTTCATTTCTTTCTTTGAGGGGGGTTGCAGGCGATGGTATACTTTATTGATAATATTTCATTTATATGATTTTTATTTACATAAGAAAAATGTCATCTTCGTAGGAAGAACAATATTTGCCTGATTTTCCCTTCTGTATATTTTAGTTTTTCCTCCCAAAATCTAGATTTAGAATTACTTTGTATCAATTCGTAACATGTGAATTCGTGGGTTGCCGCTCTTGTTTCAGAAATCAGTTGAATTAATCAGTACTATGTCATGTTTTATGAAGATAATAAATTATGAGAACAACAATCCCCCCTGTACATTTCTTGCTCCTTCTTGCCCACAGCCTACTTGCACCCCACTACTTCATATTCTCTGCCATTTACCCTCACCTAGTGTGTCACCCCTCTCCTCTTAGATTGTAAGCTCTCGAGCCCGGCCCTCTCTCTCTTACTGTTCTGTTATCGTTACATTATCGTCTCCTCGTACCCGCACCTCAAACTCTCGCCTTCAGGACTTCTCCTGAACTGCCCCTGTTTTATGGAACTCCCTCCCCTGCAAAATTAGACTCTCCCTGTCTCTCCAGTCCTTCTTGAAGTCTCTGAAAACACATTACTTTAGAGAAGCCTATAGGCTCACTCCATAATCCCTCCTTGTTCATTTCTTGCTCCTTCTTGCCCACAGCCCCCCCACACCCCGCTACATCATATCATCCACTTGTCATCACCTAGCGTGTCACCCTGTCCTCTTAGATTGTAACAAGCTCTGGAACAGGGTCCCCCCCTAATGGTCTGTGTATTTATCTCTCTTATACTATTAATATTTGTTATTCTGTGTCACCCATTGTACGCATCCCTTGACCGCATTTGTATGGAAGGAACAGAGGGGGTCAAAACTTCACTCCTCTGTTCTTTCAGCTCTTGCTACGTTGGCATCATGCGGACAGCAGGTGAGTATACCCTGAGGCAAGCTCCTTTTTGAACGCCATCATTCTAGGCCACTGATTGGCGGCGAGGCAGTTGGAAATGCCGTGTGACACTATATGTGTAGGCAGTGCTGTTATAGGCTAGGGTCAGACTAGCGCACTTTAAACGTGCGTTCTGGCGCACTTAATTACGGCCGCACTAGCAGCAAATGACGGGCAATGACGGCCAATATACGAAGTACGGTCGCACGAAAGTCCGGCTGCGCAACGCAAGTGGCAAACGAACGCATTTTGTCGAGAACGTCAAACCGCTAGTACGGTCGTACAGAGTGCGCTGTGTCCGCTAGCGGCGTGTGTGCGTGATTTGGAGATGTCAGACACTGCTAATGTCTGGCCAACATAACGTCCAGACGCAAAAAGTGTTTTATTGATGATCCGTACAAAATCACGAACGCAAATGCGCATCGTATGACCGCTATCGCGTACTCCGTGAAAAAATGCGTCCATTCGTTCGAACGCACTTTTTCACAGACAACGCGAAAATGCGTTCGTCTGACCCTAGCCATAAACTACCTACGGTCTGCGAGGTAAATGTCATAGACAACTGATATGCATCTGGATATTTTTTCTATACTATTTTGTGCAGCTGGATTTCTTAGTGACTTTATCACATTGAGTGCAGGGTTGCTTGTATTTTTTATATATATTAATATTAATTAAAATACTATTTATAAGTTGCCTGCCGAAATAAATGGGAGTCAAATGGTTGTCAAGATGGATTTGTGCTGACCTTAAAAGCTTTGTGGTTATCTTGGTTTTTAAGTGCCAGATTATATATATATTTATAAATTCAATAGGCCGTTTTAGGCTGGTGTCAGACGAGCTCATTTTGTACGGACGCGCTTTCTGACGGAAGACGCAGTAGTTGCCACACAGTCTGTTTTTGTGACTGACGTTATTTTTGACGGATGTAGCAGGGAAAATAAATTAAATATGAAAAACATTTTGTCCGTCAAAAATGCTGGACGTATAAATGCAGTCCGTCTGACCACGTTCATCACTCATACACAAAGCTATGCGGCGCACGTTGTGGACGCAGCGCACTCTGTGCGTCCGTTCTAGCGGATTTACGTTCTTGCCTAACCTGCGTCCGTTTGCCGCGTCCGTTATGCGTCCGCAGTTCGGTGCGGACATACTTCGTATGTGGGGCTCCAATGGTCATAATTATATGCTATAACGGACGTACAAATGTGCGGCAACACTGACGTGATCAGTGCGCTCATCTGACACGAGCCTCAGTCCAGAATGCCAAAATCATGATTATAGCAGTACGTAGTGATACCTTTTTTATTGGACTAACGTTACATTTAAAAGACGAGCTTTTGAGAGGATTCCTCTCTTCTTCAGGTCTATATATATATATATGTGTGTGTGTATTTTGGTTGTACAACATGTAACGTTTATTATTATTGTTACTATGTTGATGATGTTGAAATAATAAAGAAATGCGAGTTTAGCAAATGCCTTGGACCAAGGCTTGCTCCAATCTATTATTTCAGTGTGTTTATGTTTCGAGTTTCCTTTCCATAATACATGACGGGTTGTTTCATGCATGTTGACAAGTGGTGGAAAGATTTAAGGCAATGATTATATTTTCAAAAATAACCTGACTGGAGACTTTTCTTAGGTATCTCACATCACTTTAGTCACTTTTAATTGGTCTGTAACTTGTCCCTTATCTTCAAAACATCTAAAAATGAATGTTCAACAAATCAGCAATTTATGAAGTAAATGTCACCTTAGAAATCATAAATAAGTGTGTATATATAATACGATCCAAATAAATCTGCACACTTCCTTAAAGGGATACTCTAGGCAACATGACCACCTAAGCTTTTTTAGGTGGTCATGATGCCCTGAGTATGCCCTTGTCTGTCCCCCCTCCCTCCGCTCAGCCGATCGGCTGAAACAGCTGAGAGACGCAGAGGACTTTACTCCGCCCTCCCAGCTGTCAGTCAGCAGAGCGGGATTCATATTTCCCGCTTCTGCCAACTATTGCCGAGTAAGAGACTTCATCGCACTTTCAGCGCGTTGACGTCTCCAACTCGCCGCAGTAGCTGGCGGCAGCGACTGATTAGTGTTGCGCGCATGCTCTTGCGCGTAACACTAATCAAAGAAGAAGAGGAAGCCTGCTGATTGGCTGGCTTATGTGAGAGGCGCGCATGCGCGCTTCTCACGTAAACCATTAGCCAAGTTAAAGATTTTCAGGACGGGAGCGGAAGAGGGGGGAGGGGAGTATATAAAAAAAGAAAACGCCGTTGGAAACAAGTGGTTTTTAGGGTAAGTATTACAGTAAAAAATATATATATATACTCAATAACTAGGTAGGGAATAGGTATATTTTAATGTAAAAAAATGGGGGGATTTTTAGCCTAGAGTGTTCCTTTAAGGGTTTAAATCCTTTAAGGCATTGGTGCAAAAAAATCCCAAAATTTTACATACAAAAAATTCCATGCTGGGAAATTGAATAAAACAACAAATTTTATTTAAAGATACATTAAAACAACCGACGTTTCGTCTCATACATGAGCCTTTTTCAAGGTTAAAATCACTAATGTATCATATATTTATACCTGAAACAATCATTGTAACTCACGAGTCTGTGTCGCGCTGTCGTTGATCACGCCAACCCGGAAACCGGAAATGATGTATCGTTCCTGACCAGACGCCAGGGGGCCAGCATTTCATCCATCGCTCCAGGCAGCACAGTGGCTTAGGCCGACCCTGGTGGAGCCCTACTATATTCAATTTTTGGATTGAATTAAAACACTACCACTTACATAAGCTGTAACTCTATTACTTGTGCATTTCAAATAAAACCACCTTATAAAACACATGCTGCTGTTTTTTCTCTTTGTTTGAAGTAATTGCATGTAAAAACGAAAAAGTAAAGTTGTTTTTTTATCTCATGTTTCTGTTTTGGGGATTTTCCCATGAGGCAACATTTACCAAAATCTTATGGCAAGTGTGACTTTACAGCTGTGGTACAGAATAAAACAGTAGTGAAGAGACAATGGGCTGGAGGAGTGAATGTTTAGACAAGGTTGCATAGGGATCTGTTGTGTTGGCTTTGCTACCAGAGATGGCAGCTGAATGAGATCTGATAGTGGGCTAACAACTGTCAGTGGTACCCCCTGGTGATATCCTTCACATACATCACACACAATGCAAGTCAATAAGTTGGTTTTCTGGAATTCTGACCCCTAGAACCGATTCTTCTCTCAATGCCACATTGGGAAAGTTTAATCAGGCGAATCCTATAGGCTTCAATGTTAAAAGATATTCTCGTTTAACTCAATATCTAATAAACCGTTCATTATAATATTCTGCAGTAAAAAGCCTCTTTATGTATAGATTTTTTTTAGGATCTTTTAGACATTTTTCAGAATTTTTTGTGAATTGTTTTGGGTTTTTTTATCGTTTTTTTCTGTAACAGCCCTTTTTATTATCATTCATTGGACCTTATTTGTAAATTTCAGACATTTTCATTCAGTAGTTTCTTTGCAAACAGCGTTTCACTTTTCAAACATTCAAGCGTACTGTTTTTTTTTTCACTTTATTCGTCTGCGGTGTTGGCTTTTTCCGACGGCTGCTCTTCGCTGTGATTGGCTGCTGCTCGGGTATCTCCGGCGTGTTTTGGCGGAGTTAATCCAGATGTTTTTGCAGGTTTCGGTGTGCGTTCGCCGGGTTTTGCGGTGAGTGTTCGTCGGGTTTGCGGCGGCTTTTCCCTGCACTACGACGGCCCTGTGGTGCTTGTTGAATACATTGCAGGGTCGCCGAAATGTTATCGCCAAATCGCACCGAATTGAACAGAACGAAAAGTCACCGAACGTGCGGTGACTTTTTGATTCTCTTTGAATAACCCTGAATATCTAATAAACCGTTGATTATAATATTTTGCAGTAAAAAGTCTCTTATTTATAGATTTTTTTAGGATCTTTCAGGCATTTTTCGGTATTTTTCATTGTTTGCAAACAGCTCCATTCGTCTGCGGTGTTGGCTTTTTTTGGCGGCTGCTCTGCGCTGTGATCGGTGGCTGCTCGGGTTTCTCCTGCGTGTTTCGGTGGGGTTAATCCAGATGTTTTTGCGGGTTTCGGTGTGCGTTCGCCATGTTTTACAGTGAGTGTTCGTTGGATTTGCAGCGGCTTTTCCCTGCACTACGATGGCCCTGTGGTGCTTACTGAATACACCGCAGGGTCGCCGAATTGGGATCACCAAATTGAAGAGAACGAAAAGTCACCGAACGTGCGGTGTCTTTTCGATTCTCTTTGAATAACCCTGATAATATCACAAAATCGATGCAGACATTGAGACATAAGGTGTAAAAATATTTTATTAAATAAACATACTTGAGAAAAACAAACGTAAATATCAGCAACATGAAATAAAAAATGGAAATCATTTCCTTTTTTTGGATGTAATGTCCATTTAAGATCTGAATCACAATTGGAGGATAACAATTTCGAATCTAAGCCCAAGCAGGTTAAAAGAAAAGAAAAACACCGTGCAAAAATAAAAAATAATACCCTTACGCAATAATTTAAAGCTATCGAGTAAGCGTATTATATTTTTTATCTCTACATTGATGACCCATAATGACCGCAGCAGCATACACAGAGGCTAGAATTGCTGACCGTTCCAGCTGTTTGTGTAAAGCGGAACATATTTTGAAACTTCTGTTTTCCTCAGTAGATACATGTGGCGAGCCAGCAAAGCACTGTGTGCTAGCAGAAATGTGTTTCCTAAATTTGTGATAATGAATCCTGGTCTACTGCCTCTTCGTGTCTTCAGTCTGTAGTGTAAACCCTGCCTATCCATGTCTACCCAGGCAGCGTATAGTCATACTCCCTCAAGATGGACCATCATCAGAAGAAATGCCAACCAATGTATCCATATCTAGTGTCCTGACATCCAGGTTTATATCTGGGGGTCTGGTATGAGACTTGTAACAGATCTCCGATTCAGAATCAGAACATATTAAAGTAATAAATATCTAGAAAAATATCTACAGGGTTATTCAGAGAGAGGTGAAAACCAGGAGAATGACTGGAGAAGTGAAAATTCTAGGTCAAAATAGCCGATTTGGAAAGTGAGATAAATGGGAGAATTTTTCTGGTTTGGCTAATTTGGCCAAGAATTTTCACTTCTCCAGTCTTTCTCCTGGTTTTCACCTCTCTCTGAATAACCCTGCTAGAAATCAGAACTGTTGATAGTAAAGCAAAACAATATAGTACTGTCATGTTTGCTAGTGACCCCAGCATGCAAAAGTAGCCAGACAAAAGGAACCCTAACACCGGTCCTTGTAATGGCTGGGTTACAGAATCTAAAGCTGCTTCCATTTTGTAAACTCCTTCACTACCAAGCGATTTCCCAAAAAAACATTGTCAGAAACCAGTGCTTTTCGTAAACTCATTTTTAATTAATTACACATTATTAAATAATAATTACTGTAATTAACCTATTTGGCCAGTACATAGCGCCATCTACTGCCAGATTGAGTTACAGAGCTTAGAGCAGCAGGTCTATGTTTTTTTCCCTGCATCGGCTGCTGAAAGCCCGATATTTCACAGCTTTCATCAGCTGATTTTACAGTTTTAGCTCTTTGGGCATTATGCCTACAGGGCTAAAACTTTGGGGGCTCTGCAGCCCAAAAGCAAACAAAATTATTTTGCAGCAAATTAATTTCATTTGCTTTTGGGTGTGCAGAGTGCAGATCAGCAGATCGAGATATCTCGTTATCGGGGCACCAAATGGTGCCTTTGAAGCCCCAGAGATCTCGATATCGGTAGTGAAGGGGCAACCACCCTAACTAGTCCAAGCTTCTGGTTCCTACCATGCAATCACAGCTATCTTATTTCTGGCAACCAGCTCCACCCCCCTACTCCCTCTTGTTTCACATACCTTTAGATTGTAAGCTCAGGGGATGTCTGGCTGAGCACTTGTTCCAAGTGCTCTTTTAGCAGGACAGTTATCCTACGGCCAGGGTTGTCTGCTCCTAATGTATCCTATCCTTATTTGTTATGTCTCACGTTTGTGCTTACCCCATTGTAAGGCGTTATGGAATGTTGGCGATATATAAGTATTTGTAACTGTAACTGTAAAGGGAGGTAGCAGGGATTGGAGAAGAGTCAGAATACAAGCCAAGGTCCAGGAGTGCACAGATCAGTAAAACAAGTCAGGAGTCCTGACAGGAGAATAACTGGGAAGTCAATAATAAGTCAGTACCGGCTGGGTGGAGTAGAGGTAACATCACTGCTCTGCGTGGAGAGAGCCTGTGGAGTCATGGCTTCGATCCCAACGAGCACCTCTCCAGTAAGTGTCCTTGGGCAAGACACCTAACGGTACATACTCGCCACCCAGGACATACTGGAAAACGAGAGAAATCTCAATGTATCCTTCCTGGTAAAATCCTTTCTCCAAAAAAAATAAATAACACAGTTAAACAATAAATTATACGGAATGGGCTCATGGGTTAAACTGTTCTTGACATGGCAAGTTGGCAACAATCAAAGCTGAGAGCGACCAAACATAAAGGCCTCTCTAACCTCTGATAGGTTAGTGTCACTAACCTTGTGCCAAATCATTCTGGGACGTTGTCAACACGATCACGCTTGGGCACAGACACTCAAGAATGATGCATGTTACATATGGTATAAACAGATCTGATGTCTGAGCGAGAAGCATCAGTATCTATGGGAGCATTAACAGAAGAGGAGTGAGGACTCGCGGCGCCAATGTGCGATACAGAGGCAGCAGATTGAAGACGATTACCAGCCAGTGTGAGTAGATTCGTAAAGAGTACATGGGTACATGGGGAACCTAGCAGGATGCCTTGTTGGTGTCACGGGATCCCCCCAACAACCAGATATTGGTCCCTTTAGACAGAGCCCTATCTACTTTTCCGATCCTTGAATGGTCGGTGATTCTTGCCCTATATGAGACTGCTAACTTCTGAGACTCGATATCAACATGGACAACAATGATCAGTAAAGCATATGGAGTGGTCTCCAAACACACCGGGTTAGTAACAGGACTAGTTTGCATACAAGCCGAGTCAGTAAGAAGAATAGTTCTCATACACACCTTGTCATTAACAGGGCTGGTTCTCATACAGGCTGAGTCAGCAACAAGAGAGGTTATCATACAATCCAAGTTGGCAACAGGAGCAATTAGCAAAATGAATCAGTGAATCGCAAGAGTCGAATCACTAGCACTGGGGGAAGTAACTCCACGACAGGGCAATGAGCCGATACGCGCCTTCTCCCTTTAAACCCGGCGGCTCCGCGTCATAACGCCGTGCCCCGCCTCCTGACCAACCACTCGACCTGTAGAAGCTGGCGCATCGACTGGCACCCGGACAACTAACGGCGCAGCTGGCCGGACGCCGCTGGAGCGGCCTGCAGCCCCCCACGAGCTCTGGACGTGACAGTTGGGGACATTAACACAAACCTGGGAATTTCATGACTTGGGTCTTTGTATACCTATGCAAACTATAACATACAAATGCCATAAAAATCCTGGACCATTTTCTAAATATATCTTGACTGAACTGCTGCAATTTTCTCCTCATTTGCCTTCCCCATATCTGACTTTCTCCACTCCTTTCCACTCCTTTCTCCAATCCTTACTGAATGCCTTGGTGCGACTCATTCTTTTCAGCCGTCCGGCCTCCTCTCTATGTCCATCTCTGCCCTGGCTCCTGCTACATAGAAACATAGAAAAGTGTCGGCAGATAAGAACCTTTCGGCACATCTAGTCTGCCCAATTACATGGATACTTTACCTGGATTTATCCTTTGTTTAGGATAGCCTTATGCCTATCCCATGCTTGCTTAAATTCAATCACTGTTTTGGCCTCTACCACTTCTACTGGAAGACTGTTCCATGTATCCACCACCTCACAGAATCAAATGCAAAAGTAAAGTGTATACAGAGATTCAATCATTTTTAATGCTCTTAATTTTGAACCCAAGTAAGAACATTAAAAAATATATATTCTGTGGTCCAAAACATCGTGTTGAACTTGACAGCTTCCCAAATAAATCACAAGATTTTTTTTTCCCCATGTACCGTACTCTTTCTGACTGTTCCTGGTTGTGGTCGCCGCTCCACTCCTGGTTTCATCATGTCCAGAGATCCTAAAAAATATTGCAGAGACCCACATGGGGGACAGTCACCCCACACTATGACACACTTACCCTTTTGTTCCCCTACTCCTGCTTTAATGAAGTGGTATTATTACATGAAGTATCGCTGTATCCCATGGGAAGAGCGCCACCTTTAGGTTGTGAATGGTATTCTCATGTTAAATTGAGGAAGATTATCAGGTCAATTCACTAAGGCTGCAGTCACACAAGCGCAATGAGTGCGCATAGTGCGTCCGTTTAAACGAACAGATGAGACTGTGGTTACATTGTTGGGAAAAAGAACATCACATCGATGCCATTTTGGCGTCCGTTGCACATGCGATACCCATGTGAGAAAAAGTGCGCATATGCTTCATGTGTTGTTCTTTATTTTATTTATTTATTTATAAAGGATTTTACCAGGAAGGATACATTGAGATTTCTCTCGTTTTCAAGTATGTCCTGGGTTCAAGAACATTGAAATGTTACAGTCGTTACAGAAATACAAAGTAATAAATGCAAGATATAAAAAAAAACACAAATATACAGATTGACTCCTTTGAAAAGTTACAACGGACAGCAAACAGTTCGGTCAGACGGACACGAAAAGTGCTCTCTTGTGACTGCAGCCTTAAAGGTAAAGCTCAGGAGAATTGGCAGAAGAGAACAATCTAGGCCGAATAGCCGATTTGGAAAGTGAGATACTGTAAGGCCGGGGTCAGACGAGCGCACTTCAGAGTGGAAGGAATGTCCATGAGAGTTTGAAGTTCCTTCCACTCGACGCCTGTCTGGCCACCTCGCTGGGCGCAGTCAGTGCGTTCAGCGCTGCAAAGCGCGATCCTCCTATGGAGGATCGCACGTTGCAGCCACATCGACGCGCGTCTAGCGTATCGATGGGAAGGCTTTGTTGGCGGACACTTGCTGTGCGTGCATTTTGTGCGCGCGCACAAGAGTGTGACCGGCGCCGTTGCAGCGCGACAACGCTACAACGGACGCCGGTAGGCACATCAGCACTGGTGCACCTAGCGCGCTCCTCTGACACCGGCCTTAATGGGAGAATTTTTCTGGATTGGCTATTTTGACCTAGAATTCGCTCTTCTCCTGCCACTGTCCTTGGACAAGGCACCTAACGGTACATACTCGCCAGCCAGGACATACTTGAAAATGATAGAAATCTCAATGTATCCTTCCTGGTAAAATACTTTCTCAAAACCAAAAAAAAATTCTCCCGAATTTCATCTTTAGTGAATAGACCTGTGGAGTATTTTGGTGAGGCATAATGAACTGATTAGTAGACTTTTCAAAACAATGCTTTCCCATTTTTGCCTAGATTTCCACCAATTTAGGGGTCAGACGAACGCAGTGCAAACGTGCGTTCAGCCGCACTTTATCATGGCCGTAGTAGCAGCAAATTACGTCCAATGACGGCCTATATACGAAGTATGGTTGCACGAAAGTTCGACCGCGCAACACAAGCGGCAAACGAACGCATTTTTTCGAGAACGTCAAACCGCTAGTATTGACGCACAGAGTGCACTGCGTCGGCATAGCGACGTGTGTGCGTGATTAGGAGATGTCAGACGCTGAACATGTCCAGCCAACATCACGTCCATTTGTTTTTCATAGCTCCGTAAAAATCATGGCCGTAATTGCGCACCGTATGACCGCTATTGCATCTTCCGTGAAAAAGTTCGTCCAGACGCATGGACGCACTATTCGATGGTCGACGTGAAAAATGCATTCGTCTGACCCTAGCCTTAACCCTTAGTGAAATAAACTACCTCATTAATTTATTATTATGCCGAATATGGCGTCATTTTAGGACTGCTCTAAAGAAGCAAGTAATTTCCTCTTGAGTTTATGCAAATATGAAGAATTTATGGGAAAGGAAGATCATTTCATGCTGAAGAAAACATATAGTACAAGTCAAATAAATGAAGAAACATGAGCGTTTCCTAGCAGATCTGTGCACAGTTGTGGATACAGTATTCTCATAATAGAGTTTATTTGCTAATGAGCCATATTCTATTATAGATCTATTAACAGCATGTGAACTCCAAATCAATTAGCTCCCCTCGCCATGGAAGTAAACATAATTACTGGGTATATCCGACTGTTATGCTGAAATCAACATTTGGAGATTGATTAGCACATGATTAGATTTGGGCAGAATTGACTGGCTCTGTGAGCCACAGTTTAACCTTTTCTGTATCGACTTGCACCGGTGTTTTTTATTTGACTTTGCTTCATTTTTGGGCATATTTTCTAGTGTTATTTTTAAAAGAGCCGCAAACCAGGCAGGAACATGTCAGGTAATGGAGCGGTAGCTCCGTACACTCAAATTAGAGATAATTAATTATTATGGGACCAACTGCCTCCAACATAGAGAGGGACAACACAATGGACTGAGAGGATCAGGACATGGGCACAGAGGGGATGATAATAGGGGTGCACCGAAATTAAAATTTCTGGCTGATACCGAAACTGAAAATTCGGGATCAGTTCAGCTCAAAACTTACACCGAAACCGAAAATCAGTCATCTGAACCTGGGCTCCGCTTCCGTGACGTCATCCCTGCGACCGGCGTCTGATGGAGAGCGGGAACTGGATGCCGGAGGACTGTCAACACTCACAATAGGGCTGCCACTGCAGGAGGAGCTCAGGGCCGATGTAGGTGAGTATGTGGATGCGGATGTAGATGAGTATGTGTAACACGATCTCCCCCCCAAAACAAAAAAAAACAGT
Source organism: Leptobrachium leishanense (assembly GCA_009667805.1). Lineage (NCBI taxonomy): Eukaryota > Metazoa > Chordata > Amphibia > Anura > Megophryidae > Leptobrachium > Leptobrachium leishanense. The sequence continues at coordinate 52,550,808 of CM019070.1, read as the reverse complement.
CACCTGGGCCTGGTGAGTGACCTGGCCGAGCCCCCTGTTCGGCTGGCCTCCAGACTCAGGCAAGCCCCCGGCTCGGCTGGGCCTTCCGGTGGCTCGCCTGAGTCTGCTCGACTGGCCGAACTGCCTGCTCGGCTGGCCTCCAGGCTCAGATGAGCCCCCGGCTTGGCTGGCCCTCCAGACCCTGGTTTCGGATGGCAGATTTTCAGCCTTTTTTTCAGTCGATTTTTCATACCGGCCGAAAGCACAATTTTTGGCCGATAATTTCGGTGGCCGAATTTTCAGTGCATCCCTAGATGATAGTGATTGGGCAAGGGCACAATACAGAATATTCAGAGGTGAGGGATAGACTAAAGGAACAATGGGGCAGAGGGACAGGAGAAGGGCACAATGAGGTCTATGAAAGGACCAAGGAATGGAGATGATAGGCAGAACAAAGCCACAATGGGATATTAGAGAGGTGTTGCTGAGGCACAATAGAGATTTAAAGGATTTGAAAAATGCACAGTGGGAGAGATGGTGATGATGGAGAGACACACCAAATTCTTCAGCTCCAGGCGCCTTAATCCCATAATGCATCACTGCCTATACTATACCATATAATCGATGGTAAACTCTGAAAAAAACCAATGTGGCAAACTGGAATATATTTGTTGTTTTAAGTTTACCTGGACTGTGCCTGCAATGACGCCAACCTGTACCCACTACAATAGATTGTAAGCACCTCAGAGCACGCATGAGTCTGAAACCTTTATTAAAATATGAAGTTTTGGTGTTATCGATCCTGTTTTAGACCAATCACGAGCTGAATCCTCGTCTGCTTAATCCCTGTGCTGGAGCCTGGTCATCATTCTACAATAAACGCGATGTTCCACAACAAATCTAAAAATACAGTACTTTAATCCATCAACATTTCAATTCCGAAGAACTTTTTTATTATAAATTTATATACAAAATGCACTCATACATCTAATTAGACATTTTTAGCGAGGGGTCAAGTTGAGCAGGATGGCTTGGGAACGCAATTCCTCCACTATTTTTTCAGGAGGAACGGTGTTCCCCTTTGGCCCACATACTGAAAAGCTTTAATTAGGTTTCAATCAGATGCTTCCCTGTTAAGTCACTAGAAATATATTGGCCCCTATTACACGCTTCGCGCAAATGCGCTCACGCAGCGCAATTTTTTTGCGCACGCAGAAAAACTTTAGCGCGCGCAAATTAACGCGGTAGTACGCTCCGAGCGCAGTTTTTCAGCCTTCAACTTTTTACGTGCGCAAATCCGACGCACAAAGCCGGGCACAAATTACCTTTGCGTGCAAAAATCGGTGGGCAGACTGTTTTTTCACGGGATTCAGCCAATCAGAATTAAGAACCACCATTTTCTAAAGTTAGGTTGTCGCGCCTGTCAAAGTCAATCTGCTTATATGTGCTGCAGCAAAAAAAAATTTTGACAAATTATTAATTTTTTATGTCTGGGTATGTGTAGAATGTGTAACTGTATGTGCTGTGTTTTTTTTATTGCTGAGTTATTTCGTTTCGGCCACAACTATCATATTTGCAGTTAACACCAAGTTTTCAAAGATGTTACAAAAATTTGCGTAAACATCGCTCGTACGACTTTGCGCAAAGATTGTAATACCATCCGCACTAAGGCATTTGCGCTCACAGTGTTAATTATAGGATGCGCGCATGAACTTGCGCTCGCGCTGGGTTTGCGCAGGGTCAATCGCGGTAGATGATAACGCGCATCGTTTGCGCGAACGTCGTACTACGACGTTCCGCGCAAATGGTTTTGTCCTCGCGCAAAAGTGCATTTGCGCGCACGCAAATGCGCTGCGCGAAGCGTGTAATAGGGGCCATTATATTTATCATTATTATTATGATTCCCTAAAAGCCAAATAATAAGTCTATATAAATATTGTTAAGTGCAATATGTCAATTGTTAATTGAGGAGCAGAAATCTTAAAGTAGGAAATGTGAGAAAATACGGCGAAGTGACGATTTTTATGATTTCTATAGCTGGCTATTATAGCACTGAATCAGGACGGTTACCTTGGGAATGACTGAAACTCTAGAAAATGGGATTATATAGTCCCTGGTGGGCAGCTAAGATTTAATTCCAACGCAGCAACCCGGTACAGTCATCTTAATATGGCATTTTCACGACATGCTTCATTCTAAGTGATTAAGCGTGCCATTAGATTTGTACATATTTAGGTACGTGTGTTGGCACACAATGGATTTTTTTTGTTGCATTAGCTGTTGCGGTGTAAATGAGATTTGCTCTCTGCTGCCGTACAGCCATGCTACACACAATAGCTTCTGCAGGCGAGAGCTGACCCAGTTTCTGCTGCACTACATAGAAAATGTGTTAACAACTTTCCACAAGAAAAAGAAAAGATTCTTACATCGGAATATCTTTTGCTTGGCCTTGGAGAGATCAGGAAGTGCATGATATTTATCGACCAGCCCCAGCAGGCCTTAAAAGGGACATTCTAGTGTTTTATTGAACTGGTCCTTCATCAATTAGGCTGGGTCAGACTAAAGCATTTTTAACGTGCGTTTAGGCGCACTTAATCACGGCCGTAGTAGCAGCAAATGACGGGCAATGATGGCCAATATACGAAGTACGGCCGCACAAAAGTCCGGCCGCGCAACGCAAGTGGAAAACAAACAAATTTTTCGAGAACGCAGAACCGCTAGTACTGACATACAGAGTGCGCTGCGGCGGCATAGCAGCGAGTGTGCATGATTAGGAGATGTCAGACGCTGCTAATGTCCGGCCAACATAACGTCCAGACGCAAAAAGTGTTTGACGATCTGTAAAAAAAATCACGCACGAAAATGCGCATCGGATGACCGTTTTCGCGCATTCTGTGAAAAAATACGCCAATGCGTTCAGACGCAATTTTTGACGGTTGCTGCGAATAATGCGTTGAATAATGCGTTCGTTTGACCCTAGCCTAAAGCGTGTTAAAACAAATATTTCTCCAATTTACATCCGCTTCTCCAGAATCAGTCAGCACCAGCTGAAAACCCCCCCCAAAAATCAAATACTCGCCTCTCATCCCGCGGCACGTACGGTGGCCTGATCCGCCACTTCTGGTCGCCGGGAGCAGAGTGAGACTGGGGACAAATAGTCCCCAGTCGCTCTCTGTGAATCACTCCGCGGCCCTTTGTGCTCGTGGCCCAACAGCACAACCCTCAATGGAGTCCTATGGCCAAAGCGCTGCTGCATCAGGTAGGTCAGTGCTGCGTAATATGGTGCTAAAACAGGGACAATGAGGGGAAACTTGCAGGGGCAGGTTTTCCCCCATTAGCATCCCCCGTTTTAGTGCAATTCATGTAACAGTGTCCTATAATAGCTCTGTAAAATTACAACACTCTGGTTAAGTTACTACCAACTTTGGAATCGGCCCGTTGCAGGGTACTGACTGTAGATGGGTACTTTTAACCTCTAGACTGTTTATTTTCATTCACTGCTATGCAGAACAATTAGATGATAATAGGGTTGCTTTTTCACATTGTTGGAAGAGATCCATACATGTTTTTGTTTTTCTATCACAAAGGACAGGAATGATTGTAAAAGTTATTATTTATACTGAAATTCATATTTATTGTTTACATTAAGTCTGTTGTTTGCTTCTGCAGATAAGCACACAGAGTGTAAGCCACAATAAGAGGACAAAAGAAGCCAGTCATTTACAGAAAACGATAAAGAAGGACACCAGCTGGTCGCAGGCAGTACTGTAAAAGAGTTCTGGAGGAGCAGATTTAAGTGATTCTTCCCCTTCTAGAGCTGGACATCCAGCATTTTACAATTATTTACAACCAGGCTGCCACAGTGTATATAGAATATAAAAAGAGAAAACTGTATCCCTAAACTGTATCCCTTGCGCCACCTAGAGGTGGTTTTGATAACCAAAATCAGCTGTAAGAAAAAAAATGTATGTATGAATTGTATGCAGAATAAAACCACGATTCCAATAATTGAGCAAGGATAATGACGTTATAAGCATATGTTCAAATCCTTATGTTGAATCAGCAGCTGTCCCTTTCCATTTGGTGGTATATCCAAAATCCAGCAAAAAATATCGAACAAAAGAAACATATGGTGGAATCAGCGCTTCCTTCAACAGTGATCTCTTTCTCTTTGTCTTCTTCCGTTATAATTCGGTATGTACCTCAAATAAAGCATAAAAAAGCCATAGCGTAGCAAGTTGAGTTGCATATAAATGGTATAGATAAAAGAAAGAGATACACTCACATTTTGCAGTGTCTAAATCAGACACTAGATATGATCAGCATCCGGCAACATTAGAGGGAGCACCGGATCTCCCATACAGCCTGCAAAAATCCTTTTCGCTCCAATCAAGAATCAGGATACAAGGAAATAAAATTAAGGCTGATTTATTAAAATAAAATAAATGAATAAATATAGTTAGCGGGCAGGACACCCAGACGCGTTTCGCGAATGCTCTCGCTTCATGATATACACCTACTGATGAAGCGAGAGCATTCACGAAACGCGTTTGGGTGTCCTGCCCACTAACTATATTTATTAATTTATTTTATTTTAATAAATCAGCCTTAATTTTATTTCCTTGTATCCTGATTCTTGATTGGAGCGAAAAGGATTTTTGCAGGCTGTATGGGAGATCCGGTGCTCCCTCTAATGTTGCCGGATGCTGATCATATCTACAGGGTTATTCAAAGAGATCCGAATGGCTGGAGAAAGGTAACCGAAAGCTGAATACCGGCTGATCGCGGCTGCAAAGGGAGGACGCGCTCAGCAGTGAAGTACCAGCAGCGAAGTACCAATGCGGTTGGACGCGCTGAGTGCGTCCACCGCATTGAAGTGGTTAAAGGAAACGTATTTTTGTACATAGTTAGCCTGTAATAATTAGGAATCATGCACTGAAATCCGTGCAATCAAGAGTCCTTACTGGTAAAATCCTTTATAAATAAATAAATAAAAAATAAATAGTAAATACACTGAGTCCGATAAAGTTTGAAACACGACATAATAATTTATTATCACAAAAATAATTATCCAAAATAATGCAAATAAATGATATTCAATCTAAAATACAACAAAAAACACTGAAATCTGTCTGCAATCAAGGGTGAGACGATGTATGGTCTATTTCTTATCCTGTACTGCCACCTAGTGGCCGTTCATAAACATTACACTGTATAATCCAAAATGTAAACTGTAAAAAAGATTCCTTTTATGCTGGTCCCGCCCCCCTGCATCGTGTGACTCGCAGGGAGCCTTCCAGGAAGCAGCTCGCCGCGATCACACTGCGGGGGACAGCGAGGGAGCCAGGAGGAGGTGAGTAAACATCCAGCCCGAGTGTGGCTCGGGGTTACCGTTCACGGTAGTGAAATTTAACCCCGAGTCACACTCGGGAATACTGCCAGGGAGGTTAACTTATTTTTTCTGTAACAGCCCTTTTTATTATCATTCCCTGTACCTCATATGTAAATTTCAGACATTTTCGCTCAGTAGTTTCTTTCTTTCACTTTTCAAACATTCAAGAAAACAGTTTTCCTAATTTATTCACTGCCTTCTTCTGCGGTGTCGGCTTTTTCCGGAGGCTGCGCTGCATGTGATCGGCTCCTGCACGGGTTTTTCCGGCGTCTTCGACGGGTTAATCCAGATGTTTTTACAGGTTTTCGGCGTGCATTCGCCGGGTTTTGCCAGGTTTTCGGCAGCTTTTCCCTGCACTTCGACAGCCCTGTGGTGCTTGCTGAATACACCGCAGGGTGGCCGAAATGGGAAAGCTGATTTGCACTGAATTGAAGAGAACGAAAAGTCACCGAACGTTCGGTGACTTTTCGATTCTCTTTGAATAACCCTGTTAGTGTCTGATTTAGACACTGCAAAATGTGAGTGAATCCCTTTCTTTTATCTATACCATTTATATGCAACTCAACTTGCTACGCTATGGCTTTTTTCTGTTTTATTTGAGATACATACCGAATTATAACGGAAGAAGACAGAGAGAAACAGATCACTGTTGAAGGAAGCGCTGATTCCACCATATGTTTCTTTTGTATAGAATATAAAAAGCTCTCATGGCCAGCATTTACAAAGGTGATCCTATACAATGACCCCCCTACAGCAGCTCACATGTACGTAGGTGTCACGCTCCTCGCCGCCGGCGGCGCCGCAGATAATAAAATACGCTGTTACATTCATCATACTGCAGGGCAGCACCCTTCAGTTGCTGCCACAGAATAAACTGTTGCTAAATCCAGTTCTGCACTGAGTATCAGGTGCATCTCATCATTCAGCCTGTTGCCTCTATATAACTGAACCACATCCTTACCTAGATGCTTCAGCATCAAACTTTCACTGTAGAGTGGAACTCGTGCAGCCAGGCGCTTGCTACTCTGACAAACCTGTGTCCAGGACTTACCTGAATATCTAACGGCTTGCCTACCGGACAACCGCCCTCCATACCTCTGGACCTGTTGGGCTTCGTCCAAGAGACCCACTGCTTCATCCAAGAGACCCACTGCTTCATCCAAGTTACCTTGCATTGCCTAAAGGACTTACCCGTGTATCACAGACTCCCTGCTTACTGGACTCTTTCCTTACATCAGTTTACCCTGCTCCAAGAACCGTACCTGTGTTGTCCGTCTGTCTGTCTGTAAGTTAACCTCTTCTCTCTCCTGTGTGTAGCGCTGCTTTAAAGACTGTGTTCTGCTGCATTTAATTATTATGGCCACCAGAGGGAGATAGAGACAATATGGACTATGCTGGACAAACACTGAACTACAGTTTCCATCATGCTTTGCATGAGGACAGGAAGGGGGTGGAGGAGGAAGAGGAAAGAGATCAGCAGCCTTGTGGAAGGCATGTTCAGAGTGAGCTGAGCGGCGAAAGGTGGAAGACGCACATGAGAGCTGTTAAGGATCGTGACCAGGCCGGAGTACAGGCGCTGCCTCACTGGTGCTGGAGATAGGGACAGTGACCGTGCAGAGACCTACCTACGCAGGGCTGAGAGGTCTGAATGACAAGCTGGTTCCGGCTGGACCCCGAGTTAGGAGACCGCGCTGATCGATTGGAAGTGCAGGCGGTGGATCGTTGTTCCTGTTGCGGAGATTCGACAAGCAGGGAGCAGATCCAGTGGCACAGAGTCCCAGTACACAGAGGAGAAGATCCTTGATCGGGTGCTGGACAGCTTGCATATTGGATGGGTGAGAGGCCTCCCAGGCCGCAGTTCCAAAATAAGAAACGCACGCTGAAGTATTGTTTAAATCCACAGGGCCCCAACGTGACAAGTCGAAGATTGTTTTGTTTCATTCACTGGCCAGTTGAATACAGTACCCGGGTACCCGAGACAATACACATACGCATTTCTGAGTTATTATTAACGGGACTTACACTCCAGAACTGAGGGGGTAAATCTTTTTCTTTTGCCGCCGCGTGTTTTTCCCGCGTTACGAAATCCTGTCATTTAAATACCGTATCTACGTTATATATGCTGCTTTATTGGGATCAGTAAAGAACATAAAATATAAAAATCCACAACAGTGCTGGTGTATAGTTATTCCCTAGTGCGGTGAGACTAACCCGAGGTTAATTCAGCGGCTCCTCCAGGAGTGAGCGCTACACGTCGGGGCTCGTTCCGGGATTCCAGTCTCTGTAGATACCGCAATTAAATGGTTAATTATGGATCCAGACACTTCTGCCAAATGGTGTGAGGAGCAAAATAGCCAGATAGGGTTAAGCATAGTCATGGACATTCCTGCAGACACTTGGGCCGAAGATCAGATTCGCCGGGCCTTGGCCACGCTAACACCAGATCATCGGGGGTTAATTCTGGACATTAAAGCGAACCCAGATACTTCTCACACATATGTTCTTTTTGAGTGGAGAAAGGGTGTTCCAGTGTGTTTTCAGGGCGCGAGTGTAAAGCTGACCGACGATGTGGAAGTCCAACTGATTCAGCCAAGTGCGCCACGTGGCGATCCCACGAATGTTCCCACGCCCAGTCCGCTGGCCATGATCGGGCCTGAATTTATAGTGGCTATCGGAGATTTGCTGGCTAAATGTCAAAGAACAAGCCCTCCACACACTAACTTTGGTTATCGACGGTTGAGGGATTTTACAGGAAACGTATCAACTCCGGCGGGAGAAGAAACCTTCGAAGAATGGGTAGAACAGGCGATGCAGGCTCTGGATGAGTGGGACGTCCCTGAAGCGCAGAAGAAGCAAAGAATTACTGAGAGCTTAAAGGGACCTGCGTCAGAGGCTGTCAGAAACCTGAAGTTGAGTAAGCAAGTTGAGACTGCACTGCTTTAGATTATCTAAATATATTACTGGAAGTCTTTGGGCGAACAGAAAGGCTGCTGAGCTCATGTACCAGTACGAACAGTCGAACACACCTACCAGCGAAAAGGTGAGAAAATGACTGAATATATGAGGCGCCTGGATAAGATTCTGCACCAGATACTTCTTAAGAAAGGGGCCGAACCGGCCACAATAGATAAAATCCGAATGCAGCAGATATTGAGGGGCGCTCAACCTCTAGATCCTGTGATGTTACAGCTGAAAACCAGAGAAGGTAACCGAGAATTGAAATACCTGGAACTGATTCGAGCTGTTAGAGAGGAAGAGGCTCTGCTGGAAGAAAAATCCTTAAGGAGAGGAGAAAGAGCTTACGCACAACCCGTGAGGCATAACGAATATTTGCAGACTGAAGATGATTCGTTGGATGCCTATGGATCCGAAGTTGACAGACAAGAGCATCTGGTTGTTCCTATATCCACAGAGAGTGCTGCAAAAGAGTAAACCATTCCTGCATATAGTGAGATACAAAAGACCGTTAAGAAAGTGCAAGAAGCTCAAGCTGAACTGGAACAGTCGCACACGGACCTGTGCCGAGTACTTTTGAAGGTGGCAGAGACACAGACCGATATGCAGAAGTTCCTCACTGACATGCGGACAACGGGAGTTGTTGTGGCGTCTGGCCAGGGTCCTTCAACCGAATCACCACGAGCAAGTGCGCCTCCGTCTTCAAAGAAGAGATGTTTCAGTTGTGGGGAAATGGGTCATTTCCGAGCACAGTGTAAAAACCAAAGGCCTGAAGGAAAAAGAGTTGAAGAATTCCTAAAGGCCTTGGAAGGGCTGCTATCTACCTCACAGGTGGGAAACGCCAGAGGGCCCAAGTGAAGGAGCAAACTAGGTGCCCAATGATTGAAAACCGCTCCAAATTTCAAGCCAGAACCGAAACGCCGAGAGGGCCCGGATCTTTGCCAAATGCTGAGCCTATCAGGACTGAAAGAGTTACTCCCTTAGTGTCCGGTCCTATGTCATGGGAAAGCAATGCACACCCAAAACCTCCACGAGTCAGGAAGAAGGCTAGAGTACAGCGAACTGGGTCTATACCTCCTGCGGCTGCGAGCAAGTTTCCTGACCAGCTGATAGGTCCTTCTCCCATCGTTCCAATCCAAGTAGAGGGAGTCTACACTAAAGCTCTGTTAGACTCAGGGGCTCAAGTGACGTTGATCTATCGAGACTTCTACGAGAAGCACTTGAAACATATACCTGTAAAGAAATTAAAGGACCTTGAGATCTGGGGTATCGGAACTGAGAAGCTTCCCTATGATGGATATCTACAGGTGAAGTTAGAAATTGGATCCGAAGTCATCGGACAGTCTGGAGGTTGTGATGTATTGGCCATTATGTGTCCTCGGCCTTCAGGGGCCAACAGAAGTTCTATGATAGTGGGGACGAATACTGATCTGGTGAGACATCTTCTAACTCCCATAGTGATGGAAGAAGGTTCTACCAGAGGAGTACATCCGATGTTACGTCCGGTCTATCAACGAATGGTCGAAGAACAGAGGGCACCTGCCGAAGTAGGGCGTCTGTGGAGATTGGGAGGAACAGAGAAGGTTCTGCAATCAGGAGAAGTGGCGAGCTTCCGGGCTTCAGTCAAGTTGAACGATCGCAACCGGGTCCTTATGTGGTACTGGAAACTGATCTCAGTCATGGGAGTGAGGCCGGAGTAGAAGTAATTCCTGAGATAATCTCTACAAGAGCTTTGAAACGGACACGAGGAAAAGTTTCAGTTAGCGTGTGTAATGTGTCTGATTCTCCAGTGGTCCTGAAAGCACGAATGCCCATCGGACAAGTAGCTTCTGTTACACCTCTCTCCCCTACTGATTTAGGGGGGGAAGTGAATAAAGAGATTCCAGCTGAACGGTTCTATCCTAAAGATGCTCCCATCTCGCCTGAATGGAAGAAACGACTTCAGTCCCAGATTCTAAAGTGGAAGGACTTGTTCTCGAAGGATGAGTTCGACGTGGGATTAGCTAAGAGTACTGAACATCACATTCAACTACAAGAGGATAAGCCATTTCGAGAAAGGTCAAGACGAGTTCCGCTGGGAGACTTGGATGATCTACGAGAACAGCTAAATGAACTACAGAGGACTAAGGTGATTCAAGAGTCCAGGAGTCCTTATGCTTCTCCAATAGTGATGGTTCGCAAGAAGAATGGTTCTATCCGTTTATGTATAGACTATCGCACGCTAAATCAGAGGACCATTCCGGATCAATATGCCACTCCTCGGATATAAGATGCCCTACAGTGTTTGTCTGGAGCTAAATGGTTTGGTGTACTAGACCTGTGAAGTGGGTATCATCAGATACCAATGCATCCTGAGGACAAAGAGAAGACTGCGTTCATCTGCCCACTGGGGTTCTTTGAGTTCAACAGAATGCCTCAAGGCCTTACGGGGGCTCCCGCCACGTTCCAACGATTAATGGAGAAGACAGTTGGGGATATGAACTTGATAGAAGTGTTGGTGTATCTAGATGATATTATTGTGTTCTGGAAGACTTTGGAAGAACATGAGCAGCGGTTGGAGAAGGTCTTGAAGCGGCTCCACGAAGAGGGGTTGAAACTGTCTCTGGAGAAGTGTCAATTTTGTCTACCTTCCGTTACGTACCTGGGACATGTTGTTTCGGCAGAAGGTGTTTCGACGGATCCTCGAAAGTTGGAAGCCGTAGCTTCCTGGCCTAGACCCCGAAATGTTACTGAACATAGATCTTTCCTGGGGTTCTGTTCATATTACCGAAGATTCGTAGGAGGATTTGCTAATATAGCTCAACCCTTGAATAAGCTCCTACAGAAGGAGGACGTGGAAGAAGGCTCCAAGGCCTCTGATCGAAGTTCGTTGGCTCAAGGGCCAAGGAAGGCTCGAGAATCCATCCAAGAATGTGAATGTAATCAATGTGAAAGTGCCTTCCTGAAGTTGAAAGAGAGTCTAACTCGAGCTCCCGTCCTGGCTTACGCAGATCCTCATAAGCCATACGAATTGCATGTGGATGCCAGCAGAGAAGGTCTAGGGGGAGTCCTATACCAAGAATATGATGGATTGTTGAGGCCTGTAGCGTATGTAAGCCGAAGCCTTACGCCTTCAGAGAAGAACTATCCTACCCACAAATTAGAGTTCCTAGCCTTGAAGTGGGCAGTAGTGGACAAGCTGAAATATTATCTGTAGGGGGCTGAATTTGTGATAAAGACTGACAACAATCCTCTTACGTACAGTACGTCCTTACTACTGCGAAACTGGATGCAACGGGACATCGGTGGTTGGCCGCCCTGTCAGGGTTTCGGTTCAGCCTTAAGTATCGCCCTGGAGTGAATAATCGAGATGCAGATGCTTTGTCAAGAAGACCCTACACTACAGAATGGACTCACCTGACTCCAGATGGGTTGCAAGCCTTATGTCAAGGGGCAGAGCGCCGGGTCAAGGGAGTAGTTGAAGCAGAAGCTATAGGAGTTATGGCTGCAGCTGTTCCAGAGTTTTATTGTAATCCTACACAGCTGAGGGATGAAAGTCTGCCTACTCTTTCGAAACAGGACCTGAGAGCCGATCAGGTTGGAGATCCTCTGATTGTGTTAACAGTGAAGGCTATAAACGCGGATCAAAGGGAAATTCTACTGACAAATTCCCCCGAAGGAGCCCGATTGGTATACAAAGAATGGGAACGGCTGAAGATGTTGGATGGGGTGGTCTACCGAAGGAGCCCCTCGAACAATGCTGAAGAGCCACAACAGTTGTTCCTCCCCACCAAGCACAAAGAGAGTGTGATGAGAGCATTGCACGATGACCATGGACATTTGGGTGCAGAGAGAACTTTTAAACTGGTGCGAGACAGATTCTATTGGCCTTGTATGAGATCTGAAGTTGAAAGTTACTGCCATTCGTGTTTGAGGTGTATTCAGAGAAAGACCCTACCAACCCGAACTGCTCCAATGAGCCACCTGCAAAGTCAAGGACCCATGGATTTGGTGTGCATTGATTTCCTGTGCTTAGAGCCTGATGCTAGTGGGCAGGGAAACATTCTAGTAGTGACTGATCATTTCACCCGTTATGCCCAAGCTTACTCTACTAAAGACCAACGTGCTTCTACAGTGGCAAAGGTTTTAAAGGAGAAGTTTTTTGTTCATTATGGCCTACCAAAGAGAGTCCACTTGGATCAGGGCAGAGACTTTGAGAGCCGAATTGTTGGGTAATTGCTGGAACTGTTAGGAATTCAGAAGACCCGAACTACTCCATACCACCCTCAAGGTGATGCCCAACTGGAAAGATTTAATCACACGCTGTTAAATATGTTGGGGACACTGTCAAACAGAGAGAAGCAGAATTGGAGTCGTCACATAGCTACGCTGGTGCATGTGTATAACAGTACGGAGAGTGACGCTACTGGATACTCACCTTACCGTCTCATGTCCGGAAGAGAAGCTCGGCTGCCTGTTGACTTGGCATTTGGGCTATCTTTTTATATCTTTTGATCAGACGTCTGTGGCCTCTCATAAAAATTATGTGGATAGACTTCGGAAAAATTTGGCTTCTGCGTCTGAACAGGCCCGTTTGACTTCAGGGAGCAGAGAACAGAGGAATAAGCGAAACTATGACTTGAGAGTTCGTATACAGGATCTACAACCCGGTGATAGGGTTTTGTAGAAGAACTTGGGTGTTTCTGCAAGGCATAAGCTGGCGGATAGATGGAGTTCTCAAGTTTACATTGTCTGCAAGCAACTGCCGGGTCTGCCAGTTTACCAAATCCGGCCGGATGGAAAGGCCGGGCCTCTAAAAAACTGGCACCGAAATCATCTGTTGCCTTTGAGAGAAGCTGTAAGGATACCAGTTGGAGACAAAATTTCTTTGCCGAACCCACCTGTTCCACGCTCGACTCCCGTTACTCGGTCTCAGCAGTCATGGGATGTTGAAGAAAGTGAAGAGAACAGTGAGGAAGGAAGTTTTTGTCTGGACTGGGTGCACCCGCCTGAGCCTGAAGAAGTCATTCCAGTTTCTGAACGGTGTGAAAGTAACCTGAGGCCTGAGGCTCCTGAATTCAGATTTGAAGTACCTGAGACTTCGGAACTTCCTGTAGTTCCAGAAGATGCGTCTAAAGATTATAGTTCTATGCCTTCACTGGAAGGCTCATACTCAGAGGAGGTGTCTGCTCCAGTTGTGGATGAAAGAATTGAGCCCGTAAATGTGGCACTTCCACCCGAAGAGGAGATGATTGAACCAGAGTCCAAACGTTCTATCCGACCCCCTCAGAGACTCACTTACGATTCACCAGGACATAGCACTGAAGAGGCTGTTACCACTGCGCGGAGGTTGCCTGAAGTGTCTGCTATGCTAGCTGAGGTAGTCAGGCGCATGGGTCAGCTTGAGGATGTATATCTGACCCATTATATGTTTGCTACTGAGCCTGAATATATTGCTTAATGTAAACGCTGAAATGTCATGTATCTGTTACACTTCCTTGGAGAGACCCAAGAGCTTAAGGGGGGGAGAGTGTAGTGCTGCTTTAAAGACTGTGTTCTGCTGCATTTAATTATTATGGCCACCAGAGGGAGATAGAGACAATATGGACTATGCTGGACAAACACTGAACTACAGTTTCCATCATGCTTTGCGTGAGGACATGAAGGGGGTGGAGGAGGAAGAGGAAGGAGATCAGCAGCCTCGTGGAAGGCATGTTCAGAGTGAGCTGAGCGGTGAAAGGTGGAAGACGCACGTGAGAGCTGTTAATAATCGTGACCAGGCCGGAGTACAGGCGCTGCCTCACTGGTGCTGGAGATCGGGACAGTGACTGTGCTGAGACCTACCTACGCAGTGCTGAGAGGTCTGAATGACAAGCTGGTTCCGGCTGGACCCCGAGTTAGGAGACTGCGCTGATCGATTGGGAGTGCAGGCGGTGGATCGTTGTTCCTGTTGCGGAGATTCGACAAGCAGGGAGCGGATCCAGTGGCACAGAGTCCCAGTACACAGAGGAGAAGATCCTTGATCGGGTGCTGGACAGCTTGCATATCGGATGGGTGAGAGGCCTCCCAGGCCGCAGTTCCAAAATAAGAAATGCACGCTGCAGTATTGTTTAAATCCACAGGGCCCCAACGTGACTAGTCGAAGATTGTTTTGTTTCATTCACTGGCCAGTTGAATACAGTACCCGGGTACCCGAGACAATACACATACACATTTCTGAGTTATTATTCACGGGACTTACACTCCAGAACTGAGGGGGTAAATCTTTTTCTTTTGCCGCCGCGTGTTTTTCCCGCGTTGCGAAATCCTGTCATTTAAATACCGTATCTACGTTATATATGCTGCTTTATTGGGATCAGTAAAGAATATAAAAATCCACAACAGTGCTGGTGTATAGTTATTCCCTAGTGCGGTGAGACTAACCCGAGGTTAATTCAGCGGCTCCTCCGGGAGTGAGCCCTACATGTGTCCTAAGTATTCCTGTATATATTTTGCCATCCTGCTCATATGTTTAGTTCCATCTCCTTCTTTCTCTCAACCAAAATACACAGGTTCAGGTAAACTCCTGCCTCAGGTAAACTCCTCAGACTCCCTTGTATGTCCAGTCAGCCCTGTTCCAGCTCAGCTCTTTATAGGTTCAGTTACTCTTTCTGCCCTCAACCTGTATATAAAATATATATTTGTCCCATCCAGCCTGCTCATTCTGGTTACTTCACTCTCCTCCTTGCTCTCTCTGCCTAGAACCTATACGTTCAATAGCATGAGTAACCCCTTCATGTCCACTGTTTCTCTTGTTTATATGTTAGGCATCCCTTTTCCTATGTTATCCCTCATCCATGCAGGGGGCCGCTTTGTCTTTGTCAAGGGCCGGATCCTAGACCAGGTATACACCTTTGCCAACTGTTATGCCCCCAACAGAGCACAACATAGGTTCCTCTCCGCTACCCTGCGGACACTGCGGGACTTTGCCGAGGGGCTGGTCGTACTGGGAGGGGATCTAAATGTACCCTTAGAACCATCTTGGGATACCTCCGCGGGTCATTCATCCATACCACTACACATAATACGCTCATGCCGTAACTCCCTACATGCGTCGAGACTTGCGGACTGCTGGCGGACACTTCACCCTGTAGGCAAAGACTTCACATTTTATGCACATCCCTCCCAATCCTACTCTAGGATTGATTACCTGTTCATACCTCAATACCACCTCTCGGCCCTACGCAGCGCAGCGATTGGTACGGCCACGTGGTCGGACCACGCCCCTGTCTATATCACTTTGCGCTCTCCCATGTTCAGGCCGACTGCCCCCAACTGGCGCCTTAATGACTCCGTCCTGTCTGACCTGCTTGTGACCGAGGAGGGACGACAGGTCCTCACAGACTTTTTCGTAGAAAACGCCACTGGTGAGGTGGCCTCGCCACTTGTGTGGGAGGCGCATAAATGCGTGATCAGAGGCTACTTCATCAGAAAAGGCGCTGAACTGGCTAAGAGCCGATCGGCAGCTATGCGAGACCTACAGCACCAGATAACCCAGATCTCCTCTGACCACAAGCTTGAGGGTAACCCTGAAACTATGGCCCACCTGACTGAACTGCGCAGATCTTTAACTACACTTATGAACACGACCTATCACAGATCGTACTTACGCTCAAAGGCCCTTTTTCATCTACACGGGGACAAAAGTGGGAGGTTATTAGCGCGAATGATAGCCAAAAAACGCTCAGCTACATACATAGCGAAATTACGCGACTCACAAGACGTAACACAACGGCTACCCGCAAAGCTTCTTCAAATTACACAAGACTATTATGCTGCGCTCTATGATCTGCAAGGCAATAATTGTCCCCAGGAAATAGCCCGTAAACGCGCGGACATTATGGCTTACCTCACTAAATACTCCACTAAACGAATCTCAAGTCAAACGTCAGAACTCTTGGACCGGCCTCTGACGGCAGAGGAGCTAGCCATGGCGCTTAAGACCTCTAAAACAGGAAAAAGCCCCGGCCCCGATGGTCTCCCGGTCCGATATTACAAAACCTACACTGCTATCCTCTCCCCACATCTCCTGACAGCTTACAATGACCTGGCAGAGGGGCAACCCCTCCCCACACAGACCCTATGTGCCAACATAACGATACTACCGAAAGAGGGTAAAGACACCGACCTTTGCTCCAGCTACAGACCCATTTCTTTGTTGAACTGTGACCTGAAGCTGTTCGCAAAAATTCTAGCTGGCAGACTCAAACCATTCATTCCCGCCCTTGTCCATGCCGACCAGGTGGGTTTTGTGCTTGGCCGAGAGGCCCGGGACAACACCATGCGAACTCTGCAACTCATGCACCATGCACGCCGCTCGTCTCAGGCGTTGGCGCTCCTGTCCACGGATGCGGCGAAGGCCTTTGATAGGGTAGATTGGGACTTTATATCACTTTCCCTGATACGCATTGGCCTGGGTCCCCACCTCCGCGCCTGGATAGGACGCGACTGCACGTGTCTGTGTGAACGGGGTGTTTACGGCCCCATTTCCTATCTGCAACGGCACACGACAGGGCTGTCCACTCTCGCCGTTACTATTCGTATTGACCCTAGAACCATTCTTGGAGGCCATACGGTTAAATTCGAACATAACAGGGGTTCAGGTGGGTCCTCAACACCACAAGGTGGCCGCGTATGCGGATGACCTCTTGTTTTTCGTCACAAGGCCGGAGGTGTCCCTGCCGGCAATCATGGTGGCCTTTAAGGACTATGGCAGACTATCCAACCTCAAAATTAATTACCCTCATCCATGTTCTGTGATACAACTAAATAAAACCCCTTTATCAACTGAACCTAAAATGCCTCCTTGTGTCACTGCATCTCTGGGCTTGCACCCACCTGCCTGGCTGAACATGACAGTAGGGCTGCCAGGTTGGCCATGTTTTCCTGAACACATATAATTTATTCATGTTGACTGCATGAAAAAAGCCACCCTGCAGCATGTAGAATCCATACGTTGCAGGTAAGAAATCAAAGGAATCGCAGGTGACCTGCCTTGATTTCATTCCTGCAGCGTATAATTTATACATATCGCAGGGAACCATTTTTCCCTCTCACCCCCTCTGCATGAAATAGTAATATGTGTACAGGAAAACATGGCCGATCTGGCAACCCTACATGTCATGTACGCCTCCTTTTCAAATAATAGATGCAAGAAGCATTTAAACCCTTCCAGACCTGCCTTTGAGTTTGAATCTTCTAAGGGCCACAGTTTTCTCCCTACCGCCCCCATTTTAGCATGGAATTACAATGCAGGCACTTAAAAAGCTGCCTGCATTGCTACCGTACGCTACGCCTCTGGATGCTTGAGGCAGCGCCTGTACCAGGACACCCAGAGGTGCCAGGGTTGCAGGAAACTAACAAGCCTAAGGTCCATTGGGAGTCAAGCCCAAGGTCTGTCTAACATGAAAACGCGCATGATGGTGCCTGTCTCTCTCTCATGGGAGACCTTCTTGATCCATACCTCTGCCTTTATTGATTCAGGGGCAGCCAGGAATTTTATGGACCAGGAGTTTGCGCATCATCAGGCTATCCCTTTTGATCGCGAGAGATACACCATTGTTTGTGGAGGCTATCGATGGGAGGCCTCTATCCCAACCCCGGGTTACGCATGATACTGTTGTTCTGTGTCTTAACACAGGGGTCCTTCATTCTGAGTCAATAACGTTTCAGGTTTTTGAATCACCATCTTGTCCAGTTCTTCTAGGCTTTCCCTGGTTGGTGCGCCATAATCCGTCTCTTGGGAGTTGGGTGAGATCAAGTCTTGGAGCTCTCGTTGTTGGACGCAATGTTTGCAATGTCCTACCACTCCCCCTCTATCCACAGAGGTACCTGAGTGGTACCAAGATTTGAAGGCAGTGTTTGAAAAAAGAACTGTGATATCTTACCTCCCCATAGACCATATGACTGCAATAGATTTGCTTTCTGGTACCATGCCACCTAGAGGTCATGTCTATCCTCTATCTCAAAAGGAGAAGAAATAATAGAAGAATATATAAGGGATAACCTGGCTAAGGGTTTTATAAGATGTTCTTCCTCCCCAGCAGGGGCAGGATTCTTCTTTGTCTCCAAAAAAGAGGGAGACTTACGACCTTGTATTGACTACCACGGCCTGAACCGCATACCCATTTGTAACGTGTACCCTATACCACTCATTTCCGAATTATTTGACAGATTACGAGGGGCCAAGTTGGCTCTCAGGGGTGCTTATAATTTGGTCAGGGTAAAAGAACATCATGAGTGGAAAACCGCATTTAATACAAGTAGTGGGCACTACGAGTATCTGGTAATGCCTTTTGGGCTGTGTAAAGCTCCAGCAGTATTTCAAGACCTCATAAATGATGTACTCAGAGTTTTTACAAATTTTTGTCATTGTTTATCTAGATGACATATTGATTTATTCACCTGATCTGGAAACCCATCATGTGCATGTGCGGACCGTTCTCAGACGATTGCTAGAGAACGGTTTATATTGCAAACTCGAAAAATGTATGTTTGATCTCGCCAAGGTACATCTTCTCGGATACGTAATTACTCCTGAGGGCTTCCAAATGGATCCCGCCAAGATGTCCTCCATTGTAGATTTGCCGTGGCCTCAAGGCTTGAAGGCTATTCAGAGATTTTTGGGTTTCGCCAACTACTATAGGCGATTCATAAAAAAAATTTCTTCATTGGTTGCCCCTTTAACCAAGATGACAAAGGGTATACAGAACCAGAAATGGACTCCCTGTGCGAGACAAGACTTTTGAGACACTGAAAGTAGTGTTCACTTCTGCTCCAATGTTAAGACATCCCGACCCTAGGTTACCGTTCCAAGTAGAGGTAGATGCGTCCGAAATAGGTATCGGAGCCATCCTATCACAAAGAGAGACACCAGATAAACCATTGCATCCTTGTAGATTCTTCTCTCGTAAAATGTCCCCTGCTGAAATGAATTATGATATAGGGAATCGAGAATTATTAGCGGTCGTATCTGCCTTGTCTGAGTGGAGACATTTGCTAGAGGGGTCTTCCATACCCGTCGTGATAATCAGACCATAAAAACTTAACCCATATTGGGGATGCTAAACGATTAAATGCGAGGCAAGCCAGGTGGTCATTGTTCTTGTCTAGTTTTAATTTTCTTCTGACCCATCGACCTGGTTCAAAGAATATCAAGGCAGACGCTTTGTCTCGACAGTTTGACCCGTATGAACAACATATACAAGATAACAATCCCATTGTTCCCAAGGCCCGTATTGTCACGTTCCCACGTTCCAACCCTGTCTCCCTGCCCTCTGTATTCCTTATGTCTGTGTTTCCCTGTGCTGCTTTCCCTGACATGCAGCTCAGGGGTTAAGTTCTTTGCTCGTTGAGTTTCTGCTGGTGATATGGGCTGATTACTCCCCTATTTAAAGCCATGGGCCCATATCACCATGCTCTTGCATCCTGGTTCACTTCAGCTACAGATTTGTTCCTGAGAGCTCCCTGTTATTCCGTCCTAGTTCTATTTCAGTGTTTCCCCCTTGTCTGAGTTTTATCTTCTGATTGACTTCCTGGTATTGACCCTCTGGCCTGGCTGACGGATTTTCTCTGGTGCTATATCCCCGCTTTGGCTCAAGGTATACGTTTTGGTTTTGACCCCTGGCTTATTTATTAACGACTCTTCTGGACATCCATAGCTGTTCTGTGCATATTGTATTATATGTTGTGTATCCCTGTAGACCACGGCTTTTGTATATTGAAGTCCTTCCCTGCAAGTTGTTGAGTACACTCCTTCAGGTGTCTGTGTTTTTCCCAGGACTCTGCACGGCTACAAAGGTAACCTTTTTCTATTAGTGCAGATTCGGCCACTCTAAGGACCGATCTATCAGTATAGGGCTCCTTCAATATAGCCGTGCAGAGGTCCCCAGTGTATCCTGTGGTTTATTTCCTTATCCTGATTGTTGTGTCACGCATCTCTGCGTATAGCGGCTTTTCCTCTTACCTGGGCCCTACTTGGCGCATGCCTGGTACCGCCATTGTGGCTGAACATGACATAATGCAAGAGCCAGCCATAAAGCCCGCAGAGCTGCGTAAGTTGTTTGAATCCATGCTGCACCTGTTTGATGATTTCATGTCTAAGTGGAAGGGGTTAATGGACACAGCTTTTCTCCCTTCTAATGATCAAGCTGTTCTAGAAAGCAGGGTACGTGGTCCGCTTTCCCCTGAGGAAATGAACAGAAGGCGAACTGACAAGCTCTGTTTCTATTGTGCCAGTTCATTGCATTTTATATCTTGGTGCCCACTCAAGCCAGTGCGCGCTGAGGCTGGCAAGATGCCAGTGCGCGCTGAGGCTGGCAAGATGCCTGCTGCGCCCACGACCCACAGTCGGGTCACCAAAGCCAGGTCCCATTATAAATCCAAAGTAATCAGACCCCTTGTACCGTCCAGGTTTAGGAGAGCCCTTCCTAGGGCAACCAGACCTGTGGAGGGGGCAACTGATGTTAATAACCTTGCTGAATATTCCGACGATGGGTCAGATGGTGCCAGGCCCCGTACTGGGTCAGATGGTATCAGTCCCTGCCATGTATCCGAGGTCAGACCCCCTTTACCGTCCAGGCCTAGGAGAGCCCTTCCAGGGGTAACCAGGTCTGTGGAGGCGGTAACTGACATCTCAGACCCAGTCGAGTATTCCCCTTCTTCTGATCCCGAGGCACAAATGGACTTTGACTCCCTGGCCGAGAAGGAGTCAAAGGATGAAGCCATGGAGGTTATTCCCATTAATGCCTCTCGTATGTGGCCTCGCCAAACGGCCAGACACCCTAAGGGTGGTCCAGGGCGTAAGATTGTTACAGGCTGTATTACCTGCGGTGCTGTACGCTTATCTGCATTACCCACCGCACTCATAGTGCCAGGTGGCAAGGCCGCTATTATGGGGTCTGGCGATGGGATCACAACCAAGGAGTTTGGTGGGGAAACCACAATCATGTTGCCCTTTTCTGGCAGTGAAGTTGTCACACCTGTGGCTGGCAAGCTTCCAGTTAAATCAGTCCCAAGCTGTGTGTCAGCGGTGCCAGAAACCCAGCCAAGCTGTGTGTCAGCGGTGCCAGTCCCAAGTTGTGTGCCAGCGGTGCCAGTCCCAAGCTGTGTGTCAGCGGTGCCAGAAACCCAGCCAAGCTGTGTGTCAGCGGTGCCAGTCCCAAGCTGTGTGTCAGCGGTGCCAGAAACCCAGCCAAGCTGTGTGTCAGCGGTGCCAGTCCCAAGCTGTGTGTCAGCGGTGCCAGTCCCAAGCTGTGTGCTAGTCCCAAGCTATGTGCTAGCGGTGCCAGTCCCGAGCTGTGTGCCAGTACCAAACTGTCAGGGTTATTCAGAGAGCGTGAAAAGCAGGAGAATGACTGGAGAATAACTGGAGAATGAAAAATTCTACGTCAAAATAGCCAAACCAGAAAAATTCTCCCTTTCATCTCACTTTCCAAATCGGCTATTTTGACCTAGAATTTTTCATTCTCCAGTTATTCTCCAGTCATTCTCCTACTTTTCACGCTCTCTGAATAACCCTGTGTGTGTCAGCAGTGCCAGAAACCCAGTCAAGCTGTGTGTCAGCGGTTCCAGAAACCCAGTCAAGCTGTGTGTCAGCAGTGCCAGAGCTACATTGCAACACCACTGTACCCATGCCCCACAGAGAGTCCGAGGTTTCCAAACCTCATGGTAAGGCACAGGTAGGCGAGCCTACTCCCACTGTTGCCGTGTCGTGTGGGGGGGTCACCAGTTCTAGATCTCGTTCAAGGAGAAGACGGGAAAAGGTGTCTAACCCTAGTCCCACTGAGTCTATGTCCAGTCTAACTGATGCCAAGATCCCCCTACCCCGTCATGTCCCTGAGGGCTATGTGCAGTCGCCCTTTGGACTGGTGTTCAGGAAGGACCACTGGGTTGCCATTCAAAGGAACCCTCATAGACGGGGGCGTCTTGTGGAGGAGGATGACGACTCTGAGTGGGACCTCAAAGGACTTTGGTGACTGGTGTTCGTGATCTGGTTTCCTGATTCTGTCTGTCATGTTTGTTGTTTTAGGTGCCCTGAGGTCACCTTTTTTGGAGGGGGCTACTGTCACGTTCCCACGTTCCAACCCTGTCTCCCTGCCCTCTGTATTCCTTATGTCTGTGTTTCCCTGTGCTGCTTTCCCTGACATGCAGCTCAGGGGTTAAGTTCTTTGCTCGTTGAGCTTCTGCTGGTGATATGGGCTGATTACTCCCCTATTTAAAGCCATGGGCCCATATCACCATGCTCTTGCATCCTGGTTCACTTCAGCTACAGATTTGTTCCTGAGAGCTCCCTGTTATTCCGTCCTAGTTCTATTTCAGTGTTTCCCCCTTGTCTGAGTTTTATGTTCTGATTGACTTCCTGGTATTGACCCTCTGGCCTGGCTGACGGATTTTCTCTGGTGCTATATCCCCGCTTTGGCTCAAGGTATACGTTTTGGTTTTGACCCCTGGCTTATTTATTAACGACTCTTCTGGACATCCATAGCTGTTCTGTGCATATTGTATTATATGTTGTGTATCCCTGTAGACCATGGCTTTTGTATATTGAAGTCCTTCCCTGCAAGTTGTTGAGTAGACTCCTTCAGGTGTCTGTGTTTTCCCCAGGACTCTGCACGGCTACAAAGGTAACCTTTTTCTATTAGTGCAGATTCGGCCACTCTAAGGACCGATCTATCAGTATAGGGCTCCTTCGGTATAGCCGTGCAGAGGTCCCCAGTGTCTCCTGTGGTTTATTTCCTTATCCTGATTGTTGTGTCACGCATCTCTGCGTATAGCGGCTTTTCCTCTTACCTGGGCCCTACTTGGTGCATGCCAGGTACCGCCATTGTGGCTGAACGTGACACGTATCGGGTCAGCAACCACTGTCACCGTTTCTTCTCCTCTACTCGAGCGCCTTCAGGTAGCTCAGGAACTCGCTCCAGAAAACACACCTTCTGACAAACTTTGTACCTGAAAATCAAAGAGAATCTTATTACATTACATCATGACACCAAACCGTCGGCTCACGTGGGGATATCTAAGACCATATCCAGTTTAAAGCGACAGTTTTGGTGGCCTACGTTATGCCAGAATGTAAGAGAGTTTGTATCCGCATGTCACACTTGTGCCAGAAATAAAAGTCAAAGGAACTTACCCGTGGGTTTATTGCACCCCTTACCCATTCCAGATAGACCATGGTCCCACATTGCCATGGATTTTATAGTCGATCTACCTCCATCCAAGGGTAACACGGCGATTCTCACCATTGTAGATCGATTTTCCAGAATGGCTCATTTCGTCCCTCTCCCCAATCTGCCTGCATTGGAGGATCATTTGCATGCCCTCCGGCAGATCTGGGTAGAAATAAAAGACTTATCTGAAAGGAACGTCAGAGCTCAGAAGGAGAAAACTGACAAAGGTAGACGCATGTCACCGGTTTATAAGGTAGGGGATCAGGTCTGGTTATCTACCTGCATATTAAATTACAGGTACCAACTATGAAGTTGGCCCCACGCTTCATAGGCCCCTACAGGGTCTTACATCATCTTAATCCTGTGTCATATAAATTGGCTTTACCACGTGCTCTCCGAATCCATAATGTGTTCCACGTAAGTTTATTGAAGCCTTTAATCTGTAACCGCTTCACTCGCTCCTTTCCACCTCCTCCACCTGTTGACATAGAGGGTGAGGAGGAATACGAGATCAACTCTATACTTGATTCCAGAATATGTAGAGGATCCCTTCAATACTTGGTGGATTGGAAGGATTATGGACCCGAGGATAGATCCTGGTTGCCTGCTCATGACGTCCATGCTTTTCATAGGGATCATCCTCGGGCACCTGGGGGTCGTTCGGGGGCCTCCCATAGAGAGGGGGTCCTGTTACGTACCCCGCTGTGGTCTCTCGGCAGCATCGTCCTCGCTGCTTGCTGGCCGGCGCCGAGTGAAGAAGGGAAGTCCGGGCAGTCACGTGAGAGGCCGGGGGCGAAGCCAAACGAGATGACGCGGACCCCCGGGATTAAAAACGAAGGCAATGCATTCATACATTGCCCTAATGTGGTTAAATATCCCTTAGAGCTGCTCTGTTGTATTTTGGTGAATTCCTGGTTCTGCCATATTGCCAAACGGCTTCTGACAATTCTGGTTCTGACAAATTGGCAAACGGCTTCTGACGATTCTGGTTTTGACTTATCAGCACTGTACCCTGAGTTTGCCTTGCTGCACGATTATTATTCTAGGGATATATATATATATCAGACCGACCACTTCTAAGGATTGGAGGGCAAGGTTAGGGAGCTGCGTACAAGGATCAATACCCCTCCTGGTGGGGATCGTATCCGCAGGTGAACAGATACATATGGATAAGCGGGGGGACAGATTTATATCTGTATAAATAATCACATTTGTCTTCCAATAAAGTGAAATGAGCAATAAACAGTTGGCGAGCCATTGATTTCTTAATAGTACAGACTGATTCCAGAAATTGCATTAGCACAAAGCATCAGGGAACATCCCATATCTACCAACACATTGTCCAGGATCTCATCATGGTCAATTTGCCAAAATGGGACAATGTGGCTGAAGGAAAATCAAACATGGTCATAGGTGCCAATGTCCTCCACACAGCACCAGCTCATTGAGCGACACTTCTGGTAGCAGAAAGGTATTATTTAGTATTTTCAGCCTTAATTGCCACAAGCGCTTTCTGCAGACTTCCATTTCCACATGAAAGTGATGATGTATGGTAATGTTGGATCCCTCAGCGGCATTGTCCATGGTTTGCATTACTTACCACTTGTAGCGACGACCTCTCAGACCACCTGTGAAGTTGTGCTTCCCACTGCAGCTCAGATTTGAACAGACACATGCAGCCTGGCTGTCACAGCTGTGGTGGAATTCCCTGCCTCCTTTCCCTGTCTCTTCATTGACAAAGGAAGTTGTTAATACAGGAAGACTGAAGGTACAGTATCACAAAAGGATTCTGGAACATGTAGTTTCAAGTACAGAGGGCCTAATGTGATTTAACAGGAAGAAAACTACAACCTCCCAGCAGAGGGCGGGGCGGCCCGCGTTTTCCAGAGGAGGAAAAGCACGTGTCAGGGAAGGTGAGAGGGCGAGACGGACGGCGTGGATGGTCCTGTATGTGAATCAGGCATCCGGCTGTCCTCGTGCTTCCAGCGCCAGAGAGAGTGATTGAGTGCATCCAGCAGAGAAGAGATCCAGCTGTCCTTGTGCTTCCAGCGCCAGAGAGAGAGCGCAATCGAGTGCATCTAACGGAGAGAGGTATTCGGTTACCCAGCGTCAGTTGATATCGCTAACTTTGTTGTCCGGCCTAGTTCTACTGCCCGCGCGGCTCCATCTAAAAGGAGGATCGCTGCAGTTACAAATCTTGTTACCCTGTGACACTTTGCAAAGATTTCTTTCCCTCTTTGTGGAGTACAAATATGGTTTCACAGTAAAGGTACTCAACGACAGAATCCAAAGGGCCCCAACGCTAGCAGACTCGAGAGTTTGTGTAGTTCCCACTGGCCAGTGGTTAGGTAGAATCTATAAGATTTAGATAGGTTATGGTTGTGAGTCACGTCAATTATAGTCAATAATTGAACAGTGTTGAAGTATTGTAAAGCTTACTGTTTCGTTCATTCATCATTGCTCTGCATAGTGGTGGTAAATCTTTCCAATCGATATTGTTATACTGTTGATCACTTTGTTCATCAGAGGGGCTGCCTGCTAGTCCTAATAAACCCTTTTTTATTTATAGTATAGCAGTGTCTTGGTGTTACTTGGCGCCGGTGGTGGAGGTGAGCGATCACTGGAGTGGGACAGAAGGCCCGTAAACTATAGTGCCTCTCGCGGGAGTAGCGCTACACACCTTTGAAATGAACATCATCTCATGCAGCAGTGTTTCCACAAGATCCCACCTCAGCCGTCGCTTCAGTAAAAATCAACCACCAGTAAGATGTAATGAACCAGCCCCGACTTAGGCTGGGGTCAGACGAGCGTCATCGGAGAGCGTAAGGAATGTCTGTGAGAGTGGAAGTTCCTTCCACTCGATGCACGTCCGCGCACCTCGCTGAGCGCACTCAGTGCGCTCAGCATTGCAAAGCACAATCCTCCTATGGAGGATTGCGCTTTGTAGCCCCGTCAACGCGTGTCCCAGGGCATCGACACGGAGGCTTTGTGGACAGACACTTGTTGCGCGCGCATTTCGTGCGCACGCACAAGCGTGTGACTGGCCCCGTTGCAGCGTCACAACGCTGCGCTGGGCGCAGTTACGCACGTCAGTATGGGCGCACCTAGTGCACTCGTCTGATGCTGGCCTTATATGTAAAACCTCAAGCACTACATGTCTTGGTTTAATATATGCTGCTGTCATCAGAAAAATTACATGCAATCCACCCTCTGATAGGATTGCTAAATTTAAGCCTAAAACAACCGCAATACATCCGGAATCGCAAATGTAATATATGGTGCTAGTAGAGCATAATGTTATATCTACAGCAAAATATTTAAAACTTAACGTGTATATATAAGCACCGTATTTTAAACATATATTCTTGTGCATAAACAAAAGAAGTACTAAAGTTTTAGGATGAGTCTCCCTTCACTGTAGTATGGAATTGTGCCAGTAAGTGTATGAAACTTCACCGCTTTTGATGATTCAGTCACGTTCAGGGGTGGTGTTTCTCCTTCAGTCATCAGCTTCTGCTTCTCCTTTGGTCTCCGTATAGGCATATATAAGGTCAATGGTGAGATGGATCCAACTCACCATTGACCCTATATAAGGAAATATGGCAGGGACGTGCCATCAGGGACTGCAGGCGAGGCAGGGCCTCACCTGTCAATAAAATGTCACTACTGAATGAAATCAATGAATAATAAAATATCATGAAAAAACTTAACAAACTCACCTGCTCAGCGCTCCCCCACCGTCTGTCTCTGCCACACCGGGACTTATTTTTTCCCAGTTCTAATCTTCACAGCAGCAGCCTGCCTTGAGCCTACGCAATTTGCGTAGCTGCCAAGAGATTGAGAAGTCTGCAGCGCGCGTCTGGCGATGCGTACTTCCTGAACCTGGGAATTATATATAAGGTCCTATGAATAATAATAAAAAATCTCTTACAAAAAAATGCCATTTTAAAAAATTCAGAGAAAAACAATCCCGAAAATGCCTTGCCTAATAAAATAAGTAGACTCTCATCTAAACTTTACCCTAAACTAGGTGCCCTGTACAGAAACGAATCTTGCCTGAGCCCCGCGGTAAGAAAGCAGATTGTACAACAAATGCTTATGCCAGCTATTGAATACGGAGATGCAGTGTATGCAGCTGCCCCGCAAACACACCTTCATAAACTTACTACATTGTATAACTCATTCTGCCGCTTTGTGCTACAATGTAACTACTAGACCCACCATTGTGACATGCTAAAAGAGCTAAACTGGCCGTCGCTGGAATCTAGACGCACCCTTCACCTTTCCAACCTGGTGTTTAAGAGCATTTCTGGGAAGCTGCCACCCTACCTGAATAGACTGCTTCCCCCAGCAGTTTCCTCATCCTATAACCTCCGATCCAGGACCAGCAACTTACTTGCAATACCACAATACAAAAAGAAAGTGTCTCGATCCTCATTTTCCTACAGAGCACCACAAATATGGAATAACCTTCCAGACGCCATCAAATCTTCCCCCAGTATTAATTCACTCAAGAGCTCCCTATTAACATACCTCAATACAGAATGCACCTGTAAACATGTAACATAGTGACTATATTACTTACATATTTATTTTTCTGTGTTAATCTGTATATTTGTGTTATTTTTTTAATATCTTGCATTTTATTACTTTGTATTTCTGTAACGACTGTAACATTTCAATGTTCTTGAACCCAGGACATACTTGAAAACGAGAGAAATCTCAATGTATCCTTCCTGGTAAAATCCTTTGCAAATAAATAAATGTATGTTTTCTTGTGGGTCACTGTGTGGACTCGCAGTGTGTGCTTGTCTTTAGTAAATCGTGTCTATCTGCTTCACCGTTTGGATTCTTCTTAGTAAATTCAATATAGTCTGCGTGGAAATGGCTTTATATTTCCATACAACCCAAATGTGTATTTAGTACTTTATTTTCTAATGACACGTTTATTGAGCGCTCACACAGTGAGATGTCAGGATTCATGTCCAGCTTTCTCCAGGGCTAGGATTGTGCTGCAGACCTCCTGCCACCAGGGGCGCTCTCCCCGCACCCCGCCAGCTATCGCGCCACAGGTGGCGTCGCCTTGATTCGCTCGATTCTTCTCTGCCCGTCGTACTCTGCCTACTTACTGCGCATGCGCCCTGCGTACGGCCTTTTCCCAGCGCCCCAGCGCCTTTACGTACGCGCTGTGAATCTCCGGTCCTCAGCCCTAACGGGACAAAACACGGCGAAATGGTCAGTACACCGGCGGCATGTCTCCGGCGATCGGTGCTCGGACTCCCCCTGCACACGGTCGCCCTGTTTCCAGCCGCTGGCAGCGGGTCCCTGGCGCGGATGGAGCCTGATTAAAGTCTTAACCCGAGGAGAGCTGCAGCTTCCAGCGTGGCCTAATGGCCGCTGCACCGGCGGCCTACACTCCCCACTCCTCTCACACCCTGCTCCCGGCATCCTCCCCGCCTCTATACCCCTCTCCCCTCATTCCGCCCCGTGTCAAGGGGCTGATTTATTTTATAAATGCCCTGGGTGACCCTGCGGGTGAGCCGGTGACCCGGTATGGTGCTGTGTGCTCCCTGAGCTCCTCTTACACACAGCATGAACCGATCTGGAGTGAACATCTCTGTTCTGGGCGTCTTTTTGATTCTTTTATGGGCGTTTTGTGGTTTTTACCACTGTACAGCGCTACGGAACTTGTTGGCGTTTTATAACTACTTGTCATTGTGCCTGCTGTTCTGCTAGACGTGTAACTTCCCTGGAGGTGCATTGGGCTGTGTCACGTGATCTGTGGCTAGATTCCTCACTCTCCAGGCATTCTATAGGGGTTCCCATAGGCCGCATGGTCTCTCTGTGTGGTTATGATGGGGGGGGGGGTCTTTTAATTCTGTGTTTTTTCTGCTGTGAATGTTTCATACCCAGGCACCTAGCGTGGAGGCCTGAACCTTTTACTTTATGGAGCACTGATGGCAAACTTTGGCACCCCCTATGCTTCTGCACTACATATCCCATGATACTCAGCAAGTCTTCATGTGACCAAGATGCAAACCTCTGGGATACCACCTTTGCCATCACCTGTTTTATAGAGGGGTTTAGAAGCTTCATGCCAGATTTGGCAGGTTGGCCATGCTTTCCTCTGGGCAGCGCATGAATAGTGCCACCCTGCAGTATCTTGACTAGAACATATATACAGTATGTTTCCTCCTGTAGCATGTGAGTTATACATGTTACAGGGCTGATCCTCCCCTGGGCTCGGCCCTCTGCATGAATTGATGTTCGTGAGAAAGTGAGGCCTGTCACGTGACTTCCTGTTTCTGATTCCACTTCGATATTCGGTCGATCACCTGTTTCCGTTAGGAAAAGTTGTGATGTTGGACCTGTTGCATGTCTTGTATGGTGGTGTTGTAAATGTGTCCTCCTATATCAGGGATTGAACACTGCAGCCTCCGTGTTGGTCTACAATTCCTTAAATTCTTTCAATGCAATAAATGGCAGGACAGTGATGGGAATTGTAGTTCAGACCCCTTGGTGGGGGTGGCATGGTTTTAGATCCCTGTTCTGTATTCTCAAGCGAACGCGGCCCTCCAGATATTTTGAAATCATACGCCACATGGTCATGTCTGATTAATGAACGAGCATCATGGGACCTGTAGTCCCACAACATCTGGTGTTGGTGCGGCTTAGTTTGCGGCTCCATGTAATCTAGTTGGATGTTAAATTCCGGCCCTCAATGTTTCGGAACTGCAATGCCCCTGGTTCTCGCGTAAACGCCAGTATCGGTGCCGATTATTAGGGATGCACCGCTGCTAGTATCTACCCTGCTAAACTTCCTGAGACCTGGTTATTAAAATCATTCCATTGTTATTGAAGTTGTCTGAGGAGCAGAAACTAATAATGCTTTGTGTGTGTGTTCATCTTTTATTTATTCTGTCACTTGTTATTTCTTTCAGGGGTTCGTGAAGGTTGTTAAGAACAAGGCCTATTTCAAGAGGTACCAAGTCAAGTTCCGTAGAAGGAGAGGTGAGCGGTTACAGCTTCTACAGAAGGTTTTGAGTCAGTGGGCATCATATGAAGTCTGTGGATCATAACATGCTTTCTGTTTTTACTCCTCTCTCCCCAAAATCCAATATTCTAGAGGGCAAGACCGATTACTATGCTCGTAAACGTCTGGTCATCCAGGACAAGAACAAGTACAATACACCCAAGTACAGGATGATTGTACGCGTCACCAACAGAGACATCATCTGCCAAGTAAGACCTGTGTTCATCTCTCCAATCAGCAGAGACCCATGAGATGATGGGGCTGTATACAAGGTTTCCTCGCTTTAGTTTTGGAAGCTAGTCTTGGCTTCAGTTTCCAGAGTAATTCAGTATTGCAAAGCTGTGTGTCCAGATCTCTGGCTAAGCGGTTTTTAGCAGAGATCTTATGAGGAGCACGTCTGATGTCTCCCATGTGGCATTTCTTTTTCTGCCATGCTTGGTGTTAAACTACACAAATGCCCAGGAATGGCTCGCATCATTGGCTGCAGGGGGACAGCTTGAGTTCAGGTCGTCCCCGTGCAGCCAATGATGCATGCGCAGGCTGTGGGGAGGGGCCGAGGCGGCCCCATTTAAGACTACGGGGTGTACATGTACACCCTGCATCTTCAAAGCTCTCCCGCCGCCAAGATGGCGTGGAACGTCCTGCGGCAGGAAGGGGTTAAAGTTTCCCTGTTTACATCATGAGATGGATAAATCATTGGTCTTACAGCGTATTGTCTAATCTCTTAATGATCTTTCTCGGCTCCTATTCGCCTTGATCGGGTGCTGCCATGTTTCACAAAACATAGGTGACACTATCAAAGCGGACAGTCTGGTACGCTGAGTGGTTCCACAGCACTGCAAGGGAGAGGGAAAACTGACAGGAACACTTTTTTTTTTTTCCCTCTGTAAATGTTTCAGCAAATTTTTATGCCTAGAAAGGCAGTGATTGTGTCAAATGAGCCCAAATTATATTGGGTGTGACAGGTTAATGGAAAGAATGTCAAGCTTCAGGCACCTTTATGTATCATGATCTATGATATGAATGTACGTGCGTCATTCCTGTTGGCATAGAGGTCAGGGTAGACTCTGCTTCCCCAATAGTGACGTTGTGGAGCTGGAGTCGCATCTTGGTTGGTGTTCTTTGAGATGAATTTCTACAGTTTTTGCACGGTCTATATTGGGCTCAGCGAATCAGACTTGTATACTGCGCCTTAATATGTGAAAATATAATAAAAAATTTTTTTTTAAAAAAAAAAACCTTCCCTTGGACTGGTTTATACCTGCTGGCTTTTTGGTGAAGGAAATCTGGTTGACGTGTATGAACGTGCCTGCAACTCCTTTCCAATAACTGGGAAACTTCAAAGATTTAGTCCCTGTAAAAGTTTTTACTGTTGCTGCAAATGACTGACAATCACTGTTGCCATGACGATAAACTTTATTGATCCTGAAAGAGATTTAAACATTGGCTGAAGACACTCTTGTAACTTCATGTCTGAATCTGCCTTTTGGGTATTGCTAATGCAATAAAGTTAAACTATGGTGCGTGGTTGACCTTCCCCTCAGTCTAGCATGGGTGTCTCAACGCAGGAATAGGGATGCCATGTAGCACCCACAAAGATGTAGGTGGAAGATTTAGGAATTCTTAAGTGGGGAAATCTACCTTTTTTGTAACTTTGGGGGAGAAGCGTCTATGATTTCAAACATTCAAGGATTAACGGTAGTGTTCATTCCTGGTACAGGTGACAGGTTGTTACAAAAAGGCAAGATTTATGAATATGTACAGCCTTATCAACTAGTGTTAACGAGCTGTTTTTTCTTTCAGATTGCATATGCCAGAATTGAGGGAGACATGATTGTTTGTGCTGCTTATTCTCATGAGCTTCCCAAGTACGGCATCAAATGCGGGCTGACAAACTATGCCGCAGCTTATTGCACAGGCCTGCTGCTGGCTCGCAGGGTACGTATATGGATCGGCAGGTAGTCGTTCGAACACATGCATTGCTTCCCTCTTATTACTCTGGTATTTGTAGCTCTCCCCCCCCCCCCCCACACACACACACCTTTGTTCCTATAGCAGAACACACCACCTGACCTGTATTCGCTTGCCATCATACTTTCTCCTGTGATCTCTTTGGTTTTTATTAGGGCTGAGCGATGGCAGCAATTTAGTCAGATTATGAATCTCTGTAAACCATGATTTTATTCTGAAATCTGGATTTAGTTGACATAAGCTCTGAGCATCGGCAGAACCAACTGGTTTCATGACATTTAACCTCCCTGGTCTCACAGTTCTGACATATTTTCTATGTTGTAACCGTTTAGTTTTTTTAATCCTGCGGTATTAGTGTGGCTTGGTTAACTTTCTATGCTGAAAGCGGTAAACCCGAGCCACACTCGGCCTGGATACATACTTGTCCCTGCGCTCCCTTGCATTCACACTCTGGACAATCGTGACGTCATGCTTCCTGGTTCCCTTCTCGTGAGGAGGCCGGAGGAGAATGTAATTGGGGGGTCAGCGAGTGAGCACAGGTAAAGGTATGTATCCAGCCAGAGTGTGGCTCGGGGTTACCACTTTCAGCATAGAAAGTTAACCCCGAGCCACACTTGGGAATAATGCCAGGGAGGTTAAATCACTGCTATCGCCCAGTTCAAGGACTTTATATTTTTCTTTTCATTCCTGGAATTTTCTAATGTTAACTTGAAACCAAAATGCTACCCAATACTGCAAGACTCAAAATTTCTACTCGCCTACTCTCATTTGGCGAGTGGAAATTTAGTGCAGGCGAGTGGAAATGCACATGGAGGCAGCACAATGGCAGGGATCAGCTGCCTAACCTGACCCCGCTTTTCTGTCGCTGGCAGGGGGTGGAGAGGAGCTTCCCTGCCTCCTCGTTCTGCTCACACTGGGCTCTGACTGGGTATACATGTATATGGGGGGTCTGTGTATTAATGTTTTTGTAACTTTTACACTTAATTTCATAAGATAATTTAAGGATGTGTTTAGGGGCAGAGTTGAGGGCTGGGTAGGAGTTGGGTGGAACTGGTGGCGAGTAACTCTTATGGCCTGGTTAGTAGCTTGGGACTTGAAATGTTGAGCCTACAATACTGTTCATATATTCTGTTCTAGTTATGTGTGCTCTATGGACCTTCCTATCCTACATACCTTTAACCAGTTTACTTGTATTCATGAAATAAAACCTTCTACAGCGAAATAAATGGAATGCTGTGCTGTGTGACAGGACTCGGCAAATGTTTCTCCAACTCTGAAGCCCTAAGGTTTCCTGTTTTTATATTTGGGGTCCCTCAGAAGCTTGGTTTCCCTAGATCAGGGTGTGACAAGCCTAGTGACTGGCTGTTAAGAGTTGGACCCTATAATGCTTTTTTATAAATTTTTAAGTGTGCCACAGTTACCCTGATTTTAGGTGACTTGATGGTACACTATAGAAGTCCTAAATGCGAGCTGCTAATGGCTTGGATTGATTTCTGCAATATGGCCTCAATTTTCACCTAATGCAACTTGAGCTGTCAAATGTTTTTGTTTTTTTCATATTTCTGATAAAACAGATGGATTTGTAGGAATCGGTCGGGCACTAACCCGCACTTTAGAATTCCTATTCAGAGTACAGTATTGTAGGTTGTTCTATGTGGCTGAAAGTACAGGTTGAGCACCCTTAATTCCAGTTTCTGAAATCTGGAGGACTCCGAAAAATTCTGTTTTCAGAGTCTTACTGTTTAGGGTTGCACAGGATGGGTCCAGTTTCTCAGGAGTGCAGCCCTGGAGTGCCTCAGACTGCAATGCATGCTGTAAGCTTCTGGGCAGCCCCGGCATGTGACATGATGCCTAGTCAAAAGCTGATACATGGTTGTGGCCAAGCAGCACTGAAGTGCTCTTGGAAAACAGTCTTCTGCTTTTGCGGTTCCACGGGGCAGATCTTGGTGTTTTTTGTTTTTTTTCCCCCCATGTTTCAATCTGAATCGCTGTTAATGCTGCTTTTTTATGAATGTGTCTTTGCTTCTGAACCACTTTTTGATATCCGTTATGTTCTGTTTATTTTAGCTACTTCACAAATTCGGCCTTGACAAAGTCTACGAAGGTCAGGTGGATGTAACTGGTGACGAGTACAACGTGGAGAGCATCGATGGTCAGCCTGGTGCCTTCACTTGCTATCTGGATGCCGGTCTCACAAGAACCACCACTGGAAACAGAGTCTTTGGAGCTCTGAAAGGAGCAGTGGATGGAGGCTTGTCTATTCCTCATAGGTAAGTGTTGATGCCTGGGGTTCATGTAACATGGCAGGACTTCAACCCTGTTGGGTGGTTGGCAGAATGCCTTCTAGTACCACAGTCTGCTGCTTTGAGGGGCAAATCATTAAAGTTGAATCTGCTGGTTCATCCAATACCTAACCTTTTTTCCACACCGAACCCTGGAAGACTGTTCAGCAGGAGCTTATAGACGGGGTGACCTCTGCTTCTGACTGCCGGTGTTTATCTAGCCTCTATTATGATGTAACTTAATTGGTGATGGTGGCTAGTGTCCCTTGAGTTTACTTTTTTGTGTTTAATCCCCTGTTTTTTTCTTATCTGTGCATGATTCTTTAGTTTGTGCACATTCCCAGCTATCATTCATTAATAGGCACGTACCTATAGTCGTTCTTACCCTGTTCAAGTCCCCACCTAAAGAGGTAAAGTTTTCCAGATATGTGAAGCACAGCACAGGTGATATGATTTGGTGATCAGTGTTTGCAGGATTCAGTCTGCATTTCCCCAAGGTGATCCTTAAAACCTGGCCTGTTGGGGGTACTTGGACCGGTTTGATACTGGTTTACATACTCCGCTGTCTGGATTCTCAAATGACAATGTTGAATGAGCAATAGGGAAATCAGATACTGATATGACCTGTAGGGTTTTACATTTGGACACTTCACCTGCAAAAGCTCAGAACATTTGTTGCAAAATGCCTGGCATGCTGGTATACGGACAATCGTTATGCCGGATGTAGTAAATGAGAATTGAGAACGCTTGTCTTCTTGCCTTGCTATCCGAGGCTACTTTGACCCCAATTGCTCAGAACAAAACCTGGGTAAACGATTGGCTAAACATGTTGAACAGACCAGACTTTTCCCATCTTGTTTTTATTTATTTAAATGTGGCTTTTGTGGGGGTTTTAAAGACTGTTTGGAAAAAAAATATATATATTGTAAAACACAGCAACAGCAATTCTACCCATTTAGAACACTTTTTGGAGGTTTCTGCTGCAGTATTGTCAGCTATGTACGGACTCCACTTTTCTCCCGCCTCAAACGTTTCAAACACTGAAACGAGAACGTGACCTGTGCTGTACCACGATACAGAAATGGGTACTATGATGGCAATTTAGTAACCTTGATATCAAAACGCCAATTTCCAGTTCTTAAACACAAGACTCTAAATATTTTACTAAATCCAAATTCTAGACCGCTTTGCCTTT
This sequence comes from Leptobrachium leishanense, assembly GCA_009667805.1. Lineage (NCBI taxonomy): Eukaryota > Metazoa > Chordata > Amphibia > Anura > Megophryidae > Leptobrachium > Leptobrachium leishanense. Next base: position 52,514,813 of record CM019070.1, on the reverse strand, counting down.
TATGCTGCAGTAAAGACTTTTAAGAGCCGCTCTATGCTGGACATGAAGCCAGCACATTGTCCCTTCTTGAATGTGCCTTTCTTTGCGATTTTAGTTCCCCTTCAATATATGGTCCTTTTTGTTGCAACAAGAAAAGCCACATGACTATACACTGAACATAAACTGATACACTGCTTGTGAATGGTTCACATTCTCTTAAAATGGGTTAGATCCCGGCAAGAGCACCTCTCCAGTAAGTGTCCTCGGGCAAGACACCCAACGGTACATACTTGCCACCCAAGACATACTTGAAAACTAGAGAAATCTCAATGTACCCTTCCTGGTAAAATACTTTCTCGACCTAAAATCAGTACCTTTTTTTTCTTCTATTTTTAAGACTGTTTTAGGGTTGGATTTTTTTTTTTATTTTTGCATTGACTTGGGTACGCGGAGCAGCTTTATCCCATGTGATTGCCCGCTGCTAGATTTCCATAGTCTGAGCATACTGTAGTTGACTGCTTTTGATGTAACTCGAAGGCTAGGGTCAGACTAACGCATTTTTTGCATCGTCCGTAAAAAAAAGTGCATCAGAACGCATTGACTTTTTCCCCCCCCCCAGACGCGAAAGCTGTCATACGATGCGCATTTTCATGTGATTTTTGACGGAGCTATTAAAAACAAATGGATGTGATGTTGGCTGGACATGTGCAGCGTCTAACGTCTCCTAATCACACACGCCGCTATGCTGACGCAGCGCACTCTGCGTCAGTACTAGCAGTTCTACGTTCTCTAAAAAATGTTAGTTTGCTGCTTGCGTTGCACGGCCGAACTTTCAGCCGTAATAAAGTGCGGCTGCACGAGCGTTCGCACTGCGTTCGTCTGACCCCAGCCTTAGTTGTTTCAAGACGGAACTGATGGCAGCTTCATTCGTCAAGATCAGTGGTTGTCTGGATTTGTGAGCCACCTTTTTATTAAGGAAAGCCTAGAACACAGTGCTGACTCAAATGTCTTTAATTTTCTTTTTAGTACGAAGCGATTCCCTGGCTACGATTCTGAAAGCAAAGAGTTCAACGCCGAGGTTCACCGCAAGCACATTCTGGGCCAGAATGTAGCTGAGTACATGCGTCTCTTAATCGAGGAGGATGAGGACGCCTACAAGAAACAGTTTGCTCGGTATATAAAGAACGGCGTCACTGCAGACCAAGTAAGGCACAAATTTTTAATTTCTTATTCTCATACTGTGGAATCGGGAGTGAATAGGTTTTAGTCTGGAACCCCTTCAGCTGTTTTCTCATACCCTTTGTATGATTTAAAAAAAAAAATGGGCCTTAAAGACCAGTCAATTAACTGTACGCTTGCCCTTTAGATAATGCTTGCAGAAATCACTCAGCCAGTCACAGTACTTGGGTCATAGAGCCCGTTTGCCCCAACTAAAACACATTTGGGGGTACAACAAAAAAGACTAAAAATATTGCTCTAGTCCTCTCGGCACGTGTCTCCGAGGGAAAGGGAGCCCATGGCCTCTTCTGTAGTATGTCCAGGCTATGTTGCAAAGATGTGACCAGAATGTGTCTGCCCCTTTCATAGATTCAGCCTCAGTAAGTGGATCACTCGCAAAGGAGCTGCTCGTTTGTTTATTCTTGGCCTGAATGGCTTTAGGAAGTTTTTATTTTAAATGTCAATAGAATTGTATCTGAAGATATACTTGTCACACTCTTGCTGGTCAGGGATACAAAGGAATTCTCAGACTGGCAAATGTGGATCTGGTTTTGGTCTTTCATGCACTGCTACAAAGGCGGAGTATGTCACATATTACACCATGAATATATTGGTGAGCCAACATGCAGGGAAGAAAACCAACCGATCCTTTAAAAATGCCATTGACCATTCTGGACTCCTTCTTTATTTGGCATCTTCAAAATACAACTTGTTTTGAGTCAAATGTGAAATGTTTTCATACTCCATGTTAATGTTCTTTCGTGTAACAGAAAGCTGCGCTCTACTTGTGGTTACTACACCATGGTAGGTTGCCGCCCTGTAGTCCATGGACTAATCAGACACCTAAACACAAAGGTCATTCTTCTGACTGCAAACAGGATTATCAGTGCTGAGTAAATTTTGTCTTGCACCCCCCCCCCCCCCAAAAAAGAAGCCTGATCACTCTAACATTGTCTATTAAAACGTAAACGGTGTAATAACTTGCTACTTCAAACAAGGTTTAAGAGCACATTCTCTTGCAGATTGAGGACCTGTACAAAAAGGCTCACGCTACCATCCGAGAAAACCCAGTTCACGAAAGGAAACCCAAGAGGGAAGACGTGAAAAAAAAGAGGTATTTATTCGCTGCGCCCCCCCCCCCCCCCCCATGGTGCTTGAAAAGGGCCAATACATGTGTAGTTCATTGGAGGTGCTCTTTATTCTGAAAAGCCCAATTCGCCGATGCCTGCACCGATTTCTGAGGTGCTGAAACCAAAGGGTCACATTTTGGTTTACAAACAGGCTCCAAACTAATGATTTGTTTCTCCAGATTAACAGGTTAATTCAAAGGGCTCCAAATTGTGGCCAAAAGGTAACAACGCTGAAATTCAACGTACGCTTACCTTTCCTGGCCATTCAGAGAGCAGGCAGTTCGCCAAATGTTGGTGAATTGCCTGCACATACGGTGCCTGTTCGAGGGCAGTGAAATCCCCATAATGAAGCAATGCTTCGTCTATTCAGAGAACACAAAACAGCTGAGAAAGGTTGCCGAAATGCCCTGCCATTCGGTTTCATTTGACAGGTTTATTCAGAAGAATCCCATAGGCTTCAATGTTAAAAAATATTCCAGTTTTAATGCGATATCTAAGAAACCGTTTTATTCTGCAGTAAAGTCTTTACATTTTTTTAAATCTCTTAGGCATTTTTTGGGATTTTGTAGCGACATTGTTTTTCTTTAATCGTTTTTTTTCTTTTTCTATAACAGACCTTTTTTATTCATTGTACCTCATGTAAATTTCAGACATTTTCGCTCAGTTTCTTTGCAAACAGCGTTTCACTTTTCAAACCTTCCAAGTGTACTTTCACTCCCTTCGTCTGCGGTGTTGGCTTTTTTCGGCGGCTGCTCTGATCAGCTCCTGCTCGGTTTCTCCGTGTTTTTAATTCAGATGTTTTTGCGGGTTTTGGTGTGCATTCACCAGGTTTTGCGGTGTGTTCATTGGGTTTGCGGTGGCTTTTCTCTGCACTACAACGGCCCTGTGGTGCTTGCTGAATACACCTCTGTTGCTGAAATGGGATCGCCAAAATCGCACAGAGTAAGAGAACGAAAAGTCACCGACCGTGTGGAGACTTTTCGGTTCTCTTTGCATAACCCTGGAAGTAGCTCTGATCTTTGGCACCTTCCGGTGCTTGTGTAGAGGACTAAACTTGTCATGGAAGTGAAGGAGTTGAGGCTTTTAGTCATAACAAGGATTTGGAACCTGCAGGGATAGTATTTGCATCATGATCATTGTAATAAATGTTGAATTGCCTAATTTGTTTTATAATTGGACTTATGAGATGCATTCCGTGTCTTTATGTGCATATACAGCTGTACTTTGTGTTGTCACTATATCTATGTAATGTACTGTTGTGTAGTGCTGGGAAACAATTCGTGTTGGACATGTATGGAAGTGCATGTAATGTTGCCTCTTTCATGAAGTTGGAGTACTCTCTTGATCCGATCAGGGTTATTCAGAGCGGTGAAAAGTAGAATGACTGGAGAATAGAAAATTCTAGGTTAAATTGGTCAAACCAGAAAAATTCTCTCAATTCATCTCACTTTCCAAATCGGCTATTTTGACCTAGAATTTTCCATTCTCCAGTTACACTCCTGCTTTTCACCGCTCTCTGAATAACTGTCATAGCTAGGATAGGCACTGTGTAGAAAAAAAATTAAAAAATATATATATTGCCACTAACCTGGCTTGTTGTGATGCTCATTTTTCTGATCCCAAGGTTGGCTAAAAATGGGGAAATGTATTAATGTTGCTGTCCTAACATATTTGGGATAATGCAATGATTGCGCAATGCGTGAATGCTAATGATTAACTTCACAAACGTGTCTGTTTCTCAGATGGAATCGCGCCAAACTTTCTCTTGCACAGAAGAAAGACCGCATTGCTCAGAAGAAAGCAAGCTTCCTCCGGGCTCAGGAAAAAGTGGCTGCAGACAGCTAAACTGTGTGGTCTTCAGTTTTCTATTGATCCTCCATAAGAAAATAAATCTATTGACATCACGTCGTTTGACTTTGCTTTCAATATATTGTCTCGGGTGGGAGTGGAGGAAATATGACAGGGCAGTGGGCTTCATACAAGGTTTCAAAACAACCTTCTAAAGTGTTGTGGCAACAGCATAGCCTCAAGCTACTAAACGCTGCTCAAGGCTGGGGTCAGACTAGCACACTATGTGCACCCCGACTGATGTGCCTCCCGGCGTCTGTAGCAGCGTTGTGACACTTTGATGGGGCTGGCCACCCGCTGTTGAACAAGCTACAGGCAGACATCCTGAAAGCCTCGTGGGTCGACAAGCTAGAAGGGGCTGCAAAGCAGGATCCTCCATAGGACTGCCCTTTTGGTCTGGTCCCTTTCCCCAAATTCACTCCCACACTAAGATCTGGTCTTTTTGTCCATGCCCACTCCCTCTCACATTCAGGTAAAGTCACCTGAGCAAAGTCACTCCCTTCCAGTCCCTCCTCCCAGTTTGTTCACAAAATTATTTAAAAGGGACACTACGCACCCTGACCACTTTAGCTTATTAAACCCGTTTCATGCTGACATCTATGACCAAGTGCTTGTAGCCATGTTCATTTGAGAAAGCAAACCTGGGCTTAAGCTGCACATGCAGCATCAACCCATCCCTCTGACCAAGCAATCGCATACCTTGTGTGACAAGTACACAAGATACGCAATTTGCCTATGTACGCACGAAAGTTACATACACTGCACAAATTGCTTATTTACAGAAATTTTTTACTTAAAAGAATTTTTTTTCCTGTGACTCGGCCAACTAATCAATTTGAGAATAATCGTTAGCACTGATCTTTAGGGCTACAACTCTCAGCGGATCAGACATTCAATGCCTGCTATAGCTTTCATAAATCCATGGGTCTATTAAATTGGTGTTTAGGCTAGTGTCAAACGTGTGTCTTTGGAGAGCAAGAAGTTCTTCTATATGGTCGCCTGATGGCGAAAATTATGGTAAATTAAGAAATGAATTCCAAGGTTTCTAAAGTAGAGACCACTTTGTCTTGTTTGCTGGGGGTAACCCTAAATTACATAAATTTTCAATTGACAATCGTGGTTACAATTAAGTCTGCATTCTAAAACTAAATCAATTTGAAATGAAGAATTACCTCCTAACGGTGAACACACAATTGAATAATAGGTATGCTAATTTCCTTTGCTAAATTTTAACAATGTTCTTCCCAAGATTTATCTCCGTTTCTAAATGATTCCAGAGTCAACCTTCATAGGTTAATTTTTATAGGAAGGTACAGAACGTTGAAAAATTATTAAACAGGGTATATTAACTTGCTAAATTTTCTAACTGTTTAATAATTTTTCAACGTTCTGTACCTTCCTATAATTAAATCAACCTATGAAGGTTGACTCTGGAATCATTTAGAAACGGAGATAAATCTTGAACATTGTTAAAATTTAGCAAAGGAAATTAGCATACCTCTTATTCAATTGTGTGTTCACCGTTAGGAGGTAATTCTCCTTCATTTCAAATTGATTTTAGTTTTAGAATGCAGACTTATCACATTCTTTAACTTTTAATAATTGTAACCACGATTTGTCAATTGGAAAGTCTTTGGAGAGCAGAAGCAATGTCTGGAGTGGATGTTCCTTCCACTCTATGCCCGTCTGGCCACCTCACTAAGCGCTATCGGTGCGCTCAGCGCTGCAAAGTGCGATCCTCCTATGGAGAATTGCGCTTTGCAGCTCCATCAATGTGCATCCTATCGCTTTGCCAAAGAGGCTTGGATAACAGCCGCTTGTTGCACGTGCATTTCGTGCGTGTGACCGGCCCTGTTGCAGCATCACAACGCTGTGACTGCTGCCAGTAAGCACATTAGTACGGGTGCACATGGCACACTTGTCTGACGCCAGCCTCAATTGGGTGTATCCAAGATGTTTTTTTGTTTTTTTTTCCTAGTCTATATTTTGAATCAATTGCTCATCTGACATGAGTTTTTTGAGACTGTCAAATTTAGTGGCACTTGAGTCACTGCATGAACCAATGACAGATGTGCAAATCCCAAAATATAGGTTATTCAGAAAGTGCTGTTGTGACCACAAAGCATGCTGTAAAAATCAGTTGCTGCACCTATGTGGACTTTGCCTGATGTCCAATTCACCTTCTCTGTATAGACAAGTTTGTATCTCTGGATAGACAAGTTTGATGTAAACATGGTACTGTTTTTTTTTTGTTTTTTTTTTTTCATTGATTAATCAGCTGTCAATTTTAAATTGTGCTTCATACAATTCCATAACTTCAGATTCTGCTTTGGAGCGGATTGCAGAAGACTCTGCTTTACCCCGTGATTTTAGTTCTAGGGTTATGTCAGACATGACTAGTTTATTTTTATTCAGTTTATAACTGCAGCAGCGATTTGAAGCTGGAGTCCTGTGCCACGACCTCAACTTGCCTGTCACCCCATCTTTGATCTGGAGCTGCCATTGCCCGCTTATTGGTCAGATTCAGTGACCCACTATATGGTAGGAAGTGTGGAAAGGGACAATAGTTGGATCACTGCATATTGCTTCACCCCTCGTATGTCGATGGGCTAGGTCCATATAGTCAGGACCCGGCCAAACTTCCCTCTACACCTAATAACAATTGATAAATGGATTGAATTATACCCATATCTTGGATCTTGATACGTGATTCTACCATCACGATTATAAATTCCAGATATGCTGAAAGACAACATACAATTTCTCTCTTCCTTATCATAATTTAACTATATAAATCCATTCTCTCGTTTTACCTCCTTTTGGGCTAGAGGTCTGGATATTTACCAAATTCAACTCTAAATCCATACCCGCTACATACAACATATGGACCTAGATTAATATATCAAGAGGAGGGCAGAGTAATCCCTACTCGGTTATAAACTAAATTGACTCATGATACAGATCAATTGACATAATCAAAAGGTCGTGTTAAAGGGTAATGCATGTATTGGTTAAACAGATCTGCAACACTAAAACCAATCAATAATGAGTGGTCATAATGTGGCAAAATGATGTTCCAAATCCATTCCTGTGCGAAAATATAAATAATTTTTCTTAACCAGTTTGGCTTTTAGTCTGATAGGTTTATTAAATAACCCAAACAGATGTAATATGCTATTATTTTGTTTTCTCATTTTAAGGTTTCTGTGTAGCTCAATACATAGTACTGTCCAGTGAACTAGAATATAGGTATGTGCTCATTCTCAAGGGTAAGGACCGGCCAGTCACTAGACCATACTGATTCATAGAGGGATACAACATCTCCAGATTCCAGACATTTTTACACTTGGCAGCTAGTAAACCTCTCATAGTTGCATATGCTTTGGATCAAGAACAGTGACCTCCCTGGGTGTACTGTAAATCCAAAAGGAATAACTTTGACCGTGTAATGTGTGAGCCTCTGACATCACTGAGAAGCACCACAATCCTCAGAAGGTGGGAGCCTACTATACAACAAACCAGAGTCTCCGCTACAAAAGGACGTCCTCACGTCATGGGTCGAAAAAATAAACCGCAGGACTCCAGGCGTCAAGGTGTAATTTATTCAAGGGGAGACAAAACTAACCCCATAGGCGTGAGCAAGCATGATGTTTTCGGCCACAAAGGCCTTAATCATACATCCTGGTATAAGTACCCTCCTAGCATACCATAATCCAGCCAATCGCTGAGTTGCACATGGGAGGGGGGGGTGTAATCATAATTAGGGATGAGCCGAACACTCCCCATTTGTTCGGGACCGAACCTGAACCCGAACCCCCATGCAAGTCAATAGGGCTGAAAATTCGTTTTTTTAGAGTGCCCTCCAACAGGGCATATATGCTACATATTTGCCATAAAAGGTGTGTGGGGGTCCGGGTAGTGCCCTGGGGGACAGGAAACAAGGGTAAAAAAAAAAAACGTTTTTAAAGGGACTGAGTTTTCCATGAAATAAGGGTTAAAAATAAAAACCAAAAATTCCTTCAAATATCATGTCTAGGAGGTCTCCATAACCTGCCCATGAAGTGGCGGATTTCTAGGATGTATAGAAACACTTAAAAACAAATGACGTTTCATATGACGGTAAATGCTTTTCCTTTAATCTATCCATAAACAACTGCTTGGGGCGGCAGCCTGTATGAAAAGACATTTTAGGACGCGCAGAAAAAGTTTAGTGTTTTTTTTGGGCTAAATTATTGTGAAACTTATGCAGGCTTTGGATGAAAGTAACAATAGATGCTTTAAAATTGGGCTTTTAGCGTCGGCAACAGTGCCGTCACACCGTAACCCCTCTGAGGATATGAATCTGATACAGGCGTCAATGGCAGTGCACCCAGATATTGTGCCTTTAGTGCCAGGCATGCAAGTACTATCATACAGTAACCCCTCTGTGGTTTTGTGGAAGAGTGCAGGGGTGGACCATGTGATCCAATATTGAAAAGATATGCATCTGGTTAAGGCGTCAGTGCACCCAGATATTCTGCCTTTGGTGCCAGGCCAGCAAGTATCATCATACAGTAACCCCTCTGTAGTATTGTGGAAGAGTGCAGGGGTGGACCATGTGGTCCTATATTGAAAAGTGTTTTTTAATATCTGTTAATGGGCGTCAGTACACCCAGATATTGTGCCTTTAATGCCAGGCCATCAAGTATCATCATACAGTAACCCCTCTGTGGTATTGTGGAAGAGTGCAGGGGTGGACCATGTGGTCCTATATTGAAAAGTTTTTTGTTTTTTTTATGGGCGTCAGTGCAGCCAGATATTGTGCCTTTCATGGCAGCAAGTGCCTTCACACCGTAACCCTTTTGTAGTATTGTGGAAGAGTTCAGTGCTGGAGGTTTTGTGAATGCAGAAGAGGACATCCTCTATCTATTCCATTACTTCAGCATCAGGGGATTGATAGCTGCTGATCCAGGACTGATTCATTTTTATAAATGTCAGCCGGTCTACAGAGTCGGTGGACAGACGCACTCTTTTGTCTGTGACTAAACCTCCAGCGGCACTGAACGTCCTTTCGGAAAGCACGCTAGATGAAGGGCAACCTAGTAGCTGCATAGCATATTGGCTAAGTTCTGGCCAGTGATCCAATCTCAACACCCAGTAAGCCAGTGGATCATCTGCTGGAAAGGTATCCAGGTCTGCCCTTGCCCCTAGGTAGTCCTGCACCATATGGTGAAGACGCTGGCAATGGGTGCCTACATTTGACGTCCCTCGGTGTCGTGGACTAAAAAAATTTAAAAAGGCATCAGTCAAGCGGCCCCGGCCTTCACCACTATTCCTCTCATCATCCGCAGCCTCAGAAGCACCTGTGTCATCACTTGGTAACCTACCAGTGCCTGGAAAGGTGTTACACAAGTTTCGCTTTAGAGCGTCTTCAAGTTTTGTCATCCTGTGCTCCCTCTGTGCGGGCAGGATGAGCTCTGCAACTTTCCGTATATACGACTTGTATCGTGGATCAAGAAGGGTTGCCAACCAGTAATGATCCCTCTCCTTGATAGCACGAATCCTGGGGTCCTTTAGCAGGCTTTGCATCATTAGGGAGCCCATGCAGCGTAGGTTGGAGGTGGCATTAGCTGCCGAGTCTTCCTGGTCAATATGGATGACCGTATCGTGCACTTCCTCCTCCCAGCCACGCACAAGCCCTTCTGTTTCTGGGCACACAAAACCCTGCCTTGAGGAATCCCCACCTTCAATGCCCCCACTACTTAAATAGTCCTCCTCCTCCTGTCTGATCTGAGTAGGACCCGCTGGAATGCTGTCTGCGGAAAGACTGGGGCCTTGAGAGCTAGGGAAGGCCTCCTCTTCCTCCCGCTGCTCTGCCTCTAGACCCACATCTATAATTCCCTGCAGAGTGTGCTCCAGCAGGAACACTAAAGGAATTGTGTCACTGATGCGTGCACTGTCCCTGCTCACCATCCTCGTTGCCACCTCAAATGGTGACAGTACAGTGCATGCATCCTTGATCATCAGCCACTGCGGGGGGGAAACAAAACCAAGTTGACCTGAACCTGTCCTTGTGCCATACTCACACAGGTACTCGTTGATGGCCCTCTGCTGCTTGTGCAGATGCTGCAGCATTGCTAATGTCGAATTCCACCTGGTGGGCATGTCACAGATCAGACGGTTTGTGGGAAGGTGGAATTCTCTTTGAATTTCTGCCAGGCGAACGCTTGCTGGGAATGACCGTCTGAAGTGGCTGCAGACTTTTCTGGCCTGGATGAGAAGCTCTGGCAGCCCTGGGTACTTGGTTAGGAAACGCTGTACCACCAGATTTAGGACGTGTGCTAGGCATGGTACATACGTCAATTTACCCTTGCGTAGGGCGGAGAGAAGGTTGCTGCCATTATCGCAGACGATCATTCCCAGCTCAAGCTGGCATGGTGTTAACCATCTCTGCACCTGCCCCTGCAGAGCTGACAAAATTTCTGACTCGGTGTGGCTCCTGTCCCCTAAACAAACCAGCTCAAGCACAGTATGGCATCTTTTTGCTTGAGCCATTGCGTAGACCCTGTCAGGCGTGGGTTTAACTGCCACTTCGCAAGAGAAGGAGGAGGAGGAAGAGGTGGTGGTGGTGGAGCAGACAGACCTCATACAAGCAGCTTTCTGGAGGTGTGGTGGATGAACAAGCTCCAGCACAGAGCCCCGTCTTGGATCCCTCCCAGCTGCAATCAGTTACCCAGTGTGCCGTGAAGGAAATGTAACGACCCTGTCCATGCTTGCTGGACCACGTGTCTAAAGTGACATGCACCTTGCTGCTGACTGCCTTTCCCAACGACTGGATAACATTGTCTTCCACGTGCTGGTATAGTGCTGGAATGGCCTTGCGTGAAAAGTAATGGCGTTTTGGAACCTGCCACTGTGGTACAGCGCATTCAGCAAATTCACGGAAGGGAGCAGAGTCCACCAGCTGGAAAGGCAGCAGCTGCAATGCGAGTAATTTTGCTAAGCTGGCATTTAGACGCTGTGCTTGGGGATGGTTGGGACTATATTTTTTCTTTCGCTGCAGCAGCTGCGGCAACGTAATCTGACTGCGTAAATCTTCAGCTACTGGGATGATGTCACATTGTGAGGAAGGACCTGCTGGTACATCCATTACTGTAGCATTATCCCTGTCGGTGGAGGTTGTAGGCAATTGCATGGCAGGACATACAGTGTGGGTAGAGACAGATGAGGAGGAGGAGGACCTACGCAAAGTTTTGCCCCAACGGGATGTGTGGCACTTGTTCATATGTCGCCTCAAGCACGTGGTACCCAAGTGTCCGGTGTTTATCCCACGCTTCAGCCTCCTCTGACATAGATTACAAATAGCAACGGTGGGGTCTGCTGCACAGTTCTTAAAGAACTCCCAGACAACAGAGTTCCTGCATGTGTTCTTTGAGACAACAGCGCTCTGCACCGGAGCAGCTCTGACATGTGATGCCTTTGACTGGCTAGTGCTATCTCCTATCTCCTCGTCACTGGAGCCAACTTGGCAGTATGCTGCAGCTGCTGGGGCAACATGAGTGCCAGTTATTTGTGTGTCATCACTGGCACCCCCTTCCTCTAGGTTGATTATACTCCCTTGCTCAACCTCAGAGATTGAATCAGAGCACTGTACTTGCTGCGCATCCTCAAGCAGCATGTCACTCTCATTGTAGTCAAACAATTCAGCTGACTCCTCCGTGTGTGATAGCGAGGCTACGGCAGGAGTAGCTGTGGACATGGAGGCTGCATTAGATGCTTTGGCAGTCAAGCACTAGAAGCCTGGCTGGCAGAGGACTCGGAGGATGAGGATGGCCTGGTTAGCCAATCCACCAAGTCCTCTGTATGTTGCTGCTGCTGCTTAAGACGGCCAGCACCAGTTAGAAAGGACAAGCGTGCCCCTGCAGAGTATGCACCACGTCCACCACGACCAGAGACACAGCCTCCCGACACAGGGGCTGCTTGCCCTCTTATCTGTGGCTGGGAGCGTCTGCCTGTCCTTTTTGTTCTTTCAGACATGGTGAGTGATATATAGATTAATATATACAGAACTCTGATTCAACTCTGGTATAAAGATTTAAATAACTCTGGTATAACTCAGTGAGACACACTGATAGCTGGCAGCCAGTGACAAGAGACAGATCACCTTAATTCCTAAGTGTTTTAAATAAATTAGTGAGCCCCAAAATACAGCGTGGTACTGTATGTATGACGAGACACAGATCACCTTAATTCCCAAGTGTTTTAAAGAAATTAGTGAGCCCCAAAAAAAATTGCTGGCTGTGTGACGAGACACAGAAGATCACCTTAATTCCCAAGTGTTTTAAAGAAATTAGTGAGCCCCAAAATACAGCGTGGTACTTTTTGTATGACGAGACACAGATCACCTTAATTCCCAAGTGTTTTAAAGAAATTAGTGAGCCCCAAAATACAGCGTGGTACTGTTTGTATGACGAGACACAGATCACCTTAATTCCCAAGTGTTTTAAAGAAATTAGTGAGCCCCAAAATACAGCGTGGTACTGTTTGTATGACGAGACACAGATCACCTTAATTCACAAGTGTTTTAAAGAAATTAGTGAGCCCCAAAAATAATTGCTGGCTGTGTGACGAGACCCAGAAGATCACCTCAATTCACAAATGTTTTAAAGAAAGTTGTAAACCCCCAAGAAAATTGCTGGCACAGTGACAAGACACACATCACCTAAATTCCCTGATATTTGGTCGAAATGAGACCCCCCCCAGACCCCCCCAGTAGCATGGCAGACCGGCAGTAACAACACACACAACTATCTTCTTTGAAATCTCCTCTGAAATGCATGCAGAAGCGCTGCGTTGAACCCTTACATAGTGTGCTGCGGGACTTAGCTCTGTGAGCCCATGATTGGGCAAAATTTGCCCAATCTGGACTCTGAGCGATGATTGGCATAGTGTTCAACCAGTCTTGCACCAGACCTGTGGTCAGGTGCAAGGCTGTAGCCAATTACGAGGTTCAGGCAGTGGGAAAATGCATTGTGGTCCGTTGTGGTCGAACATGCGGCAAACACCCGGAAATGTTCGGGGTTCGCAATCTGCTCGAACAGGCTAAGTTCGAGTCGAACCCCGAACCGTCCGAACCCGAACAGCTCATCCCTAATCATAATACATATGCATGCATATAAAACTTTTAAAACAAGCCATAGAACAAGGTGGAATACTATCACATAACAATTTTCACAATGTTATTTACTGTAGCCTTAATGTGTCTCTAGAAAATACATGTAATGTTTAAATAAATGCACACGTGTGTGCCTATAGCTGCGCGGCACCATATCAAGTATATATATTACTGCTAAAGTGCAGAAATCAGTTAATCTGCACATTACCTACTAGGCACTCATTAAAGTGCAAATAGAATCTTTGCTGGAACAGCAACGTGTTATTTAAAAAAAAATATACAAAGAATCAAACGGTTTAATGTTATTTATTATCACGACACAAACTCACGCGCTAACAGGCAGAAACGAAAAGTGGAAGGAGAGGGGGAAGGTGTAGGGACAGGAAATGCGGGAAAGAAACCTTTCCCTCATTTCCCTACAAAGTTTTGCACTTTAACGATACGGCAGCCGTTAATGTGCACATTACCTAGGTAAAGTGCGGAACACTCTTGATTCCACACATTAACGGTGCAAATCAGTTAATGTGCAGATTACCTAGCTAATCTGCAGATTAACGGCTTTCTCACTTTAGCGGTAACATATACACCAATGAGCGAAATATGGCATGAAAAATAAATGCTATATTTATGTTTCAATAAAAACATGTAAATCAAACTCTCTATTTAGACCCTTAGGCCAAATTGTGTCTAATCTATGTATCCAGCGTTTCTGTTTCAATAATCTACCTCTATCCCCTCCTCGTCGTTGACTAGGAGCAGGGATTAGAACGCACACGTTCGGTCACAATTAGATGATTTATCCTTATAGGACTTGGTATTTTTGTGCTGTAATAATGGCGGTCTACCTCCAGCAATTTCTGGGTGTGCTGCAAATGCAGAACTGTAATCACTAAATATTTTCCATTGAGAGCCAACACAGGAAGTACCTCACTGGACCTTGTGAGGTCAGCAGCTTGGGACCAGAATTTCTTTGAATTCTTAACCCGATTTTGGGTTTGAAGGGGTTATCTCGATCTTTGCGTTGAAAGCACTCATTAGCATATCAAAATACCATTTTCACACCTTGTTATAGCATGATTAGTGTGACCCGTGTGGAGAAATTAAATATTTTGTTTTATGTCTCTCCAAGAGCCCTGGAGACAAAAAGCACTCTGCGAATAGCAGGTCTAAACCTCACTGTAACAAAAAGTTCAAATAGATTAGTGCCAGGGAGAGGGCAGAATACTGGGAGAGCTCACTCAGTGCATCAAAAATGTCCCCAGCTGGGGATTAACAAAAAAGGAGGTAAAATAAGAAAAAACCAGGAACGCAGGTACAGCAGTGTCTCAAAAGTGGTCAGTCCGGGTCCCATAGGGGCAGGAGAGAACCAGGAGCAGACTTGGTGCCGGCACAATCTGGTGGGTTGGGAAGGAGCCCCATAGCCCGAAGAAGATGCAGATCAGCCTCATCCACGGTAGAAGCCGAGAGAATTCCACCATTGCCTTGATGAATCAGCAGGGAGCCAAGCATCCCAAACGTCATGCCGACGCAGAGTCTCAGTTGCCGGCTTGAAGAGATGTCGAGCCACCAGGTCGAGGAAGGGCAAGTCCCAATAGATCGCTATAGTGGCCCCCATCAAATAGGATCTGAGGGGTATTCCGAATCGTGTCCAACAGGACTGAGTGCTACGGCAAGTCCTGGAGTGTTAGGAGAACATCTTGGGGGCGCTACTGCAGGGGCCGCAGCAGCCTTCCACACACAGACTGCCGATATCACAGGGTCCCGCGTGCTGTCACCAAGAGCAAGAACCAAAGCCACACAACGGTGCACATAGGAGAGCAAGTCAGCGTCCTGCACCGACTCTGGAACACCCCGAAGTTTCAGATTCTGACGCCGATGTCTGACTTCCAGGGACATCACAAGCCAGCCGGACACCTGTGTCTGTCGGGCCAGCAGGCGGGACGTGGCCACGGATTGCTCCTCTGCAAGGCCCTGAGTTCTTGCCTGCACCTCCACAACTCGAGTCCGGGTTGTAGCAACATCAGCGCCAAGTGACTGGAGATCTGCCGCCCAGGATGATCTGGCATCTGCCAGCAGGGTACGTATGTCAAGCTTTGTAGCAGGGAGATCGTCGTCTCCACCCCCAGTGAAGGAGGTCGAGGGGCCAAGACACCCACTACAATGGCTAGCGGTACTCCCACTGCCACCTTGCCTCACGATTCCGGGGGTCTCCATTGTCCACTTTGCCCAGGTCCCAATGAAAGCCTTAGGTCAGGGGTGTGGTGGGTGCCCTCCACTACCCTACCGCCTTTAGTCTTGCGTCCCATCCTGTCTCGAACCGCCAAGCAGTACATAGGGCCTCAGTCCACACAGGTCGCAAAGGTGGCGTCAAGCTGTCTGGGGCACTGACCACGAGTGCAGCAAAAGAACGTACCAGAGCTCCAGAGTGGGGCCTGAAAGGATTCCAGAGAAGGTCACCCGGTGACCAGCCGTCCAGGGATCACAGATGAGCAAAGTCAGTAATACGAGTCGTCAATAAACTCCAGTAATGGAGGGAATAGTGCAGAGCTCTGCAGAAACACCGTCACCTCCACCAATGGCTGTTTAAGACACATTTTAACCCAAGGGTTCTGAATCACAAAGCAATGGATTTGAATTCTATTGCTGTATATTCATGCAATGTTTCAATTCACAGTATCCTGATCAAACAGGGTGATCCTGTAAAATTATTCCCATGAAGGTTAGTCAATCTAATGATACCTGAGCATCATGGGAGATGTAGTTTCAGAAGATCTGAAGAGCCAAGACCGCTCACCCTTGCTTTAGAGCAGGTGAGGTAAAACCTGCCCCCCCCCAGATGTTTGGAACTACATTTCCCACGAGGTTCAATTGATCTAAATGAGTGGCCTAAAAGCACCAAAATCTGGACATTTCGGTGCTGTTCGGTGTTCTCTGACTAGATTAACCATTACTTCTCTACAGGGAGTTCACTGCCGCCGAAGATCAAGGTATTCCCCCAATATTTGGCGAACTGCCAGCATTTTGAATAGCCGAATGGCCACGAAATTGCACTGTACGGGGAAATTAACCGTTCAGTGCAATTTCGGAGCCAATTTGGCTCTCTTTGAATAACGCCAATAATTAAATCTTAGACTTACATGTCCCTATGATCAGTCACCTGTAGATGGCGCCATTCACCAGTAAACACTGAAACCCTAACACCGACAAATAAAGCATTAATTGTAGCCACCACATCAGAAAACAACAGCAATTGTTCACTGGTATTTATAATGCAACCAGTGTTTTAAAACGCACACTGAACACGTCTCTCTTATTTCTATTTGCCATCTGTTGCAATATAAATAAATAAATAGAAATCAGATCAGAAAACATTCTATTAAATATTTTTATTACATAATTACAAAATGTATTATAATACTTCTGCATTACATAAAAATATTTTTTTTAACCATTTACTATTTGTTGAAGCTTTTGTTCAGAGTCAGTTAAACAGTTTCATATTTGGTTATTATTGGCTTTTTAACGCAATGCCCTTTATAGCGACTTCTAAAATGTGTCTGGTACCAGTATCCATAGAATTAAGTGTATTCAATAAAACTCATGGCTTTTTTTTTCCTTCTTCCTCCCACTCGTCCCATTTTCCTTTGGGCTCTTTCTCTTTTCTGACCTAGGCAGGGGTCAGAAGAACGCAGTGCGAACGCGCGTGCAGCCACACTTTATTACGGCCGTAGTAGCAAATGACGTCCAATGACGGCCAATATACGAAGTACGACCGCACGAAAGTCTGGCCGCGCAACGCAAGCGGCAAGCAAACGCATTTTTTCGACAACGTAGAACCGCTAGTATGGACGCACAGAGTGCACTGCATCGGCATAGCGGCATGTGTGCGTGATTAGGAGACGTCAGACGCTGCACATGCCCGGCCAACATCACGTCCATTTGTTTTTAATAGCTCGGTCAAAAATCACGCACGAAAATGTGCATCGTATGACCGCTTTCGCGTCTTCCATGAAAAAATATGTCAATGCGTTCGGATGCACTTTTTTACGGACGATGCGAAAAATGCGTTCGTGCGTAGCCTTAGGCCTCAATTTAATTCAGCGGCTATTTTGACTGCATTTTGGCCATTTTCCACTTCATTACAGTCAAATGTGGTTTTACTGTCATTTCAATTCCCGATAAATATTTGGCTCATATATCGGATCTTGTAGCTATTCTTTTTTAATGGAAATATTGGCTCTGGCAATTCAATTCCGGTATACCGGCGGTATGCCAATTTCCAAAAAACTTGGACGTGCTGAAAGGTGATGATCAACAGACCAGATTTGTTTCGGATCAGCTGCGCTTTTTCGAATATGGCGCTGGTCAAATTTTTTCAACTGAATCAACCGATATTTAAAAAAATAAATCTGTCATAAGCAGGCAATATTTTATCAGGACAATCATCCGACAGAATTAAATCGAGCCCTTGTTGCTACTTCAGAAAATATGATTGTACAGCATAAGACTTTTGTATAAGAAGTGCATGATTTCTTCTATGCTGTATTGCGGTGTTTTATCAATAATTTAAAAAAAATGTGTGGCCAAGATCTTGTATTGATGATGGGAGAGTCGCGGCGCTGCGTAAAGTCTTCTCCAGCACAATATCCCAAAGATTCTCAACGGGGTTAAGGTCTGGACTGTGTGGTGGCCAATCCATGTGTGAAAATGATGTCTCATGCTCCCTGAACCACTCTTGCACAATTTGAACCCGATGAATCCCGGCATTGCCATCTTGGAATATGCCCGCTGTGCCATCAGGGAAGAGAAAACCCACTGATGGAAAAGTCTGCTCATTCAGTATATTCAGGCAGTCACATGACCTCATTTTTTTGCCAGCTGAAACATATTAATCACTGCAGTAATTATCCAATGGAAGGCTCACACCTATTGGCTTAGTTAAATCCAGCTGGTGAGTTGGCTTTTATTTGTTTTTATGGCCAGGCTGTGTATTATAACTGAATAGTAATGCATGCTCCGTGTTTAACATAGCCAGCGTCTCCATCCCTTGTGGACGTTATAACATTTTGTTCTCCGGTGTTTCTAGAATTCCAGTTTCTTGGATGAAAGTTGGCACCTACGGGTAAATGCTTTTCTTAACGCATAGTGCAGCGCAAGAGAAAATGTTTTGTTGAGGATATAGACATAACCCCACCATTTCGTCTCTTAGGCTAGGGTCAGACGAAAGCATTTTTCCCCGCGATCGTGAAAAAGTGTGTCCGAACACATTGACGTATTTTTTCACGGAATGCGCAAAAACGGTCAGACGACGCGCATTTTCAGGCGTGATTTTGTACGGATCGTCAATAAAACTCTTTTTGCGTCTGGACGTTATGTAGGCTGGACATTAGCAGCGCCTGACGTCTCCTAATCACGCACACACGCCGCTATGCCGCAGCTGCGCACTCAGTACGTCAGTACTAGCGGTTCAGCGTTCTCAAAAAAATGCGTTCAAATTCCACTTGCGTTGCACGGCCGGACTTTTGTGCGGCCGTACATCGTATATTGGCCGTCATTGCCCGTCATCTGCTGCTAGTGCGGCCGTAATTATGTGCGCCAGAACGCACGTTAAAAGTGCGCTGGTCTGACCCTAGCCTTAGCTGAGAAGCAGCAGGAGGACGTGTGTTTGCTTGGAAAGCAACTTTTGGTTTAATCTAGTTAGGACTCACCTTGAAAGAGGTTGCCGTGACGTGGCGGGTGGGCTTACACTTCAATGGCCATTCAAGTAAACTCTGTTTTGCTTAGCATGGAGCCATAGAGATAAGCGAAAGTGACGACCTTTTTTCAGGTTATGTTTCATCTTGGAATATGCCCGCTGTGCCATCAGGAAGAAAAAAAAAAAACATTGATGGAAAAACCTGCTCTTTCAGTATATTCAGGGAGTCACATGACCTCATTTTTTTGGTCACAGTAAGTTGCTGAACCTAGACCTGACCGACTGAAGCAACTCCAGATCATAATAGGCTTGTACAGAACGTGGTGACTTTTTTGGGCTATGCAGTGTACAATATATATACATATAAAACATAACAAGAAAAGGTTAGGACTCACTCTACAAAGAGGTGCCTTGATGGGGCAAGTGAGCTTACGTTTCAATGGCCATTAACCCTTTCGCTGCTGAGGCATTTCACGGGTCTGTGCTGAGCTCATTTTTACCTGTTTCGCTCATCATGTGTAAACGCGTTTTGAAGCCTTATTTTATTATATAACCCAGACTTATTATATATCGTTCTTTCCGGCAGACTCGGCAGATTCATAATATATCATTATTATATGTATACGTCATGTCATGTCTGTATATTATAACAAAAAATGCAATAAAATTTGAATTTTCAATAATTTACAAGGTGTAAAGTGTTTTTTTCACATTTTAACATGCGAGCAATTGCGATCATATTCTGTATGGGGTGCGCTTGTTAAAAAACATTAGAAATGGGGTCTCATTACATTTTTTCTGGGGGAAAATTACGCGATTTTTAACAAACGCACCTCAAACAAAAATCGTTAGTGCAACATCATTGTTCACATTATAATTGAAATGGGAACAATATTGCTGCATTAACAAAGAAAAACTTGTTTATTTTTTTTAATAATTTTAAAAATATTTTTTTATTTTTATTTTTAATATTTTTTTTTTACATGGTCAAGTTTGGTATCGTTGGAAAGGCCATGCTCTGGCCGATCCAACGATATCAAACATTAACTGCCTAGCTGCCATGGATCGGGAGATAGGCGGTTCATTGGAACCCCCTAACTCCACCATTGCTGGCAGCTAGGGGTTAACTCCAGGAATGGCATCATCGTGCTATGCACGATGACGCCAGCCGTCAAGGGGAGTTCCCGGAGGCTTGGCCGACATCCAAGATGTCGGCCAGCTCCGGGAGAGGATCACGATCCGGTGCTTTTCGGCGCCGAATCGTGATCTGGCTCCCTAGGGGTTAATGTCAGCCACTGTTTGGAAGGGCAGGCTGTGCCCTTCCAGACGATGCCTGCCTCAACCTTGTGGCCCCCGGTGATCGGGAGGGAGAGCGGTCCGAAGGACCTCCCCCTCCCTTTCCGGCGCCTCCTCCGCACATGCGGGGGGGGGGCGCCTGAATTAGATGTCATTGCGCCGCCAATCTAAGATGTCAGTCCGCACCGGGGGGCCAGCAATCGGCTGGAATCCCGGCTGATTGCTGCCTCCTGTGCTAGGACACGCTCAGCGCGTCCGTAGCACAGGAGGTGCACTTGGCAGGACGCGCTGAGTGCGTCCTTAGCAGCCAAGTGATTAAAGCAAACTAAAACCTCTGATAGTGTTTTGTTGCACATGGAATTGTATAGAAATGAGCACAGATGATCTCTTTTTTTTTTCTTCTTTCTTGCTATATATATATATCCAAATCTGCTATATATATATATATACATATACAGTATATATATATACATATTTATTTTTTTTAGACTGAAAAATGACAAAGTATTTTTCCAAATACTCATGTATTTTATGGTAACGGAAGAAGAATGTTTGGAAGCTAACATAAGCGAACACTGAAACATACTTTGTAATAATATACATGTAATAATATACATAAGGTTAAACCCTGGGAACAAATAAAGAAAACTAGAATCAGATGTTTGTTTTTAGGGACGCCTGGCAAGCACAATTTTTTTAACATGGGTGAGGTTTCTTATGTCACATTTCACTCTTAGTCTCGTACAACTGCATATAAACACAGACAATACTCGCTCGTTTAGTGCCGTATATGACGGAAGCCAGAATTTGACAAAACTTCTTGTTACGATTTAACGGCATTTAAATGTATTATAAAACTGGCAGAGCCCAGCCCTTTATTGGCACCATAAAACCTTCCTACCATGAAATAATACAACACATTAAGAATGTGTTACCATGTAATTCAAATGCTTAGAATAGCTGCTCAGCGTGGAGCCTGAATGTGGAGGGCCCAGCCTGGAAACCCCTGGGGCTATATATTAGCGGCCCAAGTCGCTGAGGATTTACACAGGACTACTGTTATTTAAGGCCGAATTGGGAAAATAAAATAGAACAGTGTCGCTATGAGCAGAAAAAGTTACAGTTACAAGTTTTTATAAAGGGCTAACAAGTTCCGTAGCGCTGTACAGTGGGAGTCAGCACTTCTACACTTTAAAGTTATCCTTAGACATCCTTCTAAGCAAATGACGCTAATCCCTAAAGTTATATTTTCTGTTTTCTAAATGAAATGCTCTTGGCAGACGTGGGCAAAAAAATATTAGAGAAACATGACAAGCGTCCTGCTGCCCCACCTAGACACACACTAAGGCCCCGTTCACACCTAGCCGTTTTAACGCGCGTTCGTGCACGCTTTAAAACGCAGGAACGGGGAAATCCCATGCTTTGCTACGGGACCCAATCAGACCTAAGCATTTTACAGCGCGCAGGAACGCGCTTTAAAACGGCCGACGCAAAAAGAAGTCCGGGAGCTTCTTTTCGGGCATACAGCACCGCGTTCGCGGCCATATCATAGCCGCGAACGCGCTGCAACGCAAAAAAACACGCGCATTGCGCGACGCAGCGCTACGCCCAGGTGTGAACCCAGCCTAAAGGGGTAATTCAGAGAGCACCAAAATGTCACCGACATTCCCCGCACTTCGGTGAATCAAATTCCCAGACCTTGCTGTGAATTTAGCATTCACCACAGAGTCCCCGAAGGGCAGCGAAAAGCTGCATCAAAACGTCAGTTTTGTTTTTTTTTTTAAAAAACAAAACACCGCAAAAAACGCCGAATGATCTGATATTTTGCCGGTTTTGCAACGTTTTTTTTTTTTAAAATCCGCAGAAATTATCTGATCCAATCCGATTTGGCGAACTACCTGGTTTCTGAGTAGCCGTATGGCCACGAAATTCCCTGTTTGGTGCAATTTCGGCTCTATCTGAATAACCCCTTAATTTTCCCCCAGTGGCATTCTTGGCAAAATAAATAAATGAAAATAAAATATACTAAATTGTAACATTACTGACATAGTAAATAGATTACTTTTATATAAAGAAACAACAACCTGATATGTAATCCACATCTAGAGATCAGTTTTGATTTTACCGGTATCATGCTTTTTTGGTAAATTGATAGTTAGGTTTGTTTTACTTCACATTATTTAGTGTGTGTCAATAACCGGATTATCTTGATGTCCATTTCAGGGCAACACTATAAACCTTATAAACTATATATGTTCACCTAAACTAAAAGTAAAATAAAGAAAAAGAATTGGTCAGATATTACCCAATTGTAAATGTTTTATAGAGTGTTTCTTTAATGTATTTTACATAGTGTATTATTATTCTACAAGGTGGAAAGCCTGCCCAGAGGGCAGTCTATTGTGGATATACTGCCCCTGCTCATGGATATATGCCCCAGCTCATGGATACTGCCCCAGCACGTGGATACTGCCCCAGCTCGTGGATACTGCCCCAGCTCGTGGATACTGCCCCAGCTCGTGATATTGCCCCAGCTCGTGGATATTGCCCAGCACGTGGATATTGCCCCAGCTCGTGGATACTGGCCCAGCTCGTGGATATTGCCCCAGCTCGTGGATATTGCCCCCCAGCTCCTGGATATTGCCCCCAGCTCATGGATATTGTCCCCAGCTCATGGATACTGCGCCCCAGCTCATGGATACTGCCCCCCAGCTCCTGGATATTGCCCCCCAGCTCCTGGATATTGTCCCCAGCTCCTGGATATTGCCCCCCAGCTCCTGGATATTGTCCCCAGCTCATGGATATTGTCCCCAGCTCATGGATACTGCCCCACAGCTCCTGGATATTGCCCCCAGCTCCTGGATATTGTTCCAGCTCATGGATATTGCCCCCAGCTCGTGGATATTGCCCCCCCAAGCTCTCATGGATATATGCCCCAGATCAGACCCCAGACCAGACATGGGGCGGCTGTTGGAATGCTCTATCAGCATTCGGACAGCCGCCCCATGAGCTCCGCGCCATACGGCGGCGCCGGGGAAGTAAAAGTTTCCCCGCTTCCGGTCGTTGAAGGACCCAAGTCGCGGTCACGTGGGACTCCCACGTGACCGGGGCTTGGGTCCTTCAAAGAGCGGAAGCGAGGGAACTTTCCCTCCGCCGCTCGGGGGTTGGATGCGCGCGGCAGCCGGGTAGAGGCTGCGCTCCCAGCCTCTACCCGGCTGCCGCGCGCATCCAACCCCCGAGCGGCGGAGGGAACTTTCCCTTCGCCGCTCGGGGGTTGGATGCGCGCGGCAGCCGGGTAGAGGCTGCGAGCGCAGCCTCTACCCGGCTGCTGTGTGCATCTTGTAACCGCCGCGACGAGCGCACAGCCGGCTCGTGCCGCGGCGGTTGCATGCGTGCGCAACCAACCGCCGCTGGTTGCGCGTGCATGCGCAGAGTAAGGCTTGGCGACGGACACGCCAAGCCTTACTCAATTATAGTATAGATGTTGTAGTGTGGGATAAAAGCCCTCTCTTTACACTGTCTGTTACAATGTAACAATAAAGTTTTGCTTGTTTAAGCTTCCTTTACAAGGAGGGAAGCTGCATTTGGAGAGCTATATATCAATGCCTAGGAGGTGAACAAGCAGTACAGGAATAAAGCTTAACTTTTAATCAGATAAACAAGTAAAAATCCCTCATATAAGCGGAGATATCAGCCAGGTGGCTCAAAGTAAAAGAGCAACAGTCAGGGCTGGACTGAGGCCTAAAATCAGCCTTGTACTTCATCCAGACCGGCCCACTTTAAATATGCAAACACACACAAAAATAGTATATAAACCAACCGGATCGCTCAACCAATCTCTCTACAGATATAGCGAAATTGCTGCTGAGCGATTGGGTAAAGCAACGCAGCGGCACTGAGATAGCGTGCGCACCAGGGCCGGCCCGTCCATGGAGCGGGGTGGAGTAGCCGCTCCAGGCAGCACTTTGTCAGGGGCAGCATTTTGCTGCTCTTTCAAAGGCCGCCAGCCCAGACACGACTGCAGGACAGTGGTCTGTTGAAAACCAAGCCGCGCCTGCCCCTCCAGCACGTGACTGCCCCTTTCAGCGAGCTGGCTTCCCCCACCTTTTTCAACAGGCATGGAGGCCATCAGCTTAAGTTTTACCAGCGATGCAGCCTGGCTGTGGTCTCTCCTGCAGCGCAGTGCGCCTGTGAGACGAAACACAGTGTTTAGAGTCTGTCATGTGACATTCGCATCAGGGCTCTGATGGCGTAGGCAAGTGTGCGCCTTTAAATGAATCCCCGGGAACCATTAGGCTGCTGAGGAGGAGGTAGGCCTGGCTTGATTTCATACAGGAGACACTGTGCCCCCCCATGTGTGTTATGGAGGTTCCCCCCTGCCCTTCCTTCCTCACAGGGACATGTTGCTGCCCCCATAATGCACTGCCAGCTCCTCTATCCTGGTTGAGGGAAGGCCGGGACAGACACCCTATCCCAGAGTCCTGAGGGAGCTTCCGATTGAGGGCTGCACGGGCCCAGATTGAAGACAATCTGCAGCTCCCTTACAGCCCGCACAGCATGATGGGAGCTGTTGTTAGTTGTTAATAGCTGGGGGGGGGGGAGGATCTGCTTTTCACTGACCTGGCAAGGCCTGGGTGCAGTGGCGACTCTAGGAACAATATTTAGGGGGGGGCACAGAAGATACCGCAGTCAAAACTGGGGGGGCACTAATAATTTTCACCACTAAATCATACCACTGAATAAAAGTAAGGGCCCTATCACCTGGTGTGAACTAAAACACCATCACTAAAGGAAAAATTTAGTGCGAGTCACTAAAACTTACAGGGTTATTCAGAGAGAGGTGAAAAGCAGGAGAATGACTGGAGAATGGAAAAGTCTTGGTCAAAGAATCGTCTATTTTGACCTAGAATTTTCCATTCTCCAGTCATTCTCCTGCTTTTCACCGCTTTCTGAATAACCCTGTTAGTGCCTGACGACCTACTAACAGATCACCTTGACTGCAGTAGTCCATGAACAAGGTCGTTTGGCGCACGCTAGGGAAACTCTAAGACCCAAGTTGAGACCCAGCGCTAATGCGGTTGTGTACAGGATAGAACGTTTTTTCTTTTCCATACCTATCCCCCACCCTCACAAGCTTGAATATGAACACATCCAGTGAATAACCTCACACCCCTGCATTATTAAAATCCTCCACGGTGGCCGTATCATCCATGTTTTGATGCACATATATATTAAGGCTGATGGGCATTGCATGATAAATGCCTCCCAGCAGCATGTTGAATCATTACACTGCATTTAATAGATCCAAAAGGAAGGCCAGGTGAGCGACAAAAATTTTCCTGCTACAGCATATAAACAATACATGTTTTAGGGCAAGACTTATCAATGTGTTCCTTTAAACATGGTCCACACAGTCACCCTAATAATCAACTGCTTACATACTATGAATAGCCCCCAGCATAAAATGTTTAAAATTAGGCAATATATTAGAATTAGGATATATGTGGATAAAGGATACATTTATAATAGAGCCGACTGCAACAGCAGCGACATTGCTGACCATATCCATTACTATGGTGTATGGGGCCAAGAGAACACCTGTGTTGCATTCCTTTCAATTGCCTGTTAATTTTGGACGAGGACCTGTTTTTTCAGTTTTTTTGAGTTAGCGCCAGGGCTGAGCAGTAGGTAAAATGTTGCAATTAGTGCACCTCAAAAAATTTAGTGCTGGCACCAAGTGATCTGTAAAGATATCTAGCACTCCCCGTGTTAAGTATAGGACGCGGAAAGTACAGTAAGCTCGCGGTACAAATCGCTAATAGCGACGCGCTAAGTGATTTTTCCCATTTGTAGCGAGAGGCAAACGATCTGTTGGTCAGGCGCTAGACTCAATTAACCTGGCGCTAACGCAAAATCACGCCGACACAAGGGTTAGCTCACACCAGGTAATGGTGCCCTAAATAAATATATATATAAATAAGATTACAAAACCCCAGAGTAATGTGATGCAATGATGCCTTTTTGTTGTACTAACCTGATACTTAAATTCAATATTTTATTTGACGCAATTTGGCAGTTTCCGCTGAATGTCTGATAACTGCTTCAGCGACTCCACTTTTAGCAAATTACAGTTACCATTCGCTAAATAGGGAATTCACCTTATTTTCTGCAAAATAAATTCCCCGAAATGTGACGGAAAGCAGAGGATCTACAGATCATTAGACCCTTTAGATTCTAACTTCCATAATAACCCCTAAAATGCCTTAAACCCAGAGAAATAAAATAAAAATAATAAACAATGTGGCATTTAGCTACCCCTAAAATGCCATTAATCAAGGGAAAACATGAAATGAATACACTGAGGCATGTAGCCAACCCATTAACCCCTAAAATGCCATTAATCAAGGAAAAAACAAATGTATACTGTGAGGGATGAAGCCTGCCCATTAACCCTTAATATACAACTAAACCAAGGCATAAACTAACGTAATACACAATGTAATGTATAGTCTGAACATTAACCACTTCACTGCTGAGCCATTTCAACCCTGTGAAAATGTTTACGTTTAAGTGCACGTTTTTATTTGATGTTTTATGACTGTTACATCACACTGAATATGGTCATGTGGGGTATCGTTGGAAAGGCCAGAATCTGCCCTTTCAAATGACACCTAGTTCATCCATATACGATGCACAGCTACGGAGATACGTTGGTCCGAAGACGTGTGGGAAGCTGGATGATGATTTTTGGTGGGGGGGGGCACATGGGGGGGCAAGGAATAACCTAGGGGGGCAATTGCCCCCCCTTGCCCCCCTGTAGAGTCGCCTATGCCTGGGTGACTTTGCTAAAATAAATAAATAAAATTTTTACGTTTCTATACTGAGAGGGAGGGGGGGTTAGTATGGAGCTGCCAGGGTTTGATGGGGGAATTACAGAAATGACTGGGACGCCGCATGTTTTAATGCCGCTTTATGGCTTTTACCCCCCCCCCCAGTATTCCCTGAATTATTAAATCATGGTGAAAAAACAAGCATTTTCCTAATTTCTTTCATACCTTCGGTGAGGCGCTTCCTATTTAAAGGAACACCCTGTGAAATATAATCGACAGTAACTCTGTGCCCTCCGGGGTCATTAATCCTCTGTGTCTCCCCGTTACCGGCTGTGTTATGTGTGTGACTGAGGAAGTGTGTGTGAGTGTGACGATATGTGTGTGACTGTGGAAGTATGTAAGTGTGTATGTGGCAGTGTGTGTCTGTATGTATGTGTGGGACAGTGGGCCGTGATATGCTCATACACACCATGTTTTTTTGGGGGTGGGGGGGGCAACAATTCATTTTTCGCTCCAGGCAGGACAGTGGCTTGGGCCAGCCCTGGTGCGCACCATATCATAAGGTGAGGTGGATGCACAGCAGTTCTCACCGGCACTGTGGCCCCAATATGAGACTGTGGCAGACTGCGTTTTACAGATGTGAGGAAGTTCTCACCTCACCTATTAAGGGAAGTGCAAGCTGCGCGGTGAACCAGCGCTCACACCGGCCCACCGGGAATCTCCCTGTAGTCCCTATGGCCAGTACATGCCTGGCAACAGTACAACAAAAATGAGAATAAGCCAATGAAGCTGCATTTCCCAAGGTTTATTCCTGAAAACAGCAGAGTCCTGACATTGAAATGTGTTCCCTCTGGCTGGAAATAACCCCACAGTATTAATAAACACAATTAAAGCTTTATAATAAATTTGATGTGTCATTATTTCACAATATAAAGGCGCACATACAATTTTGTTTTAGGAACGTAGGGGTTAATTAGGTTTCCGTCATTTTACCACTTTCAGATTACCACATTATTTTTGTGGACGTTTAAAAATTGATAGACTCCTGGCAGGACATATTCTTATATGTATTACATGGGGAGCCTTTGTAAGAAGGTCTCAAACAAAATGTGGAAACCATTGATCCCGGTCTAGGAAATTATTCAGTCCGACTGTATGAAAGCGACGCGGGGGATTCATGGCATGGAAAATCAAACTCTTGGTAACGACTCAGGGGGCTCTTTATATTACTGATCGATGTGTTATCTTCTATTATTCATGTTTATTGCGCTGTCTTTTTCCACTTGGCCTTGTATTGCGCAATGGCTTCCCAGTATGGTACATTTTGGCATGTGTTTCAATAGTTCACCAGGAGAGAATTAACTCATGGAGACAGGATTTGAAATGTAGCGCAGAGTCTAGGGGGCTTTTGTTACTTATTTATGTAGATGCCTTAGCTCCTTTTGATCCTTAAATTCAGAGGAGAGCTGAAAACCTGGGGGGGGGGGCAAGTACAAATGAACAGACCTACTGTGACTGAACCTAACCATTAACACCCCTTCCCAGCCCAGATCCACTTGAATCATCAACGAGTGAACCATTACGTGTACAACCCCTGTTGCAGCTCAGGTGTTACAGCTGCCTACCATACATTTGCCCTGACACTGGAGTTGCTTCCAATATTTTTGTATAGGAATCATAAATGTTCGGGCAGTTTGAGAACAACGATGGATGTCAACGAAGGCCATTTTTCATGACTGCAGCTGGTAATGGAAAAAAAAAAATCCAGTTGTTAAAAGCTAGTGTTTAATCATTTAAATATTTTTGTTGGACTGTCCTTACATTGGACGTTTGCTTCGATGCTGGCAAGCGAGCTTGCACTTACGGCTAGGGTCAGACGAGCGCATATTTCACATCTACCGTCAAAAAGTGCGTTGATGCGTCCAAATGCATTTTTTCATGGAAGACGCGATAGCGGTCATACGATGCGCAACCGTGATTTTTTACGGATCCAATCCAGGAAACTTTGGGTGTCTGGACGTTATGTTGGCCGGACATGAGCAGCGTCTGATGTCTCCTAATCACGCACACACGCCGCTATGCGGACGCAGCACACTCTGTACGACAGTACTAGCGGTTCCAAGTTCTTGCAAAAGTGCATTCGTTTGCCGCTTGCGTTGCATGGCCGAACTTTCGTGCGGCCGTACTTTGTGTGTGGGCCTGCGTTGGACGTCATTTGCTGCTACCAGGGCCGTAATAAAGTGCGGCTAAATGCACGTTCGCACTGCGTTCTTCTGACCCCAGCCTTAATGGCTCCTACAGTGGTGTTATGTTAAAGCTATATTTATTATACATTGGGATTTAGATCAGAGACTCTTTTATTGGCTTGTTTTAGAATAATTTGCTCCTGTAATCACACTATTTCTACTTTCCCTCTCAGCACAGGATACATTACACTATTTGTTGTTGGCATCACCCTGGATGAACGCACACACAGACACAGAACAGGTCAAACTACTCCCATGAGCTCTGCCAAAGCCCCGTATTTATACAACAGAGATCACTTTGGAATACGGTACAGTTCTATAACATTGCACCAATGGACTTAGCCTATTTCGCAACAAAATATTTCTACCAGGTTGTTAATTCTTTGCTGTCAGTATATATGATATTGCAGTACTGGTAAATACTTGTGCGCCCATTGCAATGTCCATACAAAGTATCACTGGATAATACATCCTGTCACTTAGCAGCAGTGGAGATCCCACTCGGAGAAAATTACTCAAACACAACCATCCAGTATGTGGACTACTGCAGGCCT
Source organism: Leptobrachium leishanense (assembly GCA_009667805.1). Classification (NCBI taxonomy): domain Eukaryota; kingdom Metazoa; phylum Chordata; class Amphibia; order Anura; family Megophryidae; genus Leptobrachium; species Leptobrachium leishanense. The sequence continues at coordinate 52,484,863 of CM019070.1, read as the reverse complement.
CAAAATTTCCACTCGCCTGCTCGCATTTGGCAAGTGAAAATTACACGAGGGCGAGTGGGAATGCAGAGGCAGGCAGGGCTGGATAGGGGTTAGGTGGGGCAACTAGTGGCGAGTAACTCTTAAGGCTTGGCTAGTAGCTTGGGACTTGAAATTTTCAGCCCTGGGCTACTGGATGAGTTGGACACAAACCAGACAAATATGGCTTTTAATTAATATGTTTTTTTCCATATTTGCGGAGTCTTTCAAGATACAGTTACTCGTTCCTCTCCCTCATACAGTGTTACATTTTGGGTTCATATAGAGTTGTATGATAAAGCATACCAAAATAACACAGGTTTACTATTATTTCTTCCCATATTTGCCATTTTATATATATTAATACACAGGTTGCAATGCTATATAGCAGTGGTTCCCCACCTTTTTTCACCCGAGTACCCCCCCCCCCTGGCAGCCTATTTCAAAAAATTATACCCCTTGCCAATCCATACGTCATTTTGGTCCACCATTAGGCGTACCACAAGTTGGGAACTGCTCCCAAAAATCATAAAGATCCACACATAACTGCTTCAGGAGATTTAAACTGCACCGTCACGCAGGTTAGTTTGACAGTGTGTGAGCGTTAGTGTTTTTTTTTGCTAACACATACAGTTGTGTTCAAAATTATTCAACCCCCACTGAAATTGAGTGTTTTGGCCAGTTTGACATTGATTTTGATCATTCAGTCATCTTGCTTACAATTAAATCAAAGAGGCACGTGTAGGTCAGACAAATATAACATAACATTTATAATGAAATAACCACAAATGTCTTTTCTGTGCTCACATCATTATCAGTTTTATTCAACCCCCAAGTGACATTCAATCTTAGTACTTAGTACAACATCCTTTTACAGTTATAACAGCTTTTAAACGTGAAGCATAGCTTGACACAAGTGTCTTGCAGCGATCTACGGGTATCTTCGCCCATTCGTCATGGGCAAAAGCCTCCAGTTCAGTCACATTCTTAGGCTTGCGCACTGCAACTGCTTTCTTTAAGTCCCACCAGAGGTTCTCAATCGGATTTAAGTCAGGTGACTGTGATGGCCACTCCAAAATGTTCCAACCTTTAATCTGCAACCATGCTCTAGTGGACTTGGAGGTATGCTTGGGATCATTGTCCTGTTGAAAGGTCCAATGTCTCCCAAGCCTCAGGTTTGTGACGGACTGCATCACATTGTCATCCAATATCTCCTGGTACTAAAGAGAATTCATGGTACCTTGCACACGCTGAAGCTTCCCTGTACCTGCAGAAGCAAAACAGCCCCAAAGCATGATTGACCCCCCGCCATGCTTCACAGTAGGCAAGGTGTTCTTTTCTTCATAAGCCTTGTTCTTCCTCCTCCAAACATAGCGTTGATCCATGGGCCCAAACAGTTCTAATTTTGTTTCATCAGTCCACAGAACACTATCCCAAAACCTCTGTGGTTTGTCCACATGACTTTTGGCATACTGCAGTCGACTCTTCTTATTCTTTGGAGACAGCAAGGGGGTGCGCCTGGGAGTTCTGGCATGGAGGCCTTCATTACGCAGTGTGCGCCGTATTGTCTGAGCTGAAACTTCAGTACCCACATCTGACAAATCTTTTCTCAGTTCCTCAGCAGTCACACGGGGACTTTTCTCCACTCTACGCTTCAGGAAGCGCACAACAGTCGAAGTCAGCATCTTCTTTCTGCCACGACCAGGTAGCGTTTCAACAGTGCCCTTTGCCTTGAATTTGCGAATGATGCTTCTTCCTATGGTCTCTCTTGGTATGTTTAACATCTTTGCAATCTTCTTATAGCCATTGCCCTTCCTGTGAAGAGTAATCACCTCTTCTCTTGTCTTCCTGGACCATTCTCTTGACTTCACCATGTTTGTAACCACACCAGTAAATGTCTAGAAGGAGCTGAGTATCACAGTCATTTTAAAGCTGCCTAATTGGTGCTTATTATGCTTTATTGCTGCTCCGTGACATCCACAGGTGTTTTCAATACCTGATTGAAAACATTTGAATGAACCTCTGTTCTTCAGAGTGGTAGTCTTTAAGGGGTTGAATAATTGTGTCAATGAAGAATTCACAAAAGAAACATTTACTACTGTATTACAAAACCAATTGATGTCATTTTAGTTGCATATGGTTCTTTAAAAAGTCCTTGTAGGATTTCATTCTGAATACAATTACAAATGTACACTAAATTCCCTAAAACCCTTTACAGCATTGGGGGTTGAATAATTTTGAACACAACTGTAATTGAGAAAGATAATTCCTAGTTAAAGGTTCACTGTTCCTTATGTCCGTTCGGCATGCCGCAGGGGTGGGTGGCAAATTTGGGAAAGCACGTTCTTTTGTCAGTTACACCTGCAGGATATTTAAGTGCAGGGCTGTCAAACTCACGGCCCCCCCAGATGTCTATGCCTACAATTCCCAGAATTCTTACAATGCAATATATGGCCCGGGATCGGGAATCACAGTTGTAGTTCTGAAACATCTGGGGGTCAGAGGGTGGCGTTTGACAGCCCTGTTTTAGTGCTTTCTGATGTTCTTTTTTTATATATTTGATTTTTACACAACAGCCTCCTTGACATGCCAGTGCCTGGAGTGTTTATCTTGCTCGCTTGCTTTTTTCATTTACTTGCTTTTAATAATAAGATACAAACCCCAGCTGCTCTTCATGCTGTGATTTGATTCCCATATATAGAGTACCTTAGCATGTATTTGCTGTAATGACGCCCCGTAGCAGTACAGTACATGAATCAGCCTCCTCCCCGCTAGCCCGCTGGCCAAACAAACACAGTTGTGGGTGATGTGGTAGACTGGCGGGTGCCCAGAGCTTTCAAATCGAAGCTCACGGTTGTCTGCATTGACGGTGAGACGGGAGTGACAGCCCTCCCAGCAGTGGCGTCTCTAGGAACAAACAATAAGGGGGCACATAATATACCACAGCCAAAACGGGGGGGGGGCACTAATAATTTCCACCACTAAGGCTAGGGTCAGACTGAGGCAGTGCGAACGCGCGTGCAGCCGCACTTAATCACGGCCGCACTAGCAGCAGATGACGGGCAATGACGGCCAATATACGAAGTACGGTCGCACAAAAGTCCGGCCGCGCAACGCAAGTGGAAAATGAACGCATTTTTTCGAGAACGTTAAACCACTAGTACTGACGTACAGAGTGCGCTGCGTCCGCTAGCGGCGTGTGTGCGTGATTAGGAGACGTCAGATGCTGCTAATGTCCGGCCAACATAACGTCCAGACACAAAAAGGGTTTTATTGATGATCCGTACAAAATCACGGATGAAACTGCGCATCGTATGACCGCTATTGCGTATTCCGTGAAAAAATACGTCCATTCTTCGAACGCACATTTTCACGGACAACGTGAAAAATGCGTTAGTCTGACCCTAGCCTTAATCGTACCACAGAAAAAAACTAAATAAGTATGTATAAATAAGATTCCAAAAAGTGCTGTATTACCTGGACAGCAATCCTACAGGCAGGGTTGTCTTTTCCTCACGTTTGTCTCTACTGTTTGCGCTCCCCCTTTGTAAAGCACTACGGATTATGCTAGCGCTGTATAAATGCCTTAAATTGTAAAATATGACAATGCAGAAGATGTACTGTTGTGACATGGTATGAACTGAACAAAACAAAGAAACCTACAAAACGAGGGTGTGAATGAACACATACGTTTATGTTAATACTTCTTCAAAAACGTATCGAGTTGAAAGGATGCAAATCAAATCAATAGGACCCTGGTCGTTCGTTTGCAGAAACAGAGGGATCTGTAACTGCTTTGTCTTAGCACATCCATATGTGAAGAAGGGTATCCTATGGTAAAGTTGCCACCTTGCGAATACGTCTATAAACAATGCTGATTCGGAAAAGACGCTCCAATCCGAATGCTTCCAAATTGAATGCCTCGGTTTTTTTTTGAAGCGCTTTTGGTACCAATTGAAAAATTTCAACAGCAGCCAAATTAGTGTTCGCAAGTTGTTGAATTTTAGGATTAGGGTCAACCCGAACATTCTGCTCCATTTTCGGCAGCAGATTCTGCTTCTTTAAATGCAAACACAGCTAGAAGAAGCAAAAAAAAAAATGTAGCAAGATGTGAGGGTTAAGGTTAACCCTAACAGAACTTTGGGTGACAAAAGTACACATAAAATTAAAAGGATTTAAAAATTAAAAGTTTTTCAACGAGGACCAAATTAACATGAAAAGCTTTGACAGCTCCTGAAAAGTTTAGATTGAGCTGAAAGATGAATTCTAAAGTGTCTGTATTGGAGCATTGGTTTTATTCAGTGACTTCACAATTGTGTTTTTTGTTGCATTGTTATGGTAGTAAACCGTGAAGAAGAGATGGAGCGTTAAACACCCAACCAACACAAACCAAGGGCAGTTACCCCCTCCCCCTTCTTTTTTTCTCTTCTCTCTTCCGTTTTTATTTTCTTTTTTCCCCCCCGAGTGCCATAATCCTGCATGACGTACATTTGTAATACATTTTGCATGTGTAGCTCTTTGGCTATTTTATGTTGGTCTTGCATGACCGTTTATACGGTTTTATATGCAATTTATGTGATAAATCTGAATTTTAAATTCTACGAATATGAAAATAAAACACACTTTGCACAATAAAAAAAACTCAAGTTATCGTAATGGAGATCTCCAGCAGATTTTGCAGTTTCCCCTTTGTGAGTAAACAAAGCAAAAGCCATGCAAGTACAGCAGTGCCAGGCCAGTAAAGTTACAGTAACTCCACTTTTCATTTTTGAATTCCTTTCTCGGAATGCATTCACATTTGAGCTTTCTAAATGTGCTTTAATAATAATTATACACCCCAGTCACGCAATTAGGCGACACTGTTGGTCATTGCTGCCTTTGGGATAGAAAAAAAAATACATTAAACTGGATTAAAATGAGCATATTCATTACTTGTGTGGTGATCCAATTCTTAACGGCTTTCGGTTTTGAAGAAAATACCAGTTGAAATCAGATTAGCGGAGTTACATAGTCTGAAAAAAGACATGCGTCCATCATGTTCGGCCTTTCACACATCAGCTAATGCTGTTGATCCAAAAGAAGGCAAAAACCCCAGTCTGAAGCGCTCGCCAATATGCAACATACTGGGGAAAAATTCCTTCTTGACCCCAGTTGGCGTCGGATTTCTCCTTGGATCACATAGCTTTGACCCACATATTAAATATTATGACCCTTAATATTGTTTTTGCAGGAAGTCATCCAGACGTTACTTGAAAGTCTATACAGTCTCTGACCCAACCACCTCAACAGGCAGAGAATTCCACAGCTTTGTTGTTCTCACCGTAAAATAACCCTTCCTGTGCTTTAGGCCGGAGTGATGCTCACAGAAATAAAGTATCTGGTGAGGAAATGACTTTTGTAGATCTCTGCGCAGGAAAGGAAACCAAGCACAACTTTGTTTTAACATTGCAAGGAAACACAGAACATAAACAGGAAAAAATAAACATAGTCCCATATTCGTTTATTACAAACTTTATTTGTACGGTACATTAGCCAGGTGGTGTCAATGCGTCTGATGCAGAGAGACAGTCATCATCCAAATACCAGACTAGTAGCACCTCATTGCTACACAAATGCATGCACAGCCAATCAATCCAATCCCACTCGGTGTGGGGGGGGGATTCCATCTGCATGTAGAGAATTTATTATCAGTTCACAATATCTGTAGAATGAAACATCTGTTAAACGTCAAACTATGTGATCACATAAAAATAGGATGAACAAGGCTATGTTCCGCTACCATAAACTAAATTGAGTAGCTTCTCGTCGGCCGAGGCATTTCCTGGTCTAAGAAGAGGTCCTGAAGTAGCTGTCAAGGAATTCTAAGAGAGAAGTAGCTTTTTAAAATTTTCCCACTATTCATACATGAGGTCCTGCAGGGTTTCAGGTCTTTCCCAGACAGGAGAAAGAAAGTTTAATTGTTCACTACACTCCTAATTTGAGATGTTCCCCACCCATGCTTACAAGGAACACCCACTTTTGGAACTTAATTCCCTTCTTTCTCCCATAGGTAGACAGTTACACAAGAGATTCCGCAAAGAGCTTTTCCAGGACCTGTTGCCAAGCTATTCTATGGAACGTATTTATCATGATGGAAATAGGAGCCCAAAACCAAAAATGTTTATCTCATTTGCTCATCTCACAGCAGTTCTTGGATATTACATATTTCAGAATTATCCAATTTCAATAAATGTAACTCATTAGCATAAACAAAATCCGGTGAATGGGAGTCTCACCATAAATTGCCAGCAATAACCAAGATCTCAGGGACAACATGTGGCAGCTGGTGAAGTTTTAAGTTGGGAAGTGGGGGCTATAGATTCCACCCGTCAAACTGACTGCACTTCTATATGTGAGCAAGCCCATCCTTTGATCAATTTAACCTCACTTATCAAAATGAATAATCCAGTTATCACACTGTATAGTCTGTAAATCGCAGACACTGCATGTCAATATGGAAACCAAAAATCTCTTAAGGAGGCAGACAGAGCATGTGCAAAGTGCTCTGGGACAGGGCATATATACATAAACGCCCAAAGAGAGCTTGCTTATAGTGTCTTGACATGCTTAGTGATCCTGCTCATTATAAACACTTATCAGTCGTGGATAGGGAAAGAAACTTAAAGGGTTATTCAGTAAGTGGCGAATTTGCCTCTGAATTGCATCGAGCAATTTTGTGGCAGTTAATCTATTCAATAAACTGTCAATTTGGCAAATTGACAGCAAAATATAATGCAGTTCACCACAATTTTGGTGGCAGCGAAATTGTCCCTTTTCAAAAGTAATGATTAATCTATTCATTGAACGCTGAACTACACCAAAGTGTCAGTGAAATGCCCCGATTTTCGGCGATTCAGTTGGACAGGTTTAAACAGACGAATCCCATAGGATTCAACGGAAAGTTTAAAATAAAAAAAACACATTATTTAGCTGTTTATTCTTTTTCAGCACAGTCGTTTAAATAAAAACAAAATGTTCCAATAAGACAAAATTTTTGATTTAATTTTTTGTGTCTTTTTAAATTCTGTAACCGTTTTATTATTTTTATAGGACTTTTAGAATTCACACACATTTTCACGTATTTTTATTGGTTTAAATTCCTATTAGAAAAATAGAGTTCCATTTTATGCTGCAGTTCGGCGGCGTCCAGCAGTCTGATTGGCATCTCCATGTTCGGTGTACTTCGGGGACCCTGCGGTGAATAGTGAATTCACCGCAGGGTCGGCGAAATGAAATCGCTGAAGAGCACCGAACGAGAAAGCAGTGAAATAACTCTTTTAGGCTCTTTAAAGACTTTTTCAACCTCTGCCCCAAAAAAGGACAGTGGCAACTACATGCAAATATAGATGACATGTTTTAGTTTTTAAGCCGCCCCCCCCCCATGGTGGAGTGTTTCCTCTAGTGCCCCAATGAATGAACTTATGAACCTACAGTGGAAGCCACTCATAGATCATATTAAGAGATATATAAATTAATTTTGTTTTACATAAATTTCTCAAAGCAATTTTCAAAAATATAAATTCAAATAGATTTCCCAGTGCCACGAGTTATACAGTTATATTCTATCGCAACATTCAAATAAAAGGTCTCTGCAAACCCAACGTATCAAAATAGCTTTGTGAACTTCCTAAAGAAAATAAAACATAACCTCAATTGTTTGTGGTTTTTTTTCCATTGAGGACTTCAGATTCAAAGTTAAGGCTTCATTATATATATTACTTGACACTTTCAATATACTGTAAATCTGTACATATAATACAGGGGGATAATTAGGGAGATTCCACAGCCTATGCGCAGAAATTATCCCTCATACGTTACTCCCTTTATATTTTTGAACAGACTGAAAAAAAGAATTATCCGTGACACAGATATAACACAAGAAAAGGTGAGCAGGACTGTATAAATACTGTAGGTACTCGAGTATACCGCTAGATTTTTGTGACAAAAATCTACCTTAAAATTGAAGGGGTCGCGTTATAGTCGAGACATTTGCATTGCGTGTTAAAAAAAAAAAAAAAATGCCTTGCTCTGGATCCCAAGTCTCCCAGAACATCCGGTAGTCTCGCTGAAGTGAATGCAGGCTCCCTGATGCTTGCAAACAATTCAGGAACTCCCGGATTCGGGAGAGGTGGGATCAATCATGGTCAGATGGCACACTCGATTTAAGCCAATCGTTCACCTTCCTCGCCTCCGCCAGCCATCTAATTGCTAGTAAAGACAACGGGTGGCCGGTGGCTTCATACTTTGTAACAACTGCAATCACTCTACAGCAGAGCGACCTGGCCTGAGGGGTAGCCTGACTGTGTTAAGAGAACCTGGAAGGATTCTAAAGGTTTACCGGTACAGTAAAATGTTGTTCCTCGCATTATAGTCGAGTCTTGAGTATCTAGTCTCATTTCCATAATAAAAAACTCTATCCATCGCGTTATATTTGGGTCGCGCTATACTCTAGTATCTACGGGGTACTCTAAAATAATAACAAAAGGAACATTCATAGAACTCACATTAAGGCTGGGGGTCAGACGAGCGCACTATGTGTGCCCGTACTGAAGTGCCTCCTGGCGTCCGTCGCAGCATTGTGACGTTTCGACGGGGCTGGCCAAACGCTGTGGTGTGCGCTACAGCAGCTGTGCAGAAAGTCTCCCCATCGAAGTGCTACAACGCGCGTTTGATGGGGCTGCAAAGCCTGATCCTCCGTAGGAGGATCGAGCCTTGCAGCGCTGAGCGCACTAACTGCGCTCAGCGAGGCAGCCAGACGGGTGTCGAGTGGAAGGAACGTCCACTCTCAGACGTTCCTTCCGTTCTGCAAAACGCTCGTCTGACCCAGGCCTGAGAGTCACTCTTTTGTGCTATACATCAGTGATTCCCAACCCTGTTCCTCAGGTCCCCCTAACGGGCCAGATTTGCCAGATATCGGAGGAGCACCACAGGTGATAGGATTTGCTGCTCAGTGATTGCAGGATTCAGTCTGTATTTCCAAGATAATCCTTAAAATCTGTGCTGTTAGTGGGTCTTGAGGACCAAGGTTGGGAACAACTGTTACATACAATTATATTTTAGTACCTTAAGTCCCCCCTCTACGCTGATGACACTCAGATCTACCTCTCTACCCCTGATCTCGCTCCCCCTGTCCTTTCAAAAGTCAGTGACTGTTTATCTGGCATCTCCTCCTGGATGGCCTCCCACCACCTAAAGATCAACATGTCAAAGACTGAGCTCCTACTTATTCCTCCCTCCAATGCCTCCCCACCTCCTGACTTCTCTATCACGGTGGAGGGTATCACCATCTCCCCATCAAACCAAGTTCGCTGTCTTGGAGTTACACTTGACTCTGCTCTTTCCTTCATCCCCCACATCAAGTCTCTTTCCTCCTCCTGCCGATACCAACTGCATAATATTTCCAGAATTCGGCCATTTCTTACCGCTGTCACCACAAAACAACTCCTACACGCCCTGGTAATCTCCCGACTCGACTATTGCAATAATCGCTTATCTGGCCTCCCTCTGTCCCGCCTCTCCCCCCTACAATCCATCCTGAACGCCTCCGCCAGGCTAATTCACCTCACCCGCCGCTCTGTCTCTGCCGCTCCCCTCTGCGAATCCCTTCACTGGCTCCCCATCCACTGCAGAATTAAGTTCAAAATCCTTATCCTTACCTACAAAACCCTCACTAACTCAGCGCCCCACTACCTGTCCTCACTAGTCACCAAATACACCCCAGCCCGCTCCCTAAGGTCAAACAGTGACCTGCGCCTAGCTTCTCCCCGCATCACCTCTTCCCATGATAGACTGCAGGACTTCACACGCGCAGCCCCCACTCACTGGAATGCTCTCCCTCGTACTGTCAGACTTTCCCCTAACTTCTCTTCCTTCAAACGCTCCCTTAAAACATTCCTATTTAGGGAAGCCTACCACCCAACTCACTGACGCAACCATCAATCACTCTCACCTTACAGTCCTCTCCTCCTGTTTCCAACCCCAACCCTCCTAGATTGTGAGTTCCTACGGGAATAGGGCCCTCATCTCCTCCTGTACTGTTTGTCAAATGTTGTTCAATGTATTGTAACCCTGTCTATAATGTGCTTATTGTACAGCGCTGCGGAATATGCTTGCGCTTTATAAATAAAGAATAATAATATTAATAAACTTCAAATAAAAATGGACTTTAAAAAAAATATATAAAATAAAAACAACAAATTCCCAGGATTTTTGTAGAAACCTTTAAGAGGCATTCTAGTGGTTTTTAATCCAAGATCATGTTACTGAAGGATAGAGGAAGAGAGACTGAAACAGAAAGCAAGCGCCAGCTGTACTTATTCTACTCTGAAAAAGGGCCATGAGAATTTCCAACTTTTTTAAAGAGTTAAATAGAATTATGCCATTTGTAGCAGATTGTATATACCTTAATTCTAACTCTACATAAATCTCTCTTTAAATTACCCCACAGACATTCCTACAAGAAGATCTTTATATTGGAGACCTTTCTGAATATGGATCTTTGATGGAACGGTTACTGTTAAAAAAAAACACCTAAAAACCCCACAAATTACAGAAAGGATAGGAGAGGCCTTTGTCATCCTTCCCCATTCTCCTGGAGGAATTGTGACTTTAACCTGCCTGGCGGTGTTCCCAAGTTTGTCTCGGGGTTAAATTTCACCGCTGAAAGCGGTAACCCCAAGATATACTCGGGTTGTATACATCACCTCTCCCTGCGCTCCCTCGCTGATCTCTGCAATCTCTTCCGGCGATCGCAACCTCCTACTTCCTGGATTCCTTCTCGTGAGTTGGAAACCAGGAAGTAATGAGGTCGTGGTCGCCGGAGGAGGCAGCTGGGGACATCGAGGGAGCGCAGGGAGAGGTGATGTATCTAGCGGCATCCTGAGTGTTGCTCGGGGTTACCGCTTCCAACATAGGAATTTAACCCCGAGCCACACTCGGGATGCCGCAGGGGGGGGGGGGATTGACTGTTTTCAGCAAAGAATTTTCTGAATGAATAGACCGCCAGGGAGGTTAATTAAGCAAAAGAATTGGCAAATTTTCGCTGAATAACAAAATTCATATTAAGAGTTGAAAAATAAAATACTTATGTTTACAACTTAAAAGCACCGGAACCATGAAGTCAGCAAAACTACAATTTTAATATAATATTCACATTGTGCAAATTTTTCCATGCCAAGTATCAGTAAACTTTATCTTGAAAGTGTTCTAGAATGCCTTTAAAACAGCAGCTTCTATTAAACCACAGCTAACCCAGTGGTGTGTTTTTTTTTTGTTTTTTTTTGGCTGAAGTTTTCAACTACACCAATAGAAGTATATGAGGCAATTTCACAGCATTGTAAAAATCCTGACGACAGCACATGAACCAGAAAAACAATACTTTTTTGTAGGCGATGATGTTCAGTTGAGATTCCTTGGAGTTCAAGTACATACAACGTGTTACTGTTCTTCGTAAAGGAGATGGAATCAGGGGGGTAGAAACCGAAAAAAATGCTTCATGTAAATGACACATTTGACTATGAAAATTTACATCAATTTGCTTTACAAAGTGACATGGTTGATTTACGTGTAAAATACAGCTTTTTGAAGTTTAAAAAATGCTATGAGAGTATGGAAAATAAAATATAATTTAAAACATGTCTTTATTTTTTAATATTTTTGTCACAAAGTGCCGAGCTTCCTCACAGTCAGTAACCTCCTGTTTCTTTAAGAATCATTAGTATGAGATATTTTCTTCCATAAAAGAGCTTTCAAATTGTTTAAAATTAATGAATGTTCCATTTCCATGTGCTTGGTTGCGGCCTTCAAGGCGATGCATGAATAAAGCTGCTTTTCAAGCTCTTCCCGGATTTCGGAAGGAGTGCCGCGCAGTAGATAGTCCTTGACCAGAAAGCAGACTTTTGCCAGATTTGGTTGAGTTATGTCGGCCGTACACCTCTTTGTAGTTTGCTCGCACAATGTACGACAGTCAGCACCGTAAACACAGTCAGCGTCGGTCTCACATGGCCTGTCCTTGACTAAATCCTTCAGGCTCATTTCTGGAACAATTTTCCTCATGTCCACCACTTTCAAGTCGTATTTATTGTTATAACCAAAGTTGTTGGCACTTACATCACACATGAGAAAGTTCCCATAGGGTCCATGAAAAACGTCTTCCACGAATTCCAGAAGACCTATAACGATCTTGGCCTTCCTTGGCCAAGACGGCGTGAACCACTGGTCCATGCGTTTTCTGAGGCCTACAGGAAGAAATACTTCGATGATCCAAGGCAGGCTTATTCCATACAGATACGTGTATGGCACTCGCTCGGTTATGTAAAGATCCCCACAAAACCCCAGCAGTTTTGGGGTGTGCTCTTTATCCTGTAGGATCACCATCAACAAGAACTCGTTTAGCTGTAACAGAGCCCAGGCTGACTTGGCCTCTGGAAGGGACACGTGGCCATCTTTGTTTGCATCTGCTGCATTCAGGAGAAGATTTACTAGTTCTTGGAGATTGCCTTGGTCACCCAGTTTAGTCTAGAACAAATGAAATAAAATGTAGTCATTTAACAAGCTTACAGATAAATTTAGTTAAAAAGCCACCATCCGATTGCTTTTATTTTTACTCTCTAAATGCAATGGATTTGTCAATAATATGCTTAGCAAGATCCACCCATCATTTCTCGTAAGAAATCTATAACCAGAATAAAGTTTATTCTGCGAGTATAAAGTTCTCTGAATGGTTGGGTTTCTACAACTCTCCCTGGACTGCTATGCAAGGAATGCAAACAAACAGAGGCAGCATGCACCCTCTCCAACGTCTCCGGAATTTCTATAGGCTTTGTGCCATTATGGAACATATTTTTTAGCCAGTGTATGAGTGAGGAATGGATTGAACCCACTGGCTAAAACATACACTCTTGTTTTGCAAAGATTCCTGGCCATTAAAAGTAAGTACTATAAACATCACCTGATGATTCCGTCACTTTCTACAAAACAATTTAACACAGACATCTCTAGATAACAGCAGCTCTGGCACAACATCCTTTAGAATAAGTAGTTGAAACAGTATAAACAAAACCTTTTGCTTATTTTTTCTAAACACATTGACGTTGAGTGTTGATTTACAATTCGTTAATTCTTGTCCCAAACCAGCACTTACTCTGTCCAGTCGCGGAAAGTGTTTTTAAATCCTTCACTACCAAGATCGACTTAACTCGATTTGCACAAGCCCCTACAGAGGCCCGAGAGAGTCAAGTGGATCTGGTCTTATTCAAGAGCAATGCAAATGGGATTTCATTTATTGTAAACCAGATAAATTTCCGTATGGGCTGGGCTCCAGATTGTGCTCCTAAAGTCCTAGCATGTCGGACATTACAGCCCAACTGCTAGGATGGTTTGAAAAGCTGGGACATCCCTTTGTCCCCCAAAGACAAAGCAGACCCTGCTGGACTGCAGAATATTTTGGCCAACAGAAGGAGCCATCTGCCTGTGAAACAGTATGGAAATGTGCTGTGGGGATTTTACAGCACAATTATATAGTATGGCTACTATAAAGTGGTTTTCCATAAAACCACTTGTTCCTGACAGTGTTTTATGGAAAACCACCAAGGAGTGAAGTGGCTGAGAGTTGTCTTTTTCTCTGTATGCAGATATACTACATAAGAGTTGTGTGTACAGTTTGTATCTTATTTCTTTCGCTTGGAATTGCTGACGAATAGTTTTGTTTTTTGTAAAGGATCGAGTTGTTAAAAATACAGCATGTAAACATCTTAATTATTTCAAGAACATCTTTTTCAGCTTGTAGCTGCTGAACTGTGTGGGAACCTGCGCTCACAAATTACAGGGGTCTTCAAATTTAACAGACTTACGTATTTTACATTTTTGGGGGGTAAAACGGTCTCTATAACATTCTTCCCATCCAAATATTTTATTCGGGCAGACCAATTACAAATATTTCTAAAACATAAAGGATATAAAATCAGGAAGATGGTAAAAAATACAAATGCACCTGGAAGAATCAGTACAGCCTCCAATCCGGTCAGACATTCCACGTTATATGGCAATCTTGGCCTCCTTCTTAAATTTCCCTACTGCTCTTGATTTCTCTACAAACATCAACCTTGGTGTTGCCAATGGTTTGAAGTTTCTCCCAGTAAAAGCTGGTATGAGATATTTAATGTTGTTTTTAGTCTGCTGGAATTGAGCACCCATTGGAATTTCATGGAATGGTGATTTATTGTGTATGGAGTCTGGTCACAATTCAGCTCTCTGGCTATTAAAACTAGAACTCCCACAACTCTTGGCAAGGATTACCCATTGGAATTTCAAGGGCTACTTGTTCTATTTTGTACTGACCATGACTGTCCCATAAGTCAGACCTCCAGCTGTTGCAGAATAATAACTCCAATATTATTTATTTATTTATAAAAGGATTTTACCAGGAAGGATACATTGAGATTTCTCTCGTTTTCAAGTATGTCCTGGGTTCAAGAACAGTGAAGTGTTATCTTATCAGCTTTAATGCAGGCAAAACTTCCCAAGAGTTATAGCACTACAGCTGTGGATCTATCTACCCTTTATGCTGGCCGAATATTAGATAGTTCGTCTTCCAAAGCCTTGACACAGATCTGATCTAAAACCAGCAGAATCAGACTTCATGATAATTGCTCAGAGAGATCAGTATATTGTGACAGTCCCTACAGCAGGAGACATAATGGCAGAAGAATGGGTTCCTCGTTAATAACCCGATAGACTTCTAATAATATAATGTATTTACATGAAAAAAAAGGTTACCATGCTAAATTCAATTCATTATGGTATGGAAAGTGAAGGGGAGCATTAACTTACTTTGACCAGGCTGTACACCATCTCCTTGAACTTCTGCACGGTTGTACCCCTCGTTGGTTTGTCAAACAGGACAATCTCTTTCCTTGGTTCTAGTTCAGCACCAAAATCAAGTCGAAGGGCGTCTTCCATCTGACATTTTATTACACCTTCCAGGTTTCCCCAGATTCCTAAGTACAACTAAAATAATGAGGTGTTGTAATTATCAGTTTGACTGGAAAACAATATA
Organism: Leptobrachium leishanense; assembly: GCA_009667805.1. Classification (NCBI taxonomy): domain Eukaryota; kingdom Metazoa; phylum Chordata; class Amphibia; order Anura; family Megophryidae; genus Leptobrachium; species Leptobrachium leishanense. Next base: position 52,469,754 of record CM019070.1, on the reverse strand, counting down.
TTTATTTATTTATTTATTTATAAAGGATTTTACCAGGAAGGATACATTGAGATTTCTCTCGTTTTCAAGTATATCCTGGGTTCAAGTAATATATATCTTTTATTAACCTACTAGCACTATAATAAATAAGACCAGAGACTGGTTTCCTAGAAAATGTTAATTTGTGGGACCTTCTTGTCACTGAGCCAAGCCACCTTACCCATGGATATACAACTGAATGAGGGAAAAGGTACACTGTCCAAACAATACAACACCTGAAATGGTCATCTTTAATACCCATGTATAATGTCCAACATTGACAAAACGAGGACTATTGTAGACAACTACCACCTGGTAGTAACTCTTCCATTCAGGTGTCCTTCAAGGAAGAGGACTTCAATAATCAAGCAGTTTCCACACGTTCTACGCCTCTGTCATCAATTGTTTACTTAGGGTTTAATTACTGAGCACGTTTCAGATTCCAGCAGACAACGAAACAAATTGTACATACAATCAGCACCACGGCAGCAAAACAGACACATTTATCTCATCGTACTTTTATTGACCAATGATGTGATCATTATGTTTTTCATATATAGGTCGTCACTGATGTGTTCATCACTAGGTAACCAAGTTCAATGTTTTAAACGCTGGATGCAACACCATTGATTTGCAATAAACAGCTATATTGTGTGTTTAATGAGCAATATAGAGGTATGAAAAAATATACACTAGCGCTGGGGAGAGAAAATAAGTATCCAAAAACAGGAAACCATAATCCTTGCAGATACCAAAGCATAGTTGGCAGGAGGGGAAGGGTGGGGGGTGAATGGCTATTCTTGGCATACTTTGGACACAATAGGATGATCCAAAAAATACTTCTGGCAAGAGCTTCTAAAAAGCAATAGAATTTTCTTTTACAAAGTGTAGAATACTAAGCCATTCATTCACTTGGCCGTCTCCTGCGGCAACACATTAATTGTGCCACAGAAATTCCAAAGTGCTGTCTTAATGTGATTAAACAATAATAAATTATCTATGCGAAAAGCGTCAACACGCCCATTGATTCAGCATGCAGTGGAGACTGCACGGAGAGTACATAGCATGGGGGGGGGATAACACTATTCCATCCAACAAAAAGGTTGCAATTTGGACAGTTACACTAAGGTGCGCATCGAGGGAACATTTATTAGAGACAAGGTAAGAATTTGCTTAGCTAAATTTAACGTAATATTAATTATATAAGGGGTACAGTCATTTTTTATTTTCTGGATCATGAACCAAATTAATATATCAAGTCGCCTAATCAAAGCTACATCTACAAGTTGCCAAAATTTGGAAGATTGCTGCTTATTGACAGGTCATATCTCAATTTTGACACCCAGTCATAGCATTTTAGGAGAAGGGGTATATGTTCCAACTAGGGCCTGGCGATATCCTCGATTTAAATCGAGGTCGAATGGGATTTCACCCTTGTGAAAGTCGAGGACGCTGAATTTGTAAATTGGTAGAGAGTCCTTGCGAGCATCAGCAGAAAGCAGCCAGCAGGTTTAGCAGGTGCCGAGTCCTTGATTTTCACTAGAGTAAACCTGCAGTCAAACGATTAAAATCGGGCTACATTGATGCCAACGCCCAGCCCTAGTTCCAGCCACCATGACTACTTCATAAAGTTTAACAGGTTATGGTGCCTAGTTCTCCGCTGATATCCTTCACAGGTGAAAGTATGCTCTAAACCAGTGGTTCCCAAACGCGGTCCTCAAGTACCACCAACATGTCTGAAGTCCAGCACAGGTGATATGATTTGCTGCTTAGTGATTGCAGGATTCAGTCTTCATATCCCCAAGGCAATCCTCAAAACCTGGCCTGTTAAGGGTACTTGAGGACCGCGTTTGGGAACCACTGCTCTAAACCATTACCTGTGCTCTCAATAGTGCATCTCCGACTTATCCCTGGGTGTACATGGACATGACCAAATTCATATACGGTGTATACAACTAAAGTTTGTCTTCAGCTTATTATACAAAACAGAAACCTCTTAATTCCTCTTCACACCCAGAAATTTGATCTATTTTTCGTTACAGCAGACGAGGATATTTTACCTGGTTGTTGGGTTTTCTAGATAAACATTTTCCAAAATAAAGCGTCTCTTTAGCACAAAGTCCCTCGCAGGCGGATCCATCAATAATCCCTTTCCTATATTTATCACACTAAGGAGAGGAAAGAAACACGTAATTAGCCGCTTAATGGTTCATACAATCAAAGGCTACTTCATTAATCAGGACCGAAGCAATATTACACGTCTCTAGGTAGAACAAATTAAATATTCAGGACACCATGTTAATAGCCCAAGGGAAAAGTGTACTGAAAATTGCAATGAGTGTGTGAGATATATCCATCTATCTTCATCCTCTTATTAGAATAAATATGGGGGGATCAACTATTAAATAGAACTTAATGGTCAGATATCAAGTCCATCTCAGCAAAAAGTAACTCTTGTTGCCAACTGGATAACAAAAAAACAAAAACAAAAAAAACAAACATCCTGAACTTTAAGGGCAAAAATGGAACAATAAGGTGGAGTTTTTAACTTATCCAACTGAACGCTCTGTACATGTAAGGGAGCAGCAGCTACAAAGCCACCAAGATAGTTGCAATTTGTAACAAAGCAAAGCAGCAAAGAATTATTTTATGGTTTTATGGTAGAGCCTTGGCTTACAGAATCTGACTTTAGTTGCCCAAACCTAACATGTGTCCTTGAAGCATTCTTATGGTAGAAGGCAAGGTGATGTGTCTTTTAGGCCGGTATGTTGTTGCCACTCAGTAGGATTAGGAGCGCTTTTGGTCGTGGTCAAGGGCAGAGTTACTCAAAGATGGCTGTCTAGAGGTTTTAAAGCTTCATCTCCCATGATACTCTGCCCCAATGGCAACAGAGCCTTGTGGACAATTTCATTCAAACATCTCTGGAGAGTCAATGTTGAGCACTTCTGATCAAGGGTACACAGAATTTGTGCAACCCATGGCCGAATATCACAAGACTTTAAAGCATACAGTACTCAAAGATTGGCACCCTATAAGCTTGATCTCCCATCATAAAACCCTATCCACTCAACCCAACGATCGTTCCTAACTGGAATCGGCTTGTCACTGCAAACCGTGCTTTTTTCATGCAGGGCTCTTGCGAACATGGGGACCTTTAAACATTAAATAATGATCGTAATTAAATAAAGAAATAAAGTTTCTGCTTTTGAATCTAACCTTTTAAATATATGTGCTTTATTGTACGCAGCTTCCTTTATTTTTGTTGTTGTCCCCCTCTCCCCTGTACATTGTTTGACTCTTGAACGATGCATTATGTTAAAAAACATTTCCTATATGCTTACACCAGGATGTTTATGTTTAAAAGAAACTTTCCGGGTCACCCTAGGACTAAAATGCCTTCTGTGGAAAGTTTCTTGAACGTTACAAATTACGCTCTCCAATGGATTTGAAACAATCAGCTAATTGAACGTGGCTAGTAAAGTGCATGAATTTTATAACAAAGCCCTGAGGAGATATTCAGACAGCGATTTGTTACGGTCTGCAGATCAGGGTAAGGCCCATAAACAGCTCAGGTCGAGGCCTGTGGCAATAAATGCTTCCTAACCATTTTATACACTAAAGAAAAAGGCGGTTAATAGAATTAAAATGAAACGCGGCGTACGTACAACCTCTGCGCATCAAAGACCACAAAGGAGTTTTCTGACCACAAATAAGCACTTTCACCGTCTTATTTTTTTTCCCCTTCCTTAAGTGCAATTTATCCATTGGATTTTTTCCCGACGTTGGATCAATGGCTCAGCGACTCGCAGTCGCTCCATCTTGTCAGCAGAGACATTAGATACAATGTAATGCTATATCACAATACATCAAAGTGGGGATGAAACACAAAGTGCAATGATAAACGTGCCGCTGCAAAATTCTACAGCCTCTCATTGTAGAACCCTAAACAACGTCGTGCAAGAGAATCCTGGCGAGGCGCAATACTCCGGTTTTATCATAATTATTTTTTTTTAATCACAATGAAGCCAGGCACTCAAAGAAAAAAGGGGGCAACTTAATTTGGAGGCGAACAACGTTTCAACTGTTCAGCAGACTCTCAGGCTAAAAAAGGATGAACACTTTTGTCATAGAAATGCTGTTGCATTATGCAAGTTTGTCTTCTATATAAAAAAAATATTATATATATATATATATATATATATATATACACATATACATAGAAAATGTCGGCAGATAAGAACCTTTCGGCCCATCTAGTCTGCCCAATTACATGGATACTTTACCTGGATTTATCTTTTGTTTAGGATAGCCTTATGCCTATCCCATGCCTGCTTAAATTCAATTACTGTTTTGGCCTCTACCACTTCAACTGGAAGACTGTTCCATGTATCCACCACCCTCTCAGTAAAATAATGCTTCCTGATGTTACTTTTAAACCTTTGCCCCTCTAATCTAAGACTATGTCCTCTTGTTTTGCTACTTTGTTTCCTTTTAAATATACTCCCTTCCTCTACCTTGTGGATTCCCTTTACATATTTAAAGGTTTCTATCATATCTCCTCTGTCTCGTCTTTTTTCCAAGCTGTACATGTTAAGATCATTAAGCCATTCCTGGTAACTTTTCTCCTTCAAGCCGTACACCATTTTAGTAGCCCTTCTCTGAACTCTCTCTAAGAGAATATATATACACACAACCTGTTTATTAAAATTAATATACTATATTACACATGTTTAGATGACACCAAATGTCATGATTCTCTTTTACTGTAACAGTTAAAGTGCATTGGTCTGAACTGGAAACAAAAAGTGCAGGAATCGTAGAAGGTTATTCAATAATTTCATACACAACGTATTAGAGCATGTCAAAGAATGGAATACGGTACTTACTATGGTCGCCTTGCAATCATGCCCCCTACAGAGCTCCGTGTATGAGTTGTACCGAACATAAATTACCCAGCTGCCAATAAATACAGCCAGCCATGATAAAAAGAGATATTTAATCCGCATATATGACAAGCGAGCCTGCAGAGAGATGAAAAATAATTGGGTTATACCGAGTATCACATTGAAAGAACAACTTGTTTTAAAACACATAATAAAGCCACTAGAACTTCCAGCTTTGCCATTTTCCCCCATCTTGGCTATTTTGGTATGTTATTTGCATTTTCCTTTTACGCCAATAAACATCCAAGTGGGTCAACATTACAGAGGGATAAGACAAGTCCTACATGAAGAGGTCAGGTTTAATTTTTTTTAAAATAATAATAACCATGCTCTTTTTTTCTTTAACGATGTAAACTTGAACTCGATTAACAAGGTTCCAGGCTTAGATAGTCCCCGGACTGAGGGTCTCTGCAGGCCTGCATTGGTGGCATGTTGACAGCGAGATACTAAAACGACACCTTGTGGACTCCTCTAAAAAGGACTCAGAAAAACCATCTAATCTGGACACTTCTAAATTAGTCAGCTCTTTGTCGTTTTCGGAAGGGTTTCCTGGGAACAATAGAAAATTTTCAGGAGCAGTAGAACTGGAGCGGTTTCGGAGTTGATTGAGTGTCGTTTATATATAGTCGTTTTTAGGTGCATCCATAAGGTGGCGACTTTACCATAGGATACCCTTTCTGGTAAACCACGGCTGCCAAACTCTGGTCCCCCAGAGGGTTCTCAACTACAATTTCCATGCTAAAATTCTGGTCATCTATTGCAATCCAAAGAATCCAAGGCATTATAGGGAATCGACATCTGGAGGTGCTGGATTTTGATATCACTGCTGTAAGGCCCCGTTCACACTGTGCGATTTATCACGCGGATCTTGCCGCGAAATCGTGGCAAAATCCACGCGATGTCGCATCTCCAATGCATTTCAATGGAACTGTTCACATCTTGCCGCGCGTCGCGGTAGCATGTCGCTGGTACATGACACCTTTTTTTGCGATTTCCATTGGTGGTGTTTTGCAAAATCGCGATGTGGCGTAACGTCACAAATATGAAAATCGCGTGGAAAAATGCACGATTTTCAAATCGCACAGTGTGAACGGGGCCTGTAACAGACAATGCCACTTTAAACTTTACAGCAGGAGACCTGGTCTGTGATTACGTGATGGAATTTCCTTGCAGTAGAAGAAAATGCAGCAAGGAGGACCTGGGACAGAGTCCCGATATGTTTAGTCTCAGAGCTCGAGCCTTTTTCAAGCATGATCTCTTCTACTGCATTTTCAAGGGGTTGGTGTCCCAGAGTCAGGATGAACCCATTCCCTTTTTTGTTTTGTTTATAAATGGAGAGCAGCTCCATCAATTTTTGTTTCTTTTTCTACGTCTCCAATTACATGCAGTGGTTGAAAAAAAAAAGAAAAAAAAAAAGCACATTCTAGTGATTTTTACACTTTCCTCGGTTCAGCCCAACATGACAAAACAAGCATTTGCTGAATTTGCATCCATTTATTTCCCACCTTTAGCAAGTAATTCATTTTTAAATAGAGTCTCAGGATTTCAATCTCCCGACTTAAACTCCCTGGCGGTCTATTTCTTCAGAAAATCCTGTGCTGAAAATGGTAATTTTTTTTTTATTGCCCCCCCTAGCGGCATCCCAAGTGTGGCTCGGGGTTAAATTCCTCTGTTGGAAGCGGTAACCCCGAGGAACACTCGGGATGCCGCTGGATCCATCACCTCTCCATGCGCTCCCTCGATGTCCCCAGCTGCCTCCTCCGGCGACCACGACCTCATTATTTCCTGGTTTCCTCCTCCCGAGAAGGAATCCAGGAAGTAGGAGGTCGCGATCGCCGGAGGAAACTGCAGAGATCATCGAGGGAGCACAGGGAGAGGTGATGTATATACAGCCCTAGTGTGTCTCGGGGTTACCGCTCTCAGCAGTGAAATTTAACCCCGAGACACACTCGGGAAAACCGCCAGGGACGTTAAACACTTGGGAGGCAGAAATACGCAGACTTTTCCTTTAAATAGGAATAACTTGCTAAATGTAGGAAAGTAAATAATGGATGGAAATCAAGAAAATGTTTTATTATGCTAAACTGATTCAGGTGTAGAATTCAATATTGATAATCAAGTAGTGATGTTAAAGGGACACTCTAGGCAACATGACCACCTAAGCTATTTTAGGCTAAGGTCAGACGAAAGCATTTTTAACGTGCGTTTAACCGCACAAAATCACGGCCATGCTAGCAGCAAATGACGTCCAATGCCGGGGAACATACGACGAACGGCCACACGAAAGTTCGTCCGTGCAACGCAAGTGGCAAACGAACGCATTTTTTCGAGAACGTCAAACCGCTACTACTGACGTACAGAGTGCGCTGCGGCCGCATAGTGGCGTGTTTGCGTGATTAGGAGACGTCAGACGCTGCACACGTCCGGCCAACATAACGTCCAGACGCAAAAAGAGTTTTATTGATGATCCGTACAAAATCACGGACGAAAATGCGCATCGTATGACCGCTATCGCGTATTCCGTGAAAAAATACGTCCATTCGTTCGAACGCACTTTTTCACGGACAACGTGAAAAATGCGTTCGTCTGACCCTAGCCTTAGGTGGTCATGATGCCCGGAGTATTCCCTTGCCTGTCCCCCCTCCCTCCGCTCAGCCGATCTTCAGGAAAGGCTGAAAACAGCTGAGAGAGGCGGAGGAGTTTACTCCGCCCTCCCAGCTGTCAGTCAGCAGAGCGGGATTCATATTTCCCGCTTCTGCCGACTTTTGCCGAGTAGGAGACGTCATCGCTCTTTCAGCGCAATGACGTCTCCAACTGACCGCAGAAGCTGGCGGCTCCCTTTGAGGGTTAGTGTTGCGCGCATCCTCTTGCGTGCAACACTAATCCTCAGAGGGAGCCGGGAGGAAGCCTGCCGATTGGCTGGCTTACGTGAGAGGCGCGCGTGCGCGCTTCTCACGTAAACCAGAAGCTAAGAAGCAAGAAGAAGGACGGGAGCGGAAGAGGAGGGAGGTGAGTATATATATATAAAAAAAAAAAAGACGCCGCTGGAAAGAAGAGGATTTTAGGGTAAGTACTACAGTTACAAAAAATAAATAAATAAAGATTAAGGGAATAGGGATAGGTTAGGATAAAAAAACCGTGGGTGATTTTTTTGAGTAGAGTGTCCCTTTAAGGATGATCAATGTCTCAGAACCAAAACATTAAGCTATACAATGCTGTAAAATTCAATAAATTTGGGGGCTCGAAGACATTAATGACCTGCTCTTTTCACATGGTTAGATTAGCATTACTGAAATAAAAAACGTTTTCAGGGGCCATGCAGACACCGTTTCTGTAGGGTTTTACGAATGGCTCCAAGTCCCTCGAGATCTTGTAATTTCCAAAACAAATTGCTTGGAGAATCATGATTTTTTTAAATGCGCTGAAGTGGGGCCTAAACTTCCTTTCTGCTCAGCACACCGGTGACAACATTTGAATATATTTATACAGTATTTTACCAGGAAGGATACATTGAGATTTCTCTCCGTTTCAAGTATGTCCTGGGTTCAAGAACTTTTTTAAATTTCTGTACCTACTGTAAAAATGCAATAAATGCAAGATATTAAAAACAAAACAAATATATAGATTAACACAGAAAATAAATATGCGGGAAATATATTCACCATGTTAGATGTTTACAGGTGCATTCTGTATTGATGGATGTTAATAAAGATCTTTTAAGTGACTGGGGGGAAGATTTGATGGCGTCTGGGAGATTATTCCATAACTGCGGTGCACTGTAGGAAAATGAGGATCGAGTCACGTTCTTTTTTGTATTGTGGTATTACAAGTAAGGTGCAGGTCCTGGATCTGAGGTTATAGGATGAGGGAACTGCTGGGGGAAGCAGTCTATTCAGGTAGGATGGTATCTTCCCAGAAAAGCTCTTAAACACCAGGTTGGAAAGGTGAAGGGTGCGTCTGGATTCCAGCGATGGCCAGTTTAGCTCTTTTAACATGTCACAATGGTGGGTCTAGTAGTTACATTGTAGCGCAAAGCAGCAGAATGAGTTATACAATGTAGTAAGTTTATGAAGGTGTGTTTGCGGGGCAGCTGCATACACTACATCTCCGTATTCAATAGCCGGCATAAGCATTTGTTGTACAATTTGCTTTCTTACCGCAGGGCTCAGGCAGGATTTGTTTCTGTACAGGGCACCTAGTTTGGGGTAAAGTTTAGAGTTTATTGATGGGTAGGGGGAAAGATTTGGGTCTAACCACATACCTAGATATTGGAGAGAAATGACTGTGGTCAGCGTGCCATTTGATTTTGTCATGACGCATAGATTCTTCATTCGCCAATAAGGTGCAAAACTTGCACTACCTGTTTGTCATAGCAGTAAAGTGACAGCATATCCAGAGAGTTGGCCTAATTTGATGTTAAAGTTAAAAAAAAGTGTCCTATCAGCCGTTTAGGAGATTATCCAAGGCCGTCACGGATATAGCCATTCTTTAAATCAGATACTTAAGACGCAGCCATCTTTTAATTGAATGTAATGGATGAATGAAGCCCCAGGTTGACACCACTGTCAAGGGAATATTCCAAAATAATGTAGCAGATCTTGATTAAATCACATCCACTGCAATGTTACCATTTATTCCACAATAATCAACAAAGTAGCCAAGGGCACACAGGTGCTTGGATGGATTAATAAAATGTCTATTACAAGCTGTGAATCAAACTAATGTTCATTGACCTGTGATTGAACGTCTTAAATTTGAAATTGTGGGGAAGGGTTGGGGGGGGGGGGGTGCTATCAAGTACATTGTAACTAGAAAAGCAATTCCTTCTCTGAGGGCATTTCATCAGCGTCTTTTCCAGATGGAGGCTCTTTATTTTGAAAAAGTAGTGTTTAGGATGATGCATTGCAATGTGTATTTCTTATATTAAAGTCTTGGCGTCACGTAACACTGCAGTAAAAAGAAGACACTGGTCGAGTCCGGGAAGTACCGGCACCGTTGAAAGGCTCCCTTACCATTAAAAGACGTTGTCTTAGTGTTCACGCCTTAGATCAGTGATGTTACGGCAACGGCGGTCGCTCTACGGCTGATGGCACAGAGGCATCGGTCCTGCAGAAGAAAAAAAATGATATGTAAGATATATGAAAAGATTTTAAACAAGGCAATCAAACCAATGGCAATGCTACATATCTGTAATCCGTGTCTATAGTGGCTAAAGGAAATGCATGCAGGCAGGTTTAATTAATCCCTTGATAGAATTAGAATGTAATACAGTTAAGCCATCTTTACATTGCAGAGCGACATTACCGGGAGGACAAAATGCTACAGGCAGCGTGGGATAAAATAAGGTCCAACTAGCTCCAGAAGACTCCGGTGTCATTATGAAGGCAACACACAATTTAATACCCATACGGGAGGCAGCTCTAGTGTTTGTGAGACCACAGGCAAAGCTCAAAAGTCAGTCAATAACACACAAAATGGAAACAATTTTTTTTTAAAAAAAAAAATAATGAATTAACTTGATACGTTCGAATTATCAAATGCGACTTCGCACCCTTGGTAGACAGACGTATGTGAATGCAGGAGTTTAACTTTTCACAATGTCAACATTCAGTCGGATGCCCTATGCACATTCTACATAAATTCCATCTCTTGAGGCTACTGCCAATGTTGCCTACTTGTAGCGCTGCCCCTGCTCATAAACCATGGCAAACCTGCATGCGCAAACTAAAATGAGATGGTGCAATGGGGCTTCAGGGGGGTCCTAACAAGGACACAGCTGAAGCTTCTTTCCCAAAGCACGAAGCTGTCCCGCACGGAACATCAAGTGTGATTATAGGCTAGCTGTACCTAAAACCAGAGACAGAACTTTATGTAAAGATGAAAGAATACAAAGAAATATAGAGTGTTGAATAACCAAGTAATAACACACCGATTAACAGTAAAATGGTGCATATTGCCCAAGTGGTTACATCAGTTAGTATTGGAATAAAGAAAACACAGTTCAAAAGCAAGTAGTGAAACTGGGCTCTGTTACGGAAGGTGAATCTTTTAGAACAAAAAAAAGTTTAATATCTTAATGGCATGTCATACACGCTCAATGCAATATCAGAAAAGACCAAACATCCAAGATAACCATGAGAAATTGTCCTGAGAAGTAAAATTGGATCTACTTAGCATATTTCTTTACGCAATTCTGCCTGAGAAAAGTAATCCAGATCTTTTAATACTAGGATGGATTAACAAAAAAAAACAAACAAAAAACCTGCAGTGTCAATATTTCACTTAGAATCAAGTACTTGTGAATTAATTTTGCAAGTTATTTCGGTGCCTTGTGTGCAGTCAAGCCGGTTGGATCAGACCCTGCTGAGATTCCCACATACATCACAATCATGACACAGACACTTGAATGAGGGGGAAAAAAATGAAAAAACAAAATATCAGAATAAAGAAATCTTTTTAGGAGGTCACCAAATATCATAAAATCCGAATTGTACCATCTCGTGTAATCACACAATGAATCGTTGGCCAATACTCCTGTATCAGCAGATGTTTTAGCAGCTTTTTGGCATTTTCAACAAGTTTTTATTCATTTTTAACTTGAGTTTTCCATCCTGTGATCACCTATTCTTTGTTCACATGTAATGCGCGGACACATTGCCAAGGACTGCTTTAGTTTGTGTACACAAGTGGATTTGTATAAATTACTAATAATCCCTGGATCAAGAGAGGATTATCCTCTAAACCAGAAATGCAAACAGGACAGGTTGTGGGCATGCTACAGGTTATGTAGGAGACCTGTCCATTGCCAGAAGTGGAAACTCCTGTAATGTATTCAGACACCAAGCGCTGCATGGCAAGAACTGAGCAAGAGCGGTGACGGTTGACCCAAATGACAAGTTGCTATTGTTTGCTCTCAGTGTTTTCATTCTATTTGTTTAGACTTATTTGCATATACGTCTTCCAAGAGGTTTCCAAAGTGCAGCCCGTGTTTATTGGGCCTATAGGATTATCTGTTAAACTTCCCTGACAAAGCCCAATGAGGCCAAACGATAACCGCCAAACTGCCGTCCATTGTTCTTCCAAATGTTTGTTTTTTTAAACATAGTTTATTGAATGCACATCATATCAAAGTATATCACTTGTATACAAACATCACCCTGCCTTAGTATAATGATTCATACTATCTTACAAAAGGCACAACATAAGCATTTTTTCTTTTTTAACATCACTAAAGAAAGAGCATAAAGAGAGAGAAAGAAAAAAAAAAAAAGGGAGAAAGAGGCTCAGCCCAAGCCAGATAACAAAAATAACCCACATCTAAATATATAATATATATACATCCGTATACACATCTATAATATTATAGACATATGTATAAATACAACCCAAAACAGAAAAATAGGCAAAATAAAAAATATAAACCCGCTACAGTCCTGACTCCAGCCGTGGACCCCAGGTTTTATTATACAAAGGTAATGTAAAGTGGACCAACGCAGTCAGCTCGTCCATAACCCGGGTATCCCTAATTTTAGCATAAGACTTTAGCCATCTTTGGTACTTGTGGCGGTCGCCAAACCTCTGCCACCGCTCGTCTAGCAGCCAATGTGATTTTGGCCATTAACCTATTCTCATGAAAGGTAAACCCTGTGACCGGTCTGGAGAGCAGGAATGTCCAAGGGTCCATAGGAACAGATTTATGCAATATTGACTGCAGCAAATGCCGTATTTCCCTCCAATATGATACCATAAACGGACAGGTCCACCACATATGAAAATAAGAACCGCGCATATCACATAACCTCCAACATATCTGGGATATTTGGGTTCATATGCGCTATTTTATCCGGGGTAACATACCATCGCATAATAGTCTTAATTGACTGTTCTTGTAAGGAGGCACATACAGACACCGAGCATGACCTGTCCCATATATCCAGCCAGTCCTCTGGGTCCAATGTTTCGCCTATATCTTTTTCCCATGCACGAATATATGATAATTCTCTCCAGTCCAGCAACGATGTCAATTCTCTATATATAATAGATATTAGTCCCTTCGGATATGTGCGATTCTTACAAAGGCGCTCATAAAATGTTGGATTAGACACAGCTGCTGCTTGGACATGGGGGCACGTAGCAAAAGATTGTAATTGCCGCAGATGCAAGAATGATAGCCCTCTCACTTCTGATCTAGTAGCCATTTCGTCTATAGAGATTAGTGACCCATTGGGGTAAAGTTGGTATAGTCTGCACACACCTAGGTCCAGAAAGTGCCGAAGCGGTCCTATAGTAAGACCCGGCACAAATTCCTTATTACCAAAAATTGGGGTTAATGGGGATAGAAAGGAGGTTAAATTGCATTTCTCTGCTAACTTATACCAGATGCGAAGAGAATTCTTAATCGCAGGACAGGCTGTACATAACAATGGGCGGTGTTCCCGACCTATCCATAACCATTGATCGAGAGCATTGGGCCTCATAAGGCCCGACTCCAAGTCCACCCATCTTCGAGAGCCTCTCAGGGAATGCCATGCTACAATTTGGGCCAGTTGGGTGGCATAATAATATGAAAGGAGTGAGGGCAACCTTAGCCCACCCAATGCTCTCGAGCAAGAGTGTATGTCTCGCCACCCGACGGCGCCTCCCGGCCCATACAAACTGGTCTATTGCACACTGTAACATATCGAATTCAGTAATAAGGAGAGGAATAGGTAAAGTTTGGAAAAAATATAACAACCGAGGAAGCACATTCATTTTGATGCAATTAACCCGCCCTATCCACGAAATACTGTGTTTATCCCAGACTCCAGGTCCTTTTTTATATTCTTTATTAATCTGGGGTAATTTGCATTATACAGTTTATTTGGGCATGTTGGTAGACGTATTCCTAAATATTTAATTTCTGACTCAGCCATTTGTATCGGAGTAGAGGCAGTGATATCAGACAATACGGACGCGGGAAGCGCCACTGGTATAGCTTCCGACTTCCCCACATTGATTCTATATCCAGATATCTCTGAGAACTCCTGCAATCTTTCCATTACCCTTGGAACAGACTTCTGGGGGTTCGTCAGAGACACAAATGTTGTTTTGGCTTGTTTATCCATGCCCAGTGCTTCAATAAGTAGAAAGAGCAACCCAGACATTGATTATTCTTTACTCGCCGCACTATGAAAGGATTAAACCACACCTACCCGACAAAGCCCAACAAGATTTGCCAAGCGGTTAGGAATTTTTGTTTTCATTTCTTTATCCATGGCCTGTTTCCTTAGGTGTAACGAGTAATGCATACGTTGATTAGCCTTTACTCACTTTGCCTGGAGGGGCATAAGCTACGTCTACATGAGGAGGCCAATGAGAACCAAAGTGACTGGTATACTGTATCTTTCGAACAGAGGATACGTTCCATGCAGGTTGGCTGTGGAATCCCGCTTTGGGTAGTATCAGAATGATATGCCTATGACATAGCCTTGCTCTGCAATGGCACCACCAACACTCATTTTGGTTTGCCTAACAAGCCATGCAAATGCCCAGAACGCAAACTCTTCATCAGGGCATAAAAGTCACCTATAGCCAATGGGAGTTGAATTTCAACACGTGTCTGAGAATCCCATATCCAAAAATCCTGAATGTTCCAAAGTACAGAAACATTTTGAGTGACAACCCAAGTGGAAAACTCTACACCTGTAGTCATGTGGCGAGTGGACAGAATTATGTGTCAAAATATTTCCAGGCTATATGAAACACATTTCTTCTTTAGACTTCGGTCCCATCTCCAAGAAATGTCATTATTATATGCAAATATTCCAAAATCCAAATCACTTCTGGTTCCAAGAATTTTGGATAAGGAATATTCAACCTGTACTAGGTTTGCCATGACCCTGATCGCTAAAGTGTCAATACACAAGGGCCTTTCGCTTATAGGGGACAATACCACCAAAAATGTGATGTTCTTATTTTGATTATGTTAGGTTTCTGATATCTCACGAGAGAAACAAAGCACATGTATGTTTAGCTAAGAAAATATTTTACTCTATAGGTGTCACCCATTTTGTGATCTTTTGTGTTGTAAACTGTCCTTGCCCCCCCTCCCCCGCATTATCTTTACATCACTTGCTCCTCACTGGGTAGCATTAAGCATAGAATGGAGTCTATGGATCAGGCACCGGACTCACATCATTGTATTGTGTGGGATATATTCAAAAGGACATCACCTGGGGATAGATGAGAAGTCTTTTAAGCTCCCTGTTCAATCTCATTCAGGTGACGGCTCTTATTGCGGTTAGCGTGGATCACAATAGACCTCCTGCAGTCGTATCTAAACATTCTCTCCTCCACCTCATTCGCGTAAATATTATAGAAGATAAACCAAAGCAGTAAAATAAAACGTTTGCACAGATTTTGGTAAAGGTTACATCATGGGAAAAATCCACAAAATTGGGGGGGCCCTAACTTTATTTTTCCTTTTTACATGCAATCACTTCAAACAGAAAAACCAGCAGCATGAGTTTAAGATGGTTTTATTTGTAATGCACAAGTACTGTATATACTCGCGTATAAGCCGAGTTTTTTTACTCAGATTTTGAGTCCAAAAAACGCGATTCGGCTTATACGCGAGTCAAGGACAGGGCCGGCCTCCCAGCTACTTATCACGAGGCTGGAAACGGCCGCGTGCGACGCACGGTGATGTCATCATGCTGGAGGGGGCGGCACCAGTGCAGCGTGCCGTTCCCAGCCTCGAGATATGTAGCTGGGAGGCATGCTACAGCAGCAGGCTGGCAATCCCATTCCTTGCGACATTTGGGTATATTTATTGTTGAAACCTCTCATTACTCTCACCAGCAAAGAAAAACTCCTAGCCACTTTAGCTGTTTCTCTTTGTATGGCCATTGCTGAATTATGGGGAGGAATTATTGGTGTCCCCCTACAACACCAATACCCCTGCCACCAGCCTGCATCTCCCCACTTCCACTTTTTTCAGGCCCCTTCCCTCCTGTCTTTTCAGGTCTTCTGTTGCCAAATTAATGATACCTCTGTTTGGATGTCACATATGACACATATGAATTTAAGCAGGCATGGGATAGGCATAAGGCTATCCTAAACAAAAGATAAATCCAGGTTAAGTATCCATGTAATTGGGCAGACTAGATGGGCCGAAAGGTTCTTATCTGACGACATTTTTCTATGTTTCTATGAGGTGACAGCTCAGCAACATTCCTCCCTTAACCCTTTCGCTGCTGAGGCTTTTCCCGCCTCTGTGCTGAGGTCATTTTTACCGGTTTTGCTCATCATGTTTAAACGTGTTTTTAAGGCTTATTTTAGTATATGACCCAGACATCATATATATCGTTCATTCCGTCAGACTTGGCAGATTCATAATTCATAATGTGTCATTATTATATGTATACGTCATGTCCTGTCTGTATATTATAACAAAAAATTTAATAAAATATGAATTTTCAATAATTTACAACGTGTAAAGTGTTTTTTTTTCACATTTTAACATGCAAGCAATTGCGGTTATATTTTGTATGGGTGCGCTTGTTAAAAAAAATTAGAGATGGGGTCTCGTCACATTTTTTTTTGGGGAAAATTACACGATTTTTAACAAACGCACCGCATACAAAAATCGTTAGTGCAGCATCATTGTTCACATTATAATTGAAATGGGAACAATATTGCTGCATTAACAAACCAAAAAAATATTTTTTTATTTTAAATTTTTACAAACTTTTTTTATACTCCTGTTTGGTATCGTTGGAACGGCCATGCTCTGGCCGATCCAACAATACCAAACATTAACCCCTAACTGCCACGGATCGGGAGATAGGGGGTTCCAATGAACCCTCTATCTCCACCATTGGTGGCAGTTAGGGGTTAACTCCAAGACTGGCGTCATCATGCTATGCACGATGACGCCAGTCCTCAGGGGGCATTCCCGGAAGCTTGGCCGACATCCAAGATGTCGGCCAGCTCCAGGAAAGGATCACGAACCGGCGCTTTTCAGCGCCGATTCGTGATCCGGCCCCATGGGGTTAATGCCAGGTACCATTTGGAAGGGCAGGCTGTGCCCTTCCAAATGGTGCCTGGGTTAACCCCCGCAACGCCGCCGATCGGGAGGGAGAGAGGTCCGAAGGACCTCCCCCCCTCCGCACATGCGGGGGGGGGGGGGGCGCCTGAATTAGGTGTCATCGCGCCCCCGCGATGACACCTAATTACTCCGGCGGCGGTTCCGGATGCTGGGCTGACATCGAGGATGTCAGCCCGCACTGGGGGGGCCAGCGATCGGCCGGAACCCGGCCGAACGCTGACCCCAAAGAGATGACGCGCTCAGCGCGTCCACCGCATGGAACGTGACATGCGGTTGGACGCGCTGAGCGCGTCCACCGCAGCGAAGGGGTTAAATTCTTCTACTTAGTCCCCCTCCCCCTTTTTTCTGTAGCCAGTTTCATCTTTTAAATCCTGGTCATCGATTTTGCAGTTTCACCACTGGATTCATTGCATAGGACAATACAAGTCTATTATCACTGCTAATTGTACTTTCAACCTATTCACGATGTACACTTAAAGTATACTTTCACTGAATGTTTACCATTTTAGAAGAAGAAGAAAAAACCAGTGGCTGCTGCATTTCCCACTTAGGCTTATACACGCGTCAATAAGTTTTCACAGGTTTTTTGGGAAAAAGTAGGGGGGGGGGTCGGCTTATACACGGGTCGGTTTACACCCGAGTATATACGGTAATCTAGTTATTTAAGGCTAGGGTCAGACGAACGCATTTTTCACGTTGTCCGTGAAAAAGTGCGGTCGAACGAACGTACGTAGTTTCCCCCGGAAAACGCGATAGCGGTCCTACGATGCGCCTTTTCGTCCGTGATTTTGTACGGATCGTCAATAAAACACTTTTTGTGTCTGCACGTTATGTTAGCCGGACATTAGCAGTGTCTGACGTCTCCTAATCACACACACACGCCGCCATGCGGCCGCAGCGCACTCTGTACGTCAGTAGTAGCGGTTTGACGTTCTCGAAAAAATGCGTTCGTTGGCCACTTGCGTTCCGCGGACGAACATTCGTGCGGCCGTTCGTCGTATGTTCCCCGGCATTGGACGTCATTTGCTGCTAGTACGGCCGTGATTTTGTGCGGCTAAACGCACGTTAAAACTGCGCTAGTCTGACCCAAGCCTAAGTGGTAGTGTCTGGTTAATTCTGAATTAAGTTTTTCAAAAACGGGACATCTGGTACGGTTTCGTTGGCCAGCTCTGGCACATGTATTTGAAAGTTCAAGCAATAAATGAGATCTTACAGTGTAAATGCAAAAGAACATACAATCCAGCAACAAGGGTTAAGGGTAAAAACCTTTATAAGGGAACCATTAAAATTCGGCCATCGACTCTCAATATGACTTTTACACTCTTTGGCTTTAGAACATACAACAGATCTATTCAAAGAAAGGTGAAACTCAGGAGAATTGGCAGGAGAAGTGAACAGTCTAGACCAAATAGCCGATTTGGAAAGTGAGATGAATGGGTGAATGTTTCTGGTTTGGCTATTTTGACCTAGAATTTTCACTTCTCCAAAAGTTCTCCAGAGTTTCACCTTTAGTGAATAGAGCCCATAAGTCGTTCATGTGTGCGTGGGGACAGTAGTGCTTGCAGACATGATAACCCTAAATTTCTGTATGTTCAAGTTAAAATATTGCTGAAAAAAATCATTCATTATTTGTAGGGCTGAAACAACTAATCGATTATTAAAATAGTTGTCAACTATTTTAATCAGCGTCGATTAATCGTCCTGTGTACAGCACACACTGTTTAGAGTCTGACTGAATTAAACGTAAATAACCTCAGTTTGGAGAAGACACGTCGCTGCTTTACTAGGTAGGATTTAGTTGCAGGGTTATGTCAGACACAACCAGTTTGTTTTTATTCCGTTTACAACAGCAGCAGAACTTTAACACAAACAATAGGATTCTGCCACTGGGTGAAGGAGCTGTACGCCTGTGTTTTATCCTTACTTGAAGCTGGAGCACTGTGTCACCACCCCATCCTCCCTGCCACATCCTCTTCGGTCGGGAACTGCCATTCCCTCCCTTGGTCCCTATCCCCAAACTCGCTCCCACACTCAGATCTGCTTTTTTGTCCATACCCACTCCCTCTCACACTCGGGTCAAGTAACTTGAGCAAAGTGACTCCCACCTCCAGTCCTTCCTCCCAGTTTGTTCACAATTATTTAAAATGGGGAATTTTTCTGTGCACTCTGACCACTTTAATTAACCCCGATTTCATGCTGACATCATCATCTATGACCAAGTGCTTGTAGCCGTGTTCATTTGAGAAAGCAAACATGGGCTTAAGCTGTGCATGCATCAACCCATCCCTCTGACCAAGCACTCGCACACCTTGTGTGTGAAAAGTTATGCAAGATACGCAATTTGCGTATGTACGTACAATAGTTACGTACACTACGCAAATTGTTTATGAAAAAAGGGGGAGGGGTTGTGGTTATTTTTTAACATAAAATTCCTTTTAAGTAAAACACATTTTTTTTCCTATATTTTTATCAGATGAATCGATCAAAATAATAATAATCAGCCAATTAATCCATTATGAGAATAATCATTAGTTGCAGCCCTAATTATTTGTACTAAATCGGGAAACGCACGGTCGTGGGACGAGATGCAGAATGGTGCTTTTAATCCAACTAGATACTACATCAAGGTTCCGGATGCTACAGGTTGACTATACTACACTGTACTTTCTTTACTATTGCTGCTCTGGATTTGGCCGCACACTGTAGTTTGTAGATAATACTTTGTGTTCTTAACATAATGTTTCTTTGTTGACATGTTGGACACGCTTTAAATTTAACCACGAGGATTCCGGGCTTCTCTGATCCATATTTTTGGATCTCCGACAATTGTATGATTTTATCCCTGCTCAACGGTTCATGTTTCTTTACAATGTACGTAAAGCTACATACCATTATTTGTGGTTTAATAAACAGATATTACACAAAAAATTAATCTGGAAACAAGAAAAAGAAAAAGAAAACGCTCAAGGGCTTTGATTTAATTCCAGCCAATATTAAGAAGGAACAAAATGTAACATCCAGCACCAGAATCATTCCAGAGTGAATCAAGCACTCTGCTCCTCTGCCGCTCGGTGTCGTAACTCCAACACGGACTTTTTTTTCTCTTTGTAGAAAGTATTTGAGAAATAAATCCTCAATGTCTTGGATTCAGATCATACAAATATTTTATGTTTTGAGACCAAATGTGCAGAGACTTAAATTTCTTAGATGTTTTGTGGTTAATCGTTGACCATCGCCACCTTTTCAGATTCTAGTTTTTAAAGATATTACAGGAAAGGGGGGGGGGGGACGTCAATATTTTTGTGTCGTTCGTATACTAAACCAAAACATTTAAAAGAGGTCAGTTTCCATCAGGGGTTATTCAGAGAGCACCAAAATGTTGGTGACATTTCGGTGCTCTCTCATTCCCCGCAGTTCCCTGCACTTCAGAGAATCAAATGTTCCCCACCCTGCGGTGAATTCAGAATTCACCGCAGGGTCCCTGGAGTGCAGGGAAAACCTGCCGAAAATGCTGGAAAAAGCCGACCAGCTGATGATCATCGTGCAGACCAGCTGCTGTAACATGCCGACAAAAAAAACAAAAAAACAAAACCGTACGCTTGAAAGTTTCGAAATTTAAACACTGTTTGCAAAAAAACTACTTAACAAAAATGTCTGGAATTTACATCCAAAAGCCTATAAATGATAATAAAATAGTCTGTTAAAGAGAAATGAAAAAAAGGATAAAAAAATAAAAATAAAAAATCCCTTAAAATGTCTAAAAGATCCTAAAAAAAAAAATTATAAATAAGACTTTTTACTGCAGAATAAAATAATAAATGGTTTATTATATATTTAATTAAAAACAGGAATATTTTTAACATTGAAGCCTATGAGGTTCACCTGAATAAACCTGACAAATGAAAACACCGAACAGCAGGGCATTTCGGCAACTTTTCACTGCTGTTCGGTGGTGACTGAATAGAATAACCATTGCTTCTCTACAGTGTTAATTTTGACAGCAAATTTAATTTTAGTCTTAATTTTAGTCTTTTGACTAAAATACCACTTAATTTTCGTCGTATTTTAGTCGTCAGAATTATTATTAATTTTAGTCTAATTTTAGGCGACTAAATTTAGAGTAGATTTTAGTCGACTAAAATCGAATGTGTTTAGCAGCGAATTGTGCCCCCCCCTCCATACTTACAGATGGCCACCGCACTGCTGCAGCAGCCATCACCCACTCACTGCAGCTAAGGCTGCGCAGCGGCACAGGAAGTCCCAGTGGAAAATGTGGGAAACTGACGATCATTTTAACAGATACTGTACAATCCTGACACACTGCACATTACAGAGCTCCACAGCAATAAAACTCAATGGATTGTGCAGTGTGTATGAGCGTATTACAGAGCTCCGCAACAATGATGTGCAGCTCACACATGGATATGAATTGCCCCCATTAGCTCACACATGGATATGAATTGCCCCCATTAGCTCACACATGGATATGAATTGCCCCCATTAGCTCACACATGGATATGAATTGCCCCCATTAGCTCACACATGGATATGAATTGCCCCCATTAGCTCACACATGGATATGAATTGCCCCCATTAGCTCACACATGGTTATGAATTGCCCCATTAGCTCTCACATGGATATATATTGCCCCCATTAGCTCAAACATGGATATGAATTTCCATTAGCTCAAACATGGTTATGAATTGCCCCCATTAGCTCACACATGGTTATGAATGTGTTGCTCACCGGGACGCGGGTCGGTAGGGGCCCGGTTTGGGGAGCCACAGTGAGCCCCCGCCGGTTTCCCTCTGCCTCCGATGATTGAAATTCACAGGCAGCCAGTGGCGCAGTCTGAAAAAACGCCGCGGTGGCACCTGTAGCGTGCCTGAAATCCTACACGGGAGCATGCACGTTGCACTGGCACCACCCCTCACTTGTCACGTGAGGGGGTGGCGCAGGCGCCACCGTGAAGTTTTCACAGTGCGCCGCTGGCTGCCTGTGAATTTCAATCAACAGAAGCAGAGGCGGAACTGGCGGGGTCCCCAAACCGGGCCCCTACTGACCCGCGGGGCACTCGGGCAGCGCTCAAGTGCCTTGATGGGTCTGTCCAACGCTGCATTTTTCGTCAAAAATCGTTTCATTGACGAAAATGGCAGAGTATTTTCGCCAGGCACACATCATTTTCATCTCGTTACAATTTCGTTTCTAGTAAGGAAAAAGTGTGCCTGACGAAAATTATGATGAAAATATTTCGTTGACGAAATTAACACAGCTTCTCTATGGGGGATTTCACTGCCAAACAGGCACCGTACGTGCAGGCAATTCGTCAAAATTTGGCGAACTGCCTGCTCTCTGAATACCTGAATGTCCCCGAACTAAAACCGTACGCTGAATTTCAGTGTCTGGTTACATTTTGGTGAGATTTCGGACTGCTCTGAATAACCCCAGGTCATACAGCTGTTTAATAGTTCCCGTTAAGAAACGTCCAGAATGGCTGGGTTTTATGGGAGTTGAAAGCCATCCGCAGTGTGATGCATTAGCATTTGTAATGCTGTGGCTGTAACTCTTTCGAACACGCTCTATAATTATAATAAGTGATTCTTCTCCTGCAAGCTCAGCAGATTCATTTAATTAGGAAAGATGACTGTGCTTGAATTTTTTTTTTAAGGTTATAATTTCCTTTATTTCTTGCTGTTGGCTCCCCATACTGCGTGCAGACCTTTTGTTTCTCAGTGGTTATTTCAAGTGGAATTCAAGTAATTTAGTATCTGACAGCGAAAAAGTGAGAGCGCGACTTGCAAGAGCCAAGAGGAAGGGTCAAATTCTGATTGAAAGGAAGCATTTTCAAAATAAGCCCCTAACGCCATTCCAAATGCCCCCCCCCCTTGGTGGCAAGAAGGGAATGAAAGAAGGAAATAAAATTGAAAAAAAAAAAAATTTAACTTTAAATTTGTTAACACGCAGTAATTTTAACACAGAATTATATTCCACAGAAAGATTACTTTGGCCAAGATTTTTGCCAATCTTCTCAGAATGCATCATGACCGCTATTTGAATAGTAATAAAAACAACAATAAACTCTAATGTATTAAACTATTTAACAAGCATTTCTTTCCTGTTTTAATAGGATTTCCCCTTCACGAAATCCCCAAGATCTGTTGTAAACATTACTGGTAAGAATCACATCCAAACCACTCTTTTTTCTAAGGTTGGTTACAAAGTATTAGGACAAGCAACAATACAATAGATTACCACAAAATTGTAGTGACATCACAGGTAAACAGTTCACATGGAATATGGCCGAAGGATGACGAAAAGGAAAAGAAAAACAAAAAAGCAGGAAGAGACCCACTGCATTATGTGGTGTGACTCTGTGATGCTGTATCCACTATATGTACTTAGATGGGAAGACACTGTACACAGGCAATCTGAAAATATAGTCACTAGTATCCATGTGTCATAAGAAAAGCCAGTGTGATAGAGCATCCCATCTAGACAACTCCGGTCAGCAGGTGATCTCCACCTGTCATCGGTCTACACGTGCACGGCCAACTCTCACCTCCAAGACTTAAAGGGCAGCTATGGTCCTGTTGAATGACTTTCCTCGCCCTATCAAACTCTCCCCTAATCTTTAGGCCTTCAAGAAATTCCTCAAAACCCATCTCTTCAGATTAGCGTACCACATCACTGATGCAACTCATCCCTCTGCTCATCTACTCACACATGATTGAAGCTGCTTCTATGGCCCCACCGTTCCCAAACCACTGGCACCAATGATCCTGCTATCTAGTAAAATTCCTCTTGTCTTCCTCAACCCCCCCAATCCCTCTAGACTCTAAGCTCTTATGAGCAGGGCCTTCAACACCTAGTTTCCATCATATGTCCGTTTACAATAACCAAATGGAACAAAATACAGATAAAGTGCTGCGAAAACTGTTGGCGCTATATAAATGATGACAATAATAATAATCACGTATTGGCAACAGGAATGGATGCTGCAGAACTGGATTGCAATTTAGGAACCTGTATGATCGGTCACGGCATGGTCCATGACCTAGGAGTACCAATACTTTTATTTATGGTCACAGGACCACTTTCCAATAAATAATTTAGGATTTTGTAGAAAGCCTGTCCGATTTATGTTAGTATTGAAATGTATGGCCAGACAACCCATTTACCCCTGCACAGGCCCTGACCACATACAGACCTCACCTCAGATGATTATGTATACCCACAGACCTCAGGAGCATGTATACCTACAGACCTCAGGCACTGGGGCTGCTGGCAGAATACATTAACAGCAATCCGCCAGCATTCCTCTCCGACTGGCTGCGTTCTATCGAGCAGCCGCTGGCTTGTGAAGGCTGTGACACAGATTAGCCACCGGAGGTCACGTAGAGGCCGTGCCACAGCCCAGCGGCCGCTCTGTAGAACGTAGCCAGCAGGAGGGGAATGCTGGCGGAATGCTTTTAACGCATTCTGCCAACAGCCCCCCCAGCCCCTCGGATACTGGCAACCTAGCCCAGTGTTGGCTTCCAGGTATCGGTAGAGGTATCGGGTACTCGTGCAAATGCAGGTATCGGCACGGATACTAGTATCGGTATGGGTGCATCCCTATAGAATATTATTTTACTATAATTCATTTGTAATTTATACTTTGTATTTGCACTGTCAAATGGAAAAGCATTTTTTATAAGTGAATTGGAAACTGGTCACCTTTCCGGGAAACCGCTTAGATTCTGTGATGATGATCACTTAATTCATCATTTGGATCTGGTAGGAGAGGATCCTTTGCTGGTAGGCAGAAGCTCAATAAGAAGGGAGGGACCATTTATTATCATCTTGATCCATACAGCGAAAAGAGTTTCTGCAGCACTTTACAATGAAGACTAGGGAATTAGAATAACAAATGTTCAAGCATAGGAATCAGAGACAAGAGGTGTAGAGTGCCGTCCTCAAATAAGTTTCCATTCTAGAGACTTAATGGCAAACCGTCCTGTTATGAAGAGCAAGCAACAAATACACATCACTTGGGAGTAAAATACACAAGAGCACTTGAAAACAAAATTCATGACTGCGCAGCACCCCTCTACCCGAGGATAGATAGACTGGCACCCAATAAAAAGGATGATAAAAATATGAAAGATAATGATTCAGCTCTTCTTTAGTGATGAAAAAGTTGTTTTTGGAAACCTAATATTCTGTTTACCAACTTGAATTCTTGCGTTAAGCATTAATATAATTTTTCTCTTTTGAGGAGCACAAGTGAGCAAGGATGGACAAATTCAGACGGTCACGGCCTTCACCCCAAGTGCTAGGCGCATCTATAGCAGTGGGAAAAAAACAAAACACAATCCTTCATTTCACAAACGAGCTTCTCCCGTCAGCCTGAGTTACAGCTTTCAGCCTAGAATACAAAGATACTGTATGTGTTGTCAATTTTTTCATTACTTGCATCTTAATTCCTGAAATTCCTTGTAGACTACTTATTTTCAGGGCAGAGACCTCTTTTTTATGGCATTCTCCCATGGATGTTCTAATGCTCTTTCCAGTAAAGTGCCAAAATATCCCTCTTTGAAATGGAAAGTGTGACACAATCATGTAAGTTGTTCCATGCATAGGGAATTGGAGACATTATTCATTTTAGCCATTTGCTCCAGCTGTTGGCGTGTGTGATCGCATTGGCGTAGCATGGACAAGACAAGGTCCATTGCTTAAAGAACTGAAATATTGTTGTACGCTTTTGGCCTTGCAGGTTTCCCATGGCAAGTTCTTTTGTTTGATGATTTAAGACCTGACCGTAATTCTGAGACTGCTGTGAATACATAGATACTGTCCTGGCTACCATGTCTGTTCTCTATTATAATCTCTTTATTTATTCAGGCAAGAACGTACAGTACATATCACAGTGTATAAATCACAATTTCGGTCACAGAACGATCCCATGCCATACCTGGAGAATAAAAATATAAGACATTCTTACAAGTGCTACCACCTTGACATAATATGCAAAGAAGAGGCAATGCCAATGTGTATTTAACCCAAGTTACTTATTCTAGGGTGAAACTAGGCTATCCGAGGAGGGAAAAACTGGGTCATCTAGGGTGGCTGTCTCTATTAGGGATGTGCATGGCTGAAAAATGTGTTTCGTTTAGTTTTGTTACGTTTTTATATCATTTCGTTTTCGGAATGTCATTTCGGATTTCGTTTTGAAATTTCGAATCGATTTTCACATATCAATTCGATAGTTGATATCAATTCGAAGTTTGGATCACTAGATAAAACCCCAGTTAATCAAATTTTGCTGTTAAAAGAAAAGCTAGGGTTAAATTTTAAGCTGTGTCACAGATTTAGTATTTGAGTCAAATTAAACAGTGAAACAAAATTAATTTGTTTAATAAAGTCCTTTGCTGACTATCACTTATATTGTAAGTTAAGATCAATTTGATAGCTCATTTCCGATTTGATAGTTATTCAAATTTTTCTTTTATGATGATGACATAGTGTAAAACGAAATAAATTCGTTATAAACTGTTTCGTTTCGAATTCGTATCGTATCGATTCGTTATTCGGAAGTACTTCCAGATATGAATTATCAAATTTCGTTCCAAATTCCGAATTTTTCCGAAACTAATGCACATCTTTAGTCTCTAGAACAGTGGTTCCCAACCCTGTCCGCCTGTAACTGTAACGTATATCCAGGATCCCTTCTCGGAGACACTGCACAACCTACACGGTCGTCTTTAGAATAGTCGGAAATCTAGCAACAGGTCAGACATACGGAAAAGACAGGGTTAAAAACAAGCTGGAGTCAAAAACCAGAGAGGGTAGTCAGACAGACCAGGGTATGGTACACATTACACAAATCTATAACACAGCCAAGAGAATGGTCAATAAACGGAGTCAATGTCTATATATGGTAAACAGAAATGGCAAAGGTTAATGAAGAGAGTGGTCAGAACATAAACATGGTCCATACACAGTAAACCGTATAATTTATTTATTTGCAAAGAATTTTACCAGGAAGGATACATTGAGATTTCTCTCGTTTTCAAGTATGTCCTGGGTTCAAGAACATTGAAATTTTTACAGTCGTTACGGAAATAATGTAATAAATGCAAGCTATTAAAAAACAACACAAATAAACAGATTAACATAGAAAATAAATATGTAGGCAATATAGTCACTAGGTTACATGTTTACAGGTGCATTCTGTATATAGTCACTAGGTTACATGTTTACAGGTGCATTCTGTATATAGTCACTAGGTTGCATGTTTACAGGTGCATTCTGTATATAGTCACTATGTTACATGTTTACAGGTGCATTCTGTATATAGTCA
This sequence comes from Leptobrachium leishanense, assembly GCA_009667805.1. Taxonomy (NCBI): domain Eukaryota; kingdom Metazoa; phylum Chordata; class Amphibia; order Anura; family Megophryidae; genus Leptobrachium; species Leptobrachium leishanense. Next base: position 52,442,362 of record CM019070.1, on the reverse strand, counting down.
CTATGTTACATGTTTACAGGTGCATTCTGTATATAGTCACTATGTTACATGTTTACAGGTGTATTCTGTATATAGTCACTATGTTACATGTTTACAGGTGCATTCTGTATATAGTCACTATGTTACATGTTTACAGGTGCATTCTGTATTGAGGCATGTTAATAGGGAGCTCTTGAGTGACTTAAGACTGGGGAAGATTTGATGGCGTCTGGGAGGTTATTCCATAATTGTGGTGCTCTGTAGGAAAATGAGCATCGAGCCACTGTCTTTTTGTATTGTGGTATTGCAAGTAAGGTGCTGGTCCTGGATCGGAGGTTATAGGATGAGGGAACTGCTGAGGGAAGCAGTCTATTCAGGTAGGGTGGTAGCTTCCCAGAAATAATGAAGAACTAGAATGCGCTACCTGGTAGGAACCACAACTATGCCATGAGAGAACAAAATTCCTCCGAATCCAGAAAATACTTTGTAAAAAATGTATTCAATGTTCTTCTAAAGGTTAAAATCCTCCGATCTACTTCCTACACCTTCAAATTACTTTCCATATAGTAAATTAACACACACAACGCGATTTATTTCAATAAAGGTTTCTTGGTAAGGTTTTAGGATTACTATGGGTACAATTAGTTCTTAGCATTGGTTACAAAAAAGGCAGCTTTTCTTACGCTGTACTTGGTATTTTAACATATACATGTAGACTACGGCTCCTACTCTGAGTGTTTTATGATAGAATTGAACAAACTGGTAGAAAAAGTACAGACTTTTTTAAAAAAAAAAAAAGACGCATGCAATTAATGATGCCTTGGGATGTACTTGAAAGTAATACAAATATTTTATCCTTATCCCGCTCTGCATTCTTGTTGGCTAAATTAATAAGAACGCGTAACACAGTCAAGTGAGCCCATGTTTGAGAAAAATACTCAACTTTCTGTAATTCATTAGCCATCTGGTTAAAATTAACCTTTCAAATTCCTCCATATTACCCTTTTCCTGCACGGCTTTTTTATATTCGTGTTTATTTTTTTCTTGCAGAATTAAAATCATATTTTTTTTCTTTTCAATTTAAAATTTTATTTTATATATAAGTCAGCGTACAGTCAGACATATAAAGGGTCACCCAAAACTGTCAGCATACGCACAATGCAAGAAAAATAAACATCCCCAAATAGGGGGGTCTCAGCAAAGGGTGTCAAACAGTAGGGGAAAAACACATGCATAGATCAAAAAAAGTCCTCAAAGCTTATAATAGGGGTGGGAGGGTCATAAAAATAAAGAGTCAGCGTGTAACCAGCTTAAAAAAATAGAAATAAAAAGTCATCTTGTAACCAGCATAAAAATGGGGAAAATCTCTGCATGGGGGAGTCATCTCAGGGAAGCATGGGTCAGCAACAGGAAGGCCAGCGAAAACATATAACACGCCGATCTTCTCAGCCTGTGTCCAGCGGGTAGGCCGCATAGGCAGCCCCATCGTGCCGAAGCATCACACAGAGGGCACAACGAGCCCAGGAGAGGCCATGACACCATTCCCGTAGCTCTGGTGATACCTAAGCAGCGCCACAGACCAGCACATCAGCCGCAGCCAGCAGTGAGACAACGGACGGAGCACGAGGTCCAGGCCACAACTCCCCCCTGACCAGCTCGGAGAGGCACTCCTCCTCCACCAGACATCCAACCAGACCTTCAGGCTCCATCTTCGGCCCATCCAGCGCCACACGGCTCGGCGGCCTAAGTAAAGCTGGCGCACTGGGTATACAAGGCAGCAGCAATTCCTCTTCCTCCCGCAAGGTAAGCTGCTCCCGCTGGGAGGCCGGGTTACTCTCCACCTCACAGGCTTCCTCCATGGTCTCGCCACTAGGCACATCAGCCACCCGTCAAAACTCCTCCGGCTCCACTCTGCCCGGGGAACTCACACCACCGCAGCCTCTCAGCGTGGCGTCACCGGTCTCGCCTCCCATCATTCCCTCATCACCTCTTTGTTTTGGACCCGTCTCCAACACCTCCATCAGCTGGCGCCACATGCCATGTGTGAGCGGGCTTTCATCATCCCCAGGCATCGACGCGAAGCATGCCTCGAGATCCTCCAACATGGCTCCCAAATTCCAGGTGGGGGGTGGGCAGGCTAGCCGCCGCCAGTCCGCATCCACTCCCATCAGCTCCGCTGTGGGTCCAGCAGCAGCAACCGGGGGATGGGGGCCCCCATCCCCGCAGCTCGCCGCCACCTGGAACCCTGGTAAGAGGGCCGCAAGAGGGTCAGGACATGCAGGCGCCGAAGCCCAGGCCCCAAGATGGCCGCCGGCAGGTCGTGCTCCGTGGGTATTGAAGGCACGAAGCGGGTTGTCTCTAGTCCAGAGAGGGGGACAAAGCGGTCTCCGGACAGCACCGATCCGGTGGCCAGCCACCCCGGAACTGGCATTCACAATCTTCAGCTGGACTCAGCAGCAAGGATGGAGTCCAGCAAGCCTCTCTTCTAAATCATATATTTTTAATACGGTGACGTGACAATGAAGAATCAGCAGGTCCTGGTGGGTAACACTTGCCATTAGGTAAGCCTTGGAAATTCATCACAAGCAGCGCAAAAAGGTGGAATTATCATCAAAGAGCTACGGCACTAAAGACGAACATAACTAAAGCTTGTACGAAGACAGTCCTGCTCAAGAATAACAGAACATTTTCTGAGAATCATGAGCATAAACTACTAAAAGAGAAGAGCACAACATACAAAAAGGTCAATGTGTAGACAAAGAGCACCTCTCCAGTAAGTGTCCTTGAGCAAGACACCTAACGGTACATACTCGCCACCCAGGTCATACTTGAAAACGAGAGAAATCTCAATGTATCCTTCCTGGTAAAATACGTTATAAAAGAAAAAAAAAAAAAAGAACAGTGATGTCCAAAGGTCAGAATGGTGGCGTCAACACATACAGGTAAATAATGACCAGAATTGTGTAGTGGCATTTAAAAGTAAATCAGAAACGATTACAAAATGACAGGGTTATTTACTACTAAACAAATTTAAAGCTACAAGAGCCAAGCGCGAGAAATCACCGAAGAGAATTTTCAATTCGACTCCATTGGCCAATTTCTTTGCGATACTCTTTCAAATGCTCAGTTTAGCGAATTACTTTGAACCAGTTTCGGAAAATTCACAGCTGACAATTAGTATTTTCTTAAAAAGATGACATAACCTGCCATCGAAACTCTAGTTTCGGAGAGAATTAAAAGAGGGGTGTTCTAAATACACCTGGCCCAGAACGACTCAACAACTGGGCAGAGACGAGGACGGATTGACGCATTGCAGAATGCTTTAGTTGAGGGATGGGTTCTAAGTAGAGAGTTTTGGAAATTTGCCTTCAGCTACTTCATTTTTTAGAATGTTTATTCAGAACTAGCTTTAGCTTGAATCAAGATGAAACCAAAGCATTTTTCCATGTACATGTCCCAATTACCTCTGTGTGTGTGATGATGACGACGATGGCAATGGAAAGCCACCTAACGGTTTCATTTAATCCTTCTAATTAGCAGAAGGACTGATTGCTGATTAGTGTTTACCATAAAAAAAATTCCGCTTTGGAGGAAATATGTGACTTAACACTTAATCTACTGGTCAGGAAGCCAACGATGAGAACAAAGCAATATAAACACAATATAAAAGAGGGGGAATAAAATGAATAAAAAAGTCGCATACATTTGCTGGGACAACTGCTCTCTCATTTAATTAGTATCACGCCTCTTTCTGTGCCTCGTTTATTGATTCATCCATGTAGTGCTGCCAATTTACATTTCAGAATTACGCAGGCAGAAATAATCCCTTTTCAAAGATAATTAAAAAAAAGGGGAAAAAAAAGGATAAGCTAAGGGAACCATTTCTGTGAATAGAAGCATAAAATTGAAGACTTTGGCTTGCTTTGAAGAGGAGAAAAATGGTCTTTTAAAGAAAAAAAGGAATCCTTTCCGGATCTCTGCTTAGGAAGCTTTCAACTGGATATGTGGGGGGTATTGCAGCTGATACGCCCACATACTTGTATACGAATACAAATAACCCTTTGTCAAGAAAAATAACTAGGTCTGTATACACTTTTAAAGTGTCATGTAGGGCATGTTCTTGCAGAACCTTTAACAAAATAAAAAAATAAAAAATTGTATATAGAGTGGAGTGTGAATAAGAATTCCCCCAACATGTGTAGGAGGGCGGCCATGTTTAAAATAAATTTAAAAGGAGCACTATACTCATCCTGATCACTTTACGGTTTTAAAGTGGTCAGGGTGTGAGGAGTGCTACCCAGTTGTCCCCAAGTCCCGATCTGGAGAAATCATAGGGTGATGTGGAGCCGTTTCGTCCAGCGCCACCTGGTCACTAGTGACGTCGGCACGCACAAAGCATGCCAACATCACCCTCTCCGATTCTGCCTGCTGTAGTGAGCGGCATATGATCAGATCTGTGCATCGCTCCAATCCATCATCCTGCGCAGGCGCTACGGAACTTGCATAAGTAAAGCGCGCAAGTCCCTAAGCGGTGCACAATTCGCGATTTTTACACTATGTAAGTTGAGCAGGAGCTCAAATTGCACAGAAAAGCTTCAGGGACATCTGTGTTTGGGAGTCCCTGAGCCAAAAATGGAGGAGCAGAGTGGAGAGAAAAGGCGAGTAAATTCACCCCCCCCCCAAAATACTAATTAGGCAAAAAAAACTAATTAGTATCAGTAGCATCTGCTCAATTATTTAAAGGAAAATAAACAGGGAAGTATCTCTTTCGGTAGATGGGGCTTCAAGAAAGAGACCCCGTTTTCCAATCAATGACCGATTTAATGTGTGCACAACCTTTTAGCAGTAAAAACGACTTTCTTGAATAATGCCGAAGCACAAAATAGAGTCCTTCCTGCATTAATAAAAAAATAATCATAGCAAAAATATTTAGAACACAAAGAGGGAAATTTGAATATAAATACACATTTTTAATGCATAACGGATTAAAAAGTTGCATACAAAAAAAATGCTGATAAATATATAGTAGGGATGCACCGATAAATATTTTAAGACCGAGTACCGATACTTTTAATGTTATGTGACAGCTTTCAAATAAAATAAATTTTAAAAAAATAGGATTTTGCTGAAAGCCTTTCCAGTTTGTTAATATTGAAACGTATGGCCAGACACCCCATTTACCCACTGCACATACCCTGACCTCACACACGGACACCAGATATTTATGTCTATAGCCACAGACACTAGACACATGCATACCCAGACACAGACCTCAGATACATGTATACCCAGACCTCATGTACACCCAGACCTCACTGCTAGCGAAAAGCATCAAAAGCATTCTGCTGGCATTCCCTTCCGGCTGGCCACATGCTCTTCCGAGCGTTGGCTGACCACGTCACGTGGTCCTCCAAGCAGCCACCGGCTTGTGACGCTCTCTCGAGATCCCAGCAACATTTCGTCAGGAGGCCGCGTCACAGACAGGTGACGTGGCCAGCCAGCGCTCGGACCATGTGGACAGCCGAAGGGGAATGCTAGCGGAATGCTCTCAATGCATTCCGCTAGCAGCCCCAGCGCTGGTATTGGGGCATTTGCACGAGTAACAAGTACTCGTGCAAATGCCTGTATCGGTACCAATACTAGCATCGGTACCGGTGCATCACTAATATATAGTATGTATCAGTAAATTATCCAGGACTCCCTCTTTAATCGTAACGCACAATTATTTTTGTTGTGCTTTAAGTAAGGGGTTAGCAACCTCAGCCCTCCAGATGTTCTGGAACTACATTTCCCAAAAGGTTCATCCAAACCAATAGGTATCTGAGCATCGCGGGAGATGTGGTATCAAAACATCTGGGGGGCCAAGGTTGCGGACCTTAATATCAAGACCTCGTGCCTTGTTCCAACAAAGCCGATACATTAAAAGGAGTGGGGCTGTTGTGCTTATCTATAGGACAATGATATTATTCGGGGGAAAGGATAAACTTCTAGGAATCTGATCTGAAGAATAGGAAATCTGACACATTTACATTTGAGGAGAATTTCTTTTAATCAGTAGTGATTTTTCCTCGTTTCACAATGAACCAGTGTCTATCTGTGCAACAAAAGAATAATGAAAAGTGTAGACTGTCCTGTTCACTGGAGCTTACAATTCTGATCGATATGGATTCCTCTTTGACTCTGAGCTGACCTTATGGGTTTTTTTTAAGCTTGTTGCTTTTCTTTCGCCTTTGGCAACAATCCGCTGTGCTTTAATAGAACAGATCAGTGACGGTGAATATAAAAGCAAAGCGCATAAATCACAAAACCAGAACAAAAAGCGCTCAGGACAAAATTTTCACTCTTTCCAACTCGGCCCTGAGGAAGGTAAATTCTTGTTGTGTTTTGTTTTTGTCTGCAGGGCCATCATAACATTTTTAGCAGCCTTGTGTTTTCCATTTAACCTTTACTGTAATTTTGCTGTTGAGAAAAAAAATGAGACCGCAAAAACAAATAAAAAAAAATAAAAAATGATGAGAGTACTTAAAATTAGGGCTGAGCAATATTTTCAATTTTTCAGTATTAAATCAAGTTTAAAAGGTCAACTTCGGTTTTACTTGTATGAGATATATACAGTATATTTAGTAAGAGCCGAACCTGCCACCGAATAGTGAATTTTGTGGCAGATCGACTATTCAAAAAGCTGGCAAGTCGATAAATACTTGCCAATTGCCAGTGGAATACAGTGCAGGGCGCCTCAGATCGCTTCAATTCGGTGACCTTCGGCGACAGTGTATATTGTTCCATAAAGCAATAATGGTTAATCTATTCAGAGAACGCCGAACTGACCCTAAAAGTTGGCAAAATGCCCAGATTTTTGGTGCAAATCCCATAAGATTCAATTGGGGGGGGGGGGGGAAATACCGTTTTTTTATTAAACAGTTTATTCTTTTCATTTGCAGCAAAAAGCCTTTAGGCTGGATTCACACCTGCGCGTTTTTTGACGTGTGTAATACGCGCATTTTTTTGACGCGCGTATTGCACAAACGTAAAAAAAACGCGCATTGCAGCGCGTTCACGCTGCAGTCTATGGCAGCGAACGCGCTGCAATACGCCCCAAAGAAGCTCCTGTACTTCTTTGGGCACAGGACGTTTTACAGCGTGTTCCAATGTGCTGTAAGGCTAGGGTCAGACTAACGCATTTTTCGCGTTGTCCGTGAAAAAGTGCATTCGAACGAATGGACATATTTTTTCACGGAATACGCGATAGCGGTCATACGATGCGCATTTTCATCCGTGATTTTGTACGGATCATCAATAAAACCCTTTCTGCGTCTGGACATTATGTTGGCCGGACATTAGCAGCGTCTGACGTCTCCTAATCACGCACACACGCCGCTAGCGGACGCAGCGCACTCTGTACGTCAGTACTAGCGGTATCACGTTCTCGAAAATATGCGTTTGTGTGCCGCTTGAGCTGCGCGGCCGCACTTCGTATATTGCTCGTCATTGGCCGTCATTTGCTGCTACTACGGCCGTAATAAAGTGCGGCTGCACGCTCGTTCGCACTGTGTTCGTCTGACCCTAGCCTTAAATGCCCAGGAGTGAACTGGCCCCATAGAAAATCATGGGATTTCTGTGTTTAGGGGTTTTACAGCACACAGGAACGCGCTGTAAAACGCCCAGGTGTGAACGGAGCCATAGATTTTTTTAGAAAAATATTTGATTCCAATTATTTTTTTTAAATGGCTCTTTTTATTATTCTGCAACATATCTTTATCATTATTTATAGGGCTTATTTCCATGCATTGAATCTCTGGTTTAATCGACTTTTAAAACATTTTTTTTTTTTACCCGCTTCAGTTCAGCTGCGTTCGTCGGATCGACGAATTGAACTCGCTGAAGTGCGCCGAACGAGAGCGCGCTGAAATTTCTGTTCTCTCTGAATAACCCCTTATGTAAAATATGTGATGAGAGGACGCATGGTGTTCTAAAAGAATGTAGAGAAAATTGTGCCAGGTACTTTTAACTGCAGCATCAATTAAAGCACGTATATATACACTGTACCCCCTCATTTCTATAAAACCCATGGAATGCGTCAAATCTGCTTGATGGAACAAATCACTGGTAATTAAACAAATGTGCAAGCGAAACTATGAAAACCTTTATCACAAAACGTGGAATTAATTGCATGCTTTCAAGTAAGAGCATGTCCGAGTACGTTCAACGTAAAATCTGCAAAGACTCTCCTTTCTGCCGCAAATATATACATTTTCCCAAATGTGCAGAGCTTTGACATTATTTTACACAGCCGCAATGGCTACAGATCCAGCGATACAGAAGATGATGAAATAAAGGTTCGTCACACTGATTGGATGTTAAAGTTTTGACTTAATGATGCAACGTGTTGGATAACCCCACAATAGAGATTGCAACATATAGTACTTTTACAAACCTGCTCTGATTCGCCTTAAATTGTGTTTAAAATTGCTCAAACAAAGGAGGGAAAATTGAGGGGGGGGGGGGTCTGAAATCCTACATACCATCACTAGAGCCCTAACGGCCCAGTGCTACATCCGCAATAAACCAACGTTACATTTACATAACGCTGCGTAAAACAGCGCGTCTTGGAGCCAATAACTACTTTTAATTAAAGTAAAAGCATCTTGTGGTTGGTTTTAATCCAAGGATATATTAATTCACTGGGTAAATATTTGATCGAGTATTTTCACATTCCGTTACTTTGAACTCTTATGAGATATATTTTAATAACCGTTTATACTGTAGTATCGGCGAGCCATCAGTACACATTGGCTAAAATACATACGTAAAACTTTATTTAGATAAAAAAAATTGACAGGGCAACTTTAAAGAGTACCTGTATTGACCAGGTGAACGTTGGTGGTTGCCATATTTATTTATCTATCAAGTATTTTACCAGGAAGGATACATGGAGATTTCTCTCCTTTTCAAGCATGACCTGGGTTCAAGAACAATGAATTGTTACAGAAATATTATAAAGTAATAAAATGCAAGACATTAAAAAAAAAAAAAGAAAAAAAAAGAAAACACAAATATAAAGATTAACAGAAAATAAATATGTAAGAAATATATTTCCCATCAGGGAATTAATATCATGTCAGTCTTACAGAATTATGCAATCTGCAACCCCTTGTTCAGACATTGCAGCCAGAACATACTCCGCTCCAGTGTAGGGCGCCACTATGGCTTAACTACGCGGATAGAGCTCCAAGTCGGCCCCATACAGCACCAAGTGTTTGGCCAGTGCGATGTCAACTTGATGGATTGCCAGGCAGTGTGCCGGCCGGCAACCAGGCTGGATGAATCAGTGGAAGGATCCGGAAACTCTCCTACTCACCTGGCTCCTGGTTGCAAAGTAGTGAGAGCACTGGCGTGCGCAGCCTATTAAGGTGTGCACCCGTAGAACATTAACTGAAAACTTGGGTTTAGAAAATTTTGCACAATTGCACATTTTTGTTTACAAATAACAAACCTGTACTAAGAGATACACTAAGTTTTAATGCTATTCGTCAGGAACCAGATAAGGGGCATCTAAAATATCAATGCAGGAGGTGAAAGAGGACCTCTACACTAGGGATGTGCATGGCTGAAATTTTTTTTAGTTTAGTTTAGTTTTTAAATAATTTCGTTTCGGAATTTCGTAACTAATTTAGTTTCGTATTGAATTCGATAGTTCATTTCAAATTCGGTGGTTGATATCAAATTTTTCTTTTAGGATGATGACACCGTGTGAAACAAAATAAATTTGTTATATATCATTTAGTTTAGTTTCGTATCATATCGTTTCGTATCGTATTTGTTATTTGGAAGTACTTCCGAATACGAATTATCAAATTTCGTTCCGAATTCTTCCGAAACGAATGCCCTTCTCTACTCTACACCCAGCATTATGGTGTAGGGCACACCTATGAGATTGACTTATTTTTTTCTGATGAGGAATATGCTTTTCCCTCTCTGAGGGGGGGGGGGGAGGACATTTGCTTCTGATAAAGACAATTTCACTCACTACTTAGTGCCCAAAATATCACAGAATCCTTATGATTCACTGTTTTCAAGTTGCTGTAGGTTTTCTTTTTCCAATACCAAAACGTGTCCAGAAAACTTAATATTACACTTTCCTGACAATATTTTGTTTCATCCCTTTCCTAAATGCTACTTTCATATAACATTATTACTTAGGGCTGTCTTGTTCATTGGTAAATATATAATTTTTTGGGGGGTAAAAATACACACACTGTACAAGAGAGGAAAATACAGAAATCCTACTTTATCTTTGAAATTTCCATGGTTAATTTGAAAGGAATGAAAATAAAAAAAATCTCTCAACCCTAAAACGCATTTTTTTTTCTGCTGCCGCTTGACAAATGTTCAGGTGCTGTTCTGGGAATTTTAGACAATAATTTCGCAAGGCTTCATTTTCTCAGACGAAAAAAGCGCGACTCTGCCAAAGCCCTGACCATATGCCAAGATGCAGAACAGGTTATGTCACGTTGTCAACGGAATTTCAACGATGCTCATCAAGATTCCAAGGGAAAAAAACACAGATTGATGATGTATCTCATGTCATGGCCTGCACAGGCTGTGCTCATCAATTGTTAATAAGCCGATTCGTACACTGGAATGTCCCTGACTCCCTAGATAAAAGATTAGAAAAACTATTTTCCTGACTCTAGAGATAATAAAAATAATTTTCCCTGGCCCTAAACAGTAAAATCGTATTATTAGAAATGCACTGCTCTTCCCGATACATTTCAGTCTGCTACGAATCGAGTCCAGATCTGATCCTTTGAGATCCAAAGGCGCTTCATCTTTCCCCTTTTACCTATTGTATTCCCGATTGGCAGATGTGCGGTTTCTCCCACTTTATTCTCTCTTATTGCTCTCTATTGTATGATTTTATTATTATAGAGCTGGAGTGAGTAAGATACCTCGGGCCCTGGTCCCTTCCGCTTGCTAAAATGCACCTGCGGGTTTCCCCATAGCGTCCCCATCTTAGCGTGAGATTCCGGGACAGGCGCTACACTCAGCACCTCGCCCCGGAACGATGTGCTACCCTCCGTGATACTCGCTGTAGCGCTTCAGCGCCGCCGTATCACCTCCTGGAGTCCATAGGACTCCATGGAGGGTTGCCCTGCCGGGCTGACTGTAACGCTTACTCGCCTGACCGTTACAGTTCACTAGGGAATAGGACCCTTTGAGTATAAAACTCTCGTGCAGGGATGACGTCCTTGGCATTTCAGTACTGGCTGTCCTTTCTGGGTGATAGCATCTGATTTGCATATGGAGCTGTTGTCCCTGTATTGTCCCAATCGAGCTAATATCTTGTGAGACCTGAGCGGGCCGCACTGTAGAGCAGGCCACTAGTGCTGTTCTCAGGACCCTCCCAAACCTCTCTATTTCTCCTTTTGAGTATAAGGCCCGTGTCAGACGAAAGCAGTGATCACGTCCGTGTTGCCGCACAGTTTAACGTCCGTCGTAGCATAGAATCATGATCAATAGAGACCCACACACGAAGTACGTGCGCACCGAACTGCGCATGCACAACGCACGTGTCAAACAGACTCAAGTAGGCAAGAATGTAAAACCGCTACCACGGACGCGCAGCGTGTGCCACATCCACATAGCGTTCTGTGTGACTGAGGAGATGTCAGACGCAGCGCAGTTGTGACGTCCAGCACCTTGATGCACAAAATGGCTTTTCATATCCTTTTCAAATTTTATCATTTTTCATTTCCCATAATTCCCTTTTTTTTTACGTCCGGCAAGAAAAACTAATCGTGTGGTGGCTACAGTATCTTCCGTCAGTACGTCCGTCCGTTATGCACGCACGCAGAGTGCGCTCATCCTGCGTTCGCCTGACATTAGCCTAAAGCTACATTTGGACACTTCTGCTATGAGCGATTTTTTTATTTTTTAGTTTTTTACAGTGGGCTTTAAAGAGACATGCCTTAGGCTGGCGGCACACGAACAAACATTTTGCGTCCGTCTGACCGCAGTGTTTGCCGTCAGTCGTAGCTTTATAAAGGAGTCAATTAAACACACCACACAAAGCACCTGTGCACTTGTTCACGAACCGGCAAAGCATAAAGCCACGGACGCAAAAATAACATTGACATGAAAAAGCTAAACGAGCGCAGAAACAACAGCGCCATGTATTTTCCTAGGGCGTGGAGACATCAGACGTTACGGATGCACTTTATGCAGTACTCACAATATCTCCCGTGAAAAAGTGTGTCCGTAACGAACGCAGTACAGTATGCTCGTGAGCCGCCTCCCTAAGATGGTCCATGCTTATGCATCGGGTGAAATGGGGTGTCCCATCCATACTTCTGTTTTAATAGAACACACCCTTATCCCTGTGTATAGAAAGAATTGCAGCAAGACCCCAGATAATTTCAAAAAGAGGAAAGTACTGTAGGATCTGACCGCCACTACGCACCTCGTGTCACCGCCACCACGCACCTCGTGTCACCGCCACTACACACCTCGTGTCACCGCCACTACACACCTCGTGTCACCGCCACTACACACCTCGTGTCACCGCCACTATACACCTCGTGTCACCGCCACTATACACCTCGTGTCACCACCACTACACACCTCGTGTCACCGCCACTATACACCTCGTGTCAGCGGTAACCACCCATGTGTAGAAAAGAGGAACTGTCCTAATACAACACCTGGAGAAAGTTCCCCTCTAAAACCAAATTCAGCTTATGTTTTCTGGCGAGCCCATTTGCAGATGTATGTTACCTATTTTAACCTTTCTTGCTCCAGGCATTGTGAATTCTAAATGCTGCAGTGAGTTTATCCTCATTTAAAGAATTTCAGCCAAATATCCTAGATTTGATTCTCATCTGTATTCAGAACGGGTTCTCGGTAACATTCACACGACTTGAGAATCCAGCTAGAATTCAGATGTGTCAATAAGGTGTAAGTTTATTTCCCCCGTCCCTTCTAACGCTTCGCTTTCTGTTCCGATCATTCCGCTAAAATGCAGGATAACTTGTGTCGAGCTGGAAATGTGGCTCATTTTACAACTTTTACGCTCATTTCAGGGGGAATTGTTTACATGCACAGAATAACCACAATCATTTGGGATGCCGTTGTCTGGATTTCTAAATTGAAGAGACGTGGCAGAATAAAAGTTATATAAAAATTCCTCTTCGTTTACTGTAGATCCACAGTTTAGATTTAACCTATTCATACCCTCTAGGAGTGTCTCACTACGACATGTTTCAGCAACCTCAGCAAACCAAAATACTGTAAGTTAGAGCTGCAACAACTAATCAATAATATTTATAATAGGAGATCGAGATCTGCTGTCAACACATTTTAAAATCAATAGGCTGGCAGAGAGTATGCACGAACAGGGACACGGAGCTAGATGTATGGGAAGGCAGGGTGTGTGTGTGTGTCAGGGTCAGTGTCAGTGTGTGCGCGTCAGTGTGTGTATGTGTGTCAGTGTGTGGGCTTGTTTTACTATAACTCACTATTACCTTATAGCCCCCTATTTACTGACAAGTTACTCTGTTGTTTGAAGTATATAAATTTGCAGACTCTCTCTCGTACCATCTTACTTTAGGATATATATTGTATCTCATCCCTTTTCAGTGTTGACAAAAAAAATAATAATAGTATGCTGATACACACACACACAAAACAATAGGAGCATGCAGTAAATAAACCTTGCAAAGGTCGGTGATCTTGGATGGAGAACAGATGAATATGATGGCAAAAATCCTTCATGTACAAAAACTAGAGGAGCAGAGCATACAGATACATCATAGAACAGGGCTCAAAATTTCAAGTCCCAAGCTACTAGCCAGGCCTTAAGAGTTACTTGCCACTAGTTGCCCCACCTAACCCCTATCCTGCCCTGCTGCGTCTGCATTCCCGCTCGCCCATATGTAATTTCCACTCGCCAAATGAGAGCAGGCGAGTGCAAATTTTGAGGCCTGTCATAGAATATAACTGTATAAAATTTATTACGAATATATAAAACAAAAGGAGCCACTCACAAAAGGCAGTGGCACACAGTGAATAAAAGTGTGCAAGACAGCATATATTAAATGATCATCCGATAGTCACCGCATCTCTCATATATATACACACAATTATATAAAAATATAAAATATTTTCTTCCTCACAAATTAGGTTCTCCGCAAGGACGGCCGCCTTAACTTTGCATCAATGCGACAATTTTTCTATTATTTAAAAGCTTACGTAAAGATTGGTTTCATTAGAAAATAATTCCTTTTACAGATTTTGCCTCTGTATAATTTACACATTTCCCACAATCCTCAGCCACTGTTTGCCATAAAGAATTTAGCAGGTACTTACCATCCAGTCCAGTAACGCTTTTGGGTGCGGATAGAAATAACCGTCTAGTAATAAATTTACACTGAAGTTATAAACCGCAGCGATGAATGGAAATAACTGCACAATACTTCCCTCTCATGAGTAATTTGTAGGTTTTTCAAGGACCGCGAGATGCAAATTAAGAGAACAAAGTTTCCCTATTATTTGGGGGATGTGAACAGTTAAAAATGTAAATGTCTTTGTCACAGCAGAGGATTTCCCCCAAAAGAGAATTATAATACATGTATTTATTAACCTCCCTGGCGGTTTTCCCGAGTGTGGCTCGGGGTTAACTTTCACTGCTGAAAGCGTTAACCTCAAGCCACACTCGGGGCTGGGTACATACCTTTACCTGCACGCCCTCGCTGACCGCGACAAATCGCATTCTCCTTCATGCGATCGAGGCATCCTGCTTCCCTTCCCACGACAAGGTAACTGGGATGTCGCGATCGTCTGGAGTGTGACAGCGGGGGACAACGAAGGAGCGCAGGGACAGGGATGTACCCAGCCCCGAGTGTGGCTTGGGTTTACCGCTTTCCGCAATGCATTTAACACCGAGCCACCCCGGATACCGCTAGGGTGCCAAATAAATTGTAACGATTCTGACATATAAAATATGCCAGAATCATAACGCCAGGGAGGTTAAACCAGGACTTGACAAAGCCAGGAGCCTGGTAGCCACTGGCTCCTAGAATTTTACTCCTGGCTCCTAAATTTCCAGTTTATTTTACACCAATCTAAAAACATCTAGTTGGCGTCAATGTTTTCTTCCGGTCTCCTACATTTAATGTAAATATATCCAGCCCTGGTGTATGTATTTACATATGAGGTCTGTGGTGTGCGCGCGTTCGTGTTAGCTGAGCGCAGAAATCGGTGGACAGACTTTTTTTCACGCGATTCAGCCAATCAGAATTAAGAACCACAATTGTCTCCCACTACGCTTTTGCGCCTGCGCAAATCAATCTGAGTATATATGCTGCAGCAATAATAAAAACACGCACAACATCTCAATTTCAGTGTTTGGGTATGTGTAGAATGTGTAACTATACGTTGCTGTATTTTTTTTTGGGCTGGTGTATTTGGTTTCGGCCAGGACGTTCTGATTTTCCTTTAACACCAGCTTTTCAAAGACGTTAAAATTATGCGCGCAAACGTCGTTCGTAAAAAGTTGCGCATCGATTGTAATACCATCCGCGTACCAGCGCACAAAAGCATTTGCGCTTACAATGTTAAGTATAGGACGCGCAACGCACATTACGCTCGCGCAGTGTTTTCGCGCAGGTTCACCCGCGGTAGACATTAAGGCACATTTTTTTGCACGGACATTGTAATACAACGTTCTGCGCAAAGGGTTTTTCCCCTCGCGTTAATGCATTTTTGCGCACGCGTTAACGTTTGCGTGAAGAAGTTAAGAGCCCAACAAGTACAGAGCACTATCCAGCCAAATATCTAAAAGGTCAAAAGACATCTAGCTGGGCCCTATCCCAAGGGTGTTGTTAACCAGAGCTGCTGTAAACTTACCAGAGCCGTTAACCCCTTAAAGACGGGCAGGCGTTGCCCGTCAGGCTGGGCTTAACGCCGGCAGTGCGTACAGGTTCGATTCACCTAAAGGTGCAGCCTCTGATTTCGGCCCACCCTGCAGCTGACGCACGCCATTGGCTGCAGGGGCACGGCCTGAGCTCCAACCGTCTCTCTGCAGCCAACACTGCGCGCTGGCTGCGGGGAGGGGCTGAGGCGGCCCATTGAAGACAGCGGAGCGTACCTGTATGCCCTGTGGCGTCAAAGTCCTCCCGCTGAGATGATGATGGGAGTGTCATGGTCTGGGGCTGCGTGAGTGCTGCCGGCACTGGGGAGCTACAGTTCATTGAGGGAACCATGAATGCCAACATGTACTGTGACATACTGAAGCAGAGCATGATCCCCTCCCTTCAGAGACTGGGCCGCAGGGCAGTATTCCAACATAACGACCCCAAACACACCAAGACAACCACTGCCTTGCTAAAGAAGCTGAGGGGAAAGGTGATGTCTCCTGCAAAGCATGTCTCCAGACCTAAACCCTATTGAGCCTCTGTGGGGCATCCTCCAACGAAAGGTGGAGGAGAGGAAGGTCTCTAACATCCAGCAGCTCCGTGATGTTGTTATGGAGGAATGGAAGAGGACTCTGAACCTGTGAAGCTCTGCTGAACTCCATGCCCAAGCGGGGTTAAGGCAGTGCAGGAAAATAATGGTGGCCGCACAAAATATTGACACTTTGGGCCCAATCTGGACATTTTCACTCCACCTACTGGAGAGTGTCCTGCACACGTCTGGATGTGTGAATGGGGGTTTTCTTTACCATAGAGACGATCCTGCGATCATCCACCACTGTTGTCTAGCGTGGAGGTGCGGATATTTTTATGTTGCTAAGGGCACTCAGTGCGTTCTTCTTTCCTCAGAATGTAGCAAACTGTTGATTTGGCCGCTCCTAATGTTGCTGCGATCTCTCTGATGGATTGGTTTTGTTTTTGAAGCCTTACAATGGCCAGTTTCACTTGCATGGACAGCTCCTTTGAACGCATGATGGCGGTTCACAGCAATAGTTTCCAAAAGCAAATACCACACTTAGAATCGACTCCAGACCTTTTACCTGCTTAATTGGTGAAGAAATAACGAAGGAGTAGCCCACACCTGGCCATGAAACCACTTTTGGATCAACTGTCCAATTACTTTTGGTCCCTTGAAAAAGGGAGGATGGCTACTCTTAGGCTGGGGTCAGACGAGCGCAGTGTTAACGTCCGTGTTGCCGCACATAAGTACGTCCGTGATAGCATACAATTGTGTTAAATGGAGCCCCACACACGAAGTACGTCCGCACAGAAGTGCGGGGGCTGACGGACGCTGCAAACGGACGCAGGTTAGGCAAGAACGTAATACTGCTAGAACGGACGTGCAGAGTGCGCCACGTCCACAACGTCCGCATAGCTTTGTGTGTGAGTGATGGAGCATGGTCAGACGGACTGCATTTATACGTCCAGCATTTTTGACGGACAGAATGTTTTTTCATTGTAATTTATTTTTCCCTCCTACATCCGTCATAAAATAACTTCAGTGAAAAAACGGACTGTGTGACCACTACTGCGTCATCCGTACTGACGATGTCCGTACTGCACGGACGTACAGCCCGTAGAAATCACGCTCGTCTGACCCCAGCCTTAAGGCTAGGGTCAGATGAATGCATTTTCGCGTTGTCTGTGAAAAAGTGCGTTCGAACAAATGGACGCATTTTTTCACGGAGTACGCGATAGCGGTCAATCCGATGCGCATTTGCGTTTGTGATTTTGTACGGATCATCAATAAAACACTTTTGCGTCTGGACGTTATGTTGGCCGGACATTAGCAGTGTCTGACATCTCCAAATCACGCAAACACGCCGCTAGCGGACGCAGCGCACTCTGTACGACCGTACTAGCGGTTTGACGTTCGACAAAATGCGTTCGTTTGCCACTTGCGTTGCGCAGCCGGACTTTCGTGCGACCGTACTTCGTATATTGGCCGTCATTGCCCGTCATTTGCTGCTAGTGCGGCCGTAATTAAGTGCGCCAGAACGCACGTTTAAAGTGCGCTAGTCTGACCCCAGCCTTAGGCTGGGGTCAGGCCGTGGTAGCAGCAAATGACGTCCAACGCAGGCCCACACACGAAGTACGGCTGCATGAAAGTTCGGCCGCGCAAGGCAAGTGAACGTATTTTTGCAAGAATGTGGAACCGCTAGTACTGACGTACAGAGTGTGCTGCGTCCGCATAGCGGCGTGTGTGCGTGATTAGGAGACGTCAGACGCTGGTCATGTCCAGCCAACATAACGTCAAGACACCCAAAGTTTCCCGGTTCGGATACGTAAAAGATCACGGCCAAAATTGCGCATTGTATGACCGCTATCACGTATTCCGTGAAAGAATGCATTTGGACGCATCAACGCACTTTTTGACGGTAGACGTGAAAAATGCGTTCGTCTGACCCTAGCATAAGAGCTCTAATTCCTAAACCCTTCCTCCAATCTGGATGCACATACCCTCAAATTAAACCTGAGAGTTTGCATCTTCAGCCCATATCCATTATAGAACTACAGCTTGAATAGGTTTTTGGTAAATATTAGAAACAAACCACACACACACACACACCACAATGCATCCTTCCTGGTAAAATATAATTTACAATTTATACATACATGCCCATATTATTTTATATCATACATGTGAACAGAAAACAGAACCGTAGTCCACTAAAGAATAATTTATCAATAAAACAAGATCACTAAACATCAATTTGAAGAAAAAAAATTTAAAATTAAGAATCACCTCACAAACTACATAATACAGGGATCAAAACACACCTACTCATGCATACATTTTAGCTTTTAGGGTAGTAAATGGCACACTGACACGATATATGACAACGAGTCTCTATATCAAGGCATTTTAGGAGAGGTCTTGTTCTCCCAACAAGACAATAGGCCTCACAGCTACGGGCAGCCATGCTTGTATTGATGAAGCTTAGAATCCCATGATAAACGACCAGCTCTTTGTCACAAGAAAGAAAAGCTTGTTCTTATAAAAAACATTAATTGTGACAGTAGGAAATAAAATGTAGAATTTTTTTAAAAAAAAGTCGACAAAGCCAAGAATTTCTGTACAAGGCACACGTGAAACGAAGTGAACCTGTACGTCGTGGCAGAACCACCGCCCAGAGAGTCTTCATTACGACTTCTAAAGAAAGCTACAGTCAACGCCACTAATTAGTTTCCATGGTTCATTAGCTCTCATCTTAATTTATTTTCTTTGTATAGAAAGTCATAACGTGCTCGGGCTTTTCCAAAGTATAGCAGCCCTTAAATCAGGGCCCTCAAAACTCTGTCCTCCAGGTGTTTCTGAACTACACCTCCCATGATTCTCTGGCTAGTTCTTGCATTCATAGAATTCTGGGAAGTGTAGGCAATAAATATAGGGGGGGGGGGGTTTGGCAAAGTTTGCGATCCTTGCACTAAGTGCTTGCAATTCTGTCGGAATTAATTGCATTTAAAAATGAAAATAAGCCAGTTTGGTGGATTTTTCCCATGATGCAACATTTACCAAAATCTTATGGCAAGTCTCACTTTACAGCTGTGGTATTGAATTAAACAGCAGTGAAGAGACAACGGGATGAAAAAAATAAGGAATATTTAGACAAGGCTGCAGGGTATCTAATGTGTTGTCTAAGGCCGGGGGCATACGAGCATGGAAGGAACGCCCGTGAGTGCACTCAGCGCTGCAAATCGCGATCGTCCTATGGAGGAATGCACTTTGCAGCCACTTTGACGTGCGTCTAGCCCGTCAACGGAGAGGCTTTCTGGTCGGACGCTTGCTGCGCGCGCATTTTGTGCACGCGCGCAAACGTTTGACCGGCCCCATCGCAGAGTCAAATGGCTGCGGCGGGCACCAGTAAGTACGGGAGCAACTAGTGCGCCCCCGCCCTAAGCTAGTCGAGATCAGAGATGGCAGCGTGATGAGATCTGATAGTGGGCTACCAGCGCTTTAATATACCCCTGTTGATGTAACTTACATACATCCCACATGCATGCAATCCTTTTTTTTTTCTCCTAAAGATCTGACCTAGTCACTACATTCTACGCCTAATACCCCCAAAGCGAGGAACTAATGATGTAAAGGTACTGTGTCGGGGGGGGGGCAGTTTACAACACAAAAGATCAAAAAATGGATGCACCCATCGACACACAGTAGAGTAAGAAGATATTTTCTTAACTAAAACATGAGAAAAAGTAAATGTAAGATATCACGAAATAAAAAAAGAACATTTAATAAAACGCTTATTTATGTACGTACAAATATTTGCAAATTTAAACTTGTATCGGGTCTGCCATATTGACCGAAGGTCGAACGCAATGTATAGCAAATCATATTGCTAGGCAGCGGTTATGCGTTTTAAACACCCTGTGCAGGAAAGTCTGGTTTCACATCCTTTTGCTACAATTGTCCATTTGAAGTTGACAAATGAAAGGGTACATACAGGCTCACAGCTACGTGACTCCTCTTAACAGATACCATAGCCTCGAGAGAAACACCAAGTTACTGATTAACAATTGTTTCTCAACAACAAAATAAATTCCGTTCTTTCCATAACAATAAGAGAATAAATAAATCAAGCATCCTTGTACCGGGGCCTGTGACACAGAGAATTAAACCCTCACAATATAAAAGGGACATTCTGGCCAAATATATTCATTAATTTAAACCTACCTCCCTAAGATCCATTAGTTAGTTAGTTCCTTTTTATATATGAGGAATAACATTGAAAGAAAAAAAAAACCACACTTCTTCCATCAGACCAAAAAGGATGCCATCTACTTACCAGGCCCCAGCTTCCTAATCTGCAGTGCACAGCTATGCGAGACTGCATGGATGGAATAGAGGTAACATCACTGCTCTATAACCATGAAGACCCAGGTTCGAATCCCAGTCAGAACACCTATTCAGCAAGTGTCCTTAGGCAAGTATGTACCATTAGGTGTCTTTCCTACCACACAATATCGGCTGTGGAGTCCGGTGGTAACGTCTCTGCCCTTCGACCATGGAGACGCAAGTCAAATCACGTTCAGCACATCCCTCCAATACAACTGTAGAGAAGTCTCGACTTTACGAGAAGCGGGTTCAACCTAACCACCAGGTCACTGATCTACAATCATGGAAAGACGACTCAATCCCACAAAAGACACCACCAGTGAGTATCCTTGGGCAAGACACCCATCCTTGGGAACAGGATCCACCTGAATCAGGACATCATCCATGTGTGGTATTCTAATGTATCAACTCCTTGTACACTGATCTTGTAAAGCACTGCAGGATTTGTGGAGCCATATAAAACAGATAATTGCGTGGTCACACATATTGGAAATTACTGCATATTGCAGTGATGAATCACTAAAAGGATAATTTTTGCATCAGGTAAATTAAGTTTAAGAACCAGTAAAATGCTCCTTTATTATGGATTTGGATTTCTGTCATTATTAATTATACAATCGATACTTGGCAATATACATCGGAGATAAGTGCGTTTGGTTAAAACTTTTCTACAATTGTTATAGCTGGTGATCGCATGACCAAAAAAAAAAAAAAAAAAAAAAAAAAAAAAAAAGCTAAATATTATTTGAAGCCATCTAAGCAGAGAAAAGAAGAGATTTCTCCTGATCCCACAATGACAATCCCATTTCTCCATGGATTAACCAGCTCTATCGCCCATTAAGTATACGTCATTCTTGTGGTCGCAAACACTTTTCACTTGCTGCTGGGAGGTTTTCCATTCTTCAAATCTCAATGGGACACAATGCCCGGCCGCTGCACAGCCCTGTTAACGATCAGGTTGCCAGAGATCCGTTTGAACTGGTACAAGACCCACTCATTGGTGTCATTCGTTTATCCCTCATAACGGTTTTATACATGAAAAAACAGCTACAAAAAACAAAAGCATAGTATGGAAGCGCATACATAAGATGTGCGCGTTTCGCCATTCACACACCCCTTGCAGCAGATGGCTCGATGGAGACAGTAAACATCCAACTGCCTTCTAAACGCTTATGAGAATCTGGTGGCGAACATGCTGCCTAAACAGAGGAACACATTCTGATTTTGAACAGAAGCGGGGAGGGGGGGAGGCATTAATACGTCAACTTGAAGAGACTGTGCACAAGCTTAGTCTTGTGGCCCACCTGGTACGCGTAGGGTACAGATGGCTCCGGGGCTCGCTGCACATTTCATCCTTGCTACATTCATTTCTAATGAAATTCTATGTATTATGTTGTAGTTATACACGACAGAATAGACACGTGCACCGCACAAAAATTCAGAATAGACACGTGCACCGCACAAAAATTCAGAATAGACACGTGCACAGCATAAAAATTCAGAATAGGAAGCGTTTCAGAAATTTCATATTTACAATGATCTGAGAATCTAAGACTGATCCGGACATTTCAGCGGTGCGCATCATTTCCCCCTCTATACTCCTCATACAAGAAGCTAGGGTTAAGGTTACATTTATGGGGTTATTCAGTAAGGGGCGAACTTGCCATCGTATTGCGCCGAACGGTGAATTACCCCGTACAGTGCGTCTATTCAAAGAGCTGTAGATTCTCCAAATACTGGAGAATTAACAGTGAAATACGGTGCAGTTCGTTGGCAGCGAAATTAACCATTACTTCTGTATGAGACAATCTATTCGGAGAATGCCGAACGGCATCAAATTGTCAATGAAATGCCCTCATTTTCGTTGATTCAGTTCGACAGGTTTAACCCCTTAAGGATGTGCAGGTGGTACCGTTAAGGGGTGGCTTTCGCTGGCGAGGTGTACAGGTACGTTTTTACCGCCAGCTGCCGCGTGGGCTGCCTCGGCAGCCTACGCACATCATTGGTTGCAGGGCGACGGCTTGAGTTCAGCCAATGACGCACGCCGTGTGTCGGCTGCAAGGAGGGGCCGAGGCGGCCCATTGAAGACAGCGTGTCTACCTGTACGTCCTGCGTCTTCAAAGCCCTCCCACCCGTGACCCCCGGGATGGTATAGAACTTCCTGCAGTGGGAAAGGGTTAAACAGGCGAATCCCATAGCATTCAATGTAAAAATATCGTTTTTATGTTCAACCGCTTAATATTTTCAGCAGTATTTTTATTTATGTATTTATTGAAACATTGATGTATTTGTATTTATTTATTATTTTGAGGAAAAATTTATTTTTTTTAAAGGCTTTTTTTATTCTGTAACAAAGTAGGACTTTTTAATCAATTCCACATATTTTACTGCATTTTCATTGGTTTAAAACACATTTTAGAGAAATATCGCAGTTCTGTTTTGTTTTTTACTCCACGTTCGGCGCACTTCGGAAACCCTGCGGTGGATAGTGAATTCACCACAGGGTCGGCAAACTGGAATCGCCAAAGTGCGCAAACGAGAAAGCACCGAAATCTCGGTGGTTTCTGAATAACCCCTTTAGTGTTTATAGTTACCATTTCCACTCGTTTTATGAATAGGGATCGTCCATTGCACAGTGTTTGCAATTCTTTTCAGTCATTCAAATAAATCCGATTCGATTGGGATCGGTTTGATAAATTTCAGATGTGATTTGGTTCCGCGGCTCGGCAAACCAGATTATCAATTGCTTCCGCTTATTTTCAGATTGAACTGCATTGCACAAGAGAATAATATTCCCTCTACCGTAAAAATTCCAATCCATTCCCTTCCTAGCGATAGTATAGATTACGATGCGACGCACCATCCCGCTCAGAACACCGAAAAAGGTGCGTTTCCTGGGATACAGCAGGGCTTGACACATTTACAGCCGTCGCTGGAACCAAGTGCACTTTTGACTATAGATTTTTATGCAAATTGATATTGACCGGTCACCCGATGCAAGGCCGAGGTGTAAAAAGTAATGACCTTTATTCTGTGGCGCAATGCGTGTGAGAAGTGGAGTTATTGGTGTAAAACTTGTTAAAATGATAAATAACCAGTATAAGTAACACTGAGCTCAATTTGCAGCCTGTGAAAGGTCACACTTCGACATCGCTCATCATTTCCGACACGCTACTGACACGGATTATTTTACACACAAAAAACAAATGAATAGGTTTGATGATTAAAAGTGAAACGTCTCATTTTGTAGAAAGATATGGACACTGTGCATGCACACACATAAAATGTTGCCATCATTATAAAAAGTGCAGTACACAGTTCTCTTCCTCTTTTATCATGTTTTAGTTTCTTTTTAGCTTTTTTTTCTAGTTAAAAACATATTTTAACTATTACCTGTAACCTTGAGAAAGGCTCTTAGAGGGCCGAAACGTGGCTTATCGTTTACAGGAGTTTTAAAGATGTATATTAAAATAAACTATGTTTTTTTTTTACTTTTTTGTCTAAATCCTGGAGAGCACCCTTTACTTTTTGGCTCTGGAGAGCACGGTGGGATTTTACTGCACCTCGGTATTGATTCTACTAGTGGCACACGCAGGTTCAATATGGTTGCTATTCATTTTGTAGAAAGATATGGACACTGTACATGCACACATAAAATGTTGCCATCATTATAAAAAGTGCAGTACACAGTTCTCTTCCTCTTTTATCATGTTTTCGTTTCTTTTTAGCTTTTATTTTCTAGTTAAAAACATATTTTAACTATTACCTGTAACCTTGAGAAAGGCTCTTAGAGGGCCGAAACGTGGCTTATTGTTTACAGGAGTTTTAAAGATGTATATTAAAATAAACTATGTTTTTTAACTATTTTGTCTAAATCCTGGAGAGCACCCTTTACTTTCTGGCTCTGGAGAGCAGGGTGGGATTTTCCTGCACCTTTGCATTGATTCTACTAGTGGCATACGCAGGTTCAATATGGTTGCAATTCATTTTGTAGAAAGATATGGACACTGTACATGCACACACATAAAATGTTACCATCATTATAAAACGTGTGCAGTACACAGGTCTCTTTTAGGTTTTTTATTTTTTAAATTTTAAATTTTTATATTATTGTTAAAATATTTCAGACAAACGCGCACAGTTCAGGAGAAGATTCCAGTGTGTGAGTGTGGCGTTGCAGCTAGTATCCGTTTGCTCCTCCAAGATATAACTTGAGTCCCTAACACAGCGGCTCAGGTGTCAGAGCTGTAATAGGGAACTGCTATGCGTTAGCGTAACGGCTCCTGCCGAGCATTGCCCTTTGCGGCTCCTTGTTACCAGCTCAGAGGCTCAGGTGCAATAGGGCCCTTTATTGATTGAAGAGTTACACCAAAATATAAAAATCACCAGAGTATAGCCCACTGGTGTATCTTGGCCTAGGCCAACAAGGCCTGGGCCTAGGGCGGCACTCTCCAGGGGGCGGCGGCCCGCCGGGTGGCCCCACCCCTAAAAAAAAAAAAAAATTTTTTTTTTTTTTTTTTTTTTTTTTTACTTTTGAAAACTATTTTACCAGGAAGGAAAGATTGAGATGTCACTAATTTTCAAGTATGTCCTGGGTAGGCAACGCCTAGGCTTTCACTTTCCAGGTGACATCAAAAAACCTCACCACTAATTGGGTTACTCACAGAGCACCGAAATGACGCCAACATTTTGGTGTTCTGTAGTTCCCTGCACTTCGGGGAATAAAATTTCCCCACCCTGCAGTAAATTCACCATTCACCGCAGGGTCCCCAAAGTGCATGGAGTCGGCCGCTGTATGCTGCCACCGCAAACCCATGGCCTGCTGTTTTCAAAAGAACTACTGAACAAAAATGTCTGGAATTTACATATAAGATCCTATGATTGATAATAAAATGTTCTGTTGTTACAGAAAAAGAAGAACCGATATTAAAAAAAGGAGGGGGATTTTGCCCAAAAAAATCTGAAAAATTACTAAAGGGTACTAAAAAAAATAAATCAATAAATAAAGACTTTTTACTGCAGATTAAAATAATAAGTGGTTTATTAGATATTGCATAAAAAACAGGAATATTTTTAACATTGAAACCTATGGGGTTCGCCTGAATACCTGAACCTGCTGTTTGAAACCACCGAACATCAGTGTATTTCACTGACATTTCTCTCCTGTATGGTGTTCTCTGAATAGATTAACCATTACTTCTCTATGGGGATTTGCACTGCCTTCAAACAGCAAGGTACTTGCTGGCAGTTCGCCAAACTTGTGTGTGAGCATATCACCAGAGCAGTGGTGTACTTAGAGGAGTGGCGGAGGGTGGGCTGCCCCAGGTACCAGTGATTATTGGGGTGTCATTAGGGGTACTAGGAGGTGCCACTGTCACTGTGTGTCAGCTTTGAGCTGTGTTCTCAAACAACGAGCAGCGGAGCATGGCGTTTGCATACGGAATAAATCGAATAGAATAAAAATCCCCCTCTCCTTCCTCCATAGCTCCTCCCCTGCCCCCGCAGCAGCTCTAGGAGGGGGATGTGATTTGTGTCCAGAGAGAGAAGATGACAGTAAACGGCAGGTAAAGGGGGGTATCAGCAGAATATGAAGCCCTGTCTGCTTACTGCTGTTTAAAGTGGACCTTTCCTTAACCAGCACTGCAGTGATAGAAATTTGTCACTGAGCTGCCTGGCTCCTGGTGAGGCTGCGTGCGTGCAGGTCACACTCGGTCCGGCCAGTCAGGTGGTACGGAGTCTCAGTACCACCTGACTGGCTGAACCACGTAACACGCACGCAGCTGCCCCCCTTTCGTTAACATGGACTGTCACTCTATTCTGGACTGAACACCCACCAGGAAGGGAATCAAAGCCACGGTGCACCCTCTGGCAGTGGCACCCCACTGCTGACAAGATGGCTCCACGCACAGGCACAGCCGCAATCCTAACGTGGCCTGGAGGGACCTCCTGCTGAGTCTGTACACAGTCCCTGCTGACTCTGCACACAGCCCTACCGCGGACGGAGGCGGTAAATGTAGAATAAATAATTGCTGTGTGCTCATATACACTCGGTTTGCTGGGAGTTTTATTGCAGTGGATTCTGATGCACTCATACACCACACATTGCATTGCTGGGAGTTTTATTGCCGTGGATTCTGATACGCTGACACACACCACACATTGCATTGCTGGGAGTTTTATTGCAGTGGATTCTGATGCACTCATACACACCACACATTGCATTGCTGGGAGTTTTATTGCTGTGGATTCTGATACGCTGACCCGCACATTGCATTACTGGGAGTTTTATTGCTGTGGATTCTAATACACTCATACACACTGCACATTGCATTGCTGGAATTTTTATTGCTGTGGATTCTGATACGCTGACACACACCAAACATTGCATTGCTGGGAGTTTTATTGCTGTGGATTCTGTGATACACACTGCATAGTACTGTGAGTTTTATTGCCTTGGAGCTCTGGGATACACACTGCACATTACTGTGAGTTTTATTGCTGTGCATTTTCTGTGATATGCTCATACACAGTGCACATTTCTGTGGGTTTTATTGCTGTGCAGCTCTGTGATACGCTCATATGCAGTGCACGTTTCTGTGGATTTTATTGTTCAACCAATTAGAGCGGCTGTGATCCAGTATACTTAACATGCGTGGCTGTTCTTTGTAAAAATGCTTGAATTTAAACATTTCATAACTTTATTTATCTCAATAGATACATTTGAAATGGTATACAAAATATACAAGTAGACACTTGGTATCCACTTTTAATATAAAGAGAGGAAAAGTCGGAGCTCTAAGAGGAAAAGGTGGAGCTTAAAGAGGAAGGGTGGGGATTAACCAGGAAGAGGTGTGGCCTTGACAGGAAGGGGTGCGTCAAATTTAAATTAGGGGGTGCACGAGTTTAGTCAGGCCTAGGGCAGCACAAAACCTAAATACACCACTGGTATAGCCGTACGTAGTGATACCTTTTTTATTGGACGTTACTTTTAAAAGACTAGCTTTCAAGAGGGTAACCTCTCTTAGGGAGAAATACTTGCGAAATCTTGTCTTTTAAAAGTAACGTTAGTCCAATAAAAAAAAAAAGGTATCACTACTAAATGGTTAGCAACCTGAGCATTTTCACAAAACCTCATTCTCTTTCCACAGCATACTCACATAGACTGGCGGGCTGTAATTTCAGCTCTCCTTTCCAGCCGTCTCTACTTCTCTCTCTAAATACTATTACTAAGCCCAAGCTTCTTGTCCTTCCCATGCAATCCCTACGATATTCTTTCTTGCCACCAGCTTCATCATCCCTCTGCTCCCTTTTGTTTCAGTTACCCCTGTCCATAAGATTGTAAGCTCACGGGATGTCTACCTGAGCACTTGGTTTAAAGTGATGTATTACCCGGACAGTTAACCTACGGGGAGGGTTTTCTTTCCTCTTATATCATATACGTCTCCGGTTTGTGCTTCCCCATTGTAAAGCGCTACAGAATCTGCCTGCGCTGGGTACTTGCAACTGTAACTACTACTGCTATACTCAGCTTATCTAACCTACATCACCAAAATATACACACACAACGACACATAAAAACAAATTTGACAAATCCTGGAGCCAGGTAGTTGCTGGCTCCTACAATTTCACCTCCCTTTTGTAATATTCCTTAAACGTGTACAAATAGCCTGTACCTGCCACCAAAAATTATGTCCGCTGGCTCCTACGTTTTCTGTACATTTGTTCAACTTAGACTTTAATACTACCATTAAAAACCCGATCAAAGTGGAGACGGCTTTACATAAAGTTGATAAAGTCCAACAGTTTTTCGAAAAATGGGAATGTTTTATGTCATGTCTGCCAGACTCTGTTATTGCTAAACTAAAACGAGATTTTGAATATACCACCTGGTATCTGACTAGATCCCTATCGTCTCCTCCCTTACGACCAATCGCTAGGACACGCTTAGAACTTTCAAAATTTTTTGAAGTATAACTGTCGGCTTAGGATGTAAATATGTCATGGCTTCTCTTGTTGACCGTGGTTTGGGTGGAATGCTTTACTGAGTGGGAATGTGACTCTATGCACTGTACTGTAAACTGAGTTTGTCAATTCAAAAATAAAGTTTAAAAAAAAAAAACCCGATCAACAGGTCCTCCTGATCTGTGCCTCTACGGCTGCTGGCATAGGTTTGTGAATAAGTGAATTATGAATCAGACTGCTAAAATTATCCATTTCACATCCTATAATTACTCGCGCTAGGCATAGCATTTCTATGTACAGTCGACACATTTATTTCGGGTCTGAGACTTTTCCACTTTCCTCTCTGACGACAAACATAAAACACACAGGTTTAAAGGGAAACTCTAGCCACCATGATCAGGTGTTCACTTTGACAGGAGACCTCCTGACCGCTGTAACAACGCAACAAAGGGACGATCTTACCGCTGCTGTGAATCAGAGGAGGCTGGACATTCTCAGATTTGGTCTACCATAGACCAAATACTACATTGGTACTGGCGAAGCTTGAGGAGGAGTTGGCAGGCTGATCGAGCATCAGAGCTGCCGCTCGTAATGCTGTTCAGGAAGTTGCAATGGTTCTGTAGGAAAAGCGTTAAATTAGCTGTGTGTCGGCTGTGCATGTGACAGTCGTCCTCAATGTTTCTCTAGGAGGAGCTCATCACTGGACAACAGGCATCCAGCTACTTCCTGTAGCCAGGAGAAAGGAGAGGATTATGGCATCAGGGTTACTAGATAACCCCTGCAGGATTTTTATTAACTTTTCCCTTTAAATCCTGCATTCCTTTGGTGCCTCCTTTCCTTTACCCCAAATGATACCCCGATTTATATCTCTGCTATTTAGGGGAAATGTGATGGAAAGGAGGAATGATTTTTGACGGTTTGCAAAGAATAAATAAAAATAATTCAGGCAACGAAACAGTGATTTAAGGATTTATTGCAGCCTGCCTCCCTGTGACTCAAACCAGCATCGTTCGTAATAAAACCAGATACCTTTAAATCCTCAGTAATGTCACAGGACCAAAACAGCAAAATAACCGATGACCACACAAGGAAGCCATATGTTACAACACTATAATGGACACATACAGGGTTATTCAGAGAGCGGTGAAAAGCAGGAGAATGACTGGAGAATGGAAAATTCTAGGTCAAAATAGCCAAACTAGAAAAATTCTCCCTTTCATCTCACTTTCCAAATCGGCTATTTTGACCTAGAATTTTCCATGCTCCAGTCATTCTCCTGCTTTTCACCTCTCTCTGAATAACCCTGATAGAAGATGAAAGAGTTGCGACGCAGTCATTTCGATGTGGTAAAGCAGAGCAGATATATTAATCCATTGGGAATTAATAAACTATCCAAAAGACGGGCAACCTGTTGCATCATGATAAATGGAAAAATACAACACAGACTGAGGATGCATGTTCAGTTTCTCAGGCCACAGTAACAGGACAGGTTTGCCGGATATCTGAAGCACAGGTGATATGATTTGCTGCTCAGTGATTGCAGGATTCAGTCTGCATTTCTCCAAGGGAATCCTTAAGGCTGGGGTCAGACGAACGCAGTGCGAACGCGTGTGCAGCCGCACTTTATCACGGCCGCAGTAGCAGCAAATGACAGGCAATATACAAAGTCCTGCCGCGCAATGCAAGCGGCAAACGCATTTTTTCGAAACCGCTAGTACGGACGTACAGAGTGCGCTGCGTCCGCTAGCGGCATGTGTGCGTGATTAGTAAACGTCAGACGCTGCTAATGTCCAGCCAACATAACGTCCAGACGCAAAAAGGGTTTTATTGATGATCCGTACAAAAATCACGGACGAAAACGCACATCGTATGACCGCTATCGCGTATTCCGTGAAAAAATACGTCCATTCGTTCGAACGCACTTTATCACGGACGACGCGAAAAATACGTTCGTCTGACCCTAGCCTCAAACCTGGCCTGTTAAAGGGTCCTGAGGACAGGTTTGGGAAGCACTGGTTTGAAAGGTGTAAGAAACATGACATGGAGCACCCTGCCAAGCTATTTACTAAACATATTGTGCAAACAGGAAATTGTTACTTTTTCCACTGAAATCAAATCACTTTCTCCTTTGCTTTGCATCCACTTCATTAAAAAGACCGTGGCAGCTCGTTATCAGAGTTAAATGGACACTCTAGGCACCGTGACCACTCCACAAATTTGTGCGTTTATAGTAACTTCAACCCTCTGATACCTGAAGGTACCTGATGACCAGAGTTGAGAAACACTTAAGTCACATGTAGGACTGTTCCGAGCAGTTTTTATAAGTAGAGTCCGCAGACTTCTCCCTCCTGATTTAGGCCTGGGTCAGACGAGCGTTTTGAAGAGAGGAAGGAACGTCCGTGAGAGTGGACGTTTCTTCCACTCGACGCCTGTCAGGCCACCTCGCTGAGTGCAGTTAGTGCGCTCAGCGCTGCAAGGCTCGATCCTCCTATGGAGGCTTGCGCTTCGCAGTTCCGTCAACGCGCGTCCTAGCGCTTTGACAGAGAGGCTTGCTGCGTGGATGCTTGCAACATAGTCTGGCTGGCCCGGTCGCAGCGTCAACGCTGCGACGGACAACAGAAGCCACGTCAGTATGGGCGCACACTGGCAATAAATGCATGAGCTTTACTTACACGTCATAGAAAAAAGGAACTCCGGTCACACTCCTTTAATAGGAGTAAAGTAATACGATTCAGCTTGGGTTTAGCCTAACCAAGCACTTATAAAAAGTTATTTATAAGCCAAGTGGATTTACACCACAAGAAAAATTAACCCAGCACTAAACACAACACACATACAGTATGTGCGTGACAGAATGAGGAGTCAGCGCAGGGACTGGCGCATGTGCAATAGATAATCAACAGATTAAATATTGGTGCTAACTGGCCATCCTATAAAATTAAGTGAATAATCTATAGCTCTCTTAGAAGAAATTATATCAGTAGTCACGACAGGCCGGCTGGGTGGAGTAGAGGTAACATCACTGCTCTGCATGGAGAGAGCCTGTGGAGACATGGGTTCGATCCCGGCAAGAGCACCTCTCCAGTAAGTGTCCTTGGGCAAGACACCTAACGGTACATACTCGCCACCCAGGACATACTTGAAAACGAGAGAAATCTCAATGTATCCTTCCTGGAAAAATCCTTTCTCAAAAAAAAAAGGGAGATGCTTCGATTCTGAACTGAAGCGGCTTCTTTAAAAGACACACAGTTACCACCATCGATACCGATTATTCATTTAACCGTTAAGAAACCATAATGCGTTTTGGTCAGGAGGGAGAAGTCTGCACTCTGCAAAAAAATGGAGGAATAACAACTCGCTGAAGGCAGGAAATAATTATTGGGTGTAAAGAAGGAAAAACCTGTTTTAACGCTTTGAATTGATTGCGAAACAAAATACCGAGTTATCCTTTAAGAAGAGATAAAAACACAGGCTGTTCCACGGTGTGTGTCATCAATAACAAGCATGGAAACATTTTTAGATTTTGGGTTCTAGTAGTGCAAGAAAGAGACATATATATATATAACAGTTGGATACCACTATATGAAAAACGTTGATGGCTCTGAGAAGCTCATAACAGCGCTGGTTAATCTTACATGATGGCTCTGAGAAGCTCATAACAGCGCTGGTTAATCTTACACCCGACTCGGAATCGAGCAAAACAGGTGTGTATAATAATAATAAACGCATATAGAAATACTGTACCTCCGGGGTCAGCAGACTTGGTCCTCCAGATGTTTTGGAATTACATGTCCCTCAGCTACTCAATAGGTTGGTTTACTCTTATGGGAGGTGTAGTTCCAAAACATCTGGAGGGTCAAGGTCGCCGACTCCTGGTAACCAGCCCAAACAATGAAAGATTACCATTATTTATTTCATCAAATCGTCCCATCTTACAATGTAGAACAACGGAGAAACTGTATATAAATTATGATAAAATATTAATAACAATGTTTTGCTTTTGCATAAACTGTATGTTATTGTGTTGATGAATCACAACATTTACAATATCTGGGATTAGAGAAAGGGCCCCACGGACCAATCAGGAAGGGGGACATGACTGATGGCGTGGGCCAGACCGTCAGGTTTGAAATCTGGGTGACCATTGGGGCAAGGAGAACTTTATGGTACCCAATGGTATTTTAGGGCAGAGAGGAGGGACAGACCTCTTTGCTCCTGGACAGCCTGAGATCAACAGCAAAGAAATTACAGCAACTAAGGCTGGGTCAGACGAACGCAGTGCGAACGCGCGGCCAGCCGCACTTTATCACGGCCGTAGTGGCAGCAAATGAAGTCCAATGACTGGCAATATACGAAGTACGGCCTCACAAAAGTGTGGCCGCGCAACGCAAGTTGCAAACAAACACATTTTTTTCGAGAACGTGATACCGCTAGTACTGACGTACAGAGTGCGCTGCGTCTGCTAGCGGCGTGTGTGCGTGATTAGGAGACGTCAGACGCTGCTAATGTCCGGCCAACATAACGTCCAGACACAGAAAGTGTTTTATTGATGATCCGTACAAAATCACGCACGGAAATGCGCATCGTATGACCGCTATCGCGTATTCCGTGAAAAAAATACGACCAAACGCACTTTTTCACAGACAACGCGAAAAATGCGTTAGTCTGACCCTAGCCTTAGAACTTTACAAATCCCAAAAAATTCAATAAGCTGTGATCCTGCCCTTTCCATCGGATTTAATGTGTCTGTGTTTATTTCTGAGGTTGTTGGGGCATGGACTCTGGTAGGTACCATGCCTAAGCAGTCATGATCCTCAGCGGGAAACATCAGTAATGGCATCTTATTCGAGGGGCACAGATCACTAAACAGTGATCTATAGAAACGTCACCATCAAGGACAGAACTGGGAAGCAGCATGTGGGTTACAGACGACACACATTCTAACTGCACAGTTCTGAAAGTAACCCGAGGGAAGAATCCAGCAGTTTCCGTGGCGATTGCTCAACTTTCGCCCCGGAATTTTAGACTATACAAAACACACGGATACTTAGAATTCAGAGAAAATAAGAACGGGAAGCAATGATTCACGACAGAAGGCAGGATTGGAGACATGGGCAAGGGTTGGGGGGGATATCTGTCATTTGTAGCCAAGCTTTATTAACACAGATGGGATTATTCACTAAACTGGCAGCTCAGCTATTATTTTGACATAAAGTAAAATTAAGCCAGAAAACAAAAAAAAAGGTTGTATTTACAGTTTGTGATTCAGTAGGGGTATGTTCACTAATCTAATGTATATAAAAAATAAAATACAGCTTGCCACCTCGCAGGATACTTTGATGCAGGTTTGGTAAACACGGAGAAGTGGCAATAATGTGTGTACATATATTCCGGCCGAGCAAGGAAACCAAGCCATGCAGCCGCCCTGTGCAAGCCTGGTTCTGTTCGACGACCCACACACACACACGTTCAGCGTTCTGCTTTGCGCCCACTGAACGTGGCAAATCGCAGAACGTAACGCCGAACCAAGAATCCAGATCCCCACTAACAGATTAAAAGTCATCGCATGTAGGAAATGTGCTAGAAACTTAAAATAAATAATAATTATTATTATTAATCTGGAAATATTACACAAACGATATGAGGGAGGGGGATAGATATATATATATATATATATATATATTCAACCACACACACACACACACGTTCAGCGTTCTGCTTTGCGCCCACTGAACGTGGCAAATCGCAGAACGTAACGCCGAACCAAGAATCCAGATCCCCACTAACAGATTAAAAGTCATCGCATGTAGGAAATGTGCTAGAAACTTAAAATAAATAATAATTATTATTATTAATCTGGAAATATTACACAAACGATATGAGGGAGGGGGATAGATATATATATATATATATATATATATCTCCCCCCCCACACACACACACTAGATCACTCTAAGTTTATTAAAAAAAATATATAAAAATAATGACAAGATCTGTAAAATTATACACAAAATGTATAAGTGAAAAACGTATTATTAAAGGCAATATACAAATACATAACTGAAAATGTAACGATATATTATATATACAAACACAAATATATTATAAAAATCTGAATACAAATACATAACCAAAAAGATTTCTAAACATCTGAAATACTGAAAACGTGCAAATAAAAAGATACAAATTAAAAAAAATATATATATATATATAATATATATATATATATAATATATATATATATAGGATAAAAAAAAAAAAAACTGAACACAAAATACCCAAAACCTATATTAAAATTAAAAAAGATAGAAATAACAATAAAAAAAAAACCTGAAAATAAATGGATACAACTATATAATAATAATAATAATAATAAAGAAGCCAGAGGCAGGCAGGGAGAGCTGCAAAATGATCACCCTGCGAGTTGTATATATTATGGATAATAAAACGCATTTCCCTGGAGATGATCCAATTTAATAAATGTATAATTAAACACAGCATGGCAGAGCAGACACACATTGCACGTTTAACTCTTTGAGTGCATTATTATTTTTGCATGCTATTCCCCCCCGTGTTGGGGAAGGGGGGGGGGCACAGGAGGTGACAGATTTGCAGGGACTGCATGGATTTTTTGGGGATATGGAGGTCTGGTGGTGCCTGCCCCTTACCCGGCCATGGTGCACGCACACAGGGACCCCCAGCCCAGTTGTCAGCCCCCCTGATGACAGGACAGAGGGTGCATTGACAGGCAGTGAGGGGATGCAGGGGGTGGGGGGGGGAGCGGGCATGGTGTCAGGTTACCTGGCATGGGGCTGGCATGGTCCCTCCGCGCGCGCACGGCTGCTGCTCCCTTGCAGCACGTTAGGTGCAGGAGCTCTGGGCGAGCGAGCTCTCCCTCTCTGTGGGTCTGTTCTGCTGCTGTGCTGGAGCCTGCCGCCAAGTCTCGCGAGATGGCGCTGCTCAGCCGGCTTCTCGCGGTGTTTGGCGCCGGCCGCGGACACATTACGAGCGTGTCTCCTCTTGTTACGCCGCCAGGGGGCGCTGCTCGCCTGCTACAGGCACATTCCAACCGCTGGCGGCCAGATGGGACCTGTCCTTAAAGGGAGAGAGTCCTTTTTTTTGTTTGTTTTTCTTTCTTTTTTTGCGGTTTCTGGTTTATTTATTTATTTATTTATAAAGGATTTTACCAGGAAGGATACATTGAGATTTCTCTCGTTTTCATGTATGTCCTGGCTTCAAGAACATTGAATAGTTACAGAAATACAAAGTAATAAAAAATGCAAGATATAAAAAAAAAACACAATTTTTTAAAAAAATTATTTAGAAAGGATTTTACCAGGAAAGATACATTGAGATTTCTCTCGTTTTCAAGTATTATAAAAAAAAGTCTGTTAGAGAATAGGAAAAAAAAAAATCTTTAAAAAAAATGGGAATCAAAAATTTAATCTAAAAAATTAAAAAAAATACAAAAAAGTGTAAAATAAATAAATATACCGATTAACACAGAAAATAAATATGTAGGAAATATATTCCCTATGTTGCATGTTAACCGGTGCATTCTGTATCGAGGTATATCAATAGGGAGCTCTTATTTTCGCCATAATACCGATAATCAGTTCAATATACACCGGGACATGCATTTTCCTAATCCACATCCATTATTCATTCCCAAACATTAGCAAGTTATTCCAATTTAAAGGAAAGTCCGCAGACTTCTTCCTCCTCACCTGAAAGCATATGCTTTATCTACCTGCCAGGACCCTGTGCCTGCCGTGCGCTGCTATGCAAGCACATGACTTCAGAGATGTCTCACAGGATTATTCAGAGAGAGGTGAAAACCAGGAGAATGACTGGAGAAGTGAAAATTCTAGGTCAAAATAGCCAAACCAGAAAAATTCTCCCATTTATCTCACTTTCCAAATACGCTACTGACCCCTGATGCTGACCCCTGATTTTATAGTCCCTCAAATTTCATTGCTTTCTAGCTTGGCGCACCTGGGCGGTTGCATTTCGCCGACCCTGCGGTGAATTCACTATTGTGAAACGCGCCAAAGATGGAGTCGCCGAAGAGCGCCGAACTGCAGGAAAAAAGAGAAAAGGGAACTCTGCTATTCTTCTAATAGAAATGCATTAAAGTGTGTCTGAACAATAAAAAAGGTCCTTTAAAAAATTATAAAAAAGGTCTGTTAGAGAATAAAAAAAAATCTTTAAAAAAATGGGAATCAAAAATTTCATCTAAAAAAACTTACAAAAAAGTGTAAAATAAATAAATAAATAAAAAGACATTTTGCTGGAAATGAAAAGAATAAACGTTTGAATAAAAAAATTCTCATTGAATCCTATGGGAATTACCTGCTGAACTGAATCACCGAAAATAAGGGCATTTCACTGACACGTCGGTGCAGTTCGGCGTTCTCTGAATAAATTTACCATTACTTCTCTATAGGACAATTTCGCTGCCGCCAAAAATCGCCAAATTGCGGCTAACTGCACCGTATTTCGCCATCAGTTCGCCAGTATTTGGAGACGTGACGGCTTTCTGAATAGAAGAACTGCCACGAAATTGTATCGTACGGTAAAATTCACCGTTCGGGGCAATTCGGTGGCAAAATCACCGCTTTCTAAATAAACCCAACAATCAGGGTTATTCAAAGAGAATCGAAAAGTCACTGCACGTTCGGTGACTCTTCGTTCTCTTCAATTCGGTGTGATTCGGCGATCCCATTTCGGCGATCCTGCGGTGTATTCAGCAAGCACCACAGGGCCGTCGTAGTGCAGGGAAAAGCCGCCGAAAACCTGCTGAACACTCACCTCAAAACCCAGGCGAATGCACAACGAAACCCGAAAAAACATCTGGATTAACCCCGCTGAACACGCTGGAGAAACCCGAGCAGGAGCCGATCACACGCAGAGCAGCCGCCGGAAAAACCCGACACCGCAGACGAATGGAGTGAACAAAAAAAACAGTTCGCTTGAATGTTTGAAAAGAGAAACGCTGTTAGCAAAGAAGCAACAGAACGAAAATGTCTGAAATTTACATATAAGATCCAATGAATGATAATAAAAAAGGAAAAACGTTTACATTTTTTTTTTAAAAAAACAGAAAAAAAATTTGCAAAAAAAATCCTGAAAAATGCTTTAAAGATCCTAAAAAATCTATAACTAAAGAGACTTTTTACTGCAGAATATTATAATGAATGGTTTAGTAACTATTGAATTAAAACAGGAATATTTTTAACATCGACGCCTATGGCTAGGGACAGATGAGCGCATTTTCTGCGGCCACCGTCAAAATGTACGTCGATGCGTGCGCACGCATTTTTTCACGGAATACGCTTAAGTGGTCAGACGACCACAGTCGCACAGTCGCAGGTACTCACCAACGCAATTCTAGGGAAATCCGGCTGTTTGAACGTTATGTTGGCCGCACACTAGCAGCGTCTGACGTCTCCTAATCACGCACACACGCTGCCATGCGGCCGCAGCGCACTCTGTACGTCTGTAGCAGCGGTTTCACGTTCTGAGAAAAATGCGTTCATTTGCCGGTTGCGTGGTGTCGGCGCACTTTTGTTCGCACGTACTGCGTATATTGGCCGTCATTGGCCGTTATGTGCTGCTACTGCCGCCGTGATTTAGTGCGCCTGCACGCGCGTTCCGACTGCCCCACTCTGACCCTAGCCTATGGGATTCGCCTGAATAAATCTGTCGCATGAAACCACCGAATGGCAGGGCATTTCGGCAACTTTTTACTGCTGGTTTTTGTTCTCTGAATAGACGAAGCTATGGGGGATTTCACTGCCCTCGAAGAGGCAGCGAACAGGCACCGTATGTGCAGGCAATTCGCCAACATTTGGCGAACTGTCTGGATAGCCGAACGGCCAAGAAAGGTAACCGAACGCTGATTTTCAGCGTTCGGTTCCCTTTCGGCAGCCATTCGGATCTCTTTGAATAACCCTGATAGTCTGAGATCTCAGCTCATTCACAATGGACATCATGAGAGATTGCTGCCATCCAAATGTATTTACACTAATACCTGTAATTAAGCTTCCCTCCTATGACTTGCATTAAAGTAATTAAATCAAATTATCCTTCATTACATTGGCATGTGTTTGCCAAACAAAGAAAGTGTTTTCCTTACAGTGCACTACTTAAGAAATTGGTATGAAAACTATGTGCATTAGCGCTACGTACCCGTGGAACATTCATTATTTACAAACTGGTTCCAAGTACTTTTTGAAATAATTAGCAAAATGATGAAAAGACGGGCTTAATACATTAGCGTCAACATCCAATGATTTTTGCTTAGCAACAATGAAATATATTGTAGAGGTGTGCACAGCTGAAAATTTTTTCTAGTTTCGTTTGAAAATAATTTAGTCTGAAACAGAATTCGTTTAAATACTGATTCGTTTCGTTTGTAATTTGGTGTCAATTCGAAATCAATTCGGATCACTAAAAAAATAAATAAAAGTAAAACTAAATCAAATCCTGCTCAATTAATATTACATTAGGGTTAAACACGAGGGTTAAAAGGCAAGCTAGGGTTAAATATTGAGATGTTTATTGGCCTGTGGTGATGGATACAACAGATTCAGCAGCACAGCCAACTGAGGCCGGGTGCACACTAGCGTTTTATTCTGCGCACTAGCGTGCGTTAAAAAGGACGCACTTTATGATGGAAGAGATAGGCAGACGCCAGACGATGCGTTCATTTTGCCGCACGTTGTAAAAACTGAATTTGAGTTGAATGAAAAAAAAAAAAGCTGGGCTTTTGACATTTGACGTTCAGCACGCGACCAACGTCGCGTCAATCCTAGCGCAAAAGCCTTGGTGTTTCCATGACGGACGTCTTCAGCACGCGTTATCCATTGCGCGCATACTACGTGTGTTCTTCTCTATCCGTGTAATTATATGCTACAGCGCACGTCATACAGGGCATCATAACGCGCGCTAGTGCGCAGAAGAAAACACTAGTACGCACCCAGCCTGACAGGGACGGGCTGCTTTGTGAAACAGTAAAACATTACAGACTTGTTTTCATAACTTCATTTGTAATTTAAGACCGATTCGGATCACTAAAAAATAAAGAAATCAATCATTCAATCAATGGTTCTCTTGTGAATGAAACAGTATAACGAATCAATTTTGTTATATACCGTTTTGTTTTTTGATTTAATTCAGATGAAACCAATTTGTTTTTTCGGAGGAACTTCCGAAATACAAATTAACGAACTGAGATTTGTAAGGAGATGAATGCACACCTCTAGTATCTTCATGATCATAATCTTGAACCAGATTTGACATCCAAAAAGTGTTGACAGGGACCTTTAGGTCTAAACAGTCTCACATTAGTGCGCGCATGGGCACTCTGGGCACCCCATCAGCCACACGTAGAAAGACAGTGACTTCTTTGACACAAGAGTAAGGTTTGCACTGTGGCCACGGGGTTATATTTTTCAGACAAAAGTGTATTACTTTCCTTGTTATTTGCAATGCATAAATATATTCCACAGCACTCAACGATGCGGATTAAGACATCAATATTCATTTATTTGCATTGCGCTAACATATTTGCAGGTTGGCAAAGGGGTTGTAACTCAAAAGTGCTCAGGGAACACCCTATGGCACATAAGTGCTAAGTCTCCACCTTGAAGGATGTGGACAAAATAATGATGTGATGATTAAGTCCCCAAATCAAAAAAGACTCCAATTTGGATGTTTCTGAATTCAATGTTTGGGAGCAATTGAAAATGTTCAAATGTGATTAATTTCGAAATTTTTTAATTTTATGCTGCACCCCGTGGCTCAGAAGTGTGGTTTCCTTACAGCAAGGGTGGGGAACGTCCAGCCCCCGGTGTCAATTGGTCCGACCCTCAGAGCGCCACAGCAAGGGGGTGCAAATTCCCTCTCCCGCAGCCCTTTTACCAGACCGCGGCAAGTAGCAGAATGAGGGGGCGGGGATTATCCCTGCTTCCCTCACTAGCTGCTGCCTGCCGGATCTTCCAATACACTGCGCCCCTCATCTTCCGGGCGCAGCATGAAGGAGGATCCAACGCGTTTCAGCGAGTGGAGTGGGGATAATCCCCGCCCCCTCATTCTGCTACTCGCCGAGGGCTGGTAAAAGGGCCGCGGGAGAGGGAATTTGCACCCCCTTGCTGTGGCGCTCTGAGGGCCCCCTCATTCTGCTACTCACCACGGTGAGGTAAAAGGGCCGCGGGGTGGATGGGGGGGCTGGAATTAATTTTAAAGGGGGAGGGTGAAATGAATTAGATGGAAAGCGGAATGAAATTAGAGGGGGAGAGTGACATTAAATGGGGAGGGGGAGAGTGACATTAATTAAATGGGGAGGGGGTGAGAGTAAAAGGGGAGTGAGTGAGATTAATTATATGGAAAGAGGGAGGGTGAAATCAATTGGAGGGGGAGAGTGAAATTAATTAAATGGGGAGGGGGTGAGATTAAATTGGGGTGAAATTAATTAGATGGGGAGGGTGAAGAAATTCAAGGGGAGGGTTAAAGTAAATGGGGAGCAGGGTTAAATCAATTAAATGGGGAGGTTGAAATTAAATGGGGGGGGGTGAAATTAATTAAGGGGAGGGGTGAAATGAATTAAATGAGGATGGGGAGGGTGAAATGATTTAAACGGGGAGAGAGGTGAAATTAATTTCTATGAGGAGGAGCGCAATGAATTAAATGGGGAGAAGGTGTGTCAAATGAATTAAATGGGGAAGGGAAAGGGTGAAATGTATTAAATGGGGAGGGGGTGAAATGAATTAAATGGGGGAGAGGGTGAAATGTATTAAATGGGGAGAGGGTGAAATGTATTAAATGGGGGAGAGGGTGAAATGTATTAAATGGGGAGGGGTGAAGTGAATTAAATGGGGAGAGGGTGAAATGTATTAAATGGGGAGGGGGTGAAATGTATTAAATGGGGAGGGGTGAAATGTATTAAATGGGAAGGGAAAGGGCGAAATGTATTAAATGGGGAGGGGGTGAAATGAATTGGGGAGGGGGGATGAAATGTATTAAATGGGGAGGGGGTGAAATGAATTAAATGGGGAAGGGAGAGGGTGAAATGTATTATATGGGGAGAGGGTGAAATTAATTAAATGGGGAGGGGTGAAATTAATTAAATGGGGAGGGGTGAAATTAATTAAATGGGGAGGGGGTGAAATGAATTAAATGGGAAGGGAGAGGGTGAAATGTATTAAATGGGGAGGGGGTGAAATGAATTGGGGAGGGGGGATGAAATGTATTAAATGGGGAGGGCGTGAAATGAATTAAATGGGGAAGGGAGAGGGTGAAATGTATTAAATGGGGAGAGGGTGAAATGAATTAAATGGGGAGGGGGTGAAATTAATTAAATGGGGAGGAGGTGAAATGAATTAAATGGGGAGGGGTGAAATGAATTAAATGGAGAGGGGGTGAAATGAATTAAATGGGAAGGGAGAGGGTGAAATGTATTAAATGGGGAGGGGGTGAAATGAATTGGGGAGGGGGGATGAAATGTATTAAATGGGGAGGGGTGAAATGAATTTCATGGGGAAGGGAGAGGGTGAAATGTATTAAATGGGGAGGGGTGAAATGAATTTTATGGGGAAGGGAGAGGGTGAAATGTATTAAATGGGGAGGGGTGAAATGAATTTCATGGGGAAGGGAGAGGGTGAAATGTATTAAATGGGGAGGGAGTGAAATAAATTTTTATGAGGGTGTGAAATGAATTAAATGGGGAGGAGGTGAAATGAATTAAATGGGGAGGGGGTGAAATGAATTAAATGGGGAGGGGTGAAATGAATTAAATGGGAAGGGGTGAAATGAATTAAATGGGAAGGGAGAGGGTGAAATGTATTAAATGGGGAGGGGGTGAAATGAATTAAATGGGGAGGGGTGAAATGAATTAAATGGGAAGGGAGAGGGTGAAATGTATTAAATGGGGAGGGAGTGAAATGAATTTTTATGAGGAAGTGATAT
Organism: Leptobrachium leishanense; assembly: GCA_009667805.1. NCBI lineage: Eukaryota > Metazoa > Chordata > Amphibia > Anura > Megophryidae > Leptobrachium > Leptobrachium leishanense. Next base: position 52,399,642 of record CM019070.1, on the reverse strand, counting down.
GAATTGAATGGGGATGGGGTGAAATTAATTAAATGGAGAGGGGCACAAACCTGGAAAATTGTACGTAACAACATCTGTAGCAGTTAACATTGCGCGCCTCACCAAAGAGAAGCAGTTCCAGCCATCACATTAGGGGTGAGTTAATTAATTTCTTCCTAACTATAGCTGGCTAAATTTTAAATTGATAATTTTTTATGACCCTCGTATGATCTTATAAATTTCCAAATGGCCCTTGACAGAAAAAGGTTCCCCACCCCTGCCTTACAGGGTTACCATCCTCCGTGTCCCCCAAAATATAAAATGACTCACATAGAGCAATATTGTATAAAATGGAGTGCAAACAAAGGAGAAGAATGTCGTGCTCGCATTTGCTGGTGTCTTATCGATCAGACACCAGATTTGTAGTCAGCCGGTGACTTCAGAAGGTGCACCGGATCACCCATCAGCCTCAGCCAGGTGATCCGGTGCACCTTCTGAAGTCACCGGCTGACTACAAATCTGGTGTCTGATCGATAAGACACCAGCAAATGCGAGCACGACATTCTTCTCCTTTGTTTGCACTCCATTTTATACACGATTTCTCTATGCGAGTCATTTTATATTTTGAGGGACACGGAGGATGGTAACCCTGTAAGGAAACCACATTTCTGAGCCACGGGGTGCAGCAGAAGGAACCACTAACGGGACAAGAAGTGCCAGCTCCAGCAGATCTTTCTTTTATATTGAATTCCTAAGTGTCCGTATTTGTGCTTCTGTTTAATTCCACAATTTAATCATCACATCTTTTTTTTACGCGTCCACAAGGTGGCGACCTTACTATAGTAAACTATTTTATTTCATAGAGATGATACTTTTTTATAAGAATAAAGTAACCTTGAATGAATTGTACATTTGATTCACAGTAAGTGCATATTTTCCCAATGTATTTTTCATTTAAATTGCAAGGTGATGGGAGTCCCTAAAACATCGAAAGATTTCGTTTTGAAGATGGAAGCATCACACGACAAACAAGAATATGCCCTGACATAATCTCGCTAAAGCCTAGTTAAATAAGAAGGCATCCGAATAAATTGCCAGTCCCTGCGGAGGACATTTATGAGCTGAAATATTACACCAAACCCACACTCCACACTGAGCTGTTTGCTAAATCATCTTAACAAAGTATAAAGTGCATGAGTTCTGATGGTGCGCGCAGGCCTTGGAGCGCTGCTGCGGTTTCACAACGCCATCCACAGACCTTTATTAGATGAACTCACATTCCTCATCGGCGTTTCCCAGAAGAACGTATTCATTTTAAATCTGTTATTGCATTGCTACCTGATGACCTATAAGAGGTTTGATTGCGTAAGCCCTTGGTACCAGTTAAAGTGTGTTAACCCCTTTCACGCTGCGCCGGAACTGTCATAAAATAAGATATAACTACACTTGTTTGATTAACTTAGGTCTAAAAAGTCCCACAGTTAGTGATTCCCACCAAGGATTTGTTTTTGTGTTGGAAAAGACTGTTGCAATGGATCGGGGGTTAGGTACCAAAAAAACTATTGTGGGAACTCGACAAGATTTCTGTCACCCTGTTAGTGATTATCGGCAAACATAATCATACACTCAAATCCAATATATACAGTCAGGTCCAGAAATATTGGGACATGGACACAATTCTAACATCTTTGGCTCTATACACCATCACAATGGAGTTGGAATGAAACAAACACAATGTGCTTTAACTGCAGACTGTCAGCTTTAATGTGAGGGTATGTACATCCAACTCCGGTGACCGGTGTAGGACTTACAGCAGTTTGCAGATGTGCCTCCCACTTAGTTTCACTCCAACTCCATGGTGGTGGTGTATAGAGCCAAAGATGTTAGAATTGTTTCGATGTCCCAATATTTTTGGACCTGACTGTATATATATAAAACAAACCACGGGGGGGGGGGGGGTTGCACTCAACCTAAGCTTGCACCACAAGCGGGGGCATCTAAGACTTTAAATACAAAACACCAAAAAAAGAGCACTCCATATCAAACTGGTTGACACCTGAAAACAAGCTTAGCTTTGTGTGGGACCAATGGAAACTCAGTTCCCTCTACAAAAACAGTGAAGGAACTGTGTTCCCGAAAGTTCTCCCTCGACTTGACCCCTGCAGTGGCTATATCACAGGACGCTGTCACAGGTTTCGCAAGATATACATTTTATACATGTGGCAAACCAACCTGATTCATATCAGTTCTTCATGCAGATGAACACGGAAGTTGCTACTATCAGGGTTATTCAAAGAGTATCGAAAACTCACCGCACATTCGGTGACTTTTCGTTCTCTTCAATTCGGTACGATTTGGCGATCCCATTTCGGCAATCTTGCGGTGTATTCAGCAAGCACCGCAGGGTCCCCGAATTGTAGGGAAAGGTCACCGTATACCCGACAAAAACTCACCGCAAAACCCTGCGAATGCATGCCGAAAACCCACAAAAACATCTGGTATAACCCCACCGAAAACACTGAATAAACCCGAGCAGGAGCTGATCACACGCAGCGCAGCCGCCGGAAAAAGTCGACACCGCAGACGACTGGAGTGAATAAATTAAAGAAACAGTTTGCTTGAATGTTTGAAAAGTGAAACGCTGTTTGCATAGAAACTACTGAACGAAAATGTCTGAAATTTACATATGAGATCCAATGAATGATAATAAAAAAGGGCTGTTACAGAAAAAATAAGTAAAGGAAAAAAAAAATTCCTGAAAAATGCTTAAAAGATCCTAACAAATCTATAAATAAAGAGACTCTTTACAGCAGAATATTATAATCAACAGTTTATTAGATATTGAATTAAAACGGGAATATTTTTAACATTGAAGCCTATGGGATTCACCTGAATAAACCTGCCGAATGAAACCACTGAACAGCAGGGCAATTCGGCAACTTTTCACTGCTGGGTTTTTGTTCTCTGAATAATCGAAGAATTGCTTCTTTATGGGGATTCACTGCCCTCGAACAGGCACTGAACAGGCACCGTATGTGCAGGCAATTCGTCAGGATTTGGCGAATTGCCTGCTCTCTGAATAGCCGAATGGCCAAGAAAGGTAACCGAACTCTGAATTTCAGCGTTCAGTTCCCTTTCGGCAGCCATTCGGATCTCTTTGAATAACACTGTATGTTTTTAGAAAAAAATGCCCATTTTTCATTAGACCTAATAAGCCTGTTATCAGAGATACGGTCAGTTTTCATGTTATTTATTATGAACAAGATAAGGAATATTGAAAATATCAATGTAGGCGGTGAAAGATGACCCCTTCAGCCCTGCGCACACTATATCCTTTTAGATTGTAAGCTCTTGAGCAGGGTCCTCTCGCCTACTGTACTGTGTGTTGAACCTGTATGTATATTTGTTGTTCTGCCTCCCATTGTACAGCGCTACAGAACTTGTTAGCGCTTTATAAAAACTTGTAAATGTAACCGTAACCTATGATAATGTTAAAAAAAAACCTGCATCCTCCTAACGTTTCAAACTGCCAAAGAGGAACACTTGGAAGTAGAAACAAGAGGCAAGACAAAAATAGTATAGTTCTGTTAGAAACACTCAGAAGGTGCCTTGAAATTACAAACACAAAGAGATGTAAATCAAAAAGCGTATCTGAAACCGTTGCCTTGTGGGCAGGAAGGAAGCTGTGACAAGGAAGCAGGACCCTGCTTAGGAAGATGCGTTTCATTAACAAAATTGCCATAAAATAATACAATATATACTGTGTGTGTATATACTGTATATATATATATATAGAGTTATTGGTGTTGCCGATTGTCTGGAGCCGCTATTCATAAAATTACCAATAATCGGCATCGTCCTTTTATTTGCCAATAATCCAGATATTTTGGACCTCTGTATCGCAGGTAAGGTATGTCCTACAGCAAGGGTCAGCAACCATGGCCCTCCAGATTTTTTGGAACTACATATCCCATGAGGCTACACTCAACTAATGAGCAGTTGAACATCATGGGAACTGTTGTTCGAAAACATCTGGAGGGCAAGGTTGTTAACACCCAGGGGCGTACCTAGAACATTTGGCACCCGGGGCGGATCCTATATGTGGCACCCCCCCAACTTTAAAATGTTAAAAAAAAAAAAAAAAATCACACGCACTTTTTTAATGTATTCAAAAATATTTTTAGTTATAGGATTCTGGCAGGCCATGACGTATACATATAATAATGATATATTATGAATCTGCCGACGGTGGCTCATTCATGCGTCCTCTGTGCTGTGCAATAAGGGGCGAGTGTAGATTCTTTTTGAATAATTGTTATTTTTAAGTGATTTTGCAAACTCACAACATATCCATCCTATAGTGGTTTTTCTATTTTCTGTAACAGACCTTTTTATTATCAATCATAGGACCTTATATGTAAATTACAGACATTTTCGTTAAGTAGGCCGACTTCCTGCACTTCGGGGACCCTGCGGTGAATTCACTGCAGGGTGGGGAAATTTGATTCCCTGAAGTGCAGGGAACAACAGAACACCAAAATGTTGGGGTGATTTCGGTGCTCTGTGAGTAACCCCTTTAGTGGTGGGTTTTTTGCCGCCCCCTGGAAAGTGCCAGCCTAGGCCTTGCCCACCCAGGACATACTTGAAAATTAGTGAAATCTCAATGTATCCCTACCGGTAAAATACTTTGCAAAAATATATATATATATATATTTTTTTTTTTTTAGGGTGTCATCCTAGGAGGTGGTGTCACCCAAAAATTAGAGGAATCTCAATGTATCCTTCCTGGTAAAATACTTTGCCCCTGCTAACACCTGTCCTACAGGGTCACCTGAGTTATTGCAAAGGCCTGAGTCTGGGCTAGCTGAAACTGGTAACTTTTTTGGCCACAACGTGGCCATTTTTTCTTTAGGAGATTAAAATCCAGGTTCACTGGTGTTTTATTCCTGATAAAAATATGGATCAAATATCAGCCCTCGTGGCTGTACATTTCCAAGGAAACAGGGCCACCATCATGGGGTGACAACCAATGATCTGTTCAGGGGCCCTGAGGCTGCAGGGGGCCAGTGCCAGTGGTGTCCCCCCTGAGGAAGAAGCTCCGGTATAGGCAGTGGCGTAGCGTGGGGGGGGGCTGGGGGGGCCGTGGCCCCGGGCGCAGTTTTGTTAGGGGTGCATAATATCAAAAGAAATTTGCGCCCCTAAAACTTGAGGCCCGGACTGACCCGCCGGGCCCTCGGGCGCCGCCCAAGGGCCCGCGGGTTGAGGGGACCTAGATGCCGGGCAGCAGGAGTGCCTGCCCGGTCCTGAACAGGGAGTCCATCCGTGTTGAAGGGGATGCGGCTGCGTGCAGGCGGTCACGTGGTCCGGCTAATCAGGTGGTACTGAGTCACTGAGGTGGTACTGAGTCTCTGTACCACCTGACTGGCCGGACCGCGTGACCTGCGCACACACGCAGCCGCGTCCCCTTCAACACGGACGGACTCACACGCTGTTCAGGACCAGGCAGGCACTTCTGCTGCCCGGCATCTGGGCCCCAACCCCTGCTGGATCCGGAACTGGGGCAATATCCATGTGAGAGCTGGCTGCCGCTGGGGCAATATCCAGGTGAGAGCTGGGGGCAAATCCATGAGCTGGGGGCAAATCCATGAGCTGGGGGCATTGTCCATGTGTGAGCTGGGGCAAATCCCATGAGCTGGGGCAAATCCATGTGTGAGCTGGGGCAAATCCATGTGTGAGCTGGGGCAAATCCATGTGTGAGCTGGGGCAAATCCATGTGTGAGCTGGGGCAATATCCATGGGAGAGCTGGGGCAATATCCATGGGAGAGCTGGGGCAATATCCATGGGAGAGCTGCGGCATATCCATGGTAGAGCTGCGGCAATATCCATGGTAGAGCTGCGGCAATATCCATGGTAGAGCTGCGGCAATATCCATGGGAGAGCTGCGGCAATATCCATGGGAGAGCTGCGGCAATATCCATGGGAGAGCTGCGGCATATCCATGGGAGAGCTGCGGCATATCCATGGGTGAGCTGGGGCAATATCCATGTGTGAGCTGGGGCAATATCCATGTATGACCTGGGCAATATCCATGTGTGAGCTGGGGCAATATCCATGTGAGAGCTGGGGCAATATCCATGTGTGAGCTGGGGCAATATCCATGTGTGAGCTGGGGCAATATCCATGTGTTAGCTGGGGCAATATCCATGTGTGAGCTGGGGCAATATCCATGTGTTGGCTGGGGCAATATTCATGTGAGAGCTGGGGCAATATTCATGTGAGAGCTGGGGCAATATCCATGTGTGAGCTGGGGCAATATCCATGTGTTAGCTGGGGCAATATCCATGTGTGAGCAGGGGCAATATCCATGTGTGAGCTGGGGCAATATCCATGTGTGAGCAGGGGCAATATCCATGTGTGAGCTGGGGCAATATCCATGTGTTAGCTGGGGCAATATCCATGTGTGAGCTGGGGCAATATCCATGTGTTGGCTGGGGCAATATTCATGTGAGAGCTGGGGCAATATTCATGTGAGAGCTGGGGCAATATCGATAACGTGTCCACAGGTTTGGGGGGGCGCACAATTCTTGGCTGGCCCCGGGCGCTGACAACCCACGCTTCGCCACTGGGTATAGGGTTCTATAAACGCAAATCCAGAGCTTGCTTGACCTGGCTGAGCCACTGCCTGCCATGTCATCACCAGCTGAAGCAGCAGGCTGGATTGAGTGGAGACAGCGCCACCTACAGCATGCTGCTCCTCTGTGAAGGCACACGCTGGCAGGAAGGAAGGGGGCTCTTTATAATAATTTTTTGGTGGGCCTAACTCAGGGGGGGGGGCGTATGGGGCCCTGAGAAGGAGTAGGGGAGGTTGGGGCCATAATTGGAAGGGACAGGGGGTGTGCATTTGGGGCTATAACTGAGAGAGGTGACATTTGGGGACCTGAGAGGGAGATGGGAGATAGTTTTGGGCCCTGACTGGTAGGGAGGAGTGTTTTGACTCTTAAGTGGGATGGGGCAGGAAAGGGGGGGGGGGTCTGAGGCTTTTACTGGGAGGGATATAGTTGGAACACTTACTGGAAGGAAAACAAGGGGGCATTTGGGGGTCATATTTTGTGGTGAGGGTAGCTCTTTGGGACCCTCACTGTGGGCAGAAGGGTGGGGGGTAGTGAGACCTGTTACGCTGGGGTATAACATAACACACATCATGCACAGTCATTACACATATCTCACACAATCAAGAATAAACATGCACATCAATCACAGCCAGCACACCTTAATATGTTGGATCTCTGTAAGAGAAATCCAGATTTAGGTGTAACAATAGGGGTTACCCATCAAGCATCAGCATTGTAAAAACCGCTGGTATTGCTGTGCCGACAAACACAGGCTTTTTACAAAACTAAAAACAAACAACAACAAGAGAAGCATTACAGCTGTTTGTATTCTAGTTCTGAAATTTAGCTGGTAATTTTCGGCACTGCAATATTGACAGTGTTTGCTGGTATTTGCAATGCTGGCAAAGAGCAACGCTTAGTGGATAACCCCCTATTTTGCAAAGATGTGATCTGTGATAAGTGATATGCAGACTATAGTAGCATCAGTTTTATTGGAGCTCTGTGATACACTCATACACTCCGCACGTTACTGGGAGTTTTATTGCTGTGGAGCTCTGTCATACACACCACACATTACTGGGAGTTTTATTGCTGTGGAGCTCTGTGATACATTGGTGCACTCCACATTGCTGTCAGCATTTTTGCTGTGGAGCTCTGTGATCTGCGCATACACACCACACATTACTGTGAGTATTATTGCTGTGGAGCTCTGTCATACACACCACACATTACTGGGAGTTTTATTGCTGTGGAGCTCTGTGATACATTGGTGCACTCCACATTGCTGTCAGCATTTTTGCTGTGGAGCTCTGTGATATGCGCATACACACCACGCATTACTGTGAGTATTATTGCTGTGGAGCTCTGATACACACCACGCATTACTGTGAGTATTATTGCTGTGGAACTCTGTCATTCACACCACACATTATTGAGTTTTATTGCTGTGGAGCTTGGTGATACGTTCATACACACCACACATTACTGTGAGTTTATTGCTGTGGAGCTCTGTGATACGCTCATACACACCACACATTACTGTGGGTTTTATAGCTGTGGAGCTCTGTCATACACTTGTGCACTCCACATTGCTGGGAATGTTATTGCTGTGGAGCTCTGCGATACGCTCATAGACACCACACATTACTGTGAGTTGTATTGCTGCGGAGCTCTGTGATATATGTTCATTCACACCACACATTACTGTGTGTTTTACTGATGTGGAGCTCTGTGATTCACTATCCTGAATGTAGTTCGATTTCATTTTTGAAATTTGGCGTTTTGCAAGCGGCCCCATGGGAGATGACACCTTGTCAAATGGCCCCTTCATTACCTTATATTATGGCCAATTTATTTGTGTGTTTGGGGAAAGAGCAGTAGGTTGTCGGATGGTGTTGCCGGGGTGGTTTTCTGGGAGTTTGGGGGGGCAGAAAGTGGTTTAGTAAGGGGGGCCCAGACATTTCTGATGGCAGCCCTGATATCAAATGCGGAAAAGTGTTGATAAATGGCTTCTCAGATCCACCATTTATTGCTTTGGCCCGGCTCTTACTTACGGAGATGGTGCGCTTTAAATTAAACCCCAGGCATGCACATTTTAAGGTTATTTCCGGAAAAGCGAGTCTTACTGTGAACCCTGTAAATGTGAGTCTTGCTGTAAATCCCGTACCTACGCGTTTTTACTGTAACAGTGGAAAGATTACAGTACAGAGTTGCTGGTTGAAGTTATAACAGTAAAATATTAAAGTAGGGAGTTGCAAGTTATAACTATAATGTCATGTTGTGGTGGAACTTTAGAAGCCCAATATGCAGTACCTTGGGAAGGTGTGGAACTTGGGAATAGCGCAGTACAAAGGATGTCCAAACTCATAGTTAGGGTAGGTCCAAAGTGCCAGGACAGCCGGTGAGTAATCAGAGGTCAAAAGGCAGGCCAAGGGTCAGTACACAATAATAGGGACTAGAAGTGAACGCTGAGTATATAGAAAGACAACTGAGCACTAAGCACACCGTGGGTCTCTATAGAGGGCTCTATCCCAGCTCCTTCCATAAGGGAGGTCTCTAACCTTCCCGCTGCTTCCACGTGTCAAGGGAGAGGCAGGGTATGAGGTCCGCCTCTCGCTCGGCCTCCGGCACGCAGGCCACACTCCCTATGACGACGCGCTGTCCCGGCTGCTCCCTGGGTCCACCCCGATGGGGATACTCCATCAGGCAGGACCAAGATGATGGCCGCGAACCCACGTGCCGCCTGAGAACGCCGAGGCCCGACACAGCAAGGCGGCATTGCGAGCCACCGCACCCCACGGGTCCACAAGCCAGCCCGAAGTACCTGTGTGTAATGGGCGCTATGGTGCTCGCTATGAGTGGCGTAGTTTGGATCGTTATGGACAGATAGACCTGGTACTTGACAGGATAGCAGTCACTTACTGCCACACCTAACACTCCCAGCCATGGAGGTAAGGTAGAAACCTGGATACCAATCTGCAACGAGTGATTTCGGGACCAACTGTCTTCAGATTGAAAGCAATTACACTATACACAGATTAGAACAGTATTTATTTATTTATTTATAAAGGATTTTACCAGGAAGGATACATTGAGATTTCTCTCGTTTTCAAGTATGTCCTGGGTTCAAGAACATTGAAGTGTTACAGTTACAGAAATACAAAGTAATACAATGCAAGATATTAAAAAAAAAAAAAACAACACAAATATACAGATTAACAGAAAATAAATATAGTCACTAGGTTACATGTTTACAGGTGCATTCTGTATTGAGGTATGTTAATAGGGAGCTCTTGAGTGACTTAAGACTGGGGGAAGATTTGATGGTGTCTGGGAGGTTATTCCATGATTGTGGTGCTCTGTAGGAAAATGAGGACCGAGCCACTGTCTTTATGTATTGTAGTATTGCAAGTAAGGTGCTGGTCCTGGATCGGAGGTTATAGGATGAGGGAGCTGCTGGGGGAAGCAGCCTATTCAGGTAGGGTGGCAGCTTGCCAGAAATGCTCTTAAACACCAGGCTGGAAAGGTGAAGGGTGCGTCTGGATTCCAGCGATGGCCAGTTTAGCTCTTTTAGCATGTCACAATGGTGGGTCATGTAGTTACATTGTAGCGCAAAGCGGCAGAATGAGTTATACAATGTAGTAAGTTTATGAAGGTGTGTTTGCGGGGCGGCTGCATACACTACATCTCCGTAATCAATAGCCGGCATAAGCATTTGCTGTACAATCTGCTTTCTTACCGCGTGACTCAGGCAGGATTTGTTTCTGTACAGGGCACCTAGTTTGGGGTATAGTTTAGATGAGAGTTTTTCGATGTGGGGGCCAAAGGATAGATTAGGGTCCAACCACATACCTAGATATTTGAGAGAAGTGACTGTGGTCAGCATGCCATTTGATTTTGTCCCAACACATAAGTGGGGATTTTGCAATTTGTGTAGTTTAGGTTTTGTTCCAAAGAGCATCGTTACAGTTTTGTCAGTATTTAAAAAAAGTTTGTTGTTTTTGATCCACTTTTCTACCTCTGTGAATTGTTCTTGTAGCACGGCCTCCAGCTGCGGGAGATTTGGTTTGCTGGTATAGATTACAGTGTCGTCTGCGTACATATGTACAGTTGAGGCTTTGCAGACGTTGGGCAGATCATTTATGAATATTGTGAATAGCAGGGTGCCTAGTATTGAGCCTTGGGGTAAACCGCAAGTGACTGGGAGGGGGAGGGAGGAGCTGCCAGAAATTGACACATATTGTGATCGGTCGGATACATATGATTGAAACCAGGTTAGCCTGCGATCACCAATGCCAGAGTTTTTAAGTTTTTCTAACAAGATTCCATGGTCTACCGTGTCAAAGGCCTTGGCAAAATCAAGGAAGATGGCTCCAGTTAGGTTTCCTTGTTCCATCCCAGCTTGGATATCATTGCAGACTTTTAAAAGGGCGGTTGTAGTTGAGTGATTTGGACGAAAGCCTGATTGATCCGGGGTTAAGTAGTTCCAATATTGATAATAATCACGTAATTGTGTGTAGATGCATTTTTCCAAGACTTTTGACATTACAGGGAGCAACGATATCGGACGGTAGTTGGATACCAAAGTACTGTCACCACTTTTATGGATAGGTACCACTCTTGCAGTCTTCCAGAGCTTGGGTATGTATCCAGTCGCCAGTGACTCATTTATTAGGGTTGGCAGGTATAGAACTAGGTTCAACAAAGCGTAGTCAATGTTGTGCTTTCTGTTAGCACCAGAGGGGACTCTCTATTTCTATTTTCAGCAACGCACAAAGCATGTACAGATAATGCGGCAAGTCTACAATGTGAGGTTATACCCAATGCAATGCATATATACTTACAGGGTTATTCAGAGAGCGTGAAAAGCAGGAGAATGACTGGAGAATGAAAAATTCTAGGTCCAAATAGCCAAATCAGAAAAATTCTCCCTTTCATCTCACTTTCCAAATTGACTATTTTGACCTAGAATTTTTCATTCTCCAGTCATTCTCCTGCTTTTCACGCTCTCTGAATAACCCTGATAGTGTCAAACAGCTGCCACGAGGGTTTCTGCTTGAGATTAGCACCCTGCAGGGTAGACCCACAATTAGAGATCTTGCGATATACTCTGTGCATAGAAGTATTACCAGACAGGAAAGACCGTTAGATTCTGCAAGCTGCAGGGCAGGCCCACAATCGGAGACCATACAGAAATAGTCAGTATATCACTTAGCAGAAGCCGAGAATACAAACAACAATAAGGGATAAGAGCGAGAGAATGGTCAAATAACAAGCCGGGTTCGGTACACACTCAGTGTCCTCGTACAACAGAATATTCAGCAACCAAACAGACAGTGATTAAACACGTTACACAGGCGATGCGGGAATGACTCCGCGTCAGGGCGACGAGCAGATACTCGCACCCTGCTTTTAAACCCGGCGTCCCCGCGTGACCACTCTAGGCCCCGCCCCCTGAGACACCAATCCGCCAGCCGGAAGACCTGGCACCCGGCCAGCCAGCAACACCGCCAGGCGCCCTCGTCCCGGCGCTGAGGACGTGACACCGTGGCTCCCAGGGTCGCTGAAGAACGTGGATGCCTGCTGACCGAGTTACAACCCGATGTACGAAGATTGGCGGTCAAGTGAGAGGAGGAGCCCCCCGTCAGGTAAGAGGTGTCATATAACAGTAAAAATATGAATGTAATGACTTGCGCATTATACATGTAACGGTGGAAAAATGATTGTGATTTTGTGACATGGGAAGGGGCAGACTGAAGAACAAACTGGGAGGTTGGGTGTGATTAGGAAGAAAATAGGGGAAATAAGCTAAAAATAAATGCTTAAAAAACATTTGAACGGTAATAAAAGTAAAGACAATGTCATGCAACCTAAGAGCAAGTCATGCTGCCTGTAGAATATCTTTGTTGCTTGGTAGGTTGGAAGTTATTGCTGCGGGTGTTATGCTGTGTGTGGCTCGGTACAGAGGAAAGCCAGAGGTTATGGCTGGGGACATTGTGCTTTTCCAATCCTTATCTTTTATCTTTGTTTGAATCAAAATAAACATGTATGAATGAACAGAATGTAACATAAACACTGATACATTTTGATACAATAAAACACACTCATACATATTCTGATACAATCTTCCAGTATTGCAGACCTTTCTATTTCTCCTTTCTACACTTTCCCAAAGAGTTACAGGGTTATCCAAAGAGATTCGAAAAGTCACCGCACGTTCGGTGACTTTTCGTTCTCTTCAATTCGGTTCCTTTTGCCGATTGCATTTCGGTGACCCTGCGGTGTATTCAGCAAACACCACAGGGTCCCCGAATTGCAGGGAAAAGCTGCCGCAAACCTGACGAACACTAACCGAATGCACGCTGAAAACAAGCAAAAACATCTGGATTAACCTTCGAGGAAGCCGAACAGGAGCCGAACAGGAGCCGAATCACACAGAGCCGAAGCAGCTGTGAGGTAGAGGAGGCAGTGAATAAATTAGAAAAACCATTTGTATGAATCTGGGAAAATGAAACGCTGTTTGCAAAGAAACTACTGAGCGAAAATGTCTGAAATTTTCACAGGAGGTCCAGGGAATGATAATAAAGAGGGCTGTTACAAAAAAAATAAGCAAACTGAAAAAAAAAAAAAAAAAATCGGACTTTTTTAAAAAAAAAAAAAATCTGAAAAATGCTTAAAGTATCCTAAAAAATCTATAAATAAAGAGACTTTTTGCTGCAGAATTTTATAATGAACGGTTTATTAGATATTGAATTAAAACAGGAATATTTTTAACATTGAAGTCTATGGGATTCTCCTGAATAAATTTGCCGAATGAAACCACCGAATGGCAGGGCATTAGGGGAACCTTTCACTGCTGGTTTGTGTTCTCTGAATAGCCGAAGCAGTGCATTTTCATGGGGATTTCACTGCCCTCGAACAGGGACCGAACAGTCACCGTATGTGCAGGCAATTCGACAGGATTTGGCGAATTGCCTGCTCTCTGGATAGCCGAATGGCCAGGAAAGGTAACCGAATGCTGATTTTCAGCGTTCGGTTACCTTTCTCAAGCAATTCGAATCTCTTTGGATAACCCTGTTAGAAGTGAGTATTTTTCGCCTTCACGCATTTTCTATCAGGGTTATCCAAAGAGATCCGAATTGCTTGAGAAAGGTAACCGAACGCTGAAAATCAGCGTTCGGTTACCTTTCCTGGCCATTCGGCTATCCAGAGAGCAGGCAATTCGCCAAATACTGGTGAATTGCCTGCACATACGGTGCCTGTTCGGTCCCTGTTCGAGGGCAGTGAATTCCCCATAGAGAAGCACTGCTTCGGCTATTCAGAGAACACAAACCAGCAGTGAAAGGTTCCCCTAATGCCCTGCCATTCGGTGGTTTAATTCGGCAAATTTATTCAGGAGAATCCCATAGGCTTCAATGTTAAAAATATTCCCGTTTTAATTCAATATCTAATAAACCGTTCAGTATAAAATTCTGCAGCAAAAAGTCTCTTTATTTATAGATTTTTTAGGATACTTTAAGCATTTTTCTGATTTTTTTTTTTTTTTATTAAAAGTCCGATTTTGTTTTGATTTTTTTTTCAGTTTACTTATTTTTTTTGTAACAGCCCTCTTTATTATCATTCCCTGGACCTCCTGTGAAAATTTCAGACATTTTCGCTCAGTAGTTTCTTTGCAAACAGCGTTTCTTTTTCCCAGATTCATACAAATGGTTTTTCTAATTTATTCACTGCCTCCTCTACGTCACAGCTGCTTCGGCTCTGTGTGATTCGGCTCATGTTCGGCTCCTGTTCGTCTTTTTCAAAGGTTAATCCAGATGTTTTTGCTTGTTTTCAGCATGCATTCGGTTAGTTTTCGGTGGGTTTGCGGCATCTTTTCCCTGCAATTCGGGGACCCTGTGCTGTTTGCTGAATACACCGCAGGGTCACTGAAATGCAATCGGCAAAAGGAACCGAATTGAAGAGAACGAAAAGTCACCGAACGTGCGGTGACTTTTCGAATCTCTTTGGATAACCCTGTTAGTTAAACTTTAGCAATTTTACATTATTATATTATTTTTTTCAAGTATATTTTTGACTTTAATTCACCCTGTTATAGAGATATAACTTATTTCTGTTTTTTATTTTTTGTAGCCACGGTATTTTAAATTTTACAATATTTTTTGTAGAGACATCAACAGTTTATCTCTCTTTCTATTGGACTTATCTTGCGTATATTTATTTATAAAGGATTTTACCAGGAAGGATACATTGAGATTCCTCTAGTTTTCAAGTACGTCTTGGGTTCAAGAACATTAAAATGTTACAATTGTTACAGAAATACAAAGTAATACAATGCAAGATATTAAAAAAAAACCACAAATATACAGATTAACAGAAAATAAATATGTAGGAAATAGTCATTATGTTACATGTTTACAGGTGCATTCCGTATTGAGGTATGTTAATATGGAGCTCTTGAGTGACTTTAGACTGGGGGAAGATTTGATGGCGTCTGGGAGGCTATTCCATATTTGCGGTGCTCTGTAGGAAAATGAGGATCGAGACACTGTCTTTATGTATTGCGGTATTGCAAGTAAGGTGCTGGTCCTGGATCGGAGGTTATAGGATGAGGGAACTGCTGGGGGAAGCAGCCTATTCAGGTAGGGTGGCAGCTTCCCAGAAAAGCTCTTAAACACCAGGTTGGAAATGTGAAGGGTGCGTCTAGATTCCAGCGACAACCAATTTAGCTCTTTTAACATGTCACAATGGTGGGTCTAGTAGCTACATTGTAGCACAAAGCGGCAGAATGAGTTATACAATGTAGTAAGTTTCTGAAGGTGTGTTTGCGGGGCAGCTGCATACACTACATCTTCATAATCAATAGCCGGCATAAGCATATGTGTCTTCAAGGATGAGATTGTGCTGATTCTGACCCATATCAATGCTTCTGTTGGTGTTGCAATGATTTACAACACACTTACAGGGTTATCCAAAGAGATTCGAAAAGTCACCGCACGTTCGGTGACTTTTCGTTCTCTTCAATTCGGTTCCTTTTGCCGATTGCATTTCGGTGACCCTGCGGTGTATTCAGCAAGTACCACAGGGCCCCCGAATTGCAGGGAAAAGCTGCCGAAAACCTGACGAAAACTAACCGAATGCATGCTGAAAACAAGCAAAAACATCTGGATTAACCTTTGAAAAAGACGAACAGGAGCCGAACAGGAGCCGAACAGGAGCCGAACAGGAGCCGAATCACACAGAGCCGAAGCAGCTGTGACGTAGAGGAGGCAGTGAATAAATTAGAAAAACCATTTGTATGAATCTGGGAAAATGAAACGCTGTTTGCAAAGAAACTACTGAGCGAAAATGTCTGAAATTTTCACAGGAGGTCCAGGGAATGATAATAAAGAGGGCTGTTACAAAAAAAATAAGTAAACTGAAAAAAAAAAAAAAAAAAAATCGGACTTTTAATAAAAAAAAAAAAAAATCAGAAAAATGCTTAAAGTATCCTAAAAAATCTATAAATAAAGAGACACTTTGCTGCAGAATTTTATACTGAACGGTTTATTAGATATTGAATTAAAACGGGAATATTTTTAACATTGAAGCCTATGGGATTCGCCTGAATAAATTTGCCGAATGAAACCACCGAATGGCAGGGCATTAGGGGAACCTTTCACTGCTGGTTTGTGTTCTCTGAATAGCCGAAGAAGTGCTTCTCTATGGGGATTTCACTGCCCTCGAACAGGGACCGAACAGGCACCGTATGTGCAGGCAATTCGCCAGTATTTGGCGAATTGCCTGCTCTCTGGATAGCCGAATGGCCAGGAAAGGTAACCGAACGCTGATTTTCAGCGTTCGGTTACCTTTCTCAAGCAATTCGAATCTCTTTGGATAACCCTGTTAGGCATTTCTTTAGGAAAAAAGACTTTGCTAATCACATGAAACTGGTTTTGTGGTGATAGGAATAGGATTACAAATGTTCATTGTCAATTTTTCAGGATTGTATCTCACGACATCCTACGTGGAAACAGTATACCTGTTCGACTGTGCGCCCACGTGCTCCTCACTTTGTGTAAATCCTTTAATGACCTGTAATCTGTCAGGAACAAAATATGGGTGTTGGAACTGATGACTCTTTTGTGTGAAAGCCAACCAGAAAGGTAACTATTTGTTACTTTGCAAAATAAAAAAGTACATCTGCTCTTCCTCATACCTTATCAATTACTAGGCCCCATTCACACTAAGCGATTTATCGTGCGGTTTTTGCCACGATATCGCTCAAATTTCTGCACGATATTACTCTATGTAGCTTCTCCAATGCATTTCAATGGAGCTGTTCACATCTCACAGCTCAATGTCACCTGTAGCTCGTCTCTGTAGCTTGTCGTTTGTACATGACCCTTTTTTCCGCATTTTGCCGCCAACGCATCAATGGTGTCGCGCAATATCGTGCATAACGACGATATTGCGGGATATTATCGCTCAAAGTCGCATATATGAAAATCACGCGGAAAAACGCACAATTTTCATGCCGCTCAGTGTGAATGTGGCCTTACAGTTACAAGTATTTATAAAGCGCCAACAAGTTCCGTAGTGCTGTACAATGGGAGAGAAAGAACAACAAGTATACATCCACGTTACACAGCGGAGTAGGAGAGAGGACCCTGCTCGAGAGCTTACAATCTAAATTACAGGATGACCTGAATTCTACCTTGAGTGTCAATTTACTGCCGGCTGGGTGGAGTAGAGGTCACAATACTGCTCTAAACCTTGGAGACTGCGGAGACACAGGTTCGAATCCTGGCAAGAGCACCTTTCCAGTAAGTGTCCTTGGGCAAGATGGTACATACCCGCCACCCAGGACACTTGACAATGAGAGAAATCTCAATGTATCCTTTCTGCTAAAATACTTTCTCTAATATATAAAATTTGATATCCATCCATCCGATGCTATTTCCACCTCCGTCATGCTTGCTAGGCTTTGGTTTCTTGTGACTGACTATGATTTGTTCTTATTTTGTTTTTTGGCAAGGAATCAGTTCTACCTGCCCAGCCCAATCAGGATACAAGTTTGCTGAAAGTAACAATAATGTTATGCATGATACATTTATCTGTAAATTTGTAAACAGGATAATCCAGATTGTTTATTATTCCATTTTACACGGGGCAATATATATATATTCAAACGTTTTCGAAATCAACTCTACTAATAAAGCAGCAGGCTCGTAATTGAGCTGATAATATAGTGTTGCAAAGACTTTATTTTTATGTCTTTGTGGCTCGGTAACACCTATTGAATTACAAGCCAGCTGATTTACATAAAGTTCAAAAACGTCTAAAATGCTGTAAAGTGATTACAACTTGTTTTTTATTTACAAACAAGTTAAAGCAATGTAACAATTATACAATGTATTTACTTATCTTCATGTGTTGGCGTACATGGCTATTCAACTGAACTAAGGCTGGGGTCAGACCAGCGCACTTTTAACGTGCGTTCTGGCGCACATAATTACAGCCGCACTAGCAGCAGATGACGGGCAATGACGGCCAATATACGATGTACGGCCGCACAAAAGTCCGGCCATGCAACGCAAGTGGAATTTGAACGCATTTTTTTGAGAACGCAGAACCGCTAGTACTGACGTACTGAGTGCGCAGCTGCGGCATAGCGGCGTGTTTGCGAGATTAGGAGATGTCAGATGCTGCTAATGTCCAGCCTACATAACGTCCAGACGCAAAAAGAGTTTTATTGACGATCCGTACAAAATCACGCCCGAAAATGCGCGTAGTCTGACCGTTTTTGCGCATTCCGTGAAAAAATACGTCAATGCGTTCGGACGCACTTTTTCACGTTCGCGGGGAAAAATGCTTTCGTCTGACCCTAGCCTTAGCCCAAGACAACAAGAAAGGCCAAAGTACACAAAATGAGGGAGACATGAAGGAAAAGTGTTTTACAGGTTTGATGATCAGCTATAATGGTGTTCAGCTTTAACATTAAACTGACAAATTGTTCAACATTTTTCTTTGTCTCCTTTTTTTTTTTTTGGAGAAAGGATTTTACCAGGAAGGATACATTGAGATTTCTCTCGTTTTCAAGTATGTCCTGGGTGGCGAGTATGTACCGTTAGGTGTCTTGCCCAAGAACACTTACTGGAGAGGTGGGATTGAACCTTACAGGATTATTCAAAGAGAATCGAAAAGTCACCGCACGTTCGGAGACTTTTCGTTCTCTTCAATTCAGGCCGATTCGGCAATCCCATTTCGGCCACCCTGTGGTGTATTCAGCAAGCACCACAGGACTGTCGAAGCGCAGGGAAAAGCTGCCGCAATCCCGATGAAAAGTCACTGCAAAAACCCGACGAATGCATGCCGAAACCCGCAAAAACATCTGGATTAACCCACCGAAGACGCCGGAAAAACCCGAGCAGGAGCAGATCACATGCAGTGAAGCCACTGGAAAAGCCGACACCGCAGATGAGTGAAGTGAATAAATTAGCAAAACAGTTCGCTTGAATGTTTGAAAAGTGAAACGCTGTTTGCAAAAAACTATTGAGCGAAAATGTCTGAAATTTACATATGAGGTCCAGGGAATGATAATAAAAAGGGCTGTTACAGAAAAAATAAGTAAAGTTAAAAAAACAAAAAAAAAAGGACTTTTTTGAAAAATAATAGAAATCCAGAAAAATGCTTAAAATATCCTAAAAAATCTATAAATAAAGAGACTTTACTGCAGAAGTTTATAATGAACGGTTTATTAGATATTGAATTAAAACAGGAATATTTTTAACATTGAAGCCTATGGGATTCGCCTGAATAAACCTGCCGAATTAAACCACCGAACGGCAGGGCATTTCGGGAACCTTTCACTGCTGGTTTGTGTTCTCTGAATAGCCGAAGCAGTGCTTTTTATGGGGATTTCACTGCCCTCGAACAGACACCGAACAGGCACCGTATGTTCAGGCAATTCGCCAGGATTTGGCTTATTGCCTGGTCTCTGGATAGCCGAATGGCCAAGAAAGGTAACCGAATGCTGATTTTCAGCGTTCGGTTACCTTTCTCCAGCCATTCGGATCTCTTTGAATAACCCTGTGTGTCTCCACAGTCTCTCTACACGGTTATAGAGCAGTGATGTTACCTCTACTCCACCCTGCCGGCACCTCTCTTTTTCAGTCCCTCTTTTTCAGTCTGTCCAAATAGTCAATCTGCACAAATACACACAGACATTCACATACTTTTGCCTGCAATAATTTTTTTTTTCTTCTGTATTATATACCGTATTTTTCGCTCCATAAGACGCACCTGACCATAAGACGCACCTAGTTTTTAGAGGAGGAAAACCGGAAAATAAATATTCTGAATGAAATAGTGTAAAAATGGATATTGCCCCAGCTCGTGGATATGCCTTAGCTCACACATGGATTTGCCCCAGCCAGCTCTCACATGGATTTGCCCCAGCCAGCTCACACATGGATTTGCCCCAGCCAGCTCTCACATGGATTTGCCCCATCAGCTCTCACATGGATTTGCCCCATCAGCTCTCACATGGATTTGCCCCAGCCAGCTCTCACATGGATTTGCCCCAGCCAGCTCTCACATGGATTTGCCCCAGCCAGCTCACACATGGATTTGCCCCATCAGCTCACACATGGATTTGCCCCATCAGCTCTCACATGGATTTGCCCCATCAGCTCTCACATGGATTTGCCCCAGCCAGCTCTCACATGGATTTGCCCCAGCCAGCTCACACATGGATTTGCCCCATCAGCTCTCACATGGATTTGCCCCATCAGCTCTCACATGGATTTGCCCCAGCCAGCTCTCACATGGATTTGCCCCAGCCAGCTCACACATGGATTTGCCCCAGCCAGCTCACACATGGATTTGCCCCAGCCAGCTCACACATGGATTTGCCCCAGCCAGCTCTCACATGGATTTGCCCCAGCCAGCTCTCACATGGATTTGCCCCATCAGCTCACACATGGATTTGCCCCAGCCAGCTCTCACATGGATTTGCCCCAGCCAGCTCACACATGGATTTGCCCCAGCCAGCTCACACATGGATTTGCCCCAGCCAGCTCACACATGGATTTGCCCCATCAGCTCACACATGGATTTGCCCCAGCCAGCTCACACATGGATTTGCCCCAGCCAGCTCACACATGGATTTGCCCCAGCCAGCTCACACATGGATTTGCCCCAGCCAGCTCACACATGGATTTGCCCCAGCCAGCTCACACATGGATTTGCCCCATCAGCTCTCACATGGATTTGCCCCATCAGCTCTCACATGGATTTGCCCCAGCCAGCTCACACATGGATTTGCCCCATCAGCTCACACATGGATTTGCCCCAGCCAGCTCACACATGGATTTGCCCCATCAGCTCTCACATGGATTTGCCCCATCAGCTCTCACATGGATTTGCCCCATCAGCTCTCACATGGATTTGCCCCAGCCAGCTCACACATGGATTTGCCCCAGCCAGCTCACACATGGATTTGCCCCAGCCAGCTCACACATGGATTTGCCCCAGCCAGCTCACACATGGATTTGCCCCATCAGCTCTCACATGAATTTGCCCCAGCCAGCTCTCACATGGATTTGCCCCAGCCAGCTCACACATGGATTTGCCCCAGCCAGCTCACACATGGATTTGCCCCATCAGCTCTCACATGGATTTGCCCCATCAGCTCTCACATGGATTTGCCCCATCAGCACACACATGGATTTGCCCCAGCCAGCTCACACATGGATTTGCCCCAGCCAGCTCACACATGGATTTGCCCCAGCCAGCTCACACATTGATAATGCCCCAGCTCACATATGGATATGGCCCAGCAGCTCGTGGATGTGCCTCCGCTCACCTGCCGCCGCCGCCGCCGCGTTCGTCTCCCTCTGAGCATGCGTCTGGCGGCAGGAAGCTTGGGCACTCGCCTGGGGGAGCCACGTGACCGCGATCTCGGGAGATCGCGGTCACGTGGCTCCCCCAGGCGAGTGCCCAAGCTTCCTGCCGCCAGACGCATGCTCAGAGGGAGACGAACGCGGCGGCGACAGGTGAGCGGAGGCACATCCACGAGCTGCTGGGCCATATTCGCTCCATAAGACGCACCCACTTTTCCCCCCACTTTTTGGGGGGAAAAAAGTGCGTCTTATGGAGCGAAAAATACGGTACTGTACATATACAGGGTTATTCACAGAGAATCGAAAAGTCACTGCACGTTCGGTGACTTTTCGTTCTCTTCAATTCGGTGAGCTTTGGCGATCCCATTTCGGCGACCCTGCAGTGTATTCAGCAAGCACCACAGGGCCATCATAGTGCAGGGAAAAGCCGCTGCAAACCCGATGAACACTCACCGCAAAAACTGGCGAATGCACACTGAAACCCGCAAAAACATCTAGATTAACCCCGCCGAAAACGCCGGAGAAGCCCGAGCAGGAGCCAATCACAGCGCAGAGCAGCCGCAGGAAAAAGCCGACACCGCAGACGAAAAAAACAAACAAACTGTACGCTTGAATGTTTGAAAAGTGAAACGTTGTTTGCAAAGAAACTACAGAACGAAAATGTCTGAAATTTACATATGAGGTCCAATGAATGATAATAAAAAGGGCTGTTACAGAAAAAACTATTTAAAAAATAGAAGAAAAATTTCGCTGAAAAATGCCTAAAAGATCCTTAAAAATCTATACATGAAGAGACCTTTTTACTGCAGAATATTATAATCAACGGTTTATTAGATATTGATTTCACTGCCCTCGAACAGGCACCGAACAGGCACCGTATGTGCAGGCAATTCTCCAGGATTTGGCTAATTGCCTGCTCTCTGGATAGCCGAATGGCCAGGAAAGGTAACCGGACGCTGATTTTCACTGTTCGGTTACCTTTCGCCAGCAATTCGGATCTCTTTGAATAACCCTGATAAAAAAAATGGGCCTCATATACCATCTTTGCCTTTCAACTAAGGCCTCCCCAGGCTTTAGAGCTGCCTCTGGTTTAATATTGGTAGCCCGCAAGGGCTAAGAGTGAATAATTGGCGCTGAATCACTATAAACAGGTGGTATTATACTCTTGTGCTGCTACAAACACCCATGTGTTCCCCATACACAGAATAAATCAGAAAAGAGTTGGACGTCAGTCCTGTGTGAGCGCACGTTTGTAACTTAATATTACTAGACACCTCTTATTAGTTTAAATACAGCACTTATCTTATAATGTTGTTCTCGAGGGGTAAAGTCTGTCATACGTTCAAATCCTACAATGTAAATGAACAAAATAGAGACATATGGTGCAATATTGTTTGTACATAGGCAATAGTCAGATTGAGGAAGCCTGCAGTGCAAGCAGGTGAAACGCGTATCTGGATTTTATTATGATTGTTTTATTTCGTTTTTAAGAATAAATTTATTTTAGACTACATTCTTGATGAGCTTAATTCCGGTTGCTGATTAGAGATAGCATCATCTTGGAGGAAGGAGTGGAAATGCGGCATTTTCTCCTGATTTGGAATTCACTTTACACCTTGATACTGAGCCACTTATTGTAGAGGCTCAGAAAAGTGTGAGTACATACTATTATCTTCTAATTATTTCTAAACCAAGAATATATCTGCGCAATGGAGGTTTTCCCCTTTTTTCTCCTTAAGTAAAGAAATTGACTGGTGAGATTAGAAGTATTAGAAGACTCCAAGAATTGGGCGTGACCCCCCCATAAGAGGTCAGAAGGTCCACTACTTGAGTCATTTTGAGGCTCCTCCTTTGTGAGTGAAAACTTGTCACAATACTAATCTGACTATTGCCTATGTACAAACAATATTGCACCATATGTCTCTATTTTGTTCATTTACACTGTAGGATTTGAACGTATGACAGACTTTACCCCTCGAGAACAACATTATAAGATAAGTGCTGTATTTAAACTAATAAGAGGTGTCTAGTAATATAATATTAAGTTACAAACGTGCGCTCACACAGGACTGACGTCCAACTCTTTTCTGCCTCTGGTTTAAGTTAGGCCTTAGAGGGACACCTATTGTGCTGAACTATGGGACTTCTATTAATCGCTTATAAAAAACGCGGTGTTATCCTGATTGAACTCAACATTTTAGTTTTATTTACATGGTCGGCAAACAATACATATTTTCTATAACTTCATGAGGCCATGCACATGGGCACTTATAGCAAGAGTTTGTGGTACATCTTTCCAGGCGAGGTGTAACT
Organism: Leptobrachium leishanense; assembly: GCA_009667805.1. Classification (NCBI taxonomy): domain Eukaryota; kingdom Metazoa; phylum Chordata; class Amphibia; order Anura; family Megophryidae; genus Leptobrachium; species Leptobrachium leishanense. Next base: position 52,375,856 of record CM019070.1, on the reverse strand, counting down.
AGCCCTCACAGAATACATAATGGCTACCAAAATCTCGCAATATCTGTAACACTGAGATATTGCAAGGCCTGTCAAACCTTGCTGTAACTCAGTATTGCATAGGTGTTGTTGTGTCCATTGCAGGGTAACCATCAGGGAGGGTGACAGCCCATGACCTGTTCAGGGGCCTGTTGGCTCCAGGGGCCCTGGCTCTTGGTAAATCCTGCAGCTTGTCTAAGAGACTCTGATGTAAGGGTCCATCCATGCCTTGCCCACAGGTATACTAGGAAACTTCCTGGTGCCCTGTGGCATCTGGGGTTGGTAAGAGAACTCTGCCGCATCACCGATGAAACAATTACTATGGTCTGCACCAGGTACCTGTGCTATACCACAGGGAATACTTGTTACCCCATTTGAGGATCACCAGGGATGCCTGTAAATATAAGGTAAGCAATAGTGGGGCAAAAGGTTTTATTTTAAATTGGTTTACTGAAATGGGCAGCTGAGGGAAAGGGGACCCGACCAGTGGTTCACCAAGAGGCCCCATGTTTTCTGATAGCAGCCCTGGTATTGTATGGCCTAGGCCAGTGATGGTGAACTGTGCACTGCAGATATTTCAGAACTACCTCCTGTCCCATGATTCGTACTGCTAGGCTGCCTGAGCATCATGGGCTAAATAGTTCAGAAATATCTGGGGTTCTAAGGCTCGCCATGACAGGCCTAGATTATTACACCAGTGTTAATCTTCTTTCAAAAGGAAGCTGACATTTTTATACGGAATTTAATAAATCCTTTTAATTATTTTCAAAGGAATCTATGTGGTGTGCTCCGAGCATGAAAAACAAAATAAACGGTTACCATTGGTGAACCCACAGGAAGCAAATGGATTTGGGTATTCTTTTATCTATATATATAAACGCGAAAGTCCTGACTGACTGACTGACTGATTGACTGACTGATTGACTGATCAACGCCCAGCTGAAACCGTTTAACCTAGGAACGTGAAATTTTGAAGGTGCACTGTTTTTATCATGTGGGCAGTGGGCACCCACTAAGGAAGGATTTTTGGAAACTCCGTCCCAAAGGGGGCTGAATATTTTAAACAGGATACCTATAGCTCAAAAACAGAAGATGTTACAGATGTGAAAATCGGTATTTAGATTCTTCTTGAAAAATAAAAAACCACTCATTTTACCATGTTCTGAAAACTCCTTGGGGGGGCAAAAATGGGGGTTGAATACTTTCATCAGTATACCTATATTTCAAAGACCAAAGATGTTACGGGTGTGAAATTTGGTATTTACAATCTTCGTGAAAAACAAACAAACATGTGTTTTGCCATTTTCCACAAATGCAATTGGGGGGGGGGGGTTGGGGGAAAGGGGTCTGAATATTTTTTATCATTATACCTATATTTCAAAAACCAAAGATGTTACAGACGTGAAATTTGGTATTTGCAAGCTTCTTGAAAAATAAAAACAGGTGTTTTACCATTTTCTAAAAATCCCAAGTGAGGGGGGTGAAAAAAAGGGGGGGCTGAATACTTTTAAACAGGATACCTATATCTCAAAAACAGAAGATGTTTAAAACGTGAAAATTGGTATTTAGATTTGTATTTTACCATTTTCCAAAAATCCAGTGTGGGGGCAAAAATGGGGGTTGAATACTTTTATCACTATACCTATATTTCAAAAACCACAGATTTGTTACAGGGGTGAAATTTGGTATTTACAATCTTCGTGCAATAAGCCAAACATGCGTTTTACCTTTTTCCCAAAATCCAGTTAAGGGGGGGGGGGTCGGGGGAAAGGGGTGTGAATACTTTTATCAGTATATCTATATTTCAAAAACCAAGATGTTACAGGTGTGAAGTTTGGTAATTACAATCTTTTGAAAATAAAGAAACACGTGTTTTTACCATTTTCCAAAAATCCAAGTGGGGGGGTAAAAAAAAAGGGGGGTGAATACTTTTAAACAGGACACCTACATCTCAAAAACAGATGTTACAGACGTGAAAATTGGTATTTAGATTCGTCTTGAGAAACAAAAATACACCTATTTTACCATTTTCCAAAAATTCATTGGGAGGGGGGGAAAAAAGGGGGGTTGAATACTTTTACCAGTATACCTATATTTCCAAAAAACAAAGATGTTACAGGTGTGAAATTTGGCACTTACAATCTTCTTGGAAAATGGTAAAACACGTGTTTTTTTATTTTTCAAGAATCCCACGTGGTGGGTGAAAGAAAGGGGGGGGGTGAATACATTTCAACAGGATACCTATATCTCAGAAACAGAAGATGTTACAGATGTGAAAATTGGTATTTAGATTCGTCTTGAAAATAAAACAACGCGTATTTTACCATTTTCCAAAAATCCAGTGGGGGGGGGGGGGCAAAAGTGATACCTTTATCACTATACCTATATTTCAAAAACCAATGATGTTACAGGTGTAAAATTCGATATTTACAATCTTCGTGCAAAAAAAACCCCATGTTTTACCATTTTTTGAAAATCCATTTAAGGGGGGTGGGGGAAAGGGATGTGAATACTTTTATCAGTATACCTATATTTCAAAAACCAAAGATGTTACAGGTGTGAAATTTGGCACTTACATTCTACTTGAAAAATAAAAAAACACGTGTTTTACAATTTTCCAAAAATCCCAAGTGGGGGGGAAAGGGGGGTTCTACCAAAAAAACCTCATGTTTCTTTTTAAAAACAATTTTAACAAATCCTAAAATCCATGTGAGCGAAGTCGTGGGCAAAAGCAAGTATATATATATATATATATAATAGGGATGCACCGATACTAGTATCAGTGCCGATACTGCTGTTTGCACGAGTACTTGGTACTCGTGCAAATTTTATTTATTTATAAAGGATTTTACCAGGAAGGATACATTGAGATTTCTCTCGTTTTCAAGTATGTCCTGGGTTCAAGAACATTGAGTGGTTGGCCCGATACACCCCCCGATACCGGAAGTCAGCACTGGGCCGGTTTGCCGGTATCCGCGGGGCTGGGGAAGCTGGCCGCGTGCATGAAAAGCACGCGGCCAGCGTTCCCCTCTGGCGGCTGCAATACTCACCTGCTTCCGAAGGTCCGGTCGTGCTGCTGTGGTGCGATCACGTAGCCGCCGGCTCTTCTGTGACACTGCCTCCAGCCGAGAGGCTGCTGGAGGCGTCACAGAAGCGCCGGCGGCCACGTGATCGCGCCACACCAGCGCGACTGGACCAGAGGAAGCAGGTGAGTATTGCAGCCGCCAGAGGGGAATGCTGGCCACGTGCTTTTCACGCACGCGGCCAGCTTCCCCAGTGTTCGATGGGGGCAAATCCATGAGAGCTGGGGGCAAATCCATGAGAGCTGGGGGCAATCTCCATGTGCGCTGGGGCATTCTATATATATATATAATATATATCTCGGGGGGGATATATACATGTGAGCTGGGGGCATTTTTATAGGAGGTCTGTTCTTATTGGAAAGAGGTCACATGACATAAAATAAAAGTATCGGTACTCGGTATCGGCAAGTACTTTTTTAAAAGTATCGGTACTCGTACTCGGTCTTAAAAAAGTGGTATTTTGCCGTGCAAAAAAAGATATTATATCGCTAGAAAAAGTGCAGAGACGGGCAACTAAATTAATAAGGGGGATGGAAGGGTTAAGTTATGAGGAAAGACTAACAAGCTTAAACCTGTTTAGTTTAGAGAAAAGGCGCCTTAGAGGGGATCTGATAACCTTATATAAATATATACGGGGCCATTATCAACCATTGTCTGATAACCTATTCATTAACAGGTCTATACATAGGACAAGGGGTCATCCATTTAGACTGGAAGAAAGAAAATTTAGCTTAAAGCATAGGAAGGGTTATTTTACGGTGAGAACAATAAAGCTGTGGAATTCTCTGCCTGTTGAGGTGGTTGGGTCAGAGTCTGTACAGACTTTTAAAAACCGACTGGATGACTTCCTGCAGACACAGAATATTAAGGGTTATAATATTTAATATGGGTAAAAGCTTCTTGATCCAAGGAGAAATCTGACTGCCATTCTGGGGTCAAGAAGGAATTTTTTCCCAGTATGTTGCATATTTCAGACTGGGTTTTTTGCCTTCTTTTGGATCAACAGCAGTAGGTTATGTGGGAGAGGCTGAACCCGATGGACGCATGTCTTTTTTCTGTCTATATAACTATGTAACGGTGCATCCCTACTATATAATACAGAGTAATACTTTTTGTGTTGATTATTTTATGTTGATTATTGTAAAGCGCTGCGGAAACTGTTGGCGCTATATAAATGATGACAATAATAATGTTCTGCCATTCCGTACGAAGACGTCGCACACAATCAGAAAAACGCAAAGGATCTGGAAAACTCCAATACTACCAATAACATTGCATATCATGTTACACCACAACGCCACAAGCAGGTGATGACACTTTATTTTTTAATTTATATTTTGCAACTTGATACCTTGTAGTACAAATAAATGAAAATACACTTCAAGAACTGGAAAACTATACAGCAGGAAAACACGATTCCTTTCCATAGAACTATATATGTTTTTAAAAATGGTAAACAATGACAAAGGCCTGGCTTGGAAGGGGTTTTTCTTTGTTCCCATTGACATGCATGATATTCCAGGCCTTTGCCCATTTCAAATATGGCCGCCTCCAATCTCTCTCACTCTCTCTCCCTTTGTCACTCTGGTTAGGAGGCGCGCCCTCTCCAGGTTCCCCTCTATGGTACTGCCGGGCGGTTGCCGAGAGCTGTTTTGTATTTATCTCCCAGAATGCAGTGCGCTCTCCGCGGGAAACCAAAATGGCGAAGGCTTGTTGCCGAAGCGGGCCCTGTGGATGTGATTTTTGAACCGGGGCAGCCGCTCCCCGCTCTATCCCCCTCCGTGAAGATATACCCCTTTCCTCCCCTCCGGCCGTGCTGTAGTTGGAGGCGCCGGCTCCTCTTTTAGCTGTGGGGAGCGCTGCGCACCGCGGAAGTGACCGAATGAGGTGAGCGGGCTGAGGGGAGGAGAGGTGGGCTAGTGACCTGGTGCTGCATCTATCTCTTGTCTTCACTCGCTCACTTCGGCCCAGGCCGGAGTCTCCTGGCAGCACACTGTCCTCTTGCACCGGACTTCACTTCCGCTGCGTCCACTCTTGCCTTGGTGGGTCAAAGGTCAGCCGGCTTTGTCCTGTCCTCCCTCTGAGGGTTTTTTGTTTGGCAGGGCTCGCTGTTCTGGGCCTAATTGACAGGGGGGGGGGGGGGTTATGTTGTGGTTGACTAATGTACCCGCGGAGCTGACAATCTAAGCTCAGGTGTGGCGTGTCCTTCAGTGTCTACTTTTTATCAAGTACCCTGGAGGGTGAGATTGAGGGCTGGAGCTGCTGGCAGCTGCCGTCTGTGCTCTCTGCTTGTCATGCCGACCTCCTGGGTGTGGAGGCAGAGCAGCACCCAACCGTGTATTTCGAGGTGCACCTTTATTTAGAGCAGGGATCTCACACGTTGGCCCCTTCAGATGTTTCTGAACTACAACTCCCATGATTCCCTGACCATCTAACGCATTCAAATCATTCTGGGAACTGTAGGCAGTTAACATGAGAGCTGGGGGCAGAGTTTGAGAAACCCTGACTTAGAGGACGTGGCAGCTGAGGGGTTAATCAGGTCAGGCCTGGTCACGGTTCCTGTTGCATGAAAATTCAGCAGAGGACAACACCTCTTTGTGTGCAGGCGCTGGGCAGGCCAGGTTAGACTTGACTTTGCTGCCTTTGTGTGCATTGCTTCCTCATTTTACTTTTACAGGATGACCTGGACATGTGTGTGTGTGATATGGTGGGGGAGGGGGGATGCAAGTCACGAATTTACAGATGTCTACTATGAATGCTGGGGAATGCTTAAACATATATAGCTATAACATTACTCCAGAGAACCCTATTGGCTCACTCCGTGGTCCCCATACTACTTTTCCTGTTCAATCTTCCCTAACAGCTCCCATGCAACCCACTACTTCACATACTGTTTACCCTGCCTCTGTGTGTCACCCCGCTCCCCTTAGGTTGTAAGCTCTTGAGCAAAGTCCACTTCTTCCATTGTTCTCAATGTCTTTATAGATATAATCCTAACATACTTGTGTATATAAATCCTAAACCTTTTTCACAAATTATATAAAGATATCAAAGCATATATTTGTACGTGAATGCTCAAATATGTATATATCTGTGCAAATGCTTTTATATAACTATACGTACAGTAAAAATGCTTTAAATATATATTTCCTATCGGTATTTGTTTACGTAATGTCTCCATACATATATTTTATAATTAGTTTATTTTTATAATTTTGGCTAAAAATGAATTAGAATAAATTAATGCAAAGATTTTAACGCTGTTGATTGGTTGCTTTGCAGACTATGGTGTTGGCTGCCCATGACTTTCTATAAAAATGGCTACATTTGTATTGTCTGGTTGTAGTCAGTGTTGTGTTTTTTTTTTTTTTTAAATACATCTTGACCAAGGGGGGTTCAGTTGCTCAGCTGCTGCAATTGCTAAGTTAGCAACTTGCCACTGAACGCCGTTCTGCAGCTCAGCACTGCTAACTTAGTACTTGCAGCCAGGTGGAGAGGTGCTGCGGGGTTAGCTGAGTGTGATGTAGGAAAGACGGCAGCTTCCACGCAGCAAATAATCCAATAAGGAAATGTTCAGTTTTGGTGGAGCAAAACACCAAATATTTATTGGCACATGGTAAACATTAACACTAAAGTGGTAATAAAATGGACAACAGTGGATTTTGCAGAAACAGCACCTTTCATTAAGCAATCCTCTGCCCTTTAGCTTCCATATTCACAGCCAACGCGTTCAGTGAGACGGCTGCAGCCAACTGATCTGATGCAATGGAACAATTCAGAAGCTGCTGAGGAACTGAACGCGCCTCTGGTTTCTATGTGATACATTTTTAGCCCAAGATTGTCTTTTGCAGTTAATGGGGAGTGTTTATTGCATTTTCCCACACACAGACTTGCTACATAACTGGTGCCGGAGAGATTTCAGGCCCTATTCCAAAGTTGGTGCTAACTTAACCAGAGTTGTTGTAAACTTACCAGGGCCATTATAGTCTATATGGTTAAATTGGCATCAACTTTTAGAATAGCGCCCTTCCTGTGGTTTCCTTGCATAGGGGCAAGAAGAAAAAAGTAACACCCAGTGAGGTTAGGATGATTGAGCCAAGTTGGGTCTCTGTTGTACTTGGCTCTAAGGGATACTCTACATATCCTGACTACTTTATTGTTTTAAATTGGTCAGGGTGTGTAGAGAGCCCCCCCACCCCCACCGCTTCGTTGTGGTAGTGAGGGGTCTGAGAGAGACAGATCTATGCAGGCGCTACAGAACTGTTGTACGTAAAGTGTGCAAATCCTGTAGCAGTTAAGATGTTTTTGGAACTACAGCTCCAATTATGCCCATCCATCCGTTGGCATGGATGAACTTCATGGGAACTGTAGTTGCAAAACATTTGTGGGGCAAGGTTGCCATCTCCTGATGTAGGTGATATGGGGAGATGTCAGTTTTTCAGTTGCTGATTTAACTCGTCTCTACCTGAACTGGCACCTGTGTTACGGTTTCAATCAATTCTCATAGTACGACTTGCCAAGGGCTAAATATCCATAGTGTTCTAACTCTTCGACCTGTTAAACACGTATGCTTCGCTTTTAAAAAACAAAACACCTTTTTATTATTAAATCCGTATTTAAAATGAAACCTGTCTTCAATGAACGTGAAACTATCCAGAGATTAAACTTTATTGGTCACCAGGGAAAAGATAACTTTAATGGCGTATACATTTTTGTCTATTCTGTTCAAATTTAACATTTCAAGATCTTGTGTTTTTTTTTTTCTTTTTTAAACGCCACGTTTCCTGTCTGATTGCAGAACATATCTCCTGGCATGCATCTGGTTTCCTGGCGGGCTTCTCATTTATGTGTTCCTAGCATTATTCTTTTTTTCTCCACTTTAGCTTGGTTTTCTGGCTGTTGGTAAAAGCAGGAAATAGTCAGCGTGCCTATTGCGTAACGAGTTTGCACGTGGTACTCCACTATCAACCTTTCTCATCCGCCATACCATTTGAGGCGAGAAGGAACAAAATGTGCTGCACTGCTAAACTTCATACTGTTTTATTGTATTCCACAGGTGCTTATAGTTAGCCTTTTCATGCATGGTTCCTTACGGTGTTTAGATCAACAGCAGTAGGTGATGTGTGAAAGGCTGAACCTGATGGACATATGTCTTTTTTCAGCCTATGTAACGGTCAAAAATGAGTTACATGGTGTACAGCTCTGCCAATGCTTAAAGCAGGGATATCCAAACTCCGGTCCCTGAACTACAACTCCCATGCTTCTCCATCTAATGCAGTCAGATTTCTGGGAGTTGTAGTTCAGGAACATCTCGGGGGGCAGAGTTTGGACATCCCTTGCTTAACCCTTTCCATGCGGAGGCTGCGCGTCCTGCTGCATGTTCACTTCGCTGCGGAGGACACGCTGAGCGCGTCCTCCCTTTGCATCGGTGATCGGCTGGGATTCCGGCCGATCGCGGCGGCCCCCCGGTGCGGGCCGACATCCTCGATGTCAGCCCAGCCTCCAGGACCCAGGCGGGCACAATAGACATCATCGCCATTGCGGGGAAGGTGGCTGTAGGGGGGGGGGTGTCTCTCCCTCCCCATCCGTGCGGGCCACGAGTTAAAGGCATGCACAGTTTGGAAGGGCACAGCCTGCCCTTCCAAGCGGCGGCTGTCTTTAACCCCTAGAGGGCTGGATCACGATTCAGCGCCAAAAGGCACTGTATCGTGATCCCCTCCCGGAGCTGGCAAGCTTCCGGGATATCCCCCCTAACAGTTGGCATCGTCATGCATAGCGCGATGATGTCAGTTCTGGAATTAACCCCTTGCTGCCACCTATGAACCCCCCCCCATCTCCCGATCCTTGGCAGCTAGGGGTTAATGTTTGGTTTCCTTGGAACGGCCAGAGCATTGCCTTTCCATTGATACCAAACATGTAAAATGTAAATATCAAATTTTAAAAATTATAATTAAAAAAATAAATTTAACTTTTTTTGGGGTTTATTAATGCAGCAATATTGCTCTCATTCCATTTATAATGTGAACAATGATGCTACACTATTTTTTTTCTATGGGGAAGTTTGCTAAAAAAACACGTGATTTTCCCCCCAAAAATTTTTAGCGACTCCCCATTTCTAATTTGTTAGAAAATGTAACCACATGAGAAAATGTGAAAAAAAAAAAACACTTTACACAATGTAGATGCTTGAAAATTCAATTTTTATTGCATTTTTTGTTATAATATTCAGGCAGGACATGACGTATACATATGATATATTATGAATCTGCCGAGTCTGCCGGAAAGAACGCTATATAATATGTCTGGGTTGTATAATAAAACGTGGCTTCAAATCTCGTTTAAACATGATGAGCGAAACCTGTAAAAATGAGCTCAGCACAGAGGTGGGAATGGCTCAGCAGCGTAAGGGTTAAAGGAAAAAAGGGGCAATAGCTGTAACCAAAAATCTCACCCACCGGTCAGTACTTCCCAATCCTGCACAACGTTTCGACCTGTAGGTCTTTAAGTCTGAATTCACAATAAACTCATAACATAGATGTAATATTTGTTATGAGTTTATTGTGAATACAGACTTAAAGACTTACAGGTTGAAACGTTGTCTTCTCACTGGAATAAAATCTTTGATTTATCCACATGAAGGAGTCGGCACACAGATTTTAATGCTTAAAGGAACACGCTACTGGAAAGTAGAGTGTCCCTTTTTTGCCCTTTAACCACTTGGCTGCTAAGGACGCGCTCAGCGCGTCCTGCAAAGTGTTCCTCCTGTGCTACGGACGCGTTGAGCGCGTCCTAGCACAGGAGGCAGCAATCAGCCGGGATTCCGGGTGATTTCTGGCCCTCCCCGGTGCGGGCTGACATCTGCATGTCAGCCCGGCACTCCGGGACCCCGGGGGGGAGATAGATGTCATCGCGCCGCCGCTGTGACCTCTATTTCAGGCGCCCCCCCCCTGCGAGTGCGGAGGAGGTGAGGAGGCACCCCATAGAAAATATAACCGCAAATGCTCGCGTTTTAAAATGTGGAAAAAAAACCACTTTACACATTGTAAATTATTGAAAATTCAAATTTTATTGCATTTTTTGTTATAATATACAGACAGGACATGACGTATACATATACTAATGACCTATTATGAATCTGCCGAGTCTGCCGGAAAGAACGCTATATATAATGTTTGGGTCATATAATAAAATAAGGCTTCAAAACGCGGTTAAACAAGATGAGCGAAACCGGTACAAATTACCTCAGCACAGAGGTGTGAAATTCCTCAGCAGCGTAAGGGTTAAATAATTGGGCAGAAACTGCTGATGGCCTCTGCCCAATTATTTTTTTAATTTATTATCTTGCATAGTTTTTCTCACCTTTTTGTTCCTCCTCACACACAGCTCCTTCTCTTCGCTCAGGGACTCCCAAACCCATAAGTCCCTGAACCTTTTCTGTGCAATTTGTGCCACCTGCCCTACTGGAATAGCACAGGGAACACAAATTGAGCAGTGCTACGAGATGCGCAAACTTTACATATGCAAGTTCCTTAGCATCTGCGCAGAATGATGGGTCCATCGTGGCTTCTCTGAGACCAACTGCTCACGTGATTGGTCTCAGTGACAGTGGCACTCTCCCTGCGTGCCGACATCATTAGTACCAGAGTAGTAACCGGCAGCTAGGAAATTCAAATTCCACGACTGCTGGTGATGTTGACTTCACAAAGCTTTTTAGCAAAAACAGGGGTGCTGGGAGGGGGGGCACGCCTCACATCCTGACCATATTAAAAATATAACGTGGTCAGGATGTGTAGTGTTCCTTTAAAGGGACACTCTAAGCAACATGACCACCTAAGCTATTTTAGGTGGTCATGATGCCCGGAGTATGCTGCCCTCTGTCCCCCCTCCCTCCCTCCGCTCAGCGGTTCAGCTGTAAATGCTGAAAACAGCTGAGAGAGGCGGAGGAGTTTACTCCACCCTCCCAGCTGTCAGCAGAGCGGGAATCATATTTCCCGCTTCTGCCGACTTTTGCCGAGTAGGAAACGTCATCGCGCTTTCAGCGCGATGACGTCTCCAACTCACCGCAGAAGCTGGCGGCTCCCTCCTGAGGGTTAGTGTTGCGCGCATCCTCTTGCGCACAACACTAATCCTCAGAGGGAGCCGGGAGGAAGCCTGCCGATTGGCTGGCTTACGTGAGAGGCGCGCATGCGCGCTTCTCACATAAACCAGAAGGCAAGTCGGATAGAGGGAGGGGAATATAAAAAAACCCCCAAAAAAACAGCGCTGGAAACAAGAGGATTTTAGGGTAAGTATTACAGTTACAAAAACAAAAAATAACAATTTATTAAGGGAATAGGGATAGGTTAGGATTAAAAATCGGGGGGGGGGGGTGATTTTTTGTTAGTGTCCCTTTAAGAGACAAGGTGTTACATGCCGACACTTTGGGGCGAAGATGGCACCGGCAATTTGATTTTTTTTTTTAAATATATATATTTTTTTTATTGTAGGCAGTAAACATTTGTTACGTATTGTTGCGTAGATTAAATGGGTTCAGGGATTGAGATTTGTTTGCCCCTTTAATTTATCTAGTCAGATCTTCCTTCCCATTAATTCCTTTGAGATGGACCTGTAGGTGTTTGCCCCATACGTAATACAATTCATTTATGGTATATATTTGTAATCACATTCATAAAACTCAGTTTTGAGAATCAAAGGAAATACTGCAGAAAAGGAGCCAACAATTATTTTATGTCACCTTTTTGATATGCTGTATAGTTTGCAGATACTGTTCGGTTATTAGTTGGAATACATTTCTAAAAGCTGCTTTAAAAAAAAAAAGACATTTACAGCTTGCTGTAGCAATTAGGCCTTGTTAGAACCGATTTCAGGGATAGGCTAGTTTACCACCCCCCCCCCCCATGCAGTGGTCCTGTTATATACAATAGCTACATATCAATATTAAAACAAAAGAAAGTTAAAAACAGAACAGCTGTCAAAATTCTCCTTGCCAGACTTCTCCAGGTCTTGTGAAAACACTGGGTCCATAAACTCCACTGCTGCAAGATTTTATATTGGATTCTTTATGCAGTTGGTGAGTTTAGCTTCTGTAGAAAATCCGTACTTGTTGTCAGAGTAAAAAAACCCGTAGCTGGTGCTACTTAACGCGTCACTGCATTCCTACAGCTAGCCTTGCTACACTCAATGCAGCATCTTCAACCCCCCCAAAAAAAAACAAGCCATTGGCTTCTAAGTATTTATATTGTTCTGCTCTAACCTATACACAAAATGTTGTTTAAGATTCACTGACACAGATGAGGATATAGGGAGGACAGGCAAGCGGTCCCATGTTCCATTATATGTGCCGGGAGCTGGAGGAGTGCTTATTGCTGCCTTTTAGAGAAAATACCAGCAGAACAAGGAATCACTCCCTAAGCTTGTGAGCTGATTAATTGCAAGAAAGTATCAAACATTACACTGGGACATCTGGGGGAATTGCAGTAGTACGGTAGGGTGGGGGGTCAATTTCAGGTATTGTGATTTAAAATGTGTAATGATGCACCACATGGGAGAATAACCCCTAATAATGCTGCACCACATTTTCTATGATAAATTTGTAATATTGAGCAGTCACTTTTTTTATTACTATTTTTTTTTTTTTTTAAACCAACTAGAGACGAAACTGTACTGGGCAACTCATTGGTCCTCAAAAGATCCCCTTACCGCCGGCAACCAAAGGCCTTCGAGTCATTGACCAAGCTGTCTGCGCAGCATGGACAGAAGCACAAGAAACAAGTGTGTAAATTTGAAGAAGGTCAAGATGTCCTAGCAAGATGGTCAGATGGATTGTTTTATCTTGGAACTATCAAAAAGGTTCATATACTACTATTCTATAAAAAAAATGTTTAGATACTTTTTACAAGTTTAAAGCCACTACAGGTCGAGTATCCATTACTGAAATTCTGAAATACAAAATTTTTGATCGCCGATTTGACCCCAAAAGTGGAGAATTCCACACCTGATCTCATGTGGCTGGGACAGAATTATTTGAAATGTTGTAATTACCTTCAGTCTGTGTATAGGGTGTTTTTCAAAACATTTAATGTTTAGGCTTGGGTCCCATCTCCCAAGACCTCTCATTACTATATGCAGATATTCCAGTATCCCCCAAAAAACAATCTACATTTTTGTCCCTAGCATTTCGGATAAGAGATGCTCAACCTGTATAAGGAAGCATTAGGTCTTGAGGTGACTTCACATCTAGTTCTTGATGGATTGCTGAAGGAGCCCCTTTTACTTTACAGTCCCCCAGCATGCTCCTGCTGACAGTGTACTGTTAGACACATATATCAAGTGTCTCCTGTAGGGATGTCCCAATCCAAACCTAAGGATTGGGATCGAGACCTGATCACGCAAGTTTTTTTTTCTTTTTGTATCTGGTCCACGGCATGCTGGCCCCTGTGGGGTGAGTATGGGTGGCGTTCTTGAGATTGCCAAAAGCTGCGCACACGCTCTGCGTTTTCCCTGGGAAGATGCCGCAGTGACCCAAGGATTCCTTGGTGATGGCTGGGGCATTAGCTCTCTCTTTGCGGCAGAGCCACCAGTCCGATAGAGTGTTTTGCGATATCGGAATGGGACTCTGTATTGTCCAATCCCGATTGCCACACAACTTTGATCGGTAGCCAAAAAAGGCTAGTTGAGATATCCCTAGACCCCTTACCCTCTTCTCGCTTTTCTCATTCTGTGCCAGGGGTCAGCAACCTCGGCCCTGAAGATGATTTGAAACCTTTCACGTGAGGTTCAGCCAATCAGAGTATTTGAGCATCATGGGACTTGTGGGTTCAAAACGTCTGCGGGAGAAAGGCAAGGTTTGCTGAACCCCTACTCTATTCAAGTTAAAGGTGCGAGGGAAGGAATAAAGAGGTTATTACCCACCAGGACCCCATACAACTCTCCAGCCCACCTTTTTTATTTATTTTGTCCCTGAAAAAACTTTGAACACTCGCTTTTTTAAATGTTCTCCTGCACTGCGGATTCACTTCTCTTCTCAATTAGGTTGTTGTGCTGTAGGAAGCATCCTGGACACTGGCTCTAAATTGATACCACGTGTGTGACTAGTGTGCACGTCCAGCCAAGACAGATACCGCTCAATGCAGAAGCAATACGAGGCAGCTGCATCTATCCGATCCATTAGTTATCTTCATTGAGTTATGTCCTAGCCTTCTCTAAAATCTGAGCATATATTATATAACTGGATCCTAAAACAAACCTTTGATTTATATTTTTCCCCCGGTGGCCATTATATTTTGACCGTTTTTTTTTTTTGGGTGAATATAATTTTTTACTTCGCTCAAAACCCATCTTAAAGCTGCTCTGTGTTGGAAGAGAAGTCCTAGCTCTTTGCAATAGATCCAATACCACAAAGTGCTTTGGGAAGCCGTGTGGTAATCTGTGCACAGCTAATTGCCATTTCCGTGCAAGTTTATTGAATTCTGTCACCTTGGTGGGATTACTTTTAGTGTTTAAGCACACTGTGAGTCTACAAACTTGTGATTCTGTTTTTTCCTCTTTCCTCCCTGTTTCAGATAAATAAGTTTAGGCAAAGCTGCTTTATCTTGTTTGAAGACCGTTCCAAATCCTGGGTTCTCTGGAAGGACATTCAAACAGGTGAGGCGTCTAAATCAAGGGCTGCTCGGGCTACTTGGCAGACCTTTCAGTCTATTTTATTTTTATGACACTTGTGACAAAAGCACCTGTCGTTGCTTTTTGCTTGACCACTGCTTAAGTTACAGATCCATATTTATTGGCAATTTTATTGTAGCACTTCTTACAGCGAATACTTTGTAGTTTTTATTTTCTTTAGGATAAATTTAGTATCTCTTCTTAGATTTGATATATTTGTTTATATCTACATTTATTTTTGCAGGAGTCATTGATAGTGGGGAAATGGTTTGCACGATATGTCAGGAGGAATATTCTGATGCACCAAATGAAATTGTTATCTGCGACAAGTGTGGACAAGGCAAGTTTGCAATCTTCATAATCTTGTGTTCTATGCAGCGCTTGCTGTGCTTTTATTCCTTTTTGTATTTAATGTATTCAATATGGGAAATGCTTCCAACCTGCATTGAAGACTTACAACATTGCAGCAACCTAATGAGCAAACTGCATCGTGCTGCCCTGTAATTTGCGTAATAAAGCACATTGTATTCTGCACACTAGATGAGGCTTTCTTTAGCTGCAGAAACAGCCAAACATTAGGTCATTTTGAAGGTGTCAATAATGATCTATTATCCTGAAGGCTGAATCAGCCCTCAAAGTGTGGAACATTCACCCTCTTTGGAAAAACTGTTAGTGCTCGCTGATCTAATAGTAGTTCATGCCTGACTAGCTAATGGCTTTCCATGTGCTCACCACTGATTATGGCTGAGGTTTCTCTGTAAGCTGCAGCTTGTCGAATCTTGACCAGAACTGAAGGAGCTTCACACTGGAAAAAAGGTATTGTACTAAAAATGTAAAGGGAGGGTCAAGACAGGTTAGGTTTGCACTTCCTGTTATAAAGGGACAGTCTAGTGTTAAAACAAGAGGGGGGGGACAAAACAGTTAAACATGAACCCCTCAACATCCCCTCCTGTATTAACAGGCTGGTCATCTACTGGGTCCGTAGTTATACGACTGACTTGGTTGTCAGACTATGGGCGGCTAAGGCCGTTTGAGAGTTGTCCCCTGGGAGCGACTATGGACGACCCAGGTTGGACATTTCTGGTTAAACTAACATATTAATCGGGGGGAAAAATGCAGTAATAGGTTCTCCATATAGAGTATCCCATAGAATATATCACAATAGAAGTGAGTGTTAACATGCGCCTAAATAATATACACTTAAGGTGGTTATGGCACAACTGCAAAAGGGTCTGAGTATTTTTCCCCTACCCTCCTAAATTGGATTAAGAAACATGGCTAGACCCACCTGTCTCCCCTACACAATAAAATATATATATATTTTTTTTTCCATCTCGCGTACCAGCTTCTTAGCATCTATCCTGTGAGTTATGTTGTATCAGGTCACCTGACTTCGTAGGACAAATCTCATTCGAGTGGGAGCGGTCGCTAGTCTGATGTTCGAAGTCGTCTGATGGAAGACTGAAGCAATGGATGAGGGTTGAATCTCTTCTGTGTTGGATTAGTCGAATGACTATGGGCCCAGTGACTGAGCAGCCTCACAGTTAACTTTAAAACTTAATCTCTCTAGCACAGTGCTGACTCTCTAATCCTCAAAGTGACTGGCTACTGGCTTCCTGCACATGAGCAAGTCAAGGAGCATTGGCTGGGAGGGAGGTGAGATCCAAGTTGGCTTCCTGATGCTTGAAGCTCAGGTCTCTCTGATCTGAATTTCTGCTAGGAGCTTAGCCTCTGCACTTGGAGGACTGAATCGGTCCTCTTAAAACCCCCTTGTTGGGGATGGGACACTTGGGGCCCAGTAACTACTCCATTCACATGGAGTAATCACAATGTATAGATTGTCCCTTTCTAACCCTAGAGTATTCCTTTTAAGGAAATTGCTCGCCCTTTTGGTAGATTGGAGTATATAAATGTAGGCGTTTAGTAATGTTGAGGATCAGTCTATACCACCTGCATACTGACTTTTTTTAATCAAATTCCATCATGCAAGGTCCAGTGAGGCCTGAGGCAGCTGCTTTCGTATAATGTCGCTGTTGGGTGTGTCTAAGTATATATACTTAGAAAATAGCATTTATATTGTGGGGAAAAAAATTATAAAAATATAATTTTTTATTTAAGGTTACCATCAGCTGTGCCACACACCGAAGATCGACTCCAGCTTGATAGACACCGATGAGAAATGGCTGTGTCGGCAGTGTGTTTTTGCCACTACAACAAAGGTTTGCACATACTGATCACTGATATTATGTATTTATATTGATGCTTCGATCTCCTTTCATTAAAGCGCATTACTTGTACAATCCCTACGTTTTTTTCATGTGATTTTTTTTTCAGATTGATAAAATCTTATTAAAGGTATCGTATGCCACAAGCTCCCACGAACCAGAAATATAGAGAACCTCCCAAAATCTTCCATAAAAACCTCCTGTATGTAGGTTGTCATCGGGAAATAATCTGTATGGGTAAATCTTCCTTCGGCGGAGAATGGGATGTAGGAAGTGGATTTCAGAGTAAATGTGGAAGAAAAGTAAAAAATGGAAAAAGATCTCTGAAAGTGTAGCCGGAGTCAGAAGAATGCACATGTTTTCACCCCCTCCTTTTTCATGCTATGGACACAAGTCCATCTCCAACCTATTTGCTTATGATCTGGTACCAGGGGCCTCCACTTACCCAGTGTTTCACAGCCCAGTTCTTCAGGGATGCAGCAGGAACCTTCATAGCTTTGCGGTCCTCTCACTTTGCTAGGAGGTAACCATCTTACTTCAGAAAGCGGGGTACATGCACTTTGCAGTGTTACAAATGCACAGAAAGGGCTTTTATTTTTTTTCTATAGAGACACGGATTGGCCTGTGATGTGCAGAAGCAGAACATCTGGGCTGTAAAGTCGGCTAGAATATGAAGCTTTTACAATGTTGCTACAGCTTTATCATTGCCATGGAACATTGTGGAAAATAGCAACTTTTTTCCCTCCATATTGCCTATGAAACGGTGACTCTTGCATGCTCTGATACAGCCTCAATCCTTTTATGATTTATTTTGCAGCTTCTTGTGCTGTATTTTCATAGGATTACCTTATCCCCCTCAAACATGTAGCAATTCCCCTTTGTTTGCTGGAGCTGCTTGTGAAAATGCAGCAGAGCTGCTAGCCCCATGTTAAATACGGGGGGGGGGGGGGTTGGAATGAGCTCCTTATGCAGAAAAGGGGGAAGCTGCCAGCCCAGCTCTATTCATGTGTGGAACTTCAGGAGATAAAATCCAGGTATTTTGCTGCTAAAGAGGGTTATTGTGCATTTTGTTTCTCCCACAGTCTTTCTTGCAAGTTTCCTCTAGAAAGCCTGTTATAAACCTGATTTTTCCCCCCCCCCACCCCCTGCAGTATTGGAAAACTCATTCTGCAGTGCAGGTTACAATGCTCATTTGCAGATTGAGACTTTTCGTGTGTGGGGTGGCTCAAAGTACTCTGAGATTTGCTTGGAATAAAAATAATAGAAATTTCGGAGCCAGGTGTAAAATTTCAAGTCCTCATCTACTGCTGCCGGTGTTTGCCAGACTCTGGAGTTTGGGGTGATGGATTATAATTTGTTGCTCTGCTTTTATCTTGCATTATTCACCAAGCTCTTCAGAGCACGTCTACCATGTATAGATGTTTAAGGTGTTTTTTTTTTTTTTTTTTAAATCTATGCCTTTTATGGTTTTTGTTTTTTTTCCTTTTTTGAAATAAAACAAGTGAAAGACATATTGGTATAGATGACAGAGGCCCCTGTCCATCAGATGCCAAGCTAGCAATTACAGCACTTTATACAAGTGCTTTGCCAGGTGGCCTGACAGCTTACAATCTAAAAGAATTAACAGGGACAGAGGGGAGTACAGGACCGATGGCCAGAGACCTGTAACATGCTATTGCAACCACACAGAAGTATTGATGGGTCGGATACGAGAGTGAGGTGAGATTTTAAAAATCGTTTGAAGGAGGGTTGATAGGGGTGAGGAGTAGGTCATGTGGCTTAGACATTTGGCAGCAAAAACACTCAGGGTTATTCAAAGAGAATCGAAAAGTCACTGCACGTTCGGTGATTTTTCGTTCTTTTCAATTCGGTTTGATTTGGCGATCCCATTTCGGCATTCCCTACGGTGTATTCAGCAAGCACCACAGGGTCCCCGAATTGCAGGGAAAGATCGCCGCAAAACGAGGGCGAGCGCACACCGAAACCCGCAGAAACATCTGCATTAACCTGCTAAAAACGCTGGAAAAACCCGAGCAGGAGCTGATCACACGCAGCGCAGCTGCCGGAAAAACCCGACACCGCAGACGAATGCAGTGAATAAATTAGAAAAACAGTACGCTTGAATGTTTGAAAAGTGAAACGTTTGCAAACAAACTACCAATGAATGATAATAAAAAGGGCTGTTACAGAAAAAATAAGTTAAAATAAATTTTAAATCTTTTTTTTAAAAAAAAAACGAAAAATGCTTAAAATATCCTAAAAAATCTATAAAGAGACTTTTTACTGCAGAATATTCTAATAAACGGTTTATTAGATATTGACTTAAAACGGGAATATTTTTAACATTGAAGCCTATGGGATTCGCCTGAATAAACCTGCCCAATTAAACCACTGACTGGCAGGGCATTTCGGGAACCTTTCACTGCTGGTTTTTGTTCTATGACTAGCCGAAGCATTACTTCTCTATGGGGATTTCACTGCCCTCAAACAGGCACCGCATGTGCAGGCAATTCGCCAGGATTTGCCGAATTGCCTGCTCTCTGAATAGCTGAATGGCCAAGAAAGGTAACTGAATGCTGAAAATCAGCGTTCGGTTACCTTTCTCCAGCCATTCGGATCTCTTTGCATAACCGTGTCTGTCCCCTATATATTAATAAATTCATGAGCAGAATCTAACAATTTTCTATATTGAGTAGAGACAACAAGGAGCAGCCTGGATTTCTTAAGTGTGTCTGTGTTAGACCAAGAGTACAGGATTTTTTTTTAAATGAAGATTTAATAAACTCTCTCGTTTTACTTCTTTGGAAGTCCCTGAGTGCATCCTGTAATGCATATGTATTTATTGGGATATTTGGCACCAGGGCATTGAAGCACACTGGGATATGTGCAGGCTGCAGTTTTTTTGATTTATTTATAAAGTATTTTACCAGGAAGGATATTTCTCTCATTTTCAAGTATGTCCTGAGTTCAAGAACATTGAATTGTTATAGTAGGTACAGAAATACAAAGTAATAAATGCAAGATATCTATTATAAATAAAACTCCCACTCTAGAATAGTTTACATGTCTTTTGTAGAACGGTCCCTGGTTGCATATGTTTGTCTTGTGAAAAAGTAAACAATAAAAAACGCATTACAGTGTATTCGAAAAGGGAAATTTTGACACTGTATATGTGAAGTATATGAATATAATGCACCGTATATGATTAGGCTGCCCATTGCGCATTTCTGTTGGTTGAGAATAATATAGAATATATTTAGCTCCAGGTTACTATAAGAGAGGCTAGCAGAATTGACTGCTGAATGCTGATGAAAAGTCACCTGGACTTTAATTTTATCTCACCCTTTATGTTTTACCTGGGGCCTTAAGTGCTGGTTCTATGTTACGTATTGTGCTACGGTCTGTCACAATCAAAATGTTTTACTCTTTTTTTTTTTTTTCTTTAGAGAGGAGGAGCACTGAAAAAAGGACCCAATGCCAAAGCCCTTCAAGTGATGAAGCAGTGTCTTCCATACAATGTGGAAGACTTAGAATGGGACATTGGGCACAAAACCAATACGCAGCAATGCTACTGCTACTGTGGGGGCCCTGGAGAGTAAGTGCAGTGTTAAAGCGAGAGCCAGAGGGAACTGTGTTGCAACTCTATTGTTTGTCTTTGCATTGGAGATAATGGAGTCTAAATGTCCCCTATCCACCAACGTAACATACATCGTCGTTCTGGGTATATTAACATGACATAGTCTCCCCACAATCCCCAGTGATTCCAATCCTTATGCTTGGCTATTTGCATACTTTTACATCTACACCTCATGAACACTGTATCAGTACCGATATGCTAAGTCACGTTTCTGTAAAATGGATTTTTATGCAGACATCGAATATTTAAGTGCGCTTTCTTATAAGCTACTAGAACTGCTCAAATTTAGTCAAACGCCTTAATTTTACATCAAGTCAGGAGGCTTCATATTTTGCATTCTCTTTTCTTTACTAAACAACAGCAGCAAAGGAAAGTTTACATAGCAACAGCAGTAACCAATAAACAACAAGTGAGTAGTCAGTCTTAGCCACGCCCTCTTTTCTTTGCTGCTGGCGACCAGGTGAGACGTTTCCAAAACTGCTCCTGGTTGCCAGGCCTATATTTATTGTTATTTATTGTTAATTATGCTTATATTTGCCTTACTAAGCTTTTTAATGTTTAGCTAACTGTATTAGATATAATTTACTTTCATTCCAAATACAGGTTTTGTTATTTCCCTGCTGTGCGGGCACTTTCCCGCCTACAGGGTGCGCTCTGCGTGTACTCGGTCTCCCGGCACTCCAAGGGCCCCTTGCTCTCGGTGTTCGGGCGGCCCTCGCTTGCGTTTTTCCTTTCTCGCGCTCCGGTATAGGTTAGCGCTTTATTTGCCGTTTTTTCTACAAACTTGTATCAACGGCTGCCGCGCCTTTGGGCGCACGCGCGAGTTTCCCCTCATGCCAGGCGTTCTCACTGCGGCTGCGCGCGCTGGCGGCCATCTTAAGCTCCGTCTTTAGCCGCAAACTGGTATTTTACGTGCCTTTTAATGCTTCACAGCCTGACAGCAAGGTGTATACACGCGCCTTCACCGCTTACCGACCGCTTGCGCCCTGCAGGACCCCTCCGCTACTTCGGGTGAGCCCCGATAAATTTACTTGGTCTAACAAACCATCATACAAAGTGCGGCGTTGTAATTTGTCCGCAAATATTTCGGGTGAGCCCCGAATTTATATATTGTACTACCCATTGGTATACGTGATTGCAAATTAAACCTGCTACGGGTGAGCCCCGTTACTTATATATACATATATAATTCTGATGGACCCCCCTCAGCTAAATCCGCTGTATCAGGAGGAGCTCAAGGCCTGGCTCCTTGCAGCAATTACAGAGACCTTGCCCATTGCCCTTGCGGTTTTACCCCCTCCTCCTCAGCAGGATCCCCCGGTGCTCTCCAGAGCCCAGTCCCCAGCCCACTCAGTGGACTCCCAGTCCGACCAATCTGAGACTGCTGCCCCATCCCGAAAAAGGCCCTGGAAGGGCCAGTCAGAGACAGCGGGGAAGGGTAAAGGCCCCGCTAAGAAATTTTCTCGTATGTCGAAAAATAACGAGGATGCCTCTTGTGACTTAGAGGATTACCGGGCAGATTACCCGGAAGAGGAAGGAGCAGAGACTACCGGTGACCCGCCGGTTACTCCTAGCTCGACGGGTGAGCCCCGTCCCAATGCTTTGGCTCTCATACCCCACTCTAGTGCCCTCGGACACTCTGACACCAATCCTAGACGCTAGAGGCGTCCCATTCTTCGACCCACGAACCACTACACACCCCAGGTCTCCGGCCTGGATTCCCCCAGATCATATAGCAGAGTTCCTTAGATTCTGGTTGCGTTGCCCCCTGGAAAAAGCTGATAGGGCACGCTTACGGGCAGAATGCCCTCGCCCGACCCTACCAGATAAGGTAGCCCTTACCCCAGAATTTGATGAGGACTTTGTTACCTTCATGGGGAAGGCTGGTAAAGATCCTAGACGGGGTCTAGAGCAGGGTCTCCGCGGCGCCCAAGACAAATTGGTGGACGTCTCGGGGCCCTTATCTCTGATCTTCGTAATGGCAGATGAGGCGTTAAATAACAATTCCCCGCTCGATCCGGCCCTGGTCCGTGAATGGGCACAGCGCGCCCTTTGTCTCTTGGGAAACGCCAACATCGGCATTTCTTCCGAACGCCGTAAAGCGGCGCTGTTTCGGTTCGATGCCAAGCTATCCTCACCTTCAAACATCAACCCAGGGCACAGACGTGCAGTACCGTCCAAGTCCAATCTTGGCACGGGGAGTCCCCATCGGCCGTGGCTTCGGCAGGCCCAGACGCCGCTATTCCGCGGGTAAGTACTCCCCCGCTTCCACACATACCGGTCGCGGGTCGATTGCGCTTTTCCTCTCCAAATGGCGCAAGCTCACATCCGACTCGTGGATTCTGCGAACGATGACTTGTTTTTCAATAGACTTCTCCCAGGTCCCCGTCTAGTCTGCTTCCCCGCCGCTTGCCTGTTACTCCTTACAGGAGACAGCACTAATAGACAGGGAACTTCACGCGCTGCAACTGAAAGGAGCGATCCTTCCCGCGTCAGATCCCCCGCGCTTCATCAGCAACATATTTCTGGTACACAAGAAGTCTGGGGACCTCCGGCCAGTCATAAATCTAAAGGCCCTCAACACATTCGTGTCCTATCGCCACTTCAAAATGGAGGGCATACACCTACTCAGAGATCTACTCCGAGACGGCGACTGGTTCACAAGGCTGGACCTCACAGACGCCTACCTCACGGTACCGGTTCATCACGCTCACCGCCCGTACCTACAGTTCCTCTGGCACCACGATCTGTGGCACTTCACCTGTCTACCATTCGGCCTCAGCTCCGCGCCATGGTGTTTCACGAAGCTCCTCAAACCGGTTATGGCTTCCATACGGGCTCAGGGCATCAGGACGATCATTTATCTGGACGATATACTGATACTAGCCCAAGACCCAGCCCAATCCGCCCGACACACGGCCCTGGTAATGACTCTCCTGCAGGACTTGGGCTTCCTCATCAACAGGGACAAGTCAGCACTATGTCCGGCTCAGACAATCACCTTCCTCGGATTCGACATAGATTCCAGATCCTGCCAGCTTCACCTTCCTCCACAAAAGCTTCGGGCCATCAAAAAGGCCTTGCGGGGAGTCCTTTCATCGGAGACCATCTGCCTTCGGGATCTGGCAAGGGTGGTAGGCCTACTCTCTTCATCCATTCAGGCCATATTCCCCGGCCCACTGCACTACCGAGCGATGCAGCGATTGAAGGCCGGGTACCTACGTCTAAACCCCTCCTACGACCAGTTGGTTCCCATCACTCCAGAGGTCAGAGTGGAGATCCTTTGGATACGCCATATGGAGGCATGGAATGGGCGAGCCATCTTCGGCTCTCTACCAGACTTCGTGCTGGAATCGGACGCCAGCCAATCGGGTTGGGGAGCGACCTGTGGCTCCGCATCCACGGGCGGCGCATGGACACCAGAGGAACAACATCTCCATATCAACTGCTTGGAACTCATCGCCGGCTCCTTCGCCGTCCGCAGCTTTTCCCAGCACCTCAGGGACTGCACTCTC
This sequence comes from Leptobrachium leishanense, assembly GCA_009667805.1. Classification (NCBI taxonomy): domain Eukaryota; kingdom Metazoa; phylum Chordata; class Amphibia; order Anura; family Megophryidae; genus Leptobrachium; species Leptobrachium leishanense. Next base: position 52,351,720 of record CM019070.1, on the reverse strand, counting down.
CTCCTTCGAATGGACAACATCTCGGCGGTCCAATATGTCAACCGGCTGGGGGGCTCCCGTTCCGAGCTCCTGTCGGACCTTACACTATCCCTCTTCAACTACTGCCTGGAACGGAACATCTCCCTCAAGGCAGAATACATGCCCGGTTCCTCCAACTATGTTGCGGATTGGTTCTCACGGCATTGGAGAGATTCCAGCGATTGGAAATTAGACGTTCCGACGTTCTGACGACTGTCTCGACGAAGGGGACCCCTTCACCTCGATCTCTTCGCTTCTCGCTTGAACCATCAGACGCTGGCCTACTTCAGTTGGCTCCCGGATCCCCAGGCGACGGCGGTGGACGCCTTCCTACAGCCCTGGCCACCGTCGGGGGCCTACGCTTTCCCACCATTCCAGATGATCACGCGTACGATCCAGGAAGTCCGCAGATGAGGGAATCGCCTTCTCCTACTCACGCCTCTATGGCATGCTCAGCCCTGGTTCCCTCTGGCGCTGGAACTTTCGTGCCTTCGTCCGCTTCTGCTCCCATCATTCCATTCCATTCTGACGGACCCTCAAGGCGGTCCACACCCGTTGGTCCTGGAGGGCAACCTGCCTCTAGTGGCTTGGACGATTTCCGGGGACCCTGCATGCTGCCAGGCCTATCGGAGGCAGCTCGATCTCTGTTATGGGAATCCTGGGCTCCAGGCACACGAAAAAGCTACCGGTTCGCCTGGAGGGCTTGGGGTAGCTGGTGTGTGCAACAAGAGGCTGATCCCGTTACAGCACCTTTAACTCTAATCCTGAATTTCCTGGCAGACCTGTCGTCATCTGGAAAATCGTATCGTACCATTAATCTGTTCCGCTCGGCCATCTCGGCAGCTCATGTTCCCCTGGGAGGCGTTTCTGTGGGTCGGGACCCTTCGGTATGTCGTCTCCTCCGGGGCATTCGGCTCGCTCGCCCGCCGGCCCCTAAGTACGCTGCGTTTTGGGACGTGTCGATAATGTTAGATTTCCTGCGCAGCTGGCCGGACAACGATTCGCTTTCCCTGCACCAGCTCTCGGCCAAACTAACAGTCCTTTTGTGTTTCGTGTCCTTTCAGCGCGTCTCCGACATTAGGGCTTTCGATGCGCACGCTGTGGTTTTCTCCCCTGAAGGCGTCATCTTCACACTAACCAGGCGCACAAAACGCTTTCCCCTGCGGTTTTCTACCCTTACTTTCCTTCCGACCCTCTGTTGTGTGTGGCTCGTTGTGTCCATACTTACCTCTCCCGTTTGCGCCCCTTGCGCTCCTCTCCGACTGGCCAACTCTTGGTCTCTTACGTATCTCCTTTTAAACTCGTCTCTCCGCCTACTCTCTCCAGATGGGTTCGCTGGCTTCTGTCTCTGGCGGGCGTTGCTCCCCACTTTGGCGCTCACTCCGTGCGCAGCGAGGCGGCTTCCTCAGCTGCGGACGTCGGAGGATCTCTGGCCGATATACTTGCGGCCGCTGACTGGTCTAGGGCGGTTACTTTCCGTACTTTCTATTTTCGTCCTCGTTCTCATGCATCTGGGGCTTTGGTGCAGCTTTGAAACTGCAAAATATGAAGCCTCCTGACTTGATGTAAAATTGTGGATTATTCCAGCCTTGGTGTTAGAATAATCTTAATTTTAATAAAGACAGGAGGCGAATATTTTTCCCACCCGCCCGTACCCGGGTTCTTCGCATTGTTCTGATTTCGGCATGTTCAAATAATAAAAAAAAAAAAAATAAAAAATAATAATAATAAAAAAAAAATAAATAAAAATAATTAATAAATAAATAAAATAATTGAATGATCAAACCTTACTTTGTACATCATTTGTCTAACCCTCTTCCTTCCACTGAGTAGGGTTTGTGTTTATGCATATTTAGTTAGTCTAGCCTAGGGCTATTCTCTCATTTGTTAAATTGTTGATGATGCTTAGCTTCAGCGAGTCTGTTAGGTCACTGTTGCTTGACACACCTCCACCGCGTGGTACTTTCACGTATCCTCTGTTTCCTCCTTAGTTTGAGTTCCTTCTCCGGTCCCGTTGGACTTTTATCCTTTCGGACGTCTGCGGGTTTCCTGTTTCATCTCGGCTTCCTCTTGTCCTGTTCCGGGTTTTCTCTTCTGGGATCACTGGATTTCCACGTCACTGCTCTCCTGATCGCTCCGCATCCAAGAAAAGAGGGCGTGGCTAAGACTGACTACTCACTTGTTGTTTATTGGTTACTGCTGTTGCTATGTAAACTTTCCTTTGCTGCTGTTGTTTAGTAAAGAAAAGAGAATGCAAAATATTCGCCTCCTGTCTTTATTAAAATTAAGATTATTCTAACACCAAGGCTGGAATAATCCACAATTGTATCACATCTTTCTTTTTCAGCTGGTATTTGAAGATGCTTCAGTGCTGTAAATGTAAACAGTGGTTTCACGAGGCCTGTGTGCAATGTTTGCAAAAACCTATGCTTTTTGGGGACAGGTAAGCAATTCTAACCTGGGGTTTGTTTGCTATAAAACTATTTTGGTGTAAATTTCATAAATGTGAATGCACATAAAGGGACTTAAGTAATGCCAGCAAAAAATGCCCAGAATTTGAAAGGGAATAGGAAAAGGAGTGGGGGAATGGTAGTGGGAGTGAATGAAGGATGTTTTGATTAACGCAAGTTTAAAAACAATCTTCTCCCAGATTTTACACGTTTATTTGTTCAGTCTGCAATTCTGGACCAGAATACCTCAAACGTCTATCTTTACGATGGTAAGCTTCGCTCATTATATATTTGCTGTTGGTTCTCATTTATGTTAAGGGGTAGTATAACATAACTCTGGCACAAAGAGTCATTGTGGGCCTGGTGAATTCAGTGCTTTCACAAAGGACTGGAGCAGGCTTGTGATTTTGTCTAGTCTCTAGAGAAGCTACAGATTTGCAGCAAGTTTATATATTACGGTGGTTAATCACTAATTTCCATTGTTGCAAACTGAAAATCTCTGCCGGTTGAAAGAATAACCTTGGCGATTTGGAGAGGGAAATACAAACAGCAGCAGCTGACGTTTCATTGATGAAAAAAAGGGTAACTCTGCTAGGATTCTCCCTTACTATTGTGCTTGCGAGCATAAAGGTGTGTAAACATAATTAATAATATTTCAGCAATGTTATTCACTGTGTCTGTTCGTTTCCTTCACTTAATCTCATTGGACAACCAAAACTTACATTTCATCTTATTGATGGTCTCTTTCACTACCAGGGTAGACATAGCACACCTTTGCCTATACAATCTAAGTGTTATTCATAAGAAGAAGTACTTTGATTCAGAACTTGAACTCATCACGTACATAAATGATAATTGGGACATATTACATCCTGGTGAGGTAAGTACCTGAGGAAACTGTTTTGGAGCATTTCTTTTTTTTCTTTAAATCCTAAAATTGTTTTTTTTGTCTAAGACAGGTGTGGACAACTATGGCCCTCCAGATGTTTTGACATTACATTTCCCGTGTGATGCTTGGCTGCTCTTTAGGTTTGCAGAGCCTCAAGGGAAATGTAGTTCTAAAACATTTGGATGGCCAGGGTTGCTGACCCCTTATTTATAGGAATATATAATGTTATGTCATTTTCCTGCCCTGTCCTGGGATACTTGTAATTAATAGGAGCACCTCTCCAGTAAGTGTCCTTGGGGAAGACACCTAACTGTACATACTCGCCACCCAGGACATACTTGAAAACGAGAGAAATCTCAATGTATCCTTCCTGGTAAAATCCTTTCTCAAAAAAAAATTAAAAATAGAAATCCTGGTGTAATGTGTTTCTGATAGATTTGTTTCTGATATTTATAAAATGTTTATCAGAAATAAATTACACCAGGATTTCTATTACAAGTATCCCAGGACAGGGCAGCCAAATGACATTTATAGGAATAATTAATATTACGATATAAGGGGTCAGCAACCCTTTCCCTCCAAATGTTTTGGAACTATATTTCCCCGTGAGGCTCTGCAACCCAATGAGCAGCCGAGCATCACGGGAAATGTAGTTTCAAAACCTCTGGAGCGCCGTAGTTGCCCACACCTGGTCTAAGATGTGCATGAGCTATCGATTTTACGCATCGGGCTGGCATAGCTAGTGTGTGAGGAATAACACCTGTAAGCGCATGTTACATCTTGTGCTGGTATAGCCTTTTTAATTACAATGGGGGGAAGGGAGCATAAGATTGGATATCTGGGCAAAATATAACTGCAGGTGGGGGTAGCATTCTACTTGGTGTATAGACTTAAGAATCAGCCTTTAAGGTGTGCTAAACATGTTTGTAGTTATTCAATAAACATAAAGGAGTATCTTTTGAACAAACGCCTAACTCTCTCGGTACAATAACTGGAAAATATTCCAATACAGTATCCCAGACGACAGAACTGCACATGGTAGCAGGTCAGAGATTGCCACCCTACATGTTGGTACGGTGTGCTATGGCTAAAGCTTCCCACAACTATAGGAAGGCTTTGTCTGATAATCCTCACATCAGCTTTATGATTTTTAAATTTAATTTTATTTCCAGCTGGCTGACACACCTAAAGCAGAAAGATATGAGCACATTCTGAATGCATTAAATGAAAATAAAACCATGTAAGTTTTTTATTCCTTCTTTCCTGTAAATGATCAACAGTTTGTTTCGTTATTGCTGCAGATAGTCTGGCTCCGCTCGTTGCATCTTGACCACTGCTGTATTCTTTTGTCTACCTAAAACTCATTACTTTGTATTCCATTTTCTAATTTAGGTTTATGTCTGGGAAGGAAATTAAGAAAAAGAAACATTTGTTTGGCTTGAGAATTCGAGTGCCCCCTGTTCCTCCAAATGCTGCAGTGAACCTGGAAAAAGAGGAAGAAAGTACGTCCCATGAGTTCAAGATTAAGGGCAGGAAGTCATCAAAACTTATACCGGTTGCAAAGTAAGAATATTCAGTCGTGTAGTAATCGTCCGTTATTACTTTGACATATCCAGATAAAGCCTCTTAAAGGGGTTATTCAGTAAGCGCTGCTGTTGCAAACATTAGCGTTTCACAAAGTATCCAAACAGTGACAGAAGTTGTAAAAATTGTGATAATCTGTGCCACTGGCGCCACCCGGTGGTGATGGCAAATAACCTCAGTACAATCAAATAAAATACAATGCAAGTAAATTAATGTAAATAGGATAAAACAAAAATGTGACATTTACAGTCTTATTCTGTATACTCCAGGTTGTAAAAGTCTTAATGATTGTGGAAGTCTTAATAATCAGTGCAGGGAAGAATAAAAAATAAGTCCTACAGTATCTCGTATTTGTGGAGTTAGCTGCCTCTACAGACCACTTGGTGGTATATCCCTTTTCCACCTTGTAAGTCAGTATAAAAGATGTGCTGGAGCTGGCACTTCTTGTCCTGTTAGTGGTTCCTTCTGCTGCACCCCGTGGCTCAGAAGTGTGGTTTCCATCCTCCGTGTCCCTCAAAATATAAAATGACTAACATAGAGCAATATTGTATAAAACGGAGTGCAAACAAAGGAGAAGAATGTTGTACTCGCATTTGCTGGTGTCTTATTGATCAGACAACAGATTTGTAGGCAGCCGGTGACTTCAGAAGGTGCACCGGATCAGCCTCAGCCACCTCCTTGGCGAATATAAGCATCCAGGACCTGGGATAGGTGTAAAATAAGGCAAATTTTATTACTAATAAAATATACAATGTATAACAAAACGCGTTTCGCATAAAAAGCTTCATCAGTTGGTGCTACTGTAGCACCAACTGACGAAGCTTTTTATGCAAAACGCGTTTTGGTATACTATAGACATGCAAGTACATCTGAAAAAACCAGATGGAGCACTGGTTCTACCTGGACTAGATTGATAAAACGTAACCTTTTAATGTGATGTGTTAAAAACACTTAATCCTGATCCCTTCACATCCCATGATCACGCACTCCTGACGAACCTAAAGGGCAGAACGCGCGTCGGGTGTGCCTCTGTTTTCTAGTATCGATAGCGGGGCATGTACTTGGCATACTTCAATTGATCAAGATTATCACATGGATATGTTTTTTTGATAAGCTAGTCCCTTACCCCCAAATCTCCTGCCGTTCGTGTTCTATTCAGGTTGAGACAATGTTGTCCTTGTGAAGCCGGCTATCAATGTTTTTTGTGATTCCAAATAATTGCCTTTCAATCTATATCCTTGTGGATGATATCTTTGCATGAGTACATAGTTAAATATATATTTACATTGATATTTATTGACAAATTACAATTCTTCTCCTGCTGTTCATACGGTCCCACGACTGGTTCCCCGCTTGTACATATATTATTTCCGAGCAATTACCAGATTCGCTGTACAACTAATAGTAAAAACTTTTTTCTCGGATTCCTCATAGTGTGATCTCTTATTAATTTTGTCTGGGGATCATGATCAATCAAGTCTGTTTTTAACACCTCACATTACGTTTTATCAATCTAGTCCAGGTAGAACCAGTGGTCCATCTGTTTTTTTCAGATGTACTTGCATGCCTATTATGCTTTTGGGTTAACCCCATATTCTCCTGTGACTATTACCATTTGTATGTTAAATGTTTACTAACTTTGTTGCACACTACTACCTGTGTGTAGTAACTGTTTCATTTTTGGTATACTATATATTTTATTAGTAATATTTGCCTTATTTTACGCCTATCCCCGGTCCTGGATGCTTATATTCGCCGAGGAGGTGGCTGAGGCTGATGGGTGATCCAGTGCACCTTCTGAAGTCACCGGCTGCCTACAAATCTGGTGTCTGATCGATAAGACACAAGCAAATGCGAGCACGACATTCTTCTCCTTTGTTTGCACTCCATTTTATACACTATTTCTCTATGCGAGTCATTTTATATTTTGAGGGACAAGGAGGATGGTAACCCTGAAACCACGCTTCTGAGCCACGGGGTGCAGCAGAAGGAACCACTAACAGGACAAGAAGCGCCAGCTCCAGCACAGCTTTCTTTTATAGTGACAGAAGCTGCACTGTAGAGCTTCTCCTGCTGTTCTTTGGATGTTACTTTTGTGAAAAGCTTGCTTTTGTTGGTGTTGCAACATGGGTACCTGCTGAATCACTCCCCTTAGTTTGAAATAAAGCAGTCTACATTTATCTTCTCTCGATCATACATGTCGGTAAAACTCTCCAGTTCATAAATCTACTTCCAAAAAGCAACCGCCTTCATTTTGTAGTTTAAACGACACACAATCATTTAATTGCTTTTGTGACCTATTCTTAAAGACCAATCTGAAGTATGTCATGCTAAACCAATAATTCACATGCTTTTGGCATTTCTGACCCAAATCCCAGCTAGCCATTCAGCTCTGTTTGAGTGACAGCAAACATAAGAAAAAATACGTTCCTATATAGCCAGATTGCTACCTGGAATGGAGGATTCTGGGGAGTTCAGAGTCCTGATTGATAATTTACTATAGGTCTGCATAATTCAGCTTAAGTGGAGCTCTGAGCTGTGCAGAGTTTGTCCGTCTCTAGCAGGGGGCAGTTTGATGTTCTTCGGTCTTTCACTAGTGTTCTGATCCTTAAAGTTGTTCTTCTTGGGGGGGCGTGGCCGACTGCCGAGCATGGTGGACGTGCTTTAATTCAGCTCCAGCAAGCGATTTGAAGCGGACATCGCACTCATACAGACCCCAAAACTTACTACACATACTGGGAACTTGAAGTCATCGGGATGGCTACTGCTAAAACTAAGAAAACCGCAGGGAAACAGGAGTTTTTTACTCCCCGGCCTACCAAACGCCGCGAGGATGCGGATCCTCAAGATGGCGGCGGATCTACACCTCATTCCCCTGTGAAAACGATTACGTACTCAGAGGTTGACTTGGCCACATTCACCTTCCGGATGGAGACGCTGTTTAAAGACTTCTCAGAGACATTAACAACGCGCTTAGACACGGTGGCTGCGGACATAAGGAAAGACATTCAGGATATTGGTGAGCGAACCTCTCATCTGGAGGGTAAAATGTCCGAGATGGCGACAGCGCATAATGATATGGCTGGTGTGGTGGAGACGCTTGAAGCTAAGTTACAGCAATGTCTCAATAAAGTAGCGGATCTTGAAGACAGGTCCCGCCGAAACAATTTAAAAATCAGAGGTCCCAGAGTCAATACACCCCCGAGATCTCGGGACATATGTAGCGCATTTTTTTTCATTTTTGCTCCCTGGGGTCACTCCGGGAAAGGATACTCATGGATAGGATCCACAGATTGCCGAAACCGCCATCGGCCCCCCAGAAAGCACCCAGGGATGTAATATTGAAGTTACACTATTACAAGCCGCGAGAGGATATATTACGTGCACTACGTAAACCGGATGTCTTGGGATCCCAATATGGTCACCTTGCTGTATATCCTGATTTTTCGAAAGCAACCCTGCAACAGCGTAGATTGTTTCGGCCTATCACAACTACACTACGCTCGGCTGGAATTTTATACCGCTGGGGCTTCCCCATCAAGCTGGTTGTTCTCCGAGACGGCACAACTACGGTGTTCAACTCGACAGAGGAAGGTCGAACAACTCTGGAATCCTGGGGATTACAAATAGAACCCGATGTCCAAGAGCGACTGTCACAAGTGCCCAAATTGCTGCCTGAATGGCGTGTTCGCTGAATGGTACAGTTTGTTTTTGGGACTTCCAAACGCAAAGTCGCCCCCACCTGGTTCCTCCGAATCAGAACAGTCCCATTTGAATTGGATTGCTCCACCATATCAGTTGGGTAATGTTGCTGTCTTTATTTCAGCCAACTGTCGTTTCGCTGCTGGTTGCAGATGGGCCCCCCCATCTTTTGGTTTAATTTTTTTATTTTGTTCTCCTGTTTCGCACCCTTTTTGTATAGGGGTACGGGAACCTCCCACTGTAGGGAATTCCCGATGGAGAGTATGGCGTTCCTGAACGCACTCTGTTTTGTTAATGTTTATAACTTGTTTATTTGCTTATTTGTTCTTTTTTTATCTCTAACCCTCCCTTCCTCCCATTCTTTAATCCTAGGGGGATGCAGCCCCTATCATACTTTGCTAATAGATAAATATACAGAGGCAACGTACATGAATTTAAATGGCAGTGTTTTTGTATAGAATTTTATGAAAGTAGTTACCTATAATGTAAAGGGCCTAAACCTGCCCGTTAAAAGGCATTCTTTATACAGGGATATACGCACCTACGACGCTGATGTTGTATGCCTCCAGGAGACACACTTTCGAAGACTAGACCACCCAAAACTTTATGCACCACAATATCGCACTCAATTTCATTCCACCTATAGAGCTAAATCTAGAGGGGTGACAATACTGATTCATAATAGGGTTGCGCTACAAACTAATCGTATTGTTACTGATCCCAGAGGCAGATATATTATATTAGTGTGCACTATTGACGGTAGACTTTATACGCTTGTGTCAGCTTATGCTCCTAATAGTTCCCAAACTCAATTCATGACACATCTAATGAACAAAATTACAGATGTACTTTCAGGTGACTTAATAATGTGTGGAGACTTTAATGTTTGTTTGGATCCAATTAAAGACCGATCGCATCCCTCAGGGACCCATTCGAGACAACAGACACACAAACTTCATTCCTTTCTCAGACAACACCAACTATATGACGCTTGGCGCGTGTTTCATCCCACAGAGAGGGATTATACTTTTCGTTCAGGGGTGCATAATAGTTATTCACGCATTGATTACTTTCTAATTCCAACCAACCTACTTCCACGCATTACTGACTGCAATATACTCCCTTTTACGTGGTCGGACCATTCCCCGATGACTATTGTTTTAAAAGATGACTATAAATCGTACACTGGATCACCCTGGAGATTTGGGGAACATTTACTTAAACATGAAACGGCGCTGACAGCGATTTCGGGAAACATTAATTATTTTAAAGAAAATGTGTCCCCTGAAATGAGCCCATTTACAATTTGGCAAGCCCATAAGACGGTGGTTTGGGGGACGTGTATCCAATGGGGGGCTAGACTTAAGAAATTATACATGACGCAACGTGTAACTATATTACGAGATATAAATGACATAGACACACGTAACAAAGCATCTCCGACTCCAGAATTAGCAGACGAATTAGACGCGGCGCTGCGTTCCCTGACGGATTTAGAGGCTGATAAATATCGCATAGCCATGAATAGAATGCGTGCCAAATTTTATGCGTTTCAAAATAAACCGGGCAGACTTGAGCCCTCCCCTTCAAACGTTGGGATCTCACATCTTAAAACGGATGGTGGAATTATTTACAATCCAATGGCTAATTTGCGAGTGACTACGAAAAATTGTACAATCTGGAGGTGGATGACACTAATGTTCATCCCACGTCCGATACTATTGACGCTTATCTACGCAATATCAACCTCCCAAAATTATCGGCTACACAAGCGAATAAATTGGCCTCTCCCATCACCCAAGAGGAGCTTTCTGAAGTAATTAAAGCTTTACCGAAACGGAAGGCCCCAGGTCCAGATGGGTTTATACTATCTGACTTTCTCTCCCCAACTTTTCACACACTTAAGTAAAGTTTTTGAAGATGCAAGAGAGCAAGGTTCTTTTCCACCAGACATGTTACGAGCTCCTATTATCACGCTCCCTAAACCGGGCAAGACCCCTGACATCTGTCGTAACCTTCGTCCTATATCGTTGCTTAATGTGGATATAAAGATTTACAGTAAGATACTGGCGAATAGACTGCAGCGTATTCTGCCCTCATTGATAGGACAGGACCAGGTAGGATTTATTTCGGGCCGACAAGGCCCAGACCGTAAAGAAAAAATTGATCAATCTGATGGAGGTGTTAAGACGATCGGGACAACCGTGCCTGGTCCTGTCTTTAGACGCTGAGAAGGCGTTCGATAGGGTGAGTTGGTTGTTCCTTCGTGTGGTTCTTCAAAAGTTTGGTTTTCCACCTCCAGTATTAGCTGCAATTCAGGCCCTATATGATTCCCCTTCCGCTAGAGTTGTTAACTCGGGATTCCTCTCGGAGGAATTTAGGATAACGAATGGCACAAGACAGGGATGCCCCCTCTCTCCCCTTTTGTACGCCTTAGTGTTGGAGCCACTTGCTCAGGCTATACGGCAAAATAATATTAGAGGCATGGCCGTTGGTCCGACGATTCATAAAATACATCTGTATGCTGACGATATTCTTCTGACCTTGACAGAACCGGAGGCTTCCCTATCCGCCCTTTATGGGGAGCTGGAAATGTACAGTAGAGTCTCATACCACTTAGTGAACTTGCTTAAAACACAAGCCCTCCCACTTAATATTCCACATCAATCACTAGACAATCTTAAAATGCATTATAATTTTGATTGGCGCAAAACATATTTAGTATATTTGGGACTTAGAATCACGGGACATCCAGACGGTCTATATAAACACAACTATGAACGCGTTCTTTCTGAGACTAGGTCACTAATGCATCTGTGGAGATCGAGAGAAGTCTCATGGATGGGAAGGATGGCGCCAGCAAAGATGGTGATCTTACCGAAATTACTTTGTGTTTCGAGCTCTACCGCTTAAACTACCTAAGTCATTTCTAGTTACGTTGCAGTCTATATATTGGTGTCTTATGTATGGAATAATAAGAGACCGCGAATAGCGCGCAGACTGTTATGCTACAGACAAAGAGACGGGGGATTGAACATGATACATATCCAACATTATTTCTGGGCATCATGCCTTGCCTCCTTGTCAGAGGTGTTTCATAGCCGTCCTACGCCACAATGGCTCACCATTGAGGCAGCATACATGGAGGGGCATGACTTGGCTAAAGTGTTATGGGTCCCCCCAAAGGACAGACCGCGGTTCCAGTTGCCGTTGGCTACCACGTCTCTGCACTTGTATATTTGGGATCGAATCTTCCCCCTTATTACGTACCATCACCCCATCTCCATGGCGATGCCAGTGGAAGCACTCCGCTACATTCTCCCACAAGGGAGATGCCGTCAATGGCTACAATATGGAATTACGAATCTCCACCATTTCTTTGACATGGCCGCCATTCTTCCTTTCGAGTCTATATGCACCAAATTTAAAGTACCACAAACAATGTTTTTGTCTTATTTACAATTACAATCCTATTTTAGGTCACAATCGGTATTATCTAAGTTGAGAGCTACTTTGCCATTGTTGTCTGAAACTGAACTTTTTTGCTTAGACCCTCTTGCAACCGCTAGACCGATTTCGTTATTTTATAGAGTACTTAACACACCAACACGGACTGTGGTCTGGTCTTTCCAAAACACCTGGGAAAAAGAACTTGGTCGAAAATTTACACCTACGCAATGGGCATCTGCCTTCATGTTCGCTGTGGGGGCGACTAGATGTGTTACTCTGATAGAGACTCAAAGAAAAATACTATACCGGTGGTACCTCACTCCGGACAAGATCAAATGATTTGCTCCACAACATTCGGATCTTTGCTGGAGTTGTTCCCTGGAGACTGGATCGATGAGCCACATATGGTGGTACTGCCCTCGGATAGCCCCTTTGTGGAGAGACATTTCGTCACTGGCGACAGAAATATTGGGTACACAGATTCCGCACTCACCTGAAGTCTTATTACTGGGCATGGTTAAACTTCCACAACCTCAGCTACGGATGTTATTTATCCTCATTTCTACAACCGCCCTACTTCTCGCACGAAATTGGAGAACTATGCTGGTTCCCACTTGCAAACAGGTGACCGACCTTTTGGAACAATACTGTAGCTTTGATTCTAGGATAACAATGGCGGAAGGATTACAATCTCCCAAATGGGACCCATGGAAACTTTGGGATGTACACAAAATATATAAAGCATGCGGTCTCTAGTAAAAGTCTATGTTTGAGCTATATACCTCCTGCTGCACACCCCTCCCCCCCTTTCCCCCCCTCCCTCCTTCCCCAAGGTTGTTGAATGGATGTATATTTTTCTTGTCTGTCTGGAAATATCCAATAAAAATGTAATTTAAAAAAAAAAAAAAAAAAAGTTGTTCTTCTTTGCAACATGCATATATCTACTTCTGAAAAGGGAAACCTGTCCGTTCCGTTTCAGTTTTTTTTCCCCTCCAAATGCTGGAGGGACTGCAGTGACCTCTCGCTGCCTTGGTTCTTTGCATGAAATAGACTACCTAAATCCTGTTGGCTAAGGTTTGCCTGCGGTGTAGTAAGTATTGATCTTTTTTCTGTGTAATGTCACATTAATTTCTGTTGTTTCTACAGAGTGGTAACCAATGGTGAAGTGAAAAAGCGGAAACCTGTGGGTCGACCTCCAGGCTCGCACAGAAAGAAACTTATGCAGAATGAAGCTTGCAGCTTCCAGCCGTTGGTAAGCACTCGTGAAATGGACTTGGCTATGCGGTAATGCGTGTCCCCCCCCCCCCCCCTCACTTTTTCAGATTTGAAGGATTGATCTGATCTTTGTTGTTAGGAAAAGAAAAACCCACAAGCTGTTTTAGTAATAACAAACATTCATCTTTAAACTGCTAATTGTTTATTTTTTTGGGTGTGCTACAAAGCTATGAATTGCTGAAGTTACTAGGGAATCTGATATTAGGCCAAAATGGATTCAAATTAAAGTATTTCCACCTCCTTGGTTCCTTCCACAATCAGCTCGCGACTTCACGACTAACTCCTTTTAATTTTAAAACTCCTTATACTTTCCACTTTTTTTTTTTTTTTTTCCCGCTGGGTATGTTTTTATTTGGAAGATTCACTTACATTTTTACAGAAATCCTATGTGAACAGTAGTTTACTGGAGTTTTACTTTAATTTCTAGACCAATGGACCTGGTCCATCATTTGAAAATACTGCTGTCGATTTGCCAGATCAGAGTCGGTAAGATAAGTTTTTGTTACGTCTTTTTCCGTTCGCTGTTTCTTCTCCCCTCGACTAACTTTTTTAAGAACCGTTTTTGTCATTCAGAAAGCCAGACATTACCACTTTCTCACCAAGTAAAACTGACCAGGAATCCAATGGCACTGCCAGTTCAAAAGACGCTACCTCAACCAGCATTTCTAGGTACGACATCTAGTGCGTTGCATGAACTATGTGCATGCGTTTATACAATATATGTACTTGGAAAGGTCATGTAAAGTTTTCAGAGCACCACGACCTATGTGATTTGTAACTTAAAGGAACACTCTAATCAAAAATCCCCCCCCTGTTTTTTTACATTAAACTATACCTATTCCCTCACTAACTAGGTAGGGAATTTCTTTTTCCTTTTTTTTTTTAACTGTAATACTTACCCTAAAATCCACTTATTTCCAACGGCGTCTTTTTTTTTTTTTTATGTACTCGCCTCCCCTCCTCTTCCGCTCCCGTCCTTGTTAGTTTCACTTGTCTAATGGTTTACGTGAGAAGCACACATGCGCGCCTCTCACGTAAGCCAGCCAATCAGCAGGCTTCCTCCCGGCTCCATCTTCTTAGATTAGTGTTGCGCGCAAGAGGATGAGCGCAACACTAATCTTCAGCTGCTGCCGCCAGCTACTGCGGCGAGTTGGAGATGTCATCGCGCTGAAAGAGCGATGACGTCTCCTACTCGGCAATAGTGCGAAATATGAATCCCGCTCTGCTGACTGACCGCTGGGAGGGCGGAGTAAACTCCTCCGCGTCTCTCAGCTGTTTTCAGCTTTATCAGCCGATCGGCTGAGCGGAGGGAGGGGGGACAGAGGGCGGCATACTCAGGGCATCATGACCACCTAAAAAAGCTTAGGTGGTCATGTTGCCTAGAGTATCCCTTTAACATTATCATAATCAGTGGGGTCAAGTTTTTTGTTTTAGAACCTTTTTAAAACTTATTTTTTTCTCTACTAACTCGTTGCACATTTCTCACCTTTTTAACCCCCTTCAATACCAAGAGATTTTCCAGAAAACCAATGGGTTTTGAAAAATCGTTTAATTGTACAGTACAGTAAGAAATATTTGAGAATATTCCCATTTGGCCAGCAGCTGTCATAATCTGCTGGCCAAAAGGCGCTGCTGGAACAGAGGAGTCTGTGCAGGATCAGCTGTGGAGATGACAAATCCCCAGCTAGTTTTAATGTGTGAACACCTCAGGTATCATGCCCACGGTGATAAAACTTTAGGGGCATGTTCTGGGGCCCAAATGCATACTAATTACGTTTGCAATAATCAAAATTTCTTTGCGTTGCTCCTGTAGTACGCCATATTCACCATACTCCATATCGGGCTTGCAGGCACAGTATAGTCAATCTTCTTTGTAGTGATAAAGTTAAACTTTATTTAACAGTGACAAACCTAAGACACTCTGCTCACCTTTATTACTGTTGCTGGCTTACTCTGGTTCTGTCTTACTAGACAATCCTTTAAAAAGAGGTTAGAGCTGTAATTGGAGGCGTAGTCTTGTTTAACTTTCTATAGGACATTTATGTTATGAAATTGAGTAATATGATACTCCAATGACAACCAAGACTTCACCCTAATAACCTTGTTGCTACATAGTAAATGCTTACAAAGCACTAGGTAATAAAAAATTCGAATTTTGAGTGGTTTAGTAGCATTTTACTTAAAGCTTGTTTGAACCTGCTGAATTAAGTTAATCATAATTTACAAAATGTTCCTGTTGGAGTCAAATCCCGCTCCTGCCATGGAGTTGCTCACTTTCTATTTGCAGTTGCGTTGCTGAAAGACTTGGTTTAGAAAATGCCAAGTGATTTAAAGGGGGCTTGGTTACCCAATTTAAACAAAATTCGTCACATTTGTAAAGTCTCTATGTTCTTAGTGACGGTTTCTAGGTTTGGGCAGCTAGATTGCTGTATCTTCTGTGAGGTCATACTTTATTTCTTTTTTTTTCTCCATCCATACTTGTCAAGCCCTCACGATTTAAGGAGAGTAACACGGACAGGGAGGTCCTGGTCGGCTACTTTACCACCACTGAAGAGACGTGGACGCCACCCACGCAAAGCACTGCAGGTTCACAATTCCGATGTAACGAACGATGAAAGGGAAGAGGATTCCCAGCTCTCTGGACTAAACACAGATATCGTCAAAAACTTGACCAACCCGGAGTTACAGATGCATCATCTGAAGAGTTCCATTACCAGTTACTTTGGTGCTGCTGGCAGAATAGCATGTGGAGAAAAATACCGCATACTGGCACGCCGCGTGACGTTAGATGGAAAGGTGCAGTACCTCGTAGAATGGGATGGCGCAACTGCCTCCTGACGGGGTGTGGTTTCGTTTTCTACGTCATCCAGGTTTGTTGAAGAGGAGAGATAATTAACTTATTATATTGTCATCAGCCCTTTTCCAGCCAAAGTGCCTGCAATACATTTCAATTCATACACATAACTCCTGGCTGCAAATGGGTAGTTTAATGTAAAGTCAAACGCAGCGTGGCTCGCCAAATGCCGGGTCAGCGCTGGGGTGCTCCACTGTCTGGGATCCGCAGTCCACCAATAGTGTACACCAAAAAAAAGCGGGCCACACCACGACTAAGGCACTTCGCTGAAACGTCGCTTGAATCAAGTACCCCTGTGGCCGCTCCACAATAAATATTTTTATATGGTCAAGCTCCTGGTGTGGCCTACTGATTTTTGGTGTAGTTTAATGCAAAGGTGGCTGTCATTCATGGTTATTGTTGACACTGGTCAAGCTTTAATGAAAATGTTTTTTTGTTAATTTTTGGAGTGGTTTTAGTTTGGCCTAGCGTCAACAAAGGGTTTAATGATGTGTGCCACTGTTTACCAGTGAACTTTTGTTTTTTAACCAAATATCTGCAACAGTGCGGCACGCTTCTAAGAATGTAGTGCAGTTTACAGTATTTTCTGATCAGACCTCTCGCTAATGTTGTTCCTTTTGTAATGTAATTTCCATGTGTATTAATGTTTTTCTAGCTCCTTCTGTTGCCAGACAATCCCCTGATATGTTGGAGCAATGAATATGCCTCTGTAGCAGAGGGAGCAGGTTTTTTGTTTTTTTTTAATCCTGTAAAAGTCAAAAGATGTGAGAAACGCAAAGTAAAGTGATGGTGTCTACCACCCCCCCCCCCCCCACTGCCTCTGATGAGGTTTAGTTGTATAAAATAATTGAAGTGTCTTAAAGCCACAGTGCCACTGGTTCTGCATCTGTAATGCCTTTTCTTATCCCTCATTCCCAGGTTAGTGATTCAGAAATGTTACAAAATAGAGCTGGTGGGTTTTCCATGCTAACAAATGCTTTTTTCTCTTCTGATTTCCTTGCCTTTTTCCTTAATGTTCATTTAGTGCCATAACGTGATGCTCTGCGATAGCTTTGCAGTGGCCCCCCCCCCGGAAACAAATCCTGCAGATGCGATGACTCTTACCAGTCTGCAATATTTAGAAATAAAGCGAGAGACTCAAAACTTTATATCATGTCCCTCAAAATGGTTTGGTTTTTGCAAAGCATTGTCTAGGAGTATTTCCGCTGCAAAATATGGAGTGGATATTTCACCTTTTTTTGGTTTGTTTTATACACAAGTTTGACCAAATGTTATTGTTACATTTGTGTGTTCTTGAATCAAGCTCTCCAGAGGTTAAGTAGGGAATTTCCTCCCATATCTGCGCTCTGTATTATATTTTCTATACAGCACCATAAAACTGACAGGGCTTATTTTAAGATTCAGGAAGTTGTGATGACTTTACAACAGATAAATCACAGAATATTTATTATTTTTTTATCTTTTAGCTTTTGGTACTTCGCTGTTTTCTATTTGAATATTGGATTGCTACAGAACAAAACTCGCTTTTTAGTGCATAAACCCCTCATCTGTTCTGTAAACTTTGTATCTTGGTGTAACTCTGTTCCACAGCTGCGAGGTAGGAGTGTGGGATTTTATGGGAAGTGCTAGTGCTTTACTCTGATATGGTGAATAAACAGAAGAGCCAGGCTTGGGCACCAGCCATGCCAGCTGAACGTGTGACTACATGTATTGCCCACAATGGCGTGACCAGACATGATGTAAAATATTCTTAGATGAGCTTGTTTGACAGCCATCCCATGCTTTATGGGCAGCTGGTGTCCACCGAATCCAGATATAAGCTATAATATTAATAAAGGATATGCGGGAGAGACATTATACACACTATCTAGACTGGCACTTTACAGTAAAAACAGCTGAAACACGTTTGTAGACACCTCTGTGCATAGTCCCGTAAAGGGGAGCCTTACCACCACATATCTCATGTCCTTGTGTCTGGCTAACTTTCCAAGTCAGTGTTTCCCAAACCTGTCCTCGGGACCCTCAACCAGGCCAGATTGTAAGGATCACCTTGGAGAAATGCAGACTGAATCCTGCAATCACTGAGCAGCAAATCATATCACCTGTGCTTCAGATATCTGGAAAACCTGGCGAGGCAGAGGGTCCTGAGGACAGGTTTGGGAAACACTGTTCTAGGTACATGAGTTCTGAAACTTCTGCGTTGCCACGTTAATAAAAGATTTTCTGTGCTTGAGTCATACAGCAAGTGTAATCTGTTTAATGTATGGGTTAATAAAATCAAAACTTTATCTGGCAAGATGTTCCTCTTCACACTTGCATTTTTGTATAGACTTCTAGCTTACCTGGGAAGGTCTCAATATACTGAATACTGTAAACCCAATTCCACCGGTAAACCAGGGTCTGTGTCTGACACTTTAAATGGCAGCCATGACTAAGGATTCAATGTTTGGACTACTACTTCTTTGACCTGGCCTTTTTTTCCTTTCCCTCCTTTCTCATTGGTTTCTAGTTGCTGTCTGGCACTGTTGCTTTAATGAAAAATGTATTTAAAATCTATTGTGTAAACTGCATTTTTTTTTTTTTTAATACGGTCCGTTGTGCTAAGTGATCTATGCAATAATGAACTTTTTTTAATATTGGACATTTTGAACCTAAAAGAAACTGATTTCAGGAACAGTATTTTCCCAAGCGCATTCTTCCTCAGGCATTTCATTGTGAGGTTATAAGCTGAACGCCTAGTTAATTGGTGGATAACCTAATCAAGCAGACAATGACGCCCACCCCCCCAAAAAATAAAAAATGGTGCTATTTTAATAAAACAGCTGACAGGGCAATTTGTGTTGAACATGCTAGTTGGCAACAGTTTCTGTGGCCTCTAATCTGCAAAATAAAGCTACATTTTGGCATTGATTTAGTATGTGCGGGAATGGATTAATGCTAAGAATCATACAGGGTTATTCAGAGAGGTGAAAATCAGGAGAATGACCTGAAGCAAAAATTCTAGATCAAAATGGCCAAATCAGAAACCTTTTACCATTTGGTCTAGATTGTTCTCTTCTCCTACCATTCTCCTGGTTTTCACCTCTTTGAATAACCCTGATAATATTCAGCTGTCTACCAGCTGCAGGATCCTGGCTGCTTCTATTGTTGCAACTTCTGTTACTTCTGTGAGAACCTAGAACAAGGTAGGGCTTTTTTTTACTTAAAATGTAATATTTTTTGTAAACCGATTACATCTGTATCCTAATCATTTTACGGCTTCTAAAATATCTGCTATAGAGATGTTGTGTTGTAGAATTTAGCTCTATTGGTCACGGGCTACATGATCGGTAAAATCTCACAGCAAAGATTTAAGTGGTAATGTAGAAATATTCCTGTCACGTTCAGAAATCTGTCTTTGCAGCTTATTAAAGCCCACCTGTTCTTGACGTCTGAGTGTCACCATTGCCGCTTTCACAGGCTTCTTCATCCAAACTTTGGTAGCACTGAATGGAAAGATTACTATCTCCCCTACCCCAGTGTGTGCGTTCCAAGAACAGATCTACAGCGAAAGAGTATAGAACCTCGTATTGGTCAGTTTGGTGTCCATACGTAGAGCGATGTCACTTCAAACCATCTCATGCCTATACCATTCCCAGATTTTATATAGGCTAGAATATTTAACCTCCCTGGCAGTATTCCCGAGTGTGACTTCGAACGGTAACCCCGAGCCACACTCAGGCTGCATACTCACCTCATCCTGCGCTCACTCGTTGTCCCCCGCAGTGTGATGGTGGCGACTTACTTCCTGGTAACCCTCCCTGCGAGTCACATGATGAGTGGGGGGGGCGGGCCCAGGCAGCAAATTAGCAAACTAAAACCCAACAGCATAACTTGCTCATGAACGGCCACTAGGGGGCACTAACAGACCATACACATTCTAAGACTGGACTTTACTTTTGAAGAACTCTTATTTGCACGGATTTAAGGGAGTTAATCCTAATTATTACATGATTGCTATATAAAACACATTTCTTTTCATAAAAAAACTTTAGACGCTTTAGACAGAATTTTGAAAACCTCCCTGGCAGTCTAATTTGTTTAACACCCTGTGTGATTCAAATACTTATCCATAGGTAGATGTAGTACTTAGGTGGCACATTTACCAATCTGCAGGAAAAAAATTGAGAAATCTTTGCTTAAATCATTAAATTCACACTTGTTTTGTCAGGCTTTTTATTTTATGCAAATATTTGACATTCACGATGCTAACAGGAGTTGCAGTTCTATAAACAGCTAGTGGTCAGCAGGTCCTGCCTTAAAGGCCATAACCTTGTTTTATTTTTAACAGATCCTTTTATTGTAAAACGTTTAAGCTCTACAACATGCATCTGTAAAAATAAATTATGTACAGTACATTCCTAATGTCAATGTGTAAACATTTTTTTTTCTTTCCATTAGAATTACAAGTTTCCACTGATTTGTGTGACTGGTTACATCATATTTATGTTAAACCTCTGTACTACAGCTTTACTATTTCAACCTTCATTAAAGTGCATTAGGATAGTGTTCTTGTTTTTCACTTTATTACAATGTCACATAGGATGTACATAACTAAATTCACAATTATGGTACCTGAACACTACATTGTTCTTTCATACATAGCTTGAACTCTTGCTATTCAACAGCGGACATACTTATACAATATTAAGGTGATTTCCCTAATTATACTTTATTTATATAGCACCTGCATATTCTGCAGCGCCGACCAATAGACAAGGGGTCAGCGATTTCACCACCTAGCTGTTTTATAACTACATTTTTCATGAATATCTGCCAACCTATTGAATGGCTGAAAAAGCCAGGGGGGGGGGGAGGGGGAGGAGGAGAAAGAGAGAGGCAAGGCTGCTGACCTGGGACATTCCACACAAATGATAATTTCCAAAATCTGCACAGGGCAGCATCTATTTTAAAAACACCAGCAGAAAGACCATTTAAACCTACAATGGGGAATGTTGAGCAGTCCAATAGTGACTGGGCCAGAATTTCAGCACGGTTAAGGCTAGGGTCAGACGAATGCATTTTCACGTTGTCTGTGAAAAAGTGCGTTCGAACGAATGGACGCATTTTTTCACGGAGTACGCGATAGCGGTCATACGATGCGCATTTGCATCCGTGATTTTGTACGGATCATCAATAAAACACTTTGTGCATCTGGACGTTATGTTGGCCGGTCATTAGCAGTGTCTGACATCTCCAATTCACGCACACACGCCTCTAGCGGACGCAGTGCACTCTGTACAACCGTACTAGAGGTTTTGCGTTCGTTTTTCCACTTGCGTTGCGCAGCCGGACTTTTGTGCGACCGTACTTCGTATATTGGCCGTCATTGCCTGGCACTTGCTGCTACTACGGCCGTGATTAAGTGCGCCTGCACGCGCGTTCGCACTGCGCTCGTCTGACCCTAGCCTTAGTTAACCATTCTACTAGAAAGAGCTGTTTATTGTATAACCACCTATATGTCCCTCTTCAGCATATTTAGGAATCCAGGAGGAGGATTTATAACAAACACAATGAGGATTTTCTTACTACGCCCCCCCCCCCCCAATGTAAACACAATCTCTAAATCATTTTAGACTTTGTAGCTCTATGCAGAGTGCACCTAAACTCTGAGGCTCAAGGTCACATGTCTTTTTATAAAGAACTTCTGTGCTCCTGCTTTGTTAGAAGCCCTTGAATTTAAATTCTAAAATTGTTAATTTATCAGTGTATACAAACCAGCCATGTCACAAAAGGATTACACACCTCGATATACGGAAGTTGGATAAAAAAAAAAATATCCCCATATAAAAAAGTAAACATTCACAACCCATTTGTCAATTTTACAATTAGTTGGTCATTTTAAAACATTTGACAAACTAAGGTTCAGGATATTTACTAGAAACCCAGTAGTAATGCTATTGTGATGACAGTACATTGATTGTGCTCACCTAAAATTCCCTGCAAACCCTCTATACACTGTACAAGAAGTGAAATGAAGGGGTAGCGGATTTGGGGCTGATGTGAAAGTGGTGCAGCTTTATTACATTTAAATTTGATCAGGCTTTTCATAGAAATGTAAGCAGGCTTGCACAAATACGCACACGAATGGATGACTATCCCTCATGACAGATTTTGGCAAGCTACGTGGCCCTCGTAACATGAGGGGGAGAGGAGTCTTACATCCCTGCTGTATGCTAACCTACAATTCCTTGAATGAAGTAGAGAATCATGGGAGTTGTAGCTCAAACATCTGGGGGGGCCACAGTTTGACAGTGGGTTCAATTTTTTTTCTTCCAGGCAGCGGTTTATGCCTTAAATGTATCTCCTGTGTTGTACAGTGGACTGAAAGGTTTAGGAGGAACCAGGTCTTTTAAAGAGCTTTAGTGATGGCGAATGCTGGCACCAATTTGAACTACAGGTCCCATGATACCCAACCATCCTTTCATGTTATTAAACCTCATGGGTTCTGCAGTAGCTGGGGTGTCAAGGTTTTCCTGTCACTGATTTAAGTCTTTGCTCCATTCCATCTAATCCCAAGCACCACCGTGCAAGTGGACAGATCTATGATCAGTAAAAGTGATTGTTCTACCAGGAGCATTGTTCTAGGGTAATTTTAATATAGAGCACATGTACCCCAACATTTAGTCTTTGGCTACAGGGTTGTCAGGTTATGTAAATAGGAGTTACAGCTAAACTGTGAAAAATTAAAGAATTATCCTAGTGACTTCACTTTCATACTAACCTTTAGAGTTTTATCACCACTCATTTTCTATACTTTTTCTGAGCCCACACTGTTTAAAAACAACACCCTGAATCAGCAAAGCGTAAAAGTGTATGACAGGCACAGGTGGCAGCTGCCTCCCGTTGCAGTCTGAAGGGGTTTGTATTGACAGTTATTAATTGTGTTGCCTTTTTTTAAAAAGAAACCTAAGTAAGCACCCTCAAGGAGCATGTCCTTCAAAACAAAAATGAAACCAGGTTTAAGGGTCGGCAGTGGAGAATCAGTCCCCATCTCTTCCAGTTGCAACAGAGGTTTCCAAAGAGGACAATGATTTGCAATTCACAGAAAAAAACAAACTGGTTTTGAAACTTCTTGCCCTTGATTAAAAATAAGCAAAATGCTTACATGAAGTTTTTTTTTCCAGTGCTAGGTGGCTCTTGGTTAGGGCCTACTTTTTCTTTTGTCCTCAAACAGGCTCCGTAGCATGTAAACCTGGATAACTGATACAGTGACCATTACAACCAAGTTGACTATGGACCAGAAGTTCACCCTATCACAGTTGCTTTCTTGGATGTTGCGGTCTCGTGCTTCAAAGGCCTTCAGCAGCGTCTGTATCTGAAGACTTTTACTCAATCTTCCTTTCACACCGTTAATGGATTCCTGTGACAAAACAGTTTCATGAAAACCAGATCAAGAACAATTTATCAGGAAGGTTTGCAGTCTCCACACTATAAAACATTTCAAGTCACTTGTCTGCAAAATATTTTGGTAGCATATGCTGTAATCACATTTCCCATGAAGCTCTTCAGCCTGCAAATGCAGTTCCACATCACCTCAACTGCCAAACAGACCAATACTAGAAGCAGGACAAGCACAGCACCCATACAACACTGAAAACAGGGCCATACTTGGTGCACCGGTTAACACTGAGCGATTTATCGTGCAATTTTTGCTACAATACTGTTGTATTTCCGCTCTATGGAGCTGTTCACATCTTGTCGCTCAATGTCTCCTGTAGCTCGTTGCTGGTACATGGCCTTTTTTGCAATTTGCATTGCCGGTGTTGAAATATCACGCATAATGGCGATGTGGCACATAATGGCGATATGCACGATTTTCATGTCGCTCACTATAAACGCAGCCTTAAGGATAGACAATTTTTTTCAGAGCGATACTGGATCAGTCTTTCTGGACGATGGCCAGTATCTGTTCATTTTAGAGTTGTGAGGAAGAAAAAAAAAATTAAAAAAAAGACATGCCATTAACTGAAATGGACATGTAATGTTTGTTAATAAAATGTATTAAAATATTTTTTAACCCTTTCATACCACAGTGCGTACTACGCTGTTTGGAACTGAACACGGAGGGAGTGCATGGCAAGCCCCGCCGGTGTCTACAGGCTGCGTCCGGCCTGCTCACCAGCTGGCACGTGATGTATATCATTTGTTGCTGCAGGTAGGCTAGAACTCAAGCTGCCCGCCTGCAGCCAATGATGCAACCATCAACAGGCCGGAGATGATGTCAGGCTGCTGCAGCAGCAGCCCCACATCAGGACGTACCTACCTGGCATTAAGCTATTGTTACAAATAACATTTGCTGTTTCAAGGCTCTGGCCTTTGCAGTGATTGCTCATATGACCCTGTAGGCAATGGGTCAGCAACCTCGGCCCTCCAGCTGGTTTGGAACATCTCCCACGATGCACAGATACTCCTTAGGTTTCTATGTTGAGGCTGACCGCCAAGATGTCAGCCTACTGTGGCAGACTCAAATCAGCACTGGATTGCCACCAAAATTAATTGTCAAATAAAAAGGCTGATACCAATAATTATGAAATTGAAAGCAAAAAAGAGTCCATCCCTAGCACTAAGTCCAGAGAGGCCAACTCAAACAAGGACCCTGGGCACTCTGTTTTGGCAATACAGGAGCTTGTCTCATGGCTTTGTGTTAGGGTTGCACCGATACTAGTATCGGGGCCGATACTGGGTACTGCAGGAGTACTTGGTACTCGTGCAGTACCCACAATATTTTTTCCGATACCGGAAGCCGGCATCGTGCCGGCATCCAAGGGGCTGCGGCGGCTGTCCGAATGCTCTATCTGCATTTGGACAGCCACCCCTGGAGCTGCTCTCTGCGATACTTACCTTCCTGGGCGCCGCCGGGAATGTCTCCGCGCGTGTGCTCGTTGGAAGGACCCCAGCCGCGACCACATGGGACCATGTGATCACGGCTGGGGTCCTTCAAACAAGCGCACGCGGAGACATTCCCAGCGTCGCCCAGGAAGGTAAGTATAAACAGTGAGCAGCTGCAGGGCCTGTCCGAATGCTCTATCGGCATTCGGACAGGCCCTGCAGCTGCTCTCCGCGACGATACTTCCCTTCCTGGGCGAAGCTGGGAAAGTTTCCCACGCGCGCGCTCGTTGGGAGGACCCCAGCCGTGATCACATGGTCGCGGCTGGGGTCCTTCCAACGAGCGCGCGCGCGGAGACATTCCCGGCGGCACCCAGGAAGGTAAGTATCGTCGCGGAGAGCAGCTGCAGGGCCTGTCCGAATGCTCTATCGGCATTCCGACAGGCCCTGCAGCTGCTTAGTGCACAAATTTTGGTGCAATCACTATTTAGCGAATTTTCACCATGGAGTTGCCGAAGCCCCACGAAAAAGAACAATCGCTTAAATGGCCTTGGCAAAATCCACTGAACCGCAAGAGGGGAAAAAAAAGGAAAAAAATTGGATTCACCTGCTTAACCTTGAACTGAAACACTGATAATTTCACTGCCACAGAAGATCACCGAACTGCACCATATATTTTGCCATTAATTCACCTGTATTTGATGAATTGACAGTTTAGTGAATAGGCGAACTTCCCCGAATAGTGAAATTCACCTTTCGGTGCAATTTAGTGGCAAATTCGTAGGTTAGTGAAAAGACCCTATAGACATAACTTTTCCGTCTGCCTTCGGCATTAGTCTGCATTACTTTCTGGCAACAACAGTGAAAACAAAAAGTCCAAGAAAAAACAGTTTGGGCAATGGAGCGAGCCATAACTGCAAAACAAAATTCAAAGTATACAAATGGTTTCTTCCTTGCTTTTTGTTTAATGTCTGCATGCACATTAACTATTACAATAACTGTGTACTTTGGGAGGTTTGAAAATATTTTAAACTATAATGTAAAAAAGTATGCTCGGACTGAATCATGTCCGTTTATTGCCATGTGCAGGAAGAGAAGTTGAAAACAAAAACCCCCAGAACATTATCTTGCCCCAAACTAGTATTTTGTATTCGAAAAGTAAACATTTAAAACCAGTAGCCTTACCTGATTGCGTGTCATGTCTATATGCACATGGCCCACACATTCATAAACCCCTTTCTGCTAAGAGAGCCTTTCACCAATTAAATTCAGCATGTTTTTGCATAAGAAAGGCTTCACATTTGCACCTTGCCCAAGGTCTCACCAGCGACTTCTCAGCCACTTTACCATGGCAGACTGGTATGCTGCAAACAGTCCATCAGTGTGCTGGAAGAATTTGCTGTGCAATATCATGATAGGAGTAGGCCAAAACAACTGATAAACTAGTTGTCAACTATTTTCATTCTCAATTAATCAGCTAAGACGATTAAATCAATTTGTGCACAGCACACGCGGTTTAGAGTCAGACGGAGTTAAACATTATTAACCTCGGATACTACTTTGGAGTTGATTGTATGACTTTGTTCTAAAGATTATGCTGGACATCACTAGTTAGTTTTGCTATGGTCGTAAACTAAAAACCAAAAATCACAGACCATGGGGTTCTGCCACTGAGTGGAGGAGCTGTACCGCTGGTGTTGTTTTATCCTTACTTGAAGCTTGAGTCCTGTGCCACCACCCCACCCTCCCTCCGGTCCAGTGCTGCCATTAGGCTGGGTTCACACCTAAGCATTTTACAGCACGCTCCTGCTCGCTGTAAAACGCTCAAACAGTGAAATCCCATGATTCCCTATGTGGGCATATCGCACCTGGCCGTTTCTCAGCGCGCAGGAACGCGCTGAGAAACGGCCGACGCAAAAAGAAGTCCGGGAGCTTCTTTTCTGCATATAGCCGCGCGTTCGCGGCCATATCATAGCCGCGAACGCGCTGCAACGCACGTTCTTTGTATGCGCGAAGGCGCGTAAAGAAAACGCGCATTGCGCGACGCTGCGGTGTGAACCCAGCCTCACTCCCTTTGGTCCTGGTCCCTTCCCTGCAAACTCCCTCTCAAACTCCAATCCAGGCTCTTGCCCAAACTCCCTTACACTTGTGTCTGCCCAAACGCACTCCTTATCTCCAGTTCCTCCCCTGCTCAGTTTGTTCAGGAAATCACTTTAAAAAAAACAAAGTGAGTCAACACACACCCTGACCACTTTAGTTTAACCTCCCTGGCGGTCTAATTTTTGCAAAATTTTGTGTCTAAAGGGGTTTCAATTTTTTTGGAAAGGAAATGTGGGGTTTTATACAGTAAGCCTGTATTCTGTAGGAATAAGTCACTGAAATCCGTGCAAGCAAGAGTCTAGTAAAACAGTAAGTCAGAGAAGGTTTGAAACACGAAATAAATTATCCCACAAATAATGGAAATAAATCAAACCGAAAACTCTGGGATTCCTGTCCAGATGTACACTCCTTTGCCAAAGTAATACAGGACACAGGGTACCAAAAAGAGTATTCTCAAAGCAGCTTTACAGAAATAAAAATTATTTCTAAAATGTAATAAGGCTTTGCAATACAAGTTTCGCTGGTGCTTGCCCAGATCCAACAGCGAAACTTTTATTGCAAAGCCTTACTACATTTTAGAAATTATTTTTATTCTCCTTTTATTTCTGTAAAGCTGCTTTGAGAATACTCTTTTTGGTACCCTGTGTCCTGTATTACTTTGGCAAAGGAGTGTACATCTGGACAGGAATCCCCAGCACCCACTGCAGAGCAAAGTTTATTGAATTTTTTTTTACTGTAATATATATTTTTCTTCATTTTTGAATTTGCCACCTGGTCCTGCCCCCCTCCCGCATCGCGTGACTTGCAGGGAGCGGAAGCAGAGTCGCCAGCTGCTGCGATCACACTGCGGTGACGGCGAAGGATGCGGTAAGTATGCATCCAGCCCGAGTGTGGCTCGGGGTTACCGATCGCGGTAGCGAAATTTAACCCGAGTCACACTCGGGAATACCGCCAGGCAGGTTAACGTGGTCGGGCTGCGTGGAGTGCCCCCCACTTTGCAGCGGACATAAATCGTATCTGAGCGCTCGTAGCATGGTTCATTCATGGAGAAAGCAGACAGGTGTTTGAGCTGCACACACCGTATCAATCCATCACTCTCACCAGGTGCTTGTGTAATGTGTGTGTGTGTGAAAAGTACAAAAGTTATGCCAAATACAGAATTTGTGTCTGTACGTACAAAACGTGCTTCTTACTATGCAAAACAGAAAATATAATAGATATCTCTGGCTTCAAAAGGCACCGGGCCATATTACAATGTTGGTGCTAACTTAGGCTAGGGTCAGACTAACGCATTTTTCACGTTGTCCGTGAAAATGTGCGTTCGAAGAATGGACGTATTTTTTCACGGAATACGCAATAGCGGTCATACCATGCGCAGTTTCATCGTGATTTTGTACGGATCATCAATAAAACCCTTTTTGTGTCTGGACGTTATGTTGGCCGGACATTAGCAGCGTCTGATGTCTCCAATTCACGCACACACGCCGCTAGCGGACACAGCGCACTCTGTACGTCAGTACTAGTGGTTTAACGTTCTCGAAAAAATGCGTTCATTTTCCACTTGCGTTGCGCAGCCGGACTTTTGTGCGACCGTACTTCGTATATTGGCCGTCATTGCCCGGCACTTGCTGCTAGTGCGGCCGTGATTAAGTGCGCCAGAACGCGCGTTCGCACTGCCTCAGTCTGACCCTAGCCTTAACCAGAGCTGTGGAGGTGGAAGGGAGTGACTTTGCTCAAGTGACTTGACCTGAGTTTGGGAGTGAGTTTGAGGAAAGGGACCAGACCAAAAGGGAGGGAATGGCAGTTCCCGACCAGAGAGGGTGTGGCAGGGAGGGTGGGGTGGTGGCACAGGACTCCAGCTTCAAGTAAGGATAAAACACAGGCATACAGCTCCTTCACTCAGTGGCAGTATCCTATTGTTTGTGTTATAGTTCTGCTACTGTCGTAAACGGAATAAAAACAAACTGATTGTGTCTGACATAACCCTAGAACTAAATCATACAGTGTAAAGCAGCGGCGCGTCTTCTCCAATCAACTCCAAAGCTGAGGTTATTTACATTTAACTCAGTCTGACTAAACAGTGTGTGCTGTACACAGGACGATTAAAATCGACAATTAAAATACAAAATAGTTGTCAACTATTTCCATTAAAATCGATTAGTTGTTTCAGCCCTAGTTACAAGAATTAAACACATCATTAGAGGCACATGAGTTACCAGGATATCCTCCAACTTCATGTCCAACATATCTGTGCCGATGATGTAATTCTTCCAGTCTTCTTGATCAGTTCCCTCGTCAGTAATGTGATCCAAGATGAGTTCGAAGAAGATCACCTTCTCATAAATACGACTGAAGGTATTGTCAAAACAGAACTGGTAATCGCCATCCACCGTCTCCACCCTGCATGAAGACAAGAGGACATGAAAAAAGCAGCTGTGGATCCGCTACCCACTGTTTACCGCACACAACTTGCGCTACTTACGTGTGGACACCATCCGACTGACGTTCCTCTGATATGAGGACTTCACCGTTAGGGGAAATGAGCGTGAAGTCAACATCCAGACTTGAACCATCCAGCACCTTTAACGAGACAGACAACACAAGTTATCAGGTATACCATAAATATGATATCTGCGGAGGCACAGGGAGGAGGGG
The DNA here is from genome assembly GCA_009667805.1 of Leptobrachium leishanense. Lineage (NCBI taxonomy): Eukaryota > Metazoa > Chordata > Amphibia > Anura > Megophryidae > Leptobrachium > Leptobrachium leishanense. Next base: position 52,321,875 of record CM019070.1, on the reverse strand, counting down.
GGAACAAACCCCAGAAATTAGGGGAGCAGTACTGGGAAAAGCCCTTCATTGTGACTTAGAAACACTTAAAAGGGAGTCATTCACAAAGCAGGAAAAAAAAAAAAAACTCACTAATTTTGAGCACATTTTGCATAATTAAAAATCCAGACAGAAACAATGGAAGCAGCTCTGAAGCCTCGATGGCTTTTTGCATGTTAGTTTTGAGCAATGCTGGCGATTTTCACCTGTGCTTTAGGAAGAAGCCCTGAAGAATTCAGATAGCCTTTGAAATTTATTTCTCCTTCATGACAGACTGAAGGGGATTGGTGTGTGTGTGTGAGAAGGTGTTTATCAATACGTTACTCCAAACATGTAGAATACAGAGCACCGCAGTTATGGAATAACCTCCCAGACGCCATCAAATCTTCCCCCAGTCTAAAGAAACATACCTCAATACAGAATGCATCTTTAAACATGTAACATAGTGACTATACTTCCTACATATTTATTTTCTGTGTTAATCTGTATATTTGTGTTTTGTTTTTAATATCTTTCATTTATTACTTTGTATTTCTGTAACATTTCAATGTTCTTGAACCCAGGACATACTTGAAAACGAGAGAAATCTCAATGTATCCTTCCTGGTAAAATCCTTTGCAAATAAATAAGTGACATCAGAAAATGCTGCTCTTGTGGTATGGAAAGTAAAATTCTCAGAATACACCCCAGAAATCATGCAAAGTTACAACAAACAGAATACATTTATACACAAACAGTGCTGAACGACTAGAAAATATATCTATTTCTTGGTTAAACTTTATGGCTGGTTCTCCTATATCAAGTTTTCTTATCACTAAGCACTGCATGCGTTTGCAACACAAATTGGTAAGTGTGTATTGCACATCAATTTATTAGAACATATATAGTTTATTTGTGCACCTGTGTTGGGAACCAGCTTTTTGTTGAAATCTGGTGTAGAGGGGGGGGGGGCTTTAGTGCCAACAAAATATATTTACTTCATGGAGGAAAAGAAAAGGTTTTACAACACAAAGCTTTACATAAAGAACATACGGTCTTCAGTTTCAGTGAAGCGTAGAAGAGACGCCAGTGTTAGACATCTTTGTGTAAAGAAGTGGCAAGGTTTTAAAGACGTGGCTAATAAAAGGTTTCCGCACACCTCATGAGGCTTCTGGAACAGCGACAAACCTGTTACGAACACTGGAGACAACCACATTTTTTTTTAGTAGGAGCGAGTAAAAGTTATGAAAATAAAATCTTTGTAAAATAATGCATGAATTAAGAAACCGGGGAGAACAATTCTCAGAGCCAGTGGCTGCATGGCTCCTGGATTGGAAAAAGCGCAGACCTAGCATTTTACATCTAGCTTCTAACATTATGGGTCATGTTACAAACAACTACATATGAAACTGCGTCGGGCCTCTAACAACACATAGTTTGATCCAAAGACTCTTCGGGAATCCTAAGTGTAATATGAAATTGATCCAGTGTGCAGAACCAGGTCAATACTTCGCCTGATCCAATATATGGTCATCCCTGGCTAAAACGCACAAGAATCACAGCACCAGATACAGAGAATAGAATCTCAGACGTCATAATCTGCTGTTCTGGAGCATTACCTGCCTCGGCCAATTAAAGACCAAACAAAATCACACAGGAAAATCTCTGAAACATAAAACCCATCTGACTATAGCTCATATGTACACAACGCTCTAATTCCAGTCTGGTTACAGTAACATTACATACATCCGCCACTTCAAACCTCCGCCTCGATCCACACCCGACTGTGTGTCAGTTAATGCACAACCTAGCATACAACACTAGACAAAGCAAAAGTGTCCATGTCCAGTTTTACATCTACTCGCCATCCAGACACTCATGTGTTCTCCTTTAAACAAAAAACACCTTTTTCATTACCAACATTTTTTTTATTATTATTTCTCTAGCATTCTGCCCCTTTATTAATAATCACACATTTATAGATATTCTTCCAGAAGGTATTTAAACTTTCTCTAACGGTCATTATAGTTTCTTGTTAACCCTATTTGTACCAGTTGCCATTTCTGCTACATAGGGGCTTCGTAAACACAGACTGGATCGCTTAAACCGTGTTTGACAACTAAAGAATGAAATCCAGGACAAATGCAGGCCTGAGACATAAACATGGCAAAACCAGACCTTGTTGACACTAGAGAATGTCTTGTTTAAACATACCGGTGAAATAGGACTATCGTATAGATTACAGGATTTGTTATATTTTAAGAAATATTTCTTCTTGATAAAACCAAGACACGTCAGTAAATATCCTGGGACTGAATCTCTGGGACACGGTGACCCAGATGCTGGGTGTTACAAAGTAGTAGGGTGACGTGTCGCACAGCTACACACACACACACAACCCAGCGGCTGACACATTTTTTTGGGTTATCAGATTACACCCCAGGCAAGCAGAATACTAGATGGAATTAGAAAAAGGTACGCAAATGATACACGTCAGAAAACCACTGTCACACCTGTAAGGTCCCATGTTAACAGGTTTTACGGCTTTGTCATTTGTTCTGGCGGACTGGTACTCAAATAGTCGTGTTCCCGTTGGTTATTGTAAACCGATGTGTAAACTGTTGGCGCCAAATAAATAAGAGTCGAAACAACGAATAGACAATGAAAATAGTGGTCAACTATTCTCCTAATCGATTAATCAGTTTCTGAAATCGCACACACACTGGTCAGGCCGTGGACAGAGGAGCGCACCATGTGCACACGTATGGATGTGCCTCCCGACGTCGGTCGCAGTGTTGTGACGTTTTCGAGGGGGCTGGCCACACGAATTGCGCACGAGCCCAAACCTTTCCCTTCGAAACGCTACAAAGCGCATTCCTCCATAGGATCCAGAGAACACCAACCCACATGGGCGTCAGAGTGGAAGGAATGTCCACTCTCCTGGACGTTCCTTCCACTCTTAAGTGCGGTCATCTGACTGCGGGCTTAGAGTCAGAGTTAAACATTAATAACCAAAGACGCTACATCGTAGCTGATTGCAGAAGACGTGACGCTGCTGAACACTCTAGGATTTCGTTTTGTTTTACAGTTATGTCAGACATAACCAGTTTGTTTTTATTGAAATATAAGATGAGATAAATCAGGTAACAGTAGCAGAGCTACAGCACAAATCGTGGGGTGCTAACAGTAAGTGGAGGAGCTGTACTAATGTTTTTTTCTCCATCCTTGGAGATGGAGTCCCATGCCACCACCCCATCCTCCCTCTCTCTGGTCTGGAGATGCAATACCTCCCTTCGGTACGATCTCTTCCCCCTCACACTCTGGTCCAGTCCTTTGGCCAAACTCACTACCACCCACCTCCGTTCCCCCCACTCAGTTCCCTAATTAAATTACATTAAAAAGGGACGCTCTACCCCCACCCCCCTCTAACCTCACCATGTCTAACCAAGTGCTCATAGTAGTGTTTGTTTGGAAACAAAAGCAGACATGAGCTTGAGCTGTGCGCGCAGCATCAATCCATCACTCTGACCAGGAGCTCACATACCATTATACATAAATTACGCACTTTGTGTATGTATTTACAAAAGTTACGTACACTACGCAAATTGTGCTAAAAAAAAAAAAAAAAGGCAGATTTTTAAAATAGTGCTAAAAAATATAATAATTGGCCAACTACATAGATTATGAAAATATTGCCAACTGAAGCCCTGTAAATGATATTAGACACACTCACATTCATACCCTACTAAAATAAGAAAAACAACACACAGGATTAACATTCTTCATTATGCACACTGTCGGGCAGGGGTCAGCAGCCTTGGACCCCCAGATGTTTCGGAACTACATACCTCACAATGCATAGTCAGATCAAAGAGTGTCTAAGCATTATGAGAAACGTATTAAAATATCTGGGGGCACCAAGATTAAAACCCCTACAGCAGGGGGTCAACAATCGCATTTTGTTCTTCTTGCTGCTTTCAGACAAAAATCAAAACTTCACTCCACACCAGTCACTGCCTGGACACCCATTACAAGGCGACGATAGCCGTTCACAGGCTACCAAGATTAATTTTCATACAGACATCTATAAACAAGAGACTGTATGAAATGTCTCCAGTATAACATGGATGTTCGCCAGGACTGAGTTGGCAAATCTAGGCTAAAGGTTAAGAAGCATCAGCTGAAGGAGGTACAGATGATCTCTCCACAGCAGCTCATTCTTTAAAAACATCCTATGAAGAGATCTCAAACGTTGGCCCTGGAGAGGTTTCTGAACTACATCTCCCATGACTTTCTGGCCATCTATTTCATGAATAGAATTCTGGGAATTGTAGGCAATAAATACCTGGGGAGCCAGCATTTGAGATTACAATCTTATAGGAAAACACGGTGAGGTTTATTCAAAACCCACTGTACTGTATCGTTGCTGCAAAAGTGATAAACACTGGCGATCCCCGGAGGGAAATTCAAACGGCATCAGGTGAAGCTTCATAAAGGAATCCTCTTCTGCCACTGTTTTTACACCTCTCAGAATCGCCGGAGTTTATCGTTGTTGCAATGACTGTAAACATCGGCGACTAATAAATAACTCTTAATATTTCAGAGCGTTCTAGCAAATTTCAAACTTTACCCAAATCGATTCCTCACGTTAAACCGTTTTTTAAAACACCCCCTTTATTTCCGATGTATAATAAGTGCCGGTAAGAGAGTGCACATAGTTAGGTCAGGATGGAGAAGTCCACGGACCACTTTTAAAAATCAGAATAACTTAAAAAAAAAAAAAAGGCCTGGAAATAAATAATGGGTGTAAATTAGGAAAACGCAGGTTTTAGTTTAAGGAATTGATTTTTGTGTATTTCCAAAGCCACATCCCTATAAACCTAAGCCGGGCTGTGCAGAGCGCTAGGCAGAGCATACCACTGCACGGACCGCCACACATTTGTATTAATTCGATTTCTTCTATTCAGAGCCGTGGGGGACGGATAGACATTCCACCTCTGACACACAAACAAATGGTGGAACAGAAACAGGAAAGACAAGACATTAGATAAAACAAGTTTGGCTTGACGGACAGAAACAAGAGGCGCGGAGGGCCCGCTCAGGGCTCCAAGGGGGTTTATTCACTATACCAGGCCTGACAGTTATTTCACGCTCAATAAGCCATTAAGAGCACTCGGGGGTTTGTACATAGATCTGTGTAGCTTTGTCCAAACATTTAGTAGCCAGAGGTGAAATTCTATCAGCCACTGGCTTCCTGTATTGTCAAGCTCTGTTGCTTCATTGCATGTGCCAGTTTAGTGAATAAGCCCCTGATGTGGCCACACAGCTCCCGCGGGAGGGGGGGGCAGCAGGCAGTTACCTGATACTCTATCTCCAGGGTGGCCTCCTTCTTCATGGGCTGGTAGAAGCACTCCTTCCGGCCAGCAGGCAGGGTGAAGGTGAAGTCGTTGTCCACAGACTGCGAGAAGGCCTGGCTCTCTCTCACAGTGCAGGAGGCCAGAAGCAGCAACAGCAGGGGCAGCGCCGCGACTTCCCCCATGGCTGACAGGCAGCACGGCACAAGCGTGAGCTGGAACTTCTGCCCCAGGAAGAGGGCGTGTCCGGAAGACAAGGGAGGACCAATGCCCAGCCTCCATTTACCCACCCACTCCTCACCCCTCTAGCGGGTGACTGAAGCCTGGATCCACGGAGGGGTTTCGCGCGCGCGCACACACACACAGACAGCACGGGGCGCAGAATGACGCGCGGGTCACGTGTGCTGCTTCCGAGGGCGCTCTATTGGTGCTGAGGGACATGCTGGCGCGTGGCATTCTGGGGTCCTGTCTACGCGCCATAGCAACCATGGTCGTGTATGCACTTCCGGACTACAAGTCACACCCATGGGTCTTTGTGATCTAATAAAGTGATCTAATAAAGTTTCTCGCTTCAGGACAGCGCCCCTAGAGATTATCGCAGCTGCTGCTTCCATCCACGCTCTAACGGACTCGCTTGCTATTGGTTCTCGTGACGTCATGGCTTCTCCCTCCCGTGGCCACTGTAGACACTGGCAGTTGGGGGCGGGGTTTGCGTGCATTGCGGAAGTTGGCGGTGAAGCTGCTTGTATGGAGGATGCGGTTGCTAGGACTGAGTCGTTGCCCTGTCTCCTGGACCAGGTGCTGACATTCTCTGCTTCCTTTTGCAGGATTCTGAGTTTATACATTCCAGGTATCCGTGCATACTGCGGTATTCTTACCGTATATGAGAGTAAATGCATGTTTAGAGTGTGAGTGGACTCAGCTGGGCATTACCAGAGTCTGCATCCAGCAGAAAGCTGCTAGGACCAAATACAGGGACAATCTGATCCAGTGTAATCTTAACCTAAATCAATTGAACATGATAAAACATGACTTCCATCCATTATTAAGTTCCTACTTTTAATGAAGTAATCCTATTTAAACGGATACTGTATTAAACTATAATTACTTTATCTCCCTGGAGTTTTAATTACTTCTGCTGCTGACCGGATCTGCCCAATTATTGCTTTTTTTTATTTTTAGGTGATTTTACTCCTCTTTTGTCCCTCACCATGCACATCTCCTCCTCTTCAGGTCTGCAGCTTCCGAATCCAGAAATCGGTGCGGCTTTGCTACCCAATCTGTGTACCTATACAATTTGCATAGGATCCACAATTTCCGCATTGCTTATTTCTTATACACTCTACGGCCCCTATTACAATCTTCGCGCAAATTCGTGCAAATTAACGCAGTATTACGATCCGAGCGCAGTTTTTCAGCCTTCATGTTTTTTCGAGCGCAAATCCAACGCGCAAAGCCAGGCGCAAATGACCGTTGCGTGCAGGAATTGGTGGGCAGACCGTTTTTTCACGGGATTCAGCCAATCAGAATTAAGAACCATTTGCTAAGTTTCGATTGTTGCGCCTGTCAAAGTCAATCTGCGTATATGTGCTGCAACAAAAATTAAACAATTTATTAATTTTATTGTTTGGGTATGTGTAGAATGTGTAACTGTACTGTGCTGTATATATATATATTTTTTTTTTGTGCTGGTTCATTTTGTTTCGGCCAGAACGTTCAGATTGTAAGTTAACACCAGGTTTTCAAAGACGTTACGATACTTCGCGCAAACGTCGTTCGTATGATGTTGCGCGAAGATCGTAATACCATCCGCTCGTACGCATTTGCGCTGACAATGGTAAGTATGGGATGCACGCACGCACTTGCGCTGGGTTCGCGCAGGGTCAATCGCGTAGACGCTAACTCGCATCGTTTGCACGAACGTTGTAATATGACGTTCCGCGCAAATGGTTTTGACCTCGCGCAAAAGCGCATTTCCACGCACGCAAATGCGCTGCGCGAGGATTGTAAAAGGGGCCAATGTATGTAAGTTTGGCAGCGCATGGATAGAGCAATGGATTGGAGCTGTGCGCATGCACAGAAGTGATCATCAGTTGCATCTTTCAGGACACTCGCGTTTGCAAGCGATTTATGTCACTGGGGACCGGCGTCCGGGAAATTCAAAATCTTGGCTGCAGGTGATGCTGTGTGGGGTGTGGGAAACTCCTACACTTCACCCAGCCATTAAACCAGAGGGGGGGGGGCACTCTTCAAATCTTGACCCTTTGAGTAGAGTGTCTCTTTAAAGATCAATACAAAATCCCATGCTGCGTTATCGCCGTATGTGTGCCTGATTCAGCGTAGGACACCATCATTTTTTTTCCTTTTATGGGTGCAGCTAACTGGGGGCTGTTGCAAAGTAGTGCGCAATTATCTCTCAACGGCAATGTTTTCAAAGTCAATCAGGCGTATGGACCGAACATAATGTTTTGTGAATAACCTTATACATAACTTTTCAAGCCTGTCCCTATACCTAATAAAGTTGTAAAATAAAATTGTTATTTATAAAGTATTTTACCAGGAAGGATACATTGAGATTTCTCTCATTTTCAAGTATGTCCAGCACTGATTAAACATCCAATGTGAGTGTGTGTTTCTAGGGGGGGGATCGTTTGCCATGTGTAATAAAAATCGCTCTATAAATGTATCTTGCACTAGAGCAAAGTGTGGCAAATTTTTAAAAAATAAAATAAGGAGCCATTTATAAAACCTAGGGCCTGGGCATAGATTTATTTCTATTATTATTTAATGCTTTGGCTAGGACTGTTTATTATTATCATTGACATTTCTATAGCACCAACAGTTTCTGCAGCGCTTTACAATAACCGATGGGAAGCAAGGAAAAGGTGCAAACACATATGGGAACCAGAAACAAGATGTGTAGAGGGTCCTGAGACATGTTTGGGTGTTTTACAGAATTATATGGACACTAAACTTTAAAAATGTGTTTATTTGTTTTTTTTTTATCTGTCTGGCTTTCTGGTTCCTACTCTCTATGCTAACATATTTAAATTACAATCGTGTGTGTGTGTGTGTGTGTGTGTGTGTTGTGTTCTGGCCGATTTTCTTTTAGGAGTTTGGTGTCACAAACAATTCTATTTAGAATCTTTTAATCTTTCTTTTATTCCAGTGTAATGTAATTACCCGGGTTCATTGTATTTCACGATGTTACAATTCGCTCGTAATAGTTTTCCTTTTTTTTATTTATTTTTTTTTTTTTTTATTAGACTTATACTTGACAAATGGAGCAAAATTTCTTGACACACAAAAGTAAGAAGGACGAGTCTTTGGGCAGAAGCATTAAGGCATTAAAGAACTTGGAAGATCAACCTTCAAGGTTTGTTAAATATCACAATACTAAGGTCTGGAATTTTCTAATCGATTAAAATGTAAATGGGATTTGTAAATAGCATGTTTAATGTTTCCCTACATATTGTGCAATCCGAGTACCTGATAACTGATAATCTGCAAAGCTATACTTTAACGGGCAGTTTAATAGTGTTTGACGTTTGCCTGGATGTTATGTATATGTGATGTATTGTAACAAACATTTTCCTGATTCAAACTGCCTTGTTATTTCATATCTTTAACGAACAACAAGCGTCCGTTTTCAAAGCCTCCCCTTGTTGCGCTAGGACGCACATTGACAGGGCTGCAAAGCGCGATCCTCCATAAGAGGATTGCGCTTTGCAGCTCTGAGCGCACTGAGTGCGCTCAACGATGTGGCCAGACGGGCGTTGAGTGGAAGGAACGTCCACTCTCGGATGTGCCTCCTGCTCTCCAGTGATGCTCGTCTGACCATTAGCCTAAGCGGTCAATTGACTGCGAAATACAATGTGGTTCGGTGGCACTGAAATTGTCCCATAGAGAACTATCGATTTGTCTATTCACAGAACGCTGAATTGCACTGAAATTGTGGCGAAATGACCTGATTTCTGTGTTTCAATTCAATGGTTGTAAACCGATGAATGTAATAGGTTTTAGTGTAATAAATGTGATATCCGTTTGAAGAAGTCTTTATTTTAAAGACCATTTATTTAAATTTTTTACAAAAACCTTTAATTTTTTTAAGAGCTTTTTGTTTTTAATTATTTAAAAGACTTTTTTTTATTATTTTAACACACCTCTTTTTTATTAATTTAGATGCATTTTTACTAAATTTGTATTAGTTTAACCTATTAGGTAGAGACTTCCTATCAAATTTGCCTAGGCAATTTCAGTGCTTTTTGCCTATAATACTTTTTTTCCATACGTCGAGCGGCAGTACCCATGGGTTCATCTTTAATCCCAATTGCAGACAGGTTACCAAGCCTAAAAAACAAAAGGACCCTCCTAGACCCAGGTGAACCCCCTCCCTCACCTGTGACTCCTCCCCTGTTGCCTATAAGGAGACCTGAGCCCAGAACCCCCCAGTCATTCCTTCCTGTCCACTGGACAGGGTTACCTGGGAGGCGGCTGAGGGGGAATCTGTTGGTTCCGGGGGCGGCCGCACTACTTCTCCCTTGTTTCTGTCTGGGCCCGGCCTGGGCCTCCCTGGCCGGGTACCGGGTGGTGCTTCGGTGGTGGCTCGGGTCGGCCGGCTCCTGCGCTTCGTTGGCTGCGCAGTCCGGAGTGTCTGCGGCTGGGAGTCGCTTCTTGATGACGCGGTTTCCGGGGTTCTCCGGCGCATGCGCCGGAGGGCGGGCACCTTCTTCCCACGTGGTGGTAGAATCTCTGGCACCACTTCTCCGCAGTCGCTTGCCTGGTGTGCCGCAGGTCAGCGTTGCTGTTCCGCCGGCGCCTGTGTCTCCTCCTCTCGCCCCAGATCGGCTTGGTGCAGGTTAGTGTGTGTCTGCTCGGGGGTGTTCCAGCAGCTTGTTCCCGTCACTAATGTCATCCTTGCTTGTAGGATGTCGGCCCCGGAGGCGCTGCCTGATCAGGGAAAGGGGAAGGCCTCCTCGAAGTCGAAGCACCTCTCTGGCGCAACGGGACTGGTCCCTGTCTCCGGCGGTGTTTTCGGAGGTGGTCTCTCGGTTTGGCCTTCCGGTCGTCGATCTCATGGCGTCCAGGCTTTCGGCAAAGGTTCCTCGCTTCGCCTCCCTCCGACGAAGGGACTGTCCGGATCTGCTGGACGCCTTCTCGTTCCTGTGGGCCTTCGAGCTGGCGTACGTCTTCCCCCCGATTGCCCTGATCCCGCGGGTCCTTCAGAAGATCAGGATGGACCAGGCGTCGGTGGTTGCGATCCTCCCCTTCTGGCCGCGCAGGGTCTGGTTTCCGGAGGTGTTGGTTTTGTCTCGTCGTCGCTATTGGGTCCTCCCGGTGTCGGACTCTCTCCTGGACTTCCCTGCTCTCCCGGCCGGGATGCTGGGGTCGTTCCGGCTGACGGCGTGGCTGATGCTGCCTCCGTACTGACTTCTCTTGGTCTCTCGTCTAGCCTGGTTTCCTTGTTGTCACATGACGTTAAACTGTCGACTCGGCGTATCTATGATCAGGTTTGGCGCACGTTTCTCTCCTGGTGTCGGGGGCGTGCTCTTGACCCGGTCTCTATCTCCATTCCTGATCTGCTGCGCTTCCTGGAGAGTGGGTTCCGCAAGGGGTTGCGGCCTGGAACCATCAGGGTCCAGGTGGCTGCCATATCTTCGGTCACTTTGAGGGACTTGGCCTTGCATCCTTTGGTGCGAAAGTTTTTTTGGGCGGTGTCCTCTCTGCGCCCCTTTGTCAGGGGTCTGGTTCCGCCTTGGGATTTGAACTTGGTCCTGGATGCACTGTGTGGTGCTCCCTTTGAGCCCCTGGCTTCCTCCTCCTTGCGGGACTTGACTCTAAAGGCGGTGTTTCTCACGGCTATCACCTCTGCCAGGAGGGTCGGGGAGCTCCAGGCTCTCGCTTGTCACCCCCCCTACACGGTTTTCCATGCCAGCAAGGTGGTGTTATGTCCGTTACCTGGTTTCCGTCCTAAGGTTGCCTCTCCCGGGAACCTTAATCAGGAAATCGTTCTCCCGTCTTTTTGTGACGCACCGGGCTCCTCCTCTTCTTCTCTGGGCAAATGGCGCGCCCTGGATGTGGTGCGGGTCTTCCGAGTGTATCTGGAGCGTACCAGCTCCTGGCGTCGCTCTGTTCACCTTTTTGTTCTTTTTCACGGTGCCTCTAAGGGTGTGGGTGCTTCCCGTTCTTCCATTGCTCGGTGGGTTCGTCAGGCTATTGCCTTGGCTTATTCGGCTGGTGGTAAGGTTTCTCCCGTAGGGGTGACGGCGCACTCCACTAGATCTGTGTCGGCTTCCTGGGCTTTGCATGCGGCTGCTACGGCTGAACAGGTGTGCTGGGCGGCCACTTGGTCCTCTCTTCACACCTTCACGCGTCATTACCGTCTGGATGTTCTTGCCTCTGCCGAGGCGTCCTTTGGGCGCAAGGTTCTGCAGGCGGTGGTACCGTCTTGATCCCTCCCTCTGATGGGGGCTTTTTAGGTTCCATGGGTACTGCCGCTCGACGTATGGAAAAACGGTATTTCTTACCGTAAATATTCTTTTCCATAGTCGTAGCGGCAGTACCGCTTCCCTCCCTCTGCTTTGTGTTGTGTTGGTTTTTGATTAAAGTGGTGTGTACTTGATATTTTGGTTCTGTCTTGTCATTGACTGGGGGGTTCTGGGCTCAGGTCTCCTTATAGGCAACAGGGGAGGAGTCACAGGTGAGGGAGGGGTTCACCTGGGTCTAGGAGGGTCCTTTTGTTTTTTAGGCTTGGTAACCTGTCTGCAATTGGGATTGAAGATGAACCCATGGGTACTGCCGCTACGACTATGGAAAACAATATTTACGGTAAGAAATACCGTTTTTTGATAAATGCTTTGGCGACTCCATTTTCGGAAAAATATTGTGAAGATGCGATAGATGGTGAATTCACAGAATTTCCCACAAAATGTAATTGCCGAAGTGAGCTGACATGAAAGGCTCTGAAATTGAATTCAACGTCGGTATTTTGTGAATAGATCCCTGGGTCTTTTTTTCTATTTAATGCTCTCTAAATATATATATTCTATATTATGGAGTTTTATATATGGATCTTCCCTATGGTTTTCAGGTACAGTATGTGTGAGCATTCATTGAACCGGGTCCCACTGGGACTGACTCTAGAAGACCTTGAGCAGCCAAGTCTTTGTGAGCAACAAGGGAATATGGTAAATACCAGAAATAAAGTCTCTGCACCAAGTGGAGGAGAATCCGTAAGGAGAATGAGAGAACAGGTAGAGCATTTTGCATTTTCCTGTTACATTTCAAGTGTGTGTAAAATTGATCCTACTCAAGAGCTTACAATCTAAGGAGTGGGGCGACACACACAGAGGGGAGGGTAAATAGAGAGCGAGTAGTAATGGGATGCTTGGGGGGCTGTGTGGGAGATGGATCAGAAAAGGTAGAATGGGGGATTATGGAGTGAGCGGATAGGTCTCTCTAAATCAATGTGTAGACCTGGCGCCCTTTAAAATCCTGCCTTAACAAGATGCTCATATAACAAGGTTCCCTATTTGGCAGAATGCAACAAAAGAAAGCTCATAAATTAAGTGCTATACCCCTCAATACACTCACATATTGGAGCGAACACCTTAGATTTGAGCTTGGCACATATAACCCTCTATCGCAGTTCATAGGGTGATGTTTAGAATAACCGTTCCACAGGAAGCAGAGTTGTATGGCCTCTTCAATACCTTTTTACTCCCAATTATCCAGTCCTTAATTTAGCAGGGGATGGAATAGATCCTTTAAAAGCCACCTTTTCTTCCGTCACATTTTTCCCCAATGTAAGTGCCCCACAGCCTTTTTGCAATATATGGGGAAACGATATAATGCAGATCACATGATAAACACCTTAATATATTCTAGAAAGAAGAACCTACTCCCTCACTCATCTTCCTAGAATATATTAAGGTGTTTATCATGTGATCTGCACAATATGGTTTCACCATATATTGCAAAACTGCTGTGGGACACCTACACTGAGGAAAAGGAGACTTGAAGGATCTAGTCAAACACCTACTAAATTAAGTGGAGCTATTATTCTAAACCTCACCCTATAAACTGCAATTGAGGATTAAATGTACCTAGCTCCAATCTATCATGGTTGGTCAAATAAATTCAATGGGCCCTATCCCCTCCCTACAGCTAAAACGGGGGCACTAAGGGGGAAAATTAGAGTTTGTTAATCTCCCCATGACATCCCCGTTTTACCTGTAGATTACGATGGAGGTGCTAAATCCAGGAGCTTGCCCTGTAGCGGCCGCTAGGTTCCAGGATGCTCAGGCAGCGCTAAAGCACCATCCCGAGCATCCCCTCCATGGAGTCCATGGGACTCCATGCAGTCTTATGCTGCTGGGATACATGACTGGCAGGATCGACTCTCACAAGATCCTACAGTTCAGAGGAGTGATCGCGGAGGGACACTGGGGACTTTTTTCCCGTCTCGCTCTTCTCCCGGCGGCCAGAAGCGGCAGATCTGGCTGAGAGGTGAGTATATGATTGGGGGGGGGGAGAGATTTACAGCTGCAGCACACTCATTCCACAGAAGTTGGAATCCGTTACCTGCAGCTCTAAACTGGTGCTAACCTTTTTAGTTAGCGACAGCTGTTTGCAATTAGCTATTTTTGATGATACAGGATCTTCAAGGAAGTGCAGAGCCTCTAAAATCAGAGCATACACAGAAACATAGCATAATACTGCCAGATATTTAATAAAACATAAAACCACAAAAAGAAGCCACTCACAAAATTAGTGGCACACGATGTATAAAAGTGTGCAAAAGCGCATATTAAGCCAAGTCGTTCAAATAGTCACCACAGCCGGAAAGACGTTGTCCTTAAAGCGTAGTTTCTGCAGGAGAGCCTGGCCAGGATACCACTCCGTGCTGAGAAGTCCAAATACCAGGTGGAACCACAGTCCTTCAGAACGACCAATTGGGGAACCGAAGACCTGGATCCATCCGAAGTGAATAATGGACGATCCGGCGGGCGAACGAACGAAATAGCGGAAACAAGCAAGTCAGTTTGACGCGTTTCGTCCTCTGACTTATTCATGAACTGTTCATGAATAAGTCAGAGGACGAAACGCGTCGAACTGACTTGCTTGCTTCCGCTATTTCGTTCGTTCGCCCGCCGGATCGTCCATTATTCGTCCGCGAGTACCACCTGGTATTTGGACTTCTCAGCACGGAGTGGTATCCTGGCCAGGCTCTCCTGCAGAAACTACGCTTTAAGGACAACGTCTTTCCGGCTGTGGTGACTATTTGAACGACTTGGCTTAATATGCGCTTTTGCACACTTTTATACATCGTGTGCCACTAATTTTGTGAGTGGCTTCTTTTTGTGGTTTTATGTTTTATTAAATATCTGGCAGTATTATGCTATGTTTCTGTGTATGCTCTGATTTTAGAGGCTCTGCACTTCCTTGAAGATCCTGTATCATCAAAAATACCTGACCATCTATAAGGTTGTATTGTACTGCATGTTCTATATTTTTTCCTATATGTTTATACCTTAGCACGCTGGTGGAGAGTGCTGTGAACTGCAGTTTCTATTCCTCTTGGGGATACATTTTCACACTCTGTTTAGTATTGTTTGCAATTAGCGTTGGGACTAACGCTAATTACTCTCTGCTTACACTTTGCGCTCCCCGTGTTAAGCATAGGGACAGCAAAGTACAGTAAGCTGGTGCTAAAACGCTAATACCGATTTGTTTGCGTGTTTTTTAACCCGTTAGCGACCAGGAGGTAATACAGGCTGAACGCTAACGTTCATTTATGTGAGCGCTAGCGGGTGATGGTGCCCTATTTGTTTATAATCTTAGATACAGTAACAGCAAACCTATTCCTTAGAGATATACATTTATTGTATTGAGAAAATGGATAGAAACATTTGATCGTGTTGGTCCAGCTTTGGTTAATATGGGTTTTCTGTCATTTGCATTTTCAGACTTTCTCCTCTAAAGCCGTATCGTTGAGGAACGCTGAAGATGAGAACAAGCATTTAAGGTCAAAAGTGAATTCCCTTCAAGAGCAAAACGCTTCCTTGGCCTCTAAGAACCAATCTCTGGCAGATAAACTGGAGGTGGCTCAATCAAAGCAGGTGAAGTCAAAGTCACATGTAATTATTGTTTAAAGTACATTTCTGAAAACCATTGAAACTATTTGGCAGTAGAGTAAAATACATGATCACATTGCTGATCTAGAATACATCCGGGCCGCTGCATTTACTTACAGGGTTATTCAGAGAAAGGTGAAACTCTGGAGAACCTTTTGTAGAAGAGAAAATTCTAAGTCAAAATAGCCGATTTGGAAAGTGAGATAAATGGGAGACTTTTTCTGGTTTGGCTATTTTGACCTAGAATTTTCACTTCTCCAGTCATTCTCCTGAGTTTCACCTTTCTCTGAATAACCCTGTTAGTATTTGCATCATATGCGTGTGTATTGGTGAAGTGTAAGATATTGTACTTTAACATTATTGTATTCTGTCCATGTTTCATATTGCAGGTTCGGTTTTTTGAGACTTCCCTGGGAACCTTTAAATCTCGAATAGCTGAACTTGAGGAGCAGGTTGTCACTTTGGAAGCTAAGGCTGAGGCTGATGAGAGAGCATTAAGGTAGTTTTGCGTTTATATATGTCTTTTTTTTTTACATTCAGTTTTAGTTCTATTCTTGTGGCTCTATTCTCCATTGTCTACATTTGTCGAGTAAGAAAGAAAAACATTAGAAAGCAATTACCAACACTTTAGATTTTTCCGGTTTGTGGCTGCGCTGCATCTGAAAGTAATAAAGATGGTGCTTTTATATAAGGGAGTTCTCATGTGCAGTGCTAAAATATTTCTAAATAACATTTAAATGTTATTTTTTGCTCTCCCCTTAACCCTTTTCTCTTCGGTGTCGGGTGCTTGGTATGTTGAAATGTTTATTCCTCTCCAGTATTCTATAAGGACTTTTTTAATTTTTTAAAATTTAACTTATTTTAAAATAGCGCATCAGTTCATTGTTTTGAGCTTTCCTCAGGGCAAATATTCAGGATGTCTGTCCTGAGGAAAGTTCAAACCTATGAACTGAAATGTTGACTATATTTTAAGATAAACGTTACATTTCATGAAAAAAGTCCTGGACTGCTGGCACAGCACTAGAGCGGTGTGTGTGTGTGTGTGTGTGTGTGTATATTATAGTATAATTCCATAGAATCCAATTCAAAATACTGGTGCTCACGTACAAAGCTCTTCATAACCGTGCCCCGGCCTACATCTCCTCCCTTATTAGCAGGTACATCCCAACCTGACCACTTCTCTCTGCCTATGATTTGATGTTATCGTCTCCTCGTACCCGCGTCCCTAACTCTTGCCTTTAAGACTTCTCCTGAGCTGCCCCCTTTCTATGGAACTCCCTCCCCCACAACATCAGACTCTCCAGTCCTTCAAGACGTCTCTGAAAACACATTACTTTAGAGAAGCCTATCGGCTCACTACATAATCCCCCTCTATTCATTTCTTACTGTATCTTCCCGCCCAGCCCACATGCGCCCCGCTACTTCATGTTCTCTTTTTACCCTCACCTAGTGTGTCACTCCTTTCCTCTTAGAGTGTAAGCGCTTGAGCAGGGTCCTCTCTCCTACTGTTCTGTGTGTTGAACCTGTATGTCTATTGTTATTCTGCCTCCCATTGTACAGGGCTATGGAACTTGTTAGCAATTTATAAAAGCTTGTAACTATAACAAAACCTGTTCTGTTGCAGAAAAGCAGAAGATGGATTGCAACAAAGCCAAGATATATTAGCTGAAAAAGAGAGCATTTTACGCAAGTTCAGAGAAGAGCTGAAGAATGTGAAGGTGCAGCTGTATGATTCAAGCAAACAATGTAAAAGGTAATCTAAGAGATCTTTAAAATGAGCCTTGTCACAAACGGGCATCATTTTCTGCAAAGCAGTGTGTAAGGTTTGAAACGCAGAATTGGTGTTTTTTTTTTTTCTCTTGTGTTTGCCATGGAGTTTGTGAAGCCAGGCCACTGGTTTACAATCCTCTTATCTGATCAGCTGGAGCTGAATGGTAACTTGTGATTCGGGAACCAAATGGTTGGTAATGAGGGTGAGGGGCCAGCTTTATGTATAGCAAGCTGACCAAAAACTCCGGGTATGTTGATAGAAGACTTAGAGAGAACAACATCCAAAATAATCTTCTGGGACCTTTGAAATCTGGAAATACCCATAGAAGTAAGTCCCATTTTATTTCAAGAGCTGTATTTGCACGATTTCGTATATATTTTGTATGTTTATTTTTATGTGATCCTGGCACTGTGTAAAGTTTGTATTTTATCTTTTTCCATTAAAACTTAAAAAAACAGTATTGTCTTGCTCCAGATCAATTCATGCTTCGCGAATGCAATCGCTTAGGTATCGCTACTGTAATATTTAGCATTTGGTGTGTGTGTGTAATATATATCAGCTGTATATGGTGGGCTCTGGATTGGGGTGGTATACAGCTAGTGGGGTTTCGAGAGTGCCCTATTACTTTCGTGGTGGCAGTGTATACATTCGGAAGGGTGGGTACTGTGTAAGGGGGTTAGTTTGGCATAACTTGGGCCCTTGGGGGTAGAGTTAGTAAGTCCAGAGGCTTGGAGCTGTAATCACCTTGTACGCTTTCCTTCTGCGCGTCACGGCAAGGTAGGTAGTTAGCTAGTTTAGCTAGGTCTTTTCCTTCCGTGACAAGCCTCTTCCAAAAAGAAACCAACCAAAACTGTGCTACTTACATAGAACTTTACACACCTTACGTAGATTGAGTATAGGTTTATGGTGAATCATTTTTTTATTGGGATTTCTTAATCGTACAGTGGGAAATTGGGATTTTGTATCCAAACAGATGCAGAAAAACATTGACTATTTCCGTTGCTTGGCCGGGTCTTGTAAACGATGGTGATTTCAACATATCATACTTTTCATTAATTGTGCATACCTTACTTCTTGTAAACTAGTTAACACATTTGTAGATGTCCAATTTAAATATATTTATGGTGTTGGCATTTTTTCCCTTGTTTCTAGAGCAGAGAAACAGAGGAATGCAGCTCTGCTTAATGCGGAAGAATTAACTAGAGCCTTTCAGCAGTATAAAGTAAATATAGCAGAGAAATTGGAAAAGGTATGATGTACTTTTTATCATGGGATGTATCGCCCTGTTATACAGTGAAATGGGGGGGGGGTATGCAATTTTACTTTTACCAATGTCATCTGTGTGAAAAATAATTTTTTTGGGCATTAGGCTGGCCGTAGACTGGATCTGTGTTTTGCGATAGTGCGTCATCCGTTATCGTCTGACTAATCCCACAACATGGAGGAGATTCAGTTCTCGTCCAGTCTCCGACTTCCATCAGTCGACTTCAGACGACTTTGTGGGACTACAACAGATAGGCGATCTTTCCCATTTGTATGGGATTTGTCAGACGAAGTCGGCACGATGTGGTAAAATTTACATGAAAAAAGATGAATTGTATAGTTAAACTGCTGTGCGGGGCAGGGAAGTTGTCTCATAGAAGAGTGATTCCGTTTGACAGGCGAATTGCTTAGGATTCAATGTAAAATTATATTTTTAAATTTTATTTATTATTCAACAGTTTATTCTTCTCATTTGCAGCATAAAGTATTTTTATTTATTGAACTTTTTCCCCAGTTTGACTGTAAATAAAAAAATTGCTTTAAAAAAATAATCCACTGCTGAATACTGTCAAAGATATGCAGGTAACTCGGTGATGTCCATAGTGCTGAAAGGGCTTTAATAAGCCTTTTCAGTTCCAAGACAGCACCGGAGTTCCCTGCATGTCTTCAGCAGCAGGGATTTTTTCCTCCCAGTCTTCCCATTGATTGATTTAAGTTGTCCATATTCGCTTCCAGTGGATGACCCAGATCGATCAAAAAAGTTGTCCGTAGTAGGATGGCCAAGTCGGTCGTCCGACTACGGACCCAGTGGACGGCCAGCCTCAGTCACCATGGAGCCATACTGTGTCCAAACTACCACCACGTTAAAGTATCCAAAGGTGGAGGTTCGCTTCAAAATCCTTACATAATACAATAAAAATCATTAAAGTCTCTGCACCCATTCCTTTTTGCATCTTCACTTCACTCGCTAGATCAGGGATGTCAAAATCCAGCACCCGACATGTCAATGACTACAACTCTCAGACTTCTTCCTATGTAACATGTGGCCAGGAAATCATGGGAGTTGTAGTACAGAAACATCGGGGGGGGGGGGGGGAACAGAGTTCAATAGTTCCTGCCCAATATTTTTTTCATTTCTTTTAATCATGCTAGACTTCCTAGCATTGGACTCCTGCCCATTTTGTGACTGTTGTCCTAAGACTCACAGGTAACGTCGCTGGCAATATTCAAGGAAGAATATAGAGCAGGGCTCAAATTTTCAAGTCCCAAACTACTAGCCAGGCCTTAAGAGTTACTCGCCACTAGTTGCCCCACTTAACCCCTTATCCTGCCCTGCCTCTGCATTCCCACTCGCCCTCATGTAATTTCCACTCGCCAAATGCAAGCAGGCGAGTGGAAATTTTGAGGCATGATATAGAGGATTAGAGAGTTTATAGGTTACTTATTTAAGGAATCACTTGTATTTCTTTAGGTTAAGAGCGAAGAGGAGACCCTCAACAAGAACTTTTCAAACTGTGAAAAACAGCGAACAAATCTTCAGGAAAGATGCATGACACTGGAACAAGAGCTGGAAAGCACAAAGGCGCATTTAAGGTACTGTCTCTTTTCACTTTGTGGAGCAGATACAACTAGATGAACTAGCGAATGGTGTATAGATAGCGAGTACCCTCCTGAGGTCTTTAGGATGTCCTGTAGTACTTTCAGCAAAGCTTCTCTTTGCTCAACTGTTTGGCAGGCTCCTTCTCCCAATCTTTACAGCATTCTTAGGTGATGAGACACTTTAAATGGGTTGGGCTCAATGCCATCTTAAAAGCTCCATTTGTTAATTGTTGAACAGCTATTCCAAGTAGAGCCGCAGCAGCCGACTGCACAATTACACTTTCTATTCTTTGCATAGGAAGCACAGATGTAGTCAGAGGTGGTGATTCCCAGTGACTTGTGACTCATGTTCGTGGGCCCCCAAAAATATACTGTGTAAACTAAAGTTATTTTGTGGTTGCAGTATCCCTTAACACTGAAAAATAAATAACTCCCCTTTTGTCCTTCAGTGACGAGGAAGGCAGCGATCAGTTGCCCCTCTTGCTGCAAATTAGATGGACATGGACAAGTAAAGGAGCTACAGAAGTCCTTCTGCAGTCTAGAGAAATCTTGCAAATCTCATGAAGGAATCCCAGTGATTCTATGTGGCAGCACTGGTGTAATTCTTTTGTGCTTAGGGTTTCCACATAAAGCTGACATACAGCGGCGGAGTCAGACGAGGCACCGTCATGTTTAGCAACAAACCTGAATCTTTTGCAATTTTAAAAACGCTCTTCAATTGCGTTACATAAAACCAAGTTAAATGACAGGCCAGGGACTGGCAATCATCCAAAGAATTTTTACAGGAATTGTAGAAGGCCAAGGAAAGCAAGTTTTCACCATGAATAAAGTGACAGTAATAAAAGCAAGCACTGATTGTGTGACCAAGTGATTGAATAAACAGTGGTTCAACAAATAACGTTTATATAATCCACTTCTTAATGCTCTCCCATGTGTAAACAAAAAAGAGATAACAGAAAATATTCTAGTGCAAAATCGTTTCAAGTATTAGATGTGGAAAAAAAAACTGCTCCTCACTAACATGGTTTAGAGCCTGCACATACTGGCTCTTTAGAGGTATAGTGTGCCAAGTTGTGCCGTGGCACAGCTCTCAGTATGGCTGCCACAGGTATTCAGGTAATCCTCAGAAGAGAACCAGACGGAAATCGTATGACCGTAGATCCACATAAATCTGGTGATGGGTAACATCAATGGTTGAATTCCCCTATAAGCGAGCCTTACTTTGTTTGGATCAGTAATGTGTACGTGTGGCACCTTATGCAGGTGGTATCCGACCTGGTGGTGATGAATTGCTTCTGTCCCGTGGTTGGCCCTAGGTTTAAAAAGGAGATGAAGAAGGGAGCCCGTGGTATGATTTTATATAAAAAATTAAACGGTACCCACAAGACACGTTTTCTAATGAATCTGTCATTTTCTTGCAGATGTTAACTGAACATTTTTGTGGGAGGGAGATGATGCAGCACTATGTTAGTATCACATACAGGGTTATTCAGAGAGAGGTGGAAACCAGGAGAATCACTGGAAAAGTGAAAATTCTAGGTCAAAATAGCCGATTTGGAAAGTGAAATAAATGGGAGAATTTTTCTGGTTTGGCTATTGGACCTAGAATTTTCACTTCTCCAGTCATTCTCCTGATTTTCACCTCTCTCTGAAAAACCCTGATAGTATTTATAGCCAAATAATCTTTGTAATCTAAATATTCTTGGTTTTATCTTCACAGGATCTTACAATCAGAAAAAAGTTCTGGAAAAGAAAGCCAGGCTTGTGCATTAACAAACAATGCAGAGCTTATTGCGTTGCTGACACAGTCTAATCAAAGGGTTCTTAGACTCGAGGCAGAGCTTGAAAACAAAGCTCGAGTGCTAAATGAGAACATTGGGCTCTTGCAAGAGAACAAGGCATTGAAAGAGCATCTCGCTCAGCAATCAAGACCCCTTGAGGTGACACAGTCACAGTTACGGGACTGTGGCCTGAATCCTGTGTCATGTTTACAGGTATGGAAAGCTGTATACTGCTGTGTTAGGGATAGGGAGGCTTACGCACACACCAGCATTAAGGTGACAATTTCCTTCTTGATCTGCAAGAGCATTAAAGTGCTATGGTACCTTAAGTTCAATACTTCGATTATCTTTGCTCCGTAATATTTCTCGCCCCCCTGTACATAGCATGATGGCAATATGCAGCAATAAATGATTTATTTCTAGATATTTTGGGCTTTTTTAGATCAATTCTAAACGTCCAGTGGACGAAATTCCTGATTCCTCCCACGCCGGCGACAAAAACCTCATTGCAGACCTAAGGTAATTACAATCGCCTGTTGAGCAAATGCTGTGCAAACTATGATACTTGCTGCTTCTCTATCATTTAACAATTTCTTTCTTAGGGCGCAGATATTTATAAAGGAAGCAGAAAATAAAGAACTTCAGTTCAGACTACTGGGAGACGAAGGGAATGCAGGTTTCCAAGCCCTGGACGCAGAGCCAGTGAAACTAATCTCTCGTCATACAGGTAACATATGTTGGAATGTTGTTATAGTGCACGTGGTGAAATGCCCCCCCCCCCTTAAATTATCTTTTTATCGTGAGCATTAAAACCAGAATAGCGTAACAGAATTGAGATGTCATTTTCTGTTCCTATTGTGGAGCGCTCGTATTATTTTTATGTTACCGCTTTTAGAGGAATAATACATGTAAATTGTAAGTGTAATAAAGAAAAGCAGTGTGTCCTTTGATGTATGCAAGTCCAGCCCCGTCACCGTGCATAGAAGTAACTCCTTTAATTATTATTTTATGAAGAATTTATTTTTGGTATCTTCTGATGGAAGCTAGTTCTTCTTGGTACTCCGTTATCAGACTACGGGCCGTATTCCAACCTTGATGTAAACTTAGCTATAATGTATATGGTAAGATTACAACAGCTCTGGTTATGTTTAGGCCAAAGTCCTATATATATATATATATATATCATCCTATAACCTCCGATCCAGGACCAGCACCTTACTTGCAATACAAAAAGACAGTGGCTCGATTCTCATTTTCCTACAGAGCACCACAATTATGGAATAACCTCCCAGACACCATCAAATCTTCCCCCAGTCTTAAGTCACCCAAGAGCTCCCTATTAACATACCTCAAGACAGAATGCACCTGTAAACATGTAACATAATGACTATTTCCTACATATTTATTTTCTGTTAATCTGTATATTTGTTTTTTTTTTTTTTTTTTAATATCTTGCATTTATTACTTTGTATTTCTGTAACTGTAACACTTCAATGTTCTTGAAGCCAGGACATACTTGAAAACGAGAAATCTCAATGTATCCTTCCTGGTAAAATCCTTTATAAATAAATAAAATAAAGTTGGAATAGAGCCCTAGACGTCTTGATTCATATACAATGAATTTAAATTATAGAAACCCCCTAAGGACCAAGATCTTTTTGCCTAGCTGTTGCGTTGTTCACATATGACTTTCTGCTTTCTTACTTTGTGCACCCCCACATAATATATACTATTTTGTAAAGGACAGTTGCAGCTTATTACTTATGTCAATACATATTTACACTGAATCATTGTACATGAAAAAAGTAACTCTGAACAGATTCAGAAATTTGTACTGAATGTGGGAACACTTCATCTTGAAAGTCTGTAATTGTTTGACTTTTATACTTCATGTATCACTAGATGTATACAGGTTGAGCACTACAGGAACCCCCAAGCATTCTGGATTTTGGTTTCTTCCAGATTTTGGAATCCGGGAGAATCTGACGGGGGGGGGGGGGGGGACATGGTAGGGGAATCGCTGCATGCTATGCACACTAGGTGATTCTGTGCAGGCCTTTGTGCGGAACATGCTGCAGAGAGCCAGCATGTCCCTTGCAGAGTCTGTGTTTTATGTCACATGCTCGAGCTGCATAGAATCTCCTAACATTTACATTTTAGAGTCAGAGTTAAACGTTAATAACCTCAGACACGACTTCACAGCTGATTGGAGAAGATGTGCTGGATGCTTTACTCTGTACAATTTTGTTCTAGGGTTATGGTAGACATCAATATTTTGTTATAGTTCTGGTACGTTTGTAAAATAAATAACACAGACCCTGGGGTGCTGCCACTGGGTGGTTGGAGCGGTACCGCTGGTGTTTTCTCATTACTTGGAGCTGGAGTCCTGTGCCACCACTCCACCCTATCTGCCTCCCTCTCTCTAGGCCAGAGCTGCCATCCTTCTCTTTGGCCCAGTCCCTTCCCCAATCCCCCTCCCACATTTGGGTCTGGACCTGTGATGGGGGGGTCCTATGCCCCTGTGCAGAATGCTCCCCTCGCTGCCAGTATCCCGAAGGAGTATTGGTTCTGGCTCAACCCCATTCAATACAGGAGATCCTCGCAGGGTGAAAATCAAACTGGGACTGACTTTATTTACAGTTTACAATTGGGGAAAAAACACAGGTCGACTGTATAAAGACAGTGGAAACACGACCAGCGTTTAAACAAAGGATCAGGAAGTGGCACAGTGATCTGGTTAAAGACAGTTTCTTGGGAGGGTGATGCAAGCAGGGACAGATAAAGGAATCCATTACTCAAACACACATAGGGAAAAACAGCACAGTATATACCACAGAAGACTTCACAAATATATAAGGGAACATTAATATAACACAGACATCATGGAATAGATCACAGAAAACACAATTGTAGATACAGGGAGACTTTGACAAAGGAAAGGGCAGGGAAATAATATGAAACTTCAGGTCCACACCTCTCAAATACATTTCTAGACCCATGTACCCCAAGTCCAAAGTGACACACGTTACAGGACCCTTGAGCAAACTCCCTTCCTCCCCCTACTCTGTTCATGAAATTACTTTAAGGGGACACACTACTCATCCTGACCACTTTAGTTTATTACAGTGGCCAGGCTGCGTGAAGGGCTCGCTTTCCCCTTTCCCCCTTCTAACCCTGCTTTGTGTGCCGACATCATCATGTCTATCCGAGTTAAGTGAGATATGCAATTTGTGTATGGATGTAAAAAAGGTAAGAAAAAAAGGAGGGAGGGTTTATTTACTTTTTAAGGAGACAAAACAATTGTATTTTTTTCTATCCGTTGAATCCATTATGGAAATAACTGTTAGTTGCAGCCCTAATCAAAATGCAATTTCCATGCAGTCTGCAGCTCAGAATGGGGATTTCAGCACATGACAGTCTATGACATCGCTGGATATAGTAGCACTGCAATGCATGATGGCATAGACCGTGAATATAGACATAGCCAAAAGAATACAAAGTACAGATGGTGTTTATATCTGCACCTATGCAAAGATTGTTGGTGTTTTTTTCCCGTTTTTGTATATATTTTTTTATTTTTGTGTGTATATGTATATATAATTTTTTTTTAGATGAGAGAGATTTGCAGCTGGAAACTCTTTGCAAGCAACTACAAACGAAGAACGAGAGGCTTACTGTCCAACTGAAGGACATACAGGACAAGCTCGGTAAAGTCCAGACTGAAGCCACCAGTGCCAAACGGTCAATGGCACAAAGAACCAGTCAGTTTCAAGTTATACAACAAGAGTTAATGGAAAAAGCTTCAAAAACCACCAGTTTACAGCAAGAAGTGAGTGTTTTTGGGCAACGAATGTGACAGTGGGATGGTTATGTGTGCAAACAAGTCATGGTGGTATTTTGTAGATTTAGCTATGTTTTCTATAAATAAAATGAAATCGCTTTATGATTTCTGTGTTTCCCTAATAAGTGTCAATATTTTATGGGATCAATTTGATTTGTAGTTAACAAAGAAATCTTTGAAGATAGCAACTCTCCAGAAGCTTTTAGAAGAAAAGTCCATGACCTGCTCTACTGCTGCAGCCAAGAATGCCGAGCTGGAAGAGGAACTCATGGTAATCCTGTCCTCTGTTCTCCAGAAAGTCTAGGACAGACTGATACTTAAAGTGAACATTTTATGCTTTCCAGATGTTGGACTCCTTCAATTTGGAATTTGTTCAAATATATGTGTTGGCATTGTTCTGCTAGCACGTGTAGTGGAAATGAGAAATTCCCTATTTAGCTGTCCCTCCCTTCCGTGCGGCATGCCGCACGGGGAGTGACAGCTCTAAGCAGAGAGCCGTCCTCCGTGCACGTGATTGACTGTTAGCCAGTGAGTGATTGCCAGTCGCACAGTGCTACACAACAGCCCTTGGCAAGCTCTGCTCATTGAGGGGGAAACATTGTGACACACACAGTGCCGGATCTGGTAAATCCTGGCTGTGATTACGATATTTTATGAAGGAATGAGATCATGCATTGGTCTTTAAGAGCAATGCAGTAACCTTCTCCACATATTACTTCAAGACTGACCCTGATCATTACAGCTGCACTAAATATATAGCTTTGTTAGCAGATTAGTCAAATGTATCAAACATTGAATGTAATTGGTTCCCTTCTGCAAGACATTTAGCAGATTATGCAGTCTATTTAAATAATAAAAAATAGACACTGGGCTCTATTTAAGCAGAAAAATAAAAAAAAACTTTTTAATGGGGGAAAAAGCAACAAATAAAAATTGAAAACAGGGAAAAATTAATGCTGAAAAGAAGACGATACACAAATCCATACACTGATTGCAAACAGGCTCAAAACAACACAACTGAACCTAGACATAAACGCAAAAACAGCAATAAGACAACACAACTATGGTAAGTTTGATGGGTAATGTATTAGGTGAAGCAAATATTAGTTGACCCACATGGGCTTCTAGCCAATTGCAGAGTAGGAATACGGGCCTTCTTGGGTGCGTGGGAATAGGAAAGTTCAAACGCAGGAAAGCACTGGTATAGGAAATCACCAAGGTTACCATGTCTTCTAGTTTTTTTTCGACTTTGTATGGTCTTTTTATTTATTTATTTATTTTTATTTCCTTTTCCCCATTAAAAGTTAATTTTTATTTTTCTGCTTAAATACGGAGCCCAATGTATTATTTTATTTTGTATACATTTTCTAGGGTTACCCCATTAGGGTGCAAGACACTGGACCTCACTTGTCAAATCGGGGTATCACAAGTGCTCTATTTCTTATTCTCTGAAAGCTGTATGAGCGCGTTCAATTAATTTATTGAAATTGAATATACTTCTCCCGTATCTTTCAGAGTTACAAGGAACAGATCTTTCGATTAGAAGAAAATGTCAGAAAGGAACATGAAGAAGTCCTGTCATCGTTTGAGAGATCAAAACAAATTTATGCGGAGCAGCAAAAGGAGCTGCAAAATAAGATCGAGAATGTAAGATAATAAATACAAATAACTGTAAGTTTCAGGGGTAAAAAAATACCATTTCCTAAGGAGACGTTTTTTGTGATGTAAGACAACAAATATTAAAAATACACTCTGTGATCTTTTAACTTTATCTGATCAGAGAAGTTAATTATGCATTAAATACATTACAGCTATTTAAGGTCTTATTTTCTATCTACTGAATTCGCAGGTTACTATAATTAGGAAACACAGAGCCATGTTTCAAGTGAAGCTAGTGGTATTTCTTAAAAACGGCGCTAAAGGTTAGGGCTAATGATTATCTAGTGCATTCAACCAGGGTTCTGCAACATCTGCCCAGCAGATGTTCTGGAACTACACTTCCCATGAGTCTACACCAACCTGATAAGTGTCTGAGCATCATAGGAGGTGTAGTTCTAAAACATCTGGCGGGCCAAGGTTGCTGACCCCTGCATTAGACTCTTGGTTATCACTGATAGTCAATCTCGGTCACAAAGGGGTTAAATGGCCTTCACAAATCAGTCTAATACAAAAAATAAGCAATTGTTTTATTTTAACCTGTGGGGATTTAATCGTATTTATTCATCAAGTATTCCACAGACTCTGCTTTCTGTCCCTTTTTGAATGTCCATGTTCACAGTAGGGGGTGAGAGTATCCGCTTTTCAGTGCAGCACTAAGAGCATCGGTATCATAGTGTAGAGATACAGGAAGATGGAGCGCTCCGCTGTAAATGACAAAGGATTCATCCACTTATTTCAGCTTCAAAAGTAAAGAGTCTTTATTTGGCAAGACTTTGCATATATCTAAATAGAATTAGGATGCAGTTGGTAGAAAAGTATATTTATGATAAAGGGATATTCTTGCAGCGTTTAATTTAAAGTGTTGCAAATATTGTGTAGATCCTTATTCTTCTCATGAACAATAGAACTGCATTTTATTGGAGAATCTAAATATTAAGGTCTCGGGATGTTTCTCACTTTAACTTGAAAGCCATAAGAAAAGTATGTATATATATATATATATATATATATTTTATTTTATAGCTTCAGTGCCAGTTAAACATGAAGAGTCTTCATGTAACAGAACAAGATCACACTCTGCAGGTCTTACAACATGATACGGAGTCAAAACAGCAGCAGATTGAATCCCTGGATCATATTCTCACTGAAACAAGAAGGGTAAGAGTGGTTGGTTCCTTACGCACCACTTTTTAATTGATAAGAGCAGTAAAAACCTTTTTTTTTCCCTTTAATGAAATACAAATGTGTAACCTGCCTTTAGAGACCAAGACAAGAAATCCCTAGAATTGTCATCTTGGTTCATGTTCTGAAAATATCCATTTTTTAGTTGATCTGATCTACAGTATAGCTGTAGCATGTTTATTCTTTTGCTTTTTAACTGGTTTTTTTTTTTTTCTGCTTTTTCACCGTACATGGAACCAAACATCCAATGTTTGAAATTGAAAACAAGGATTTGAGAAGACTGGAAGTGACAGTGTTCTTTGTCATTTTTGTTTCTCCCCCTGTTGGTAATTCTGTAATAAAGTATAAGAAACCTGTATTATGCCCCTTACTTATCAGTGAAAAAAATAGTACTGTGGATACTCGAGTATACCGTTAGATTTTGGTAACAAAAATTCACCTTAAAATTGGAGGGCTTGCGTTATATTCGAGACCTCTGCACTGCGTGTAAAAAAAAAAAAAAAAAAAATTACTTGCCCTGCTCTGGATCCCAAGTCTCCCACAAGTTCCTGTAGTCTCGCCGAAGTGAATACGGGGCTCCCTGATGCTTGCAAACACTTCAGGAACTCCCGGATTCAAGAGATTGCCAGAGGGCATGCTCTATTTAAGCCAATTGTTCACCTCGCTCGCGTCCGCCGGCCATCTAATCGCTACTAAATAAGATGGGTGGCCGGCGGCTTCATACTTCGTATATCTGTACTGTAATCATTCTAGAGCAGAGCACCCTGGTCTGAGGGGTAGCCTGACTGTGTTAAGAGAACCTGGAAGGATTTTAATTGTTTACCAGTATAGTAAAATTTAGCTCCTCGTGTTATATTTGAGTCTTGAGTATTCTCTCATTTCCATAATAAATCGCTATCCATTGCGTTATATTCGTGTCGCGCTATACTTGAGTATCTACGGTATACGCAAAAATGAATAATTGACAAGATTCTGCTAAAATGATTGTAGGGTCTGTTTATCAAGGAGCAGACTAAAACCATGTTAGCGCGGATATGTTCTTGTATAGTGCTGGCTCACTTGAACATAAAACAAATGAATGTATTTATCTCTGTTGCAAGTTGTTGAAATTGGCCAAAAGTCTTCATTTGATCTATTGAGCCAGTGAACAAGTACAAATTGATGAACAGACCCTTGCATGTACTGATGACAAAAAGGTAAAATGCATCCACACCTCTATGATATCTACCACAGTCCTTTTATAGGCGGCTGGGGGAGTGATCTACATTCACATATTTTGGCCTATAATGTGCAATTCCTTTTCATTTCATGAAAATCTCCAGGCTAGAGAATATTTGTATACAGTTTAACACCGTTTTTACAGTGTGAAATTCTTTTAAAAAAATAAATCATTCCTTTTGAATTTTCCCTTATTCTTGGCAGGAACTGGATCTACATACGAAGAATGCAAGTGACACAATGAGAATGCTCGAAAACCAAGTGGAAGATGAAACTGACAAGGTGAGGCCTCAGAGCTTCAAAGCTTTGTGAAGATGGTATAATAGTGCTATATTTTGGCACGGAGTCACCGTTGCGATGAATGGCTCTGGCCAGGGTGCTGACTGTAAGCGTGTGTTCTGTCTGCTAGGTGAGACATCTGGAGTCAGCCTTGACACTGTGTAAGGAAGAACTGGTTTTATACCTGCAACAATTAGAAGAAAACCGACACAGTTTTTCAAATCAAATCAAGAAGAAATCAGAAGAGGTGAATTTTTATTTTGGAGATGTATATCTGTATGTATGTAATATATGTGTATATAAACCCGAAACAGAGCTGTCCAGGAGTGACTTTGACCAGTTGCATAAACCTGATCTCTGCTAAATAGGCTTTCTTGTATGGCATGGCATTGATTGAAGGGTTCTGTGTGAAAACAGACCCAGGATGCAAAAAAATGTGAAATTGCAAACGTCATTTGCATGTCTTACCCAGAGTTCTGTGCTGCATATGGGGAATGTAGCACATGAGCTCTGTGATGCAGTTATTTGAATTGCTGGGATGTATAAATGGCTTCTGCAATAATATATATATGTAAATAATATTTACAGGGGGAGGGCGGTGCGTGATGATGGCGGAGATTATATATACATAAACACAGATGTTATTGCTAAGCCCAGTGCTTAAGTCAGTGGAAAAAAAAAACATTAGTGATTTGGACCAGCACTGCAAAAGCACTTTTATTTGATGCCAACATTTCAATTACCACAAACTTGCCTCATGTCCCGATGAGAGTTATGTGCTAACTGAAACCAATGATTTAAAAAACTCTGCGTTCTATAAGTTATGTATTTGTTCTCGGCAGGGATGTATTTCAGCCTCAGCTTGGCAAATTCAAGCCTAGGACGACCATTCGCCAGGCTTGGGATGCAGGGAAGATGCTTGGCTAGGTAGGGTGTACGATCAAGCCATCTAACGTGCTCGCCCAAAGTAATATCTTATTTCTCACATGCTGGGTTATGTAGGCTTGCTGCTAAAACCTTGGTTTCCCTCTACATTGGCAGCAGAGGTTCATGAGAATATCTTCCATGTCTGAACACAGTGATTCATCAATACAGGGTAGAAAGCATTCGATTGCTGCATGAATCTTAAGGATACACAGGAGGTTATTCAGCAGGTGGTAAACTGGTGGGGAAATGCGAGTAAATTATACATTTTAAGCCTAACTTTTAATATATATATCTATATTAACCTCCCTGGCGGTCTAATTTTTTAAAAATTTCGTGTCTAAAAGCGTCTCAATTTTTTTTTTTTTTTTTTTAAGGAAACGTGTTTTTGTACATAGTTAGCCTGTAATAATTAGGAATCACGCACTGAAATCCGTGAAATCAATAGTTCTTACTAGTAAAATCCTTTATAAATAAATAAAAAAATAGTAAATACACTGAGTCCGATAAAGTTTGAAACACGAAATAATAATTTATTATCCCTAAAATAATTATCCAAAATAATGCAAATAAATGATATTCAATAAAATAAACAAACACTGAAAACAGTAAGGGTAAGAGGATGTATGGTCTATTTCTTATCCTGTAGTGCCACCCAGTGGCCGTTCATAAACATTGCACTTTGGATTACAGTATTTTATGAATTGTTTATAAGTTTGCTGATGGTTCCCGCCCACCCTGCACCATGTGACTCGTAGGGAGCCTTCCAGGGACAGCGAGGGAGCCAGGAGGAGGTGAGTAAACATCCAGCCCGAGTGTGGCTCGGGGTTACCGTTCACGGTAGCGAAATTTAACCCCTAGTCGCACTCGGGAATACCGCCAGGGAGGTTAAAAATTATTATTTTTTTTTTAAAAAAAAGTGGCTTAAAATATCTCTACAAAATAGCCGCTCCTGGCATAATATGCAGCGTGAACTAATGTTTCTGAATTTTGTGCACAGCTTCAGTGTTTGCGAGAGGAAATCAAACACAGGACTCAGAGCCTCCAGGAAACCAACGAGGAAAACGTGCGTTTACAACAAACACTGCAGCAGCAACAGCAGATGTTGCAGCAGGGAACAACACGAATCGGAGAACTGGAAGACACTCAAGCAGAGTCACAGCAACAGGTGTAGTACTAAACCTTGCAGGTTTTTTTTCAATTCAGTAGGAATTTGAACATGTTTGGATTAAAGGCCATCGATCTTAAATGCCACCTAGAACCATCACTTACACTGCAGATGTGTTTTAACTCTTTCACTGCTGAGGACGTGTGGGGAACGTCCTCATTGACTCCTAAGGAAAGATAGGGGGTTCCTTTGAACACCAATATCTCCCAACTGGTGGAAGCTAGCAGGGTCATATTTGGTATCATTAGAAAGGCAAGAGCATGGCCTTTCCAATGATACCAAACATGACCAGGTTTAAAATAAAGAACAAAAGTAATAAAAATAATAATAAACAAAAGGGAAATGTGTTTTTTTTTTTAAGACGTGAAATGGCTCAGCAGCGAAGGGGTTAATTTGTGATCTGTTAGGAGTAGGTCCAATGCTACATCTAGAGGACGTTTGCAAATAATTTAATATCCTTTTGACAGATTTCACGGATAGGTTGATGGAATTATTGGCCCTATATGCAGGGTTTTACCGAAGCACGGGGATTATTTTGCTTATGATTCTCCATCTCTTCTGCTACTGAAAGAAACTAGAGGTCTTTAGGAATCTGTAGTAATCTGTGATTTTGTTCTAGGTGTGCCAATTGGAACTTCAAATCGAGAAGCAGAGGTTCACGTTGGAAGAACAGCTGAGGAAGTCAGAGGAGAAACTGCTGGCCGCCAGTCAGGAACTGGAACTAAAAAGAGAGCAGGTTCTTGAGCTAAACGATACAATAATGTACGTATGACGATGCTTAAAGGGTTATTAACCTTGTACATAAACATGGGTACCTGGTGTTCCTGGATTGCCCAAGCAGAAGTGTATTAGGGTTGGATATGTCCCGACAGTCCTCCATTAAGTCTTCACATACCCTTTTAACCCCTTCATTACCAATATTAAGATATCTCAGGCTTCAATGGCACCATCTGGTGCCCCGACATCGACCTATCTCGATCTGATCTGCCCAAAAGCAAATTAAATTTGTTTGCTGCAAACTAATTTCGTTAGCTTTTGGGCAGCAGATGGTGCCCCCACAGTCTTAGCTCTATAGGCATAATCCCCAAAGAGCTAAAACCGTAAAATTCTAGAGCTTTCAGCTTCTAATATCGGGCTCTCAGAAGTTGTCAGCAGCTGATGCAGGAGAAATAGAAGAAAATAGATGTGCTGTATAACCTCTATCTACTGGCCAAATAGTTTATTACAGTAATATGTAGTACTGTACAATTTATTAAAATGATTTTTCAAAATACCACTTTTTTTTTGTAAAATCACTTGGTAGTGAAGGGGTTATCTATTTCAAGATAGTGTCATGAGAATTGACTGTATGGGAGTTCCACTAAGCGTCTGCATTGCAAAAACCGCTAAGATCACTGGTATTGCAGTGATGAGAAACTCCGGCGCTTCTCAAACCTATAGCAGCAAAAATAGAAGCTTTTCTGGTTTGTTTTTGTTTTTTGCTTTTATCAGGACTATTTTAAAAGATTATGTTCTCTGAGCTATTAATATCACATGAAAATAGTGGAGTATGTTTACAAATATATTTCGTCATCACATCAGGAGATGCCCTCGGCGTGTCCCATTGCCCGTACGACAAAACCTACATGTACAGTTTATGAGCTGGCATAGCTGAAAACTATCACTAGCCATCGGTGCTTGCTTGTCTTTGCTCGTTTAAATGTAAATGTCCATTTATCTTTTGTACTGTAGTGAAATGCAGGCCGATTGGCAAAGGGCTGAAGAAAAGTTGATGCAGATGAAGGAAGAGAATGCGTCCCTGAGATGTCAGGAAGGATCGCAGTCCAACAAGCTGAACAAAATGGAAATGGTTTTACAGAAGACACAAGCGGAGCTGGACAAGAAAAGCGCTCACTGTAAGAAAAGCATGATTATTATTATTCTTGATTTATAAAGCGCCAGCATATTCCGCAGCGCTGTACAATAGACAGAGTATAGACAGGGTTACAATACATTGAACAACATTTGACAAACAGTACAAGAGGGGATGAGGCCCTATTCCCGTAGGAACTCACAATCTAGAAGGGTTGGGGTTGGAAACAGGAGGAGAGGACTGCAAGGTGAGCGTGATGGACTGCAAGGTGAGCGTGATGGACTGCAAGGTGAGCGCGATGGACTGCAAGGTGAGCGCGATGGACTGCAAGGTGAGAGTAATTGATGGTTGCGTCAGTGTGTTGGGTGGTCGGCTTCCCTAAATAGGAACGTTTTAAGGGAGCGTTTGAAGGAAGATAAATGATAAAAGGGTAACTCAATAACTGGCAGTGTAGCAAACACCGAGGGGAAAAATCACCACTGTTGCAACTCTGATAAACAGCGGCGTTCATTAAAAGCTAAATCCGAAGAACTACAGAGAAGCTTCACTGATCAGCTTCGCCTGTTACTCTTTGGATTTACCTTGTGAGAATTGCTGGTGTTTCAATCGCAGCACCGGCAATTCCCCCCCTCCCCCAGTGTTTGCAACACCGGTACACCTACAAAGTGTATTCACAGGCCTGTCAGCTTCTGTGTCCGAATACTGCTATTAGTGAGATGATAAAATCATGAATTGTACGTAGTCTTGAGATTTAGTTTTAGTACAAATCGATTACCCTTGGCATCGATGTTAATCCTTTAATCATCGCTTAATGAAATTACTGGACTAACATAGGTTCATCATAGCTCATGCCTAGTAACTATTTACCAGAAAGACTCCCATTCCTCTGCTCAATATATACTGTAAAATATTTTATTTACCAGGAAGGAAACATCGAGATTTCTCTAATTTTCAAGTATGTCCCGGGTCCAAGAGCATTGAGTATTTACAGAAATACAAGAGGGGTTATTCGCTGACATTTCGGTGCTCTCTCGTTCCCTGCACTATGGGGAATCAAATTTCCTGACCCTGCGGTGCCTTCAGCATTTACCGCAGGGTCCCTGGAGTGCAGGGAATGGACCTGAAAATCTGCCGAACATAAGCCGAAATTCCGCCGAAAACCGTATCGGATCACTCGAACTGCTGCAGAAAACACGTCGAACACGTCTGGGAAAAGCCGATCGGCTGCTCACAGCACCGACCAGCCGCTGGAAAAAGCTGACAAACGGGGTAAAAAACAAAAATGATTGAAAGTGTCAAAATTGGAACTCTGTTTGCAGAAAAACTACTAGACGAAATTAACATAGAAGGTCCTATGAATGATAATATTTATTTCTAAAGTATTTTTTACAGGAAGGATACATTGAGATTTCTCTCATTTTCAAGTACGTCCTGGGTACAGTAAAAAGAAAAGCACTATTTAATAAAAACAATTGCCGATTAAATAGACTTTTTACTGCAGATTATAATAATAAACGGTTTATTAGATATTGTGTAAAAACGAGCATATTTATTACATTGAAACCTATGGGATTTGCTGAATGAAACCACCGAACATCAGGGCATTTGACTGACGTTTCTCTGCTGTTTGGTGCTCTGTGAATAACCATTGCTTCTCTATGGAGAATTTCATTGCCGTCGAACAGGCACCGTATTGGCTTGCAATTCGTCAAAATTTGGTGAACGGTCTGCTTTCTGAATAGCCGAAAGGCCACAAATGGCACCATACGGGGAAATTCACTGGTCAGTGCCATTTCATGCTCAGATCGGCTCTCTTTGACCCTGTATGTAATAAATGCACGGTATTAAACAAAGCACAAATATACCGATTAACGCAGAAAATAAATATGTAGGAAATCTAGTCAGTATGTTACATGTTTACAGGTGCATTAATATGGGTTTGAAGATGTGCTGTTTTGTAATTTTTCCTTTTTTTATTATATATAATTGCGTTTTCAGTGTCTGTGTGTGAAGAGAAGTTTAACACTGCAGAGAAACACGTGAAGAAGAACGATGAGCTGGAATTGGAGCTGCTAAATGTAAAGAAGCAATTACAGAAACACGTTAAACACATTCAAGAACTGGAGGAAACGCTGACAAAAATACACCTGTCTCTGGAAGAGAAGGAATCCATTGTGCAAAGACTTGCAGAAGAGCTGAGGTGAGGCATTGAGGTGTCACCAGGGCTGCTCTCCAAACAGCATTATCCTGGTGTCGTTGAAGATAAATATTTGGGTTTAGATTCTGGATTGGAAATTTAACCTGACCCCCCCCCCCCCCCTCCTTTGATTAATTGCAGAACTTGTAAACAGGAACTTGAAGACCGGGACCACGAAATACTTGACATGAACGAGGCTTTGAAGGACAGAAATTGGGAGCTTAAGCAAAGGGCCGCTCAGGTATACACGGTGTAGGGAGCTCTTTTATTTAGTGTGTGTAGCATGCCTGATTTTGGAATTATATCATTATGACACCCCCCCCCCCTATTTTCATGAGTGACATTTTATTTTCTTTGTCCTGCAGTTTACTCCATAAAGTACACCTGGATAAAAAGGGGGGATAGCGAAAGAGAGGTTCCTTCTCAAGCTGATACTGCCATGAGCTGATTACTCTGTAGATGTGGAAGAGTCAGCCAAGAGCTCCTCACTTATGATGAACATTCACAATATACAGGCCTATTCACTAAAGGTGAAACTCGGGAGGACTAGCAGGAGAAGTGAAAAATCCAGGTCAAAATAACTAAACCAGAAACAATCTCCCATTTATCTTATTTTCCAAATCGGCTACTCGGTCTAGATTGTTCTCTTCTCTTGCCAATTCTCCTGAGTTTCACCTTTAGTGAATAGACCTGATAGAAGATTCTGAGCACACCATTCTTTTTTATAATTTGTATAATTTTGTGATCTGCTCACTCAGAAGCATTTTTAAATGATGCTTTTTTAGGTGAATGCAGCTATTCTGGTTTTGTTTGGTTACGATGAAACTAGTCCTCTAACGACGGGCAGGTGTCGCCCATCAGGGGTGGGTTAACACAAGTGAGGCGTAATTGTGCCGCTGATTTTCGGCCTGCCGCGCAGCCGACGATCAGCGCACGTCATTTGCTGCAGGGGGATGGCGCGCGCCGGCTGAGGGGAGGGGCCGAGGCGGCCCATTGAAGACAGCAGGGCGTACCTGTACACCCTGCGTCTTCAAAGCCCTCCCGCCACGAGACGGCATAGAACGTCCTGCAGCGGCAAGGGGTTAATGAATAGGAATGTGCGGCTAGCTGAGCATCATATCAGTTGTCATTGAATATAAAGCTACATGTTGACTGATGCAAACAGAAAAAGGAATTAAGTTTGATTTAAGGTAAATTTATTGCCCAACTCAAGACTGTTAACCGTGCAGGATTCGGGGATTACCCAGTTTGGTTCCAGTGAAGTTATCGCTAGACCGTGAGATCATATTCTCAAACACATTTTATTTGTGATATTTTTACAGCGGCTAAGGAATACTGATTTAATATGAAAACCTGAAAAGTGGTGTTTTTTTTCTGGTGAAATCAGTGTAATTGTGTAATTTATCTCTACTTTTGTAAGTGGCATCTTCTCTAGGCTGATCTTATACAGGAGTTTTACATTGCTATATAATGCGCATGAATGTCTGAGGAAAATGAGGTAAATAAAATCAGAGGCAAACACTGTTATGGGAGGCTCGTTCTAGTGGGTTTTAAAGTACGGTAAGCCTTGAGAAGTTCAGACTGCAGACAGATGCGTTTTAGCACTTGAAACTATTACTCATTTTCTAACTACAAGGAGTTAATTCTATTAAAGAGCCTTTAGGATGCTGCTTATCTTCTGGGTTCACAGCAGGGCTAGGCAGTTTCTGCTGTTCTGGGAATAGGACTGATCAGGTTACAGAGTCAAGAGACCAAAAGCTTAGCTGCAAAACACCAAAAGCTACATTTTCAGCTAAAACATGTTTTTAATTTTATTCTGTATGAAATTTACAGCTGAACAAGTTGGACATGAGCATTCGTGAACATAAAGAAGAAACGGAGCAAAAAATAACTAGACTGGAAAGTGATTTGGAGAAAGCAAGGTTTGAAAAAGAGAATCTTCTTAAGCAGGTAAGGCTGGGGCCAGACGAACGCAGTGCGAACGCGCGTGCAGCCGCACTTTATCACGGCCATAGTAGCAGCAAATGACAGGCAATATACGAAGTACAGCCGCACAAAAGTTCGGCCGGGCAACGCAAGAGGCAAACTAACGCATTTTTTCGAGAACGTGCTACCGCTAGTACTGACGCACAGAGTGCGCTGCATCCGCTAGCGGCGTGTGTGCGTGATTAGGAGACGTCAGACGCTGCTAATGTCCGGCCAACATAACGTCCAGACGCAAAAAGTGTTTTATTGATGATCCGTACAAAATCACGGACGAAAATGTGCATCGTATGACCGCTATCGCGTATTCCGTGAAAAAAATACATCCATTCGTTCGAACGCACTTTTTCACGGACGACGCGAAAAATGCGTTCGTCTGATCCTAGCCTTAGCTGGAGAGATATATATATATATATATATTTTATATTCCAATGTATTAATTGGAACATTGAGATTGGAAATATTTTGTGCCTGATTCCAGCTGCTGTCATAACTGTGCTGCAGACTTTGCAGCTCGGACAATGCAGCAGGTTAATGTCAGTTTATGACACCTATACAGGGGATGTTAATTTTCGGCTTGCTGTTTCTGGCATGGCTCCTCATTCTCTCCTTGAGGTATTCATAAAAGAACATAAGTTCTCAGAACCTGATGATGTGATTAACACTTCACTTTAGACACATAAAAAATCCTTTATCCTGTGGTGCCAAGAGCAGCATGATCCGCTGCTTCATGTGCCTGCAAGCAGCAGGAGACAGGGAACATATAGAGTTCCCTGTGTCCTGCCATTGTCCTCGTGTAACCCTCCTAACATGATCTTAGGCCATGGTTGTGCTTGGCTACATGTAGTCCTAGAGCGCTGTTGCCTGTATCTGTGAACGGTTCCCTGTTATTATGACTTAAACTGCTAATACAGCCGCTCGGTTGTAAATGGATCCGCTAACAGTTATCAGCTCGCAACAATATATTTTTCTTTCTTTTTAGCGGCTCTGTGTTACTGCCTCCGAATCCGGTCCTTCCTGTTTTATATTTCCTTTATTGTTCACTTCAAGGTTACATTTAAATTGCATCCTTTTAACCTTACTATCACCCCATTCTGCTTAGTGACGTGATTTATGCGTATTAAATGTCTTGTTTATGTTACAATCCGCATACGTATGAGACAAGAATTTTATAACTTGTGTAGTTGCTAGAATTGACTCCTAACTCGAATTCATGGAAAAACATATACAAGACACATACTAGGTCTGCACTTCTTCAAATTGTTTTTAACATGGTATGTGTGCATTTTTGCAGGCGTGTAGTGAGAAGGTTGAGTTAAGGCCAGTGTCAGACAGACGCACTATGTGCGCCCGTACTGAAATGCCTTCCGACGCCTGTTGCAGCGTTGTGGCATTTTGATGGGGTCGGCCACATACTGTAGCACGTGCACAAATTGCACACACTACAGCGGACGTGCTGAAAGTCTCCCCTCCCCGTCGAAACGCTACGATGCACGCTCGACGGGGCTACAAAGGAGGGATCCATAGGAGGATCAATCCTTGCATTGCTGAACGCACTAACTAGCGAGGTGGCCAGACGGGCGTCAGAATGGGAGGAACATCCACTCTCATGGACATTCCTTGCGCTCTGCAAAACGCTCCTCTGACACTGGCCTCAGGGTGAGGAAATCTTGTCCAATAAGGCTTTATAGACTCTCTGCTGACCTTTTCTCCATCTGGGTTTTTCTGGAAGGGAGGCATTATTAAATGAAGTCGAGGAAAGGTACTGACATTAATCTCAAGCAGGTCATTGAGGATTTTGGTGGCTTAGACCATTCCTCCTTTTGCTTTGTACACCCAACCCATTTGTAGATTCACTTCTATCAATTAATTTCTCCCCAACAGAGTCTCGCGTCTACTTTCAGCTGCTTCAGTAGTTTTAATTCTTCCACCCAATGCCAATATTAACCCCTAAGCATGCAGGGTTATTCACTAAGTCCCGGGTTGCAATTGTGACAAATGTCGGCAAGTCACAAATGTCAAATCCAAATAGCAACAGGAGAAACTTCACAGTGCGGTGAACGGCTTTGCGTGCTGAGGGTGTCTGGAATTGATAAACAGGTACAGAATGAAGGTATAGTTGTGCATTCAAGCTGTTTTATTGTACGGGAGGTGGACAGCGGGGTTGGCGCTGTATGCCATAGGATTCGATAAGTTTGGCAAAGAAAAGGCTATCCCCGAAAATATCAATAAAAGCATAAACCAAATTGTAACAAAAATGATTATTAAAGCCGAGATCGGGAGGGAAGTGAAGGTAAATTATGGGATGTATGCAGCCATAGGATGTCAGTCATGTTATTCCGTAAATACATGAGAGTTCCAAAAAGTGGATAGCTTGCCTCGTGATGGGATTTTTACTGACGTGATATAAACCTTGATTTTTAGCCTCTTTGATATGACAGGAAGCCTTTTTTTTACTGTAATGTTTATATTTTTGTAACCGTACTTCCAAACCAGCTGCAATGATGTATAACCATTGTGACATTCCTACACAGATTTCCTGTTTGGATGAAAAAAATCAGGAAATGAGAAATGCGCTCTGTGAAAAGGATTTTGAATTGCTCGACAAAGAACAAAGTATTAATCCACTTAAAATGGAGATTGAGAAAAATCGTCTCACAATTCAAAATATGGAAAAAGTAAGTGGTGTTAAGATTATGGGTGACAGAACAGCGAGAAAGGATGTTGCACGCTCCTCTCCCATCACTCCTGGTAGAAGCAACACAGCTGTAGCAGACAGCCCCAGAACCTACATAAGAAAAACCATATATTGACATACATGTTCAAACTCCTATACAGCCTACAACACAGGGGAGTTTTGGTTTACTCACCGGGGGCTTTACAAGTGTAAGACCCCCTGCCATGCCATGCCATGACAAGACCAGACAAATCTCATGGAGAAAAAGTAAAATTGTGTGAAAATATAAACACAGCAACCAATAATTTCCTTTGTTGTGTGCTTTATAGCAGTGTTTCCCAAACCTGTCCTCAGGACCCTCTAACAGGTCAGGCATTAAGGATTAATTTGGGGAAATCAGACTGAATCCTGCAATCACTGAGCAGCAAATCATATCACCTGTGCTGTGCTTCAGATATCTGGCAAACCTGGCCTGTCAGCAGGTCCTGAGGACAGGTTTGGGAAACCCTACTCTATAGGATTTTGAGCACATGTGACAAAATGTTTTTATTTTTTGTGTGTGCAAGATTATGGATGATGTGATGCAAAGTGATTTTTATGATAATGGTTTTGTGTGTATGTGGGATAGAAGATTTGTTATACTTTACTTTTTTGTGTCACCTTACTCTTAGAAACACAGCATAGTGCATCTTGCATAGTTTGCCAGCTCTTTCACATGGATCTGTAAGTGATCCAGCTTTTGAAACCACTGACAAATAAAAAGCATCATACCCTTAGTGGTGGTATGGGAGGCACCCGACTGCGTGAACGTAGTGAAGTAGCCATGACGAATGAGTGCGTAGTGCGTACATATGCAGAAATAAGCAATTTAATCTCATAAGAGAAGTATGTGTGTGCATGTACGTCTCATGTAGTCTATGGCTACAATCTCTATTAGATGGGTTATGGGGCTGGCATTCGGAATAGGCTTGTACTATGATGCTGGAACGTTTAACACTGACGACATAAAGCTTTTCCCTTAGGAAAAGGGAAGTGCTCATGCCACTGTACAGAGCACTGGTGAGACCTCACTTGGAGTACTGTGTGCAGTACTGGAGACCGTATCTCCAGAAGGATATAGACATCTTAGAGAGAGTTCAGAGAAGGGCTACTAAAATGGTGTACGGCTTGAAGGAGAAAAGTTACCAGGAAAGGCTTAATGATCTTAACATGTACAGCTTGGAAAAAAGACGAGACAGAGGAGATATGATAGAAACATTTAAATACGTAAAGGGAATCCACAAGGTAGAGGAAGGGAGTATATTTAAAAGGAAACAAAGTAGCAAAACAAGAGGACATAGTCTTAGATTAGAGGGGCAAAGGTTTAAAAGTAACATCAGGAAGCATTATTTTACTGAGAGGGTGGTGGATACATGGAACAGCCTTCCAGTTGAAGTGGTAGAGGCCAAAACAGTAATTGAATTTAAGCAGGCATGGGATAGGCATAAGGCTATCCTAAACAAAAGATAAATCCAGGTAAAGTATCCATGTAATTGGGCAGACTAGATGGGCCGAAAGGTTCTTATCTGCCGACATTTTCTATGTTTCTATAAGAGCCTGTGTGCATCTCTAACCAAAGGTTAATGGATGCTGCAATGGCATGTTTACACTCAATTACGCGATTACTATCCGTATTGGAACTATTTAACCCCAGATCAATCAGGCTTCCGTCCAAATCATTCAACTACAACCGCCCTTTTAAAAGTTTGTAATGATATCCAAGCTGGCATGGAACAAGGAAACCTAACTGGAGCCATCTTCCTTTATATTGCCAAGGCCTTTGACACTGTAGACCATGGCATCTTACTACAAAAAATGAAGATCTCCGGTATTGGTGATCACACGCTAACCTGGTTTCAATCATATGTGTCCATTTCTGACAGCACTTCCCTTCCCCTCCCAGTTACATGCAGTGTACCCCAAGGCTCAGTACTTGGCCCCCTGCTATTCACGATATTCATAAATGATCTGCCCAATGTCTGCAAAGCCTCAACTGTACACATGTACGTAGACGACACTGTAATCTATACCAGCAAACCAAATCTCCCGCAGCTGGAGGCCGTGCTGCAAGAACAATTCAGAGGTAGAAAAGCGGATCAAACACAACAAACTTTTTCTAAATACTGACAAAACTGTTACGATGCTCTTTGGAACAAAACCTAAACTACATAAATTGCAAAATCCCCATCTATGTGTTGGGACAAAATCAAATGACACGCTGACCAAAAACTTCTTTTTGCGTTGGCCGTTTTAACGCGCGTTCCTGCGCGCTGTAAAACGCTTAGGTCTGAATGGGTCCCATAGCAAAGCATGGGATTTCCCCGTTCCTGCGTTTTAAAACGCGCACGAACGCGCGTTAAAACGGCTAGGTGTGAACCCATCCTAAGAAAGCAGATTGTACAACAAATGCTAATGCCAGCTATTGATTACGGAGATGTAGGGCACTATTACACTCTTCATGCAAAAATGTGAGAGTGCGCAAAAACGCATTAACACGAGGGGCAAAACCCTTCGCGCTGAACGTTGTATTACGACGTTCGTGCATACGATGTGTGTTAACGTCTAACGCGAGTGACCCTGCGCAAACGCATGTTCGTGCGCGCATCCCATACTTAGCATTGTGAGTGCAAATGCGTTTGTGCGCTGGTACGCGGATGGTATTACAATCGATGCGCAACTTTTTCCGAACGACGTTTGCGCGCATAATTTTAACGTCTTTTAAAAGCTGGCGGTAACTGCAAATCTGAACGTTCTGGCCGAAACCAAATACACCAGCACGAAAAAAAACATACAGCACAGTATAGTTACACATTCTACACACTACCCAAACAATAATCTGGAGAAGTTGTGCGTGTTTTTATTATTGCTGCAGCATGTATACTCAGATTGATTTTGGCAGGCGCAAAAACTGAATGGGAGACAATTGTGGTTCTTAATTCTGATTGGTTGAATCGCGTGAAAACAGTCTGCCCACCGATTTCTGCGCGCAACGTTAATGCGTGCACGTTTTTGCACGTCTTTATGTGCAATATTTTTTGATGGATGAAAAAATGCGCTCGGATCGTAATACTAGCGTTAATTTACGCGTGATAACGTTTAATGCTGCGCGCAAAAAAATGCGCTGTGCGTACGAATTTGCGCAGAGAATGTAATAGAGCCCATAGTGTATGTAGCTGCCCCACAAACGCACCTTCATAAACTTGCTACATTGTATAACTCATTCTGCCACTTTGCGCTACAATGTAACTACATGACCCACCATTGTGACATGTTAAAAGAGCTAAACTGGCCGTCGCTGGAATCTAAACGCACCCTTCACCTTTCCAACCTGGTGTTTAAGAGCTTTTCTGGGAAGCTACCACCCTACCTGAATAAACTGCTTCCCCCAGCAGTTCCCTCATCCTATAACCTCCGATCCAGGACCAGCACCTTACTTACAATACCACAATACAAAAAGACAGTGGCTCGATCCTCATTTTTCCTACAGAGCACCGCAAATATGGAATAACCTCCCAGATGCCATCAAATCTTCCCCCAGTCTAAAGTCACTTAAGAGATC
Source organism: Leptobrachium leishanense (assembly GCA_009667805.1). Taxonomy (NCBI): domain Eukaryota; kingdom Metazoa; phylum Chordata; class Amphibia; order Anura; family Megophryidae; genus Leptobrachium; species Leptobrachium leishanense. The sequence continues at coordinate 52,277,396 of CM019070.1, read as the reverse complement.
TCTATTAACATACCTCAATGCGGAACGCACCTGTAAACATGTAACATAGTGACTATATTTATTTTCTGTTAATATGTATATTTGGGCTGTTTTTTTTTTTTTCTCTTCAATATCTTGCATTGTATTACTTTGTATTTCTTTTAACAATTCAATGTTCTTGAACCCAGGACATACTTGAAAACAAGAGAAATCTCAATGTATCCTTCCTGGTAAAATCCTTTATAAATAAATAAATGTGGTCCTAAATGAATTAGTCTGTATTTATGGCTGTACGATTTATCATGTCGTACAGTTTGTGATCTTTTTTTAGATGGGCTGTGGGGCTGGCATCGGGGATAGAGATGGGGCAGTGTGTTATATAGAACTCAGAAGGCCATGAGTTCAGGAACCACAAAGTAATGTAGCTCAATTACTAGACCTGTTTTCTTCTGTTTCAGATGGTGAAAACTCAGGAGCTGTGTATTTCAGAACAACAACAAGACAGCTTGGACTTAAGCCAAGAAGTAAGGCTGGCTCGAGAGCGAATGCAAGTCACCCACCTAGAACTTGTGGAAACTCGGCAGAAGCTGGCAGAGGCTCACAAAGAATCAGAACGACTTAACCAGAAGCTGGAGGCCATGGACCAGCTTTCAAGAGAAAAGGTGACCATGACCGCAGAGACTCTTCTGAATGCTGCGTTGTAGCACTCAAATCATGTTCTTTTAAGCACAGTATGTGAGCTAATAAAGGACACTCTTGGCATTGTGGTAACACAATGTAATTTTAAGTGGTCACAGTGCCCTGAATGTCCTCCCTTTCCCCCTCCGAGGGGGGCTCTTGAGCTGATTCAGCCCTCCTAGTGCTGGTGTTTAGCTCCACCCTGAAGCTCAGAGCAGGGAGTGCTGACCTGAGCTTCAAGTGTTGGGACCAGGAAGAAGGAACCAATATGGGTCCCGCCTCCCACCCAGCCACTGGATTGGCTTGACGCTCGCTGGAGCAGTCAGCATTCCCACACCCAAGTGGCATGCTCTAGCTTGCAGGAAGCTGTCAGTATGGCATGTCTGGAGGGTTGCAAAGCCAGCGCTACACTGGAAAGGAGTAAAGTTTTAAAACAATGCTAAAGATTAAACCATAGAGGGTCAAGAGTGGTTACTATTTAACCCCACCATCCCCTAATTTTAACGCTGGAGTATCCCTTTCACTTTTTAAAAAATATTCTTTATTTTAGGGAGTTTACTCCATACGGATAAATTTGTGACGTTTCTCTTTTACACTTGTGATGTTGCATAACCTTTTTTTAATGCCGTCACCTGAAATGTGCCGTGCGATCAATCTTGAGACAGCACTGCAAACACGGCAGGTCCCGCGACTTGGAGAGCTGTCCATATTCCAGCGAGCAGGCTGCCATGATGGAATTGCATAACAATATTAAAAATCCCTTGAGCTGCAACTTGGAGATGTGTCCGTATTCCAGGAAGCGGGCTGCCATGATGGACTTGCATAACATTTTTAAAATCCCTTGAGCTGCTTATAGAGGGATACTGATTAAAAAGAAAATACACCAAAGAAATCGCTGACCGCAACCAGTAAGAACCTTAGTGGAGCTTTCTGGAATCTACTCTCGCAGAATGCAGTTTAACTCTTAATAAATGTGTCCACAGCTCGATCTGAACTAATAAATGACATTAAAGAGCGTCCAGACAAGTAAGAAATGCATTTTGGGTTGTCTGTCTGGTTAATATGTGAATTTTGCTGCATTTTGACGTTGTATATCAATTTGACTCCATAGCATTTCCCGGATGACGTGTTCTGTATCTGGGAGGTTAGTCCTGATTACAGAGCCCTATTCTGTCTTGGTCTGGTCCTCTGGTGCCTCGCTTCATACCCTTTAATCCTTGTGTGTGGTTTGGTGATAAGAAGAATAAGAAAGGATAAAACCTGTTCTGGTTCCTAAGTGTTCTACAAGAATAACTTGACTCGAACCTTAAATAAAGATGTGCTTCTTGCTATTCGGTGTCAGGAATTAGAAATGCCCCCCCCCCATATATCTTTTACAAGCCAGGCTCGATCCAGTCAAGACAGAGTACGTATTGAGAGGTATAAAACAGAGGTAAGAGCGTCATCAATTCTCTCATGAAGCCATACTTGCTCATGAGACCTACGTATCTATATGTGCAGAAAAAACGGTTTCGTGTCTATTCCCTAACAGGGCGGCTGCGGAGGCAGAAGTATCCAGCCTGCTCCATGGATAGAACATAAAAAAATAAGTTTGTCATTTGCGCTCACCCCTATAGCTCCATGCGAGATAACACACAATCAGAGGTTTTGGTTTACTTGAATGGCCATTAAAGTGTAAGCTCACCTGCCACGTCACGGCACCTCTGAGTCAGGTGGGTCCTACCTAATGAAACCAAGAGCTGCTTCCTAAACAACCACATATGTAATGTCATGGAGCAATAGCACTTGGAGGTCATAGCACATTGTGGATCATAAAGTGTGTCTTATTGATTCATCTAGTTATTTTAAAGCTGGTAATAATGTGTTTTATAATACTACTTTTTTACAATTCACACGCCACAGGATGGTAATGATTTTAAAAAAAAAATAAGTTCCCGGGTTGTTTCGTGTTAGTCACAATAGAGCTTTGTGTCTCCCAGGAGCTACGTGTCAAGCTTTATTTTGGTGTAATGTTTTGTTACTGATGAATGCTTTTCTGTTTTCTTTTCTCAGGTGCAGCACAGGCAACAAGACTTAGAAGAAGCACAAGACACTATCTGCAACCTAAAGACAGAACTTGATGCTCGAAACGAGGTGATCAAAGCTACCAATGATGTCCTGATTTTAAAGGTGAGCCCACGTGATAACCTGCATAAGATGCTCTGCTAACGGTTACTTATAAAGGCTTGTCCTATGCGAGCAGCGTGACGGGAGCTCAGGTATCTACATTCCTTGCTCTCACTTGCCGTGGCGAGTCGGAATTGAGCCACTGTGACTGCTAAGCTGATAAATGCAACTTTATGGTAAATTTGACAGACATGCCCTCCACTGATTGCAAGCCAGGAAAGAGATTGACATTAACAGGAACACACCGGGACCAGATCAAAACTGAGCTGTTAATGGGGTGGCACAGAAGGGAAAAGCCTTTCCCATTCGCAGCTCACCATTAACAGCCCTATTCTAGAAAAGCCACTGTATCAGCAGCTCAAGACGGAAGATTTTTTTCTCATATTTCCTGATACCAGCAGTGGTCCTGCTTCCTTTAAATTCAAGTATTAAAGGGCCACTAGCACCAAAAAAATGTCCTTATTGTGTTTATTTTATGTTGCTGATCTCTCATATGTTCTTTGGTTTTCTCTTGTATGTTTAGTTAAAAAATATTTTACTCTGTCACTGGGTGCATCCATTTTTGTGTTGTATACTGCCCCTCCCTCATCATCTTTACCTCACTTGGTCCTCACTGTGTGGCATTAGACATAGCATGGAGTCTATAGGTCGATCATTTCATTGTGTGGGATGTATTCAAAGGACATCACCGGGGGTAGATTAGAAGTCTTTTAAGCTCCCTATCCTATCTAGTTGGCCTGGAAATCAATACACTCCTGCCGCCTTATCTAAACATTCCCTCCTCCACCTCATTAACTCTTAAATAATGTAGATTAAATAACCAAGAGCCACAAAGCAAAGCTTTTGGTAAATGTTAAATCATGGGGAAAATACACAAAATGTAAACAACCTTACTTTATTTTTCTTGTAAACTTGCAATTACTTAAAACAAAGTGAAGAAAAAAAACAGCAGCATGTGTTTTATAAGGCGGTTTTGTTTGTAGTCTGTACAGGTTATGTAAATGGTGGTGTCCCATTTAAGGTATGTTGCAGAAGCAAAATCCCGTAACTCCAGCTTCTGAAAGGCTGTGAATTTATCGTCTCTAAAGGAGAAAATCAAGTTCTGTTGCAATAGCTCGTTCTTCTCTTTCTATGTGTAAATTAACAATACAAAGTATAGGTGCTGTTAATCTACAATAACCTGCCAAGATGTCACAGACGGCTCTGCTTGCGGCTCGGTGGTAATATCGGTGGGAGCCGTTAAGCAAACTGAAGGAGCTGCTAGATCTATAGGTTGTCTTCGTTTGCTTACTGCCTCAGTTGTGATCTTGCCCCCCAGGTTCTGTACAAGGCTCCAGGACCAAACCCACCTCATTACTTTAACTGTCCATACTCAGAACCACTGAAGGGACCAGCATTCCACGTGCAGACTACCCGACTGGTAGCTTTGTGCAGAGATATGACCCAGAGAAGAGTATCCCACAACCGACGGCAAGGCACACTTGCCTGGGAAAACAAGTCTGTTTATTGGGTGTCTTGCCCAAGGACACTTACTGGAGAGGTTGCTCGCTGGGATCGAACCCATGACTCCACAGGCTCTCTCCTCGCAGAGCAGTGACATTACCTCTACTCCACCCAGCCGGTACAATTGCAGAGTTTCACTTTATGTTCCCTTTAAACAGTTACTTAAACCACAAAACCAAACAAGGGAAAATTCAAATTCAGTTACAATGCTCGATTCCTCACACACAGGGCAAACACGAGAACAATGGTCAAGCTCTAATTACATTATACACAGATCTTGACCGCAAAGCAAACCTCTTCTATGGAGACAGAGACCAATGAAAGAACCCTTGGTTGTGGGTTGCCTTCACTGCCATGGCCCAGGAGGCTGGCATCCACACTTCCCAAAGGGGCAAAAAGACTGTATTTGACATGGGCATCGCTGTGAGTGACTGTGTCAGCCAGTGTGGAACATGGGAAAGTGGGGAGTAATTAAAAAGTTGGGGGGCTTCCATCATAATTTTAAATAAAAATGTGAGTAAATTACCCCCCCTCGCCCGACCGTTTAATCAGATTCCACAAAAATTCAGTTCATAATCAATAATCCTAATGTTGGGAACTGTTTCTGTAGATCCCCTCCCCCCCCCCCCCCAATAATTTATCATTCAGGTTCAGACGGCTGCTTTCATTATTTTTATTTCTCATATTGTGTTGTAGGAGTCGGAGATAACGAGATTAAAAGCTCGTATTTCAGGATACAACAGGATTTTCAGCGTGAAATCGCAGAACACGTCCATTCTCCATTCAGGATCACTTAATGAATTCAATTCCTTGGAATCCCACAAGTATGACGAGGCTTCGGAGCATAAACCCCACAAGCTGTGTAGATCATTAAGCGCAAGCGACTCCAGTCTGGTAGACCTCAGTTCACTGGATCTTCCTAAGAGCATCCTTGAAGATCTAAAGAACATTGCTACCTCTGATGTAACAAATACTCATGGCGATATCCATCACATGTCTTCAAACCCTACTACTGCTGATTCTTCATTCAACCCTTTGGAGTACACGGTGGACATGTGTGAGACGACGTCCTCGGACTGCACAGAACTCGGTACGCTCAGTGGGATGCTCAAGTACATTCAGAAGGAAATGAAGGAAACCCCGGTCTCTCCGGCTCTTCGTCCTACAAAGAACGTGTGGCTCGGTGATAGAAGCCAAGGAAAGCAGGTTTGTTTCGTTTGAGCCATATGAACATTGCATTTAGTCTCCCACATATAGTCACCAGCTCATCTTGATACATATGAACATTGCTCACTTATTTATTTTGCTACAAGGATTTTAAAAAAAATTCAAATTTATTTACTTATTTATAAAGTATTTTACCAGGAAAGATACATTGAGATTTCACTCGTCTTCGAGTACGTCCTGGGTTCAAGAACATTGAAATGTTACAGTCGTTACAGAAATACAAAGTAATAAATGCAAGATATTAAAAAAAAAACCACAAATATACAGATGAACAGAAAATAAATATGTAGGAAATAATCATTATGTTACATTATTAAATTATGTTTGAATAGCAGACACAGACCAAGCAAATTAAAGGGATATTCTAGAATAGAATAACATAACTCCTGACCCCCTCCACACCCACCCTCCTGTTTTAACCCTTTAAATTCTTTTAAAACTCTTTGTTCCAGTGCCAGGGTCCTGAAGAGCTGGTTTAAATGTGACATGCTGCCAGCTACTTGAAGCAGCAGTCCTGTCACCACGGGGCAGTTGGACATTTGAGAGCGAGCCCAGCTTATCCTTGTTGAGTGCATAGAGGGCCATTGGTGGGAAATGGGTCCTGAAATCCAGAAACCTGAGATCAGCGCTGACTGATCTCAGGTTGAGTATGGGACTAATCCCCTGCCCTCGGAGGATTTAATCAGATCTATGAAACTATCCCTGAAGAAGGGTGAGGACACGCGAATTGCTAAAATAACTTCACAGACTCAAATAACATTCGGTGGTCACGGTGCTAGAGTAGGAGTTGGCAACCATGGCCCTCCAGATGTGTTGGAAGTTCATTTCCCATGAAACTCTGCCTACCTGATCATCATGGGACATGTAGCTTCTAAACATCTGGAGGTCCAAGGTTGCTAACCTCTGGCCCAGAGTTTCCCTTTTAAATGAACTTTGTAGTATCTCTGTGTTTATTTCCCTATGTGTATACAATACTTGCCTGTATCTCGCATCCAGAGACTCTCCGTTTGGGCAATAGACGCTGAGAATTTTTGAATATCTCAGAATTTTTCTGTAAAGTTCTCATACCCGTGAGACTTTACAGAAACCACTTTAGGCTTTCATTTGAGACTTGGTAGGTTGGATGAAAAAGGCATAGGTGAAGCTTAGATGATGGAAATGCATATAGACAGGCGTTATGTGATCATCATGACTCCTCCAGATAGACACACCACGTGGCCTGCGGAGCCCAGGGCAAGAGCGAATAGAACAAGAAATTTTGATTGCAGATTTTGATGCGATAGATGGCCAGCCAATCATGGGAGCTGTAGTTCAGAATCATCTGGGGGGCCGGAGACAGCCCTATAGTAAAATTATCCCTGTCTGATATGAAAAAAGGTGCATTCGTGTTCTATATATTTATTATTTTTTCACCCAGGTCTAAAACGTTTTCCTGATCCGTGAAGCCACAGACCCCACTTCTTGAGCAACAATCAATCTGCAGTCTTAGATGTGTGTTTACATGTTTATATTATTTGTACAAATATTTAAATGTTAATTTATGTGATTTTTATACATTTTTTTATTTTTAGACTTTGTATGATGAACTCCTTAGAGATAACACGTGAAATAAAGATTATAAGGCTACTTATGATTGCAGTGTATTTACTACACATTCTATTTCATGCACACATCTTCGACTGGAAGTCCCAAATGTACTTTCACTAGCTACAGCTATTTATATGGCACCAACATATTCTGCAGCGCTGATGTGTCTGTCCAATGAATAGAACAAAATTTAGTTTGAACCAAGAAAAACAAGAGGTAGAAGTGCGTTTATAGCCTAAGGAGAAAGCTGTGGAAACGCAAACATTTGAGGAAGAAGTGGAAGGGTTAACCCCTTAGTGACCGGGCGGTTTTACACAAATCCGTCCTTTAGTGACCGCTGCTGTTTTTAAGTTTCTGCGCTGTTAGTGGTTAGGTCAAATTTTCCTCTTACTCGTTTATTCAACCCACACATATTATACACTGGTTTTCCCGCCATTAAATGGACTTTCTAGAAATACCATTATTTCCATCATATCGAATAATTTACTATAAAAAAAAATATGAAATATGATGAAAAAATGGTAAAAACACACTTTTTCATAATTTAATCCCCAAAATCTACAACCACCAATAAAGACCCCGGCTAAATAGTTTCGAAATTTTATCCCGAGAATAGAAATACCCAATTTTTACATGTTTTTGCCTTTTAACCCTTTCACTGCTGAGCCAGTTCACCTATGTGCGCTGCGCTCATTCTGACCATTTTGTGCTAATTATTTTGAGATGACAGCCTAGGTCCTATTTAATTAAAACCCCCCCAGACAAAAACAACTTTAAAAAAAAAACATTATTTTATTTAATTTTTTTAATATTTTTTTTTTTTTTTATTATTTTTTTATTTGTTTTTTAAACATGATCAGGCCTTTCAAATGATGTCAAATATGACCATCTAGCTGCCATGGATCGGGAGATAAAGGGATCCTTAGGATCCCCTTATCTCTACATGGCAGCTAGATGGTTAACTGGCCCACTGACATCCTCACACATATGGTGAGGTTGTCAGTGGGGGGGGGGGAGACCTGGAGGCTTGGCTGACATCCAAGATGTCAGCCCCCCTCCAGGTTCGAATCCCGTTTTGGCGCCGTAACGTGATTCGGCGGCGAAATGGTTAATGCCATACACCGCTGAAAAGGGGAGACTCTCCCCTTTTCAGCGGTGCAAAAAGCATCTCCCTAGCTTCAATGGTTGGAGATAGAGGGCTCCTCGGAGCCCCCCCTCCCCTCCATTGATTTGCATGGGGACGTCTGCTGATGACGTCACCACGCAGCGTGGCAACGTCATCAGCCTCGCCTGCCCACGTAAATCACATGGGCAGGCTTCCTCCCTGCCAGATCGCAGAGGGATCCAGCGAGGGAGGGGGATTAGGCGCCGCTGAGGGAGACCCGTGGACAGGACGTACAGGGTACGTCAGCGGTCCTTAAGGGGTTAAAGGTTTACAATTAGAGGGATGCATGGCAACTGTGTGGAAAGTAGATGCCACTTGCAAAGGAATGATACCCAGGTGAGCTGATCTGCATCTCTCTAAAATTCTGAATTTTAAGGAATTTCTTAAATCTTGGTCTTGGAGAGTCTATTGGATGGTTGTTCTATGAGATTTATTTTCCATCCTCTAAAGAATTGGATTACCCCCGAGTTCTGAAATCCAGAATAGTCTGGGCACTGAATGTTCCAAATTACGTGTGTCTGACTCGTATATGTGAAATGGGTGCCGGACAAAATCCCTACAGCTAGGTTCCCTAATACCAACATCCCGACGGCCAACTTCCAGACAGAACAAGTGCCGGACATACCAACTTCCCTACACGGCCAACTTCCAGACATCCATAATCCCAGCGGCTAACCCTAATACTAACACCCTAGGTTTAGGAGGGTTAGGGCTAGTTTTAGGGGAGTTAGGGCTAGGTTTAGGGAGGTATGGGTTAGGGCTAGGTTTAGGGGGGTTAGGGTTATGGCTAGGTTTTAGGGGGGTTAGGGCTAGGGTTAGGGCTAGGTTTAGGGGGGTTAGGGCTAGGTTTAGGGGGGGTTGGGGTTAGGGAGTAGGGTTAGTGTTAGCTGCTGGGATTTTGGATGTCTGGAAGTTGGCCGTCAGGGAGTTGTCTGTGTAGGGAAGTTGACCGTCAGGATTTTGGCATTAGGGAACCTGGTTGTAGGGATTTCGACCCAAACCCGTGTGAAATGTTCTAAATATATTTGTGTTATTGTGTCCTGTCTATTGTCCCCAGCATTGCTTTTAAATGTATTTTGAAAAATCATGCAATGGGGTGGATTTGGTGTGAAAGGGTCTGTTTATTTGGACTCGGCTGCCCTCCTGTGTCCTAAGCTAGGCTTTAGCTTCCAGATATGTGTGGTCTACGTTGTTGGCAAACAACGGGTAAACTGGTCTTTGCCCTTTTATATAAACTGTCCGTGAACCATCTGGACACATGGTAAAGGCTAGAGTACAAATCAACCCGCGACTTACTCCATTACGCGGTCATCCTCCCAATCAGGCAGTCTGCCCAGATTATGCTGTTCACTTCCATTAATGTCAGAAAAGGGATTATCCAGCTTTAGACGCAAATCGTGTAGCTTTGCATATTTCCCTCGTGCTGACACAGTCCGAGTGCAGATAAAGCACAAAGTAGCGGTGACTTGAGACCCACACGGACCTTTAGGGTTTGCTGGACGTTCACATTTGATCCTTCGGTTTTGCTTGAGCAACCGCCGCGAGCGTCGTGTGATGACCGCGATGCCTCTGAAGAACGTCCTCATCACAGGGTGTTCATCTGGAATTGGATTAGCTATAGCTGTAAAGTTGGCAAAGGATGAGCAGAAGAGATTCAAAGGTAACGTCTTCTGTTACCCTATATCATGGATGGCCAGACGGTACCCATCCGAACTGGTGGGCAACCAACACATCACAGATGATTTCAGAGTCCTAGCATTCTTTAAATTGACTCGGGTGTACTTTTTAACCCTTTGGAGTTACTTTAAGTGTTCATAGAGAATCTGCATAAAGCTCAGGACCTTCCCAATATGGAGCACATACACTTTTTGAATATACCTCATCTCTGTCAAGATCAAGAGTATTGAAATTGCCACTGTGTCCCCGCTCAGCTTCGTGTTAATCGATAACACATTTTGTATGTGGTGTTCCTGGTTAGGAATGGTTTGAGTGGTCTTTTAGTTGTCCTGCCTCCATCCTCCTCCCTCTCAATATCCATCATGGGGCTAAATTACGATCTTCGCGCAAAAACGCACGCGCAACGCATTAATTTGTGCGCCAAGCGTTAACGCGCGCACATCAGTGCTGGAATTACAATCCTCGCACATTTTTTCATCCGTTGAGCAATAAATAACGTGCGTAAACCGGACGCGCACAAATGCTTGCGCAGAAATCAGTGTGCGCACTGTTTTTTTTTCTTCTCGTGATTCAGCCAATCAGAATTAAGAACCACAATTATCTCACGTTAAGAAATTGCGCCTGCCAAAGTCAATCTGAGCATATATGCTGCAACAATAATAAATGCACACACAACTTCTCCATTTTATTGGTTTGGTATGTGTAGAATGTGTAACTATACTTTACTGCATTTTTTTTTTTTGGGCTGGTGTATTTGGTTTCGGCCAGGTTGTTCAGATTTGCCATTAGCACCAGCTTTTAGGAGTTGCTAAAATTATGCGCGCAAAGGCTATGTGTTAAATCCTGCGCATAGATTGCAATACCATATGCGTACCAGCGCACGTTCGCGTTTGCGCTCACAATGTTAAGTATAGGACGCGTGCAGTACAGTACCCTCTCAAAGGGTTTGCGCAGGTTCACCCGCGGTAGACAATTACGCGCGTTTGTTGCGCTGACAATGTAATATGGCATTCGGCGCAAAGTGTTTTTACCCCTTGCGTTAATGCGTTTTTGCCCCGGCGCGAACGTTTGCGTGAAGATTGTAATTTAGCCCATGATCTCTGTATACTTTAGTCTAAGCAAAACATACAGGGTTATTCAGAGAAAGGTGACACTCAGGAGAAGATAACAATCTAGACCAAATAGCCGATTTGGAAAGTGAGATAAATGGGCGAATTTTTCTGGTTTGACTATTTTGACCTAGAATTTTCCCTTGTCCTACCAATTCTCCTGTGTTTCACCTTTCTTTGATTAGACCTGCTAATCTGTTTCTGATTTTCTTGTTTAGAAATCATTCGTTATGTATATTTTTACTGTTCTCTTAAAAAATAAAAAAAGCTTTGCTAGCAAGGTAATATACCAATCCAACACTAAACCTATTAACCAGTAGTTTTTGGGGTTCTATGGGGAGTGCGGTACACCTTGGGGAACAGGGCCCTCTTAGCCTCATTTCAAAATAACTATGTAAAACCTTAGATTATTGTATCCCTGTATCACGCTGCTGAATATGTTGTCACAATGTGAATAAAATGCAACTCCAACTTGATCTTTTATATGGAATAGGTTGAATTGTCACCAGAAATTTTATACAGATACAAAATTAGTAACGGCAAAAAGAGCAGCTGTCCACAAGTCCCCTTACTACCCTGTAAGGTCATAAAACTCGCAACTGTCTATTGAAGAATGTCCCTCTACATGTGTAATAATTATAAAAAATAAAATTATTCAGAAGAGAAAATCGTCTGGGCTCTCTACTCATGACCATCTCTATATTGAACTGTGTGTGTGTGTGTGTGTGGGGTTACCACATCAGCCATGTTTTCCTGGACACATATTACTATTTCATGCAAAGGAGAGCACCGCTTAAAAGTGCTGTCCTGTAACATGTATAATTCATATGCTGAAAGAAGGAAATCAAGACAGGTCACCTGGATTCCTTTTAGATTTTTTTACCAGCAACATATTGATACATGCAGCAGGGTTGTATTTTTCATAAATTGCTCAGCAGCATGAATAAATTACGTGTCAAGGAAACCGTGGCCGATCTGGCAACGTTTGTGTCCTAAATAAACCCATAAGTATACATAGTGGCTCAGAAAGCTGCTCTATTCCTAAATATTTAGTACCTGGTGATCATTTTATTTTATATATAGATGTACTGTCCAGGGGTCAAGTTGAGCCGGAACCAGTGCGAATGCATTTTCTGCACAATTTTCAACCAGGTGAACAGCGTTCCCTTTTGACCCACACACTGAAGAATTTTTGGGATTTCAATCACATGCTTCCTTAAAAAGTCATCCGAACTATGTGATATTTATTACAATTATTAGAATGATTCTCTAAAACCCATTCTGTCTTATATATTTAAATAGTAACTTCAAATGTGATGTGTGAGGTGGTGATTAAGGCCGGAGTCAGACAAGCGTTTAAGAGTGGAAGGAACGTCTGTGTGAGTGCCTGTCTGGCCGCCTCGCTGAGTGCAATTAGTGCGCTCAGCACTGCAATGCTCGATCCTCCTATGGAGGATCGCGCTTTGCAGCGCCGTCAAAATCGCGCGTCGTAGCACTTCAACGGGGAGGCTTTCAGCACGGCCGCTGTAGTGTGTACAATTCATGTGCACGCTACAGTGTGTGGCCGGCCTCGTCGTAGCGTCACAACGCTGCAACGGACGCCAGGAGGCACGTCAGTACGGCCGCACATAGGACGAGCGCACTAAGGGGAAATGTATGCAGTTTCTTGTGGAGCCGATATCTTGGAGAGTTTCCACACTAAAGGGTCTATTCACTAAGGGGTGAAGTCTGGAGAATTGGCAGGACAAGAGAACACTCTAGACCAAGTAGCCGATTTGAAAAGTTAGATGAATGGGAGAATTCTTCTGGGTTGGCTATTTTGACCTAGAATTTTCACTTCTATGACTTCACCCTTTAGTGAATACACCGGTTATATTTTTAAGACTAGCTCCTGGTACGGTCACAAGAAAACAGTATTTCACTTTTTTTGTTAAAACTCTAAAATGAAATTCATGGGGAATAATGCTTTGCTTTTAATATAGTTGTTACTGTGTCACTCTGTAATAACCTTAACAATCGCACGTTATCAATTTTATTCAAAAGGTTCCCTCAAAGTGCACAGTTTTCTCTTCAGTGGCGTAGGCTAGCATCAGACGAACGCAGTCATCACGTCCGTGTCACCGTCCAGTTAAGGCTAGGGTCAGACTAACGCATTTTTCGCGTTGTCCGTGAAAAAGTGCGTTTGAACGAATGGACGTATTTTTTCACGGCATACGCGATAGCGGTCATACGATGCGCATTTTCGTCCGTGATTTTGTACGGATCGTCAATAAAACACTTTTTTGCGTCTGGACGTTATGTTGGCCGGACATTAGCAGCGTCTGACGTCTCCTAATCTCGCACACACGCCGCTAGCTGACGCAGCGCACTCCAAGTCAGTACTAGTGGTTTCACGTTCTTGAAAAAATGCGTTTGTTTGCCGTTTGCCTTGCCTGGCCGAACTTTCGTGTGGCCGTACTTCGTATATTGCCTGTCATTGGACGTCATTTGCTGCTACTACCGCCGTGATAAAGTGCGGCTGCATGCGCGTTCGCACTGCGTTCGTCTGACCCCAGCCTTAATGGCCGTCGTAGCATTGATTTGTGATCAATAGAGACCAACAAACGAAGTGCGCACGCACCACGCAGGTTGCAACGGACGCCATTTAGGCCTTGACGTAAAAGCGCTACGACAGACACCTAGAGTGCGCTGCATCCGCGTTGCGGCCTGTGTGCGTGATGGTGCGACGTCAGATGCAGCACATTTGCGACGTCCATCACGTTGACGCTCAGAAGTTTTTTTTTAGTCTGGCTGACTGAACCTGTCATTTAATTTTAATTTTGTTTCCCATATTTCCCTTTTTTTTTTCTACATCCGTTAAAAAAACAAAAAACAGATCGTGTGGTGTCTACAGTATCTTCCGTCAGTACGTCCGTTATGCACGCACGCAGAGTGCGCTCAGACTGCGTTCGTCTGGTATTAGCCTTAGTTGTACTCAATATTACGATGAAATTTCGAAGAAGTGCTGCCAGGGATCAAACCCTTGAGGTCAGATTCTGTGATTGAGTCTTCGATAGAGTAAGCTGTCTCACTTTCCTCGTCTAGGAAATGAGCCTTCTCGAACAAGGAGCCTCTAATAAATTTGCAATAAAAAAAATACAAAAGTATTCTTCAAACAAATTGAAGCATTCACTTAACCTGTCCATGACTCAGCACCACACAAAATAAAACCTATAGCTTGTGGGCATTGAAATGGTGAATATTTATAGTAAAGCTTGTTTTAAATCTAAAATGTTCAGTGCTGCAGCCTTGAGGTAGATAAAGTACCATAGATACTAGAGTATAACGTGACTCAAATATAACGCGATGGATAGAGATTTATTATGGAAATGAGAGAATACTCAAGACTCGAATATAACGCAAGGAACCAAATTATACTGTACCGGTAAACAATTAAAATCCTTCCAGGTTCTCTTAACACAGTCAGGCTCCCCCTCAGGTCAGGGTGCTCTACTCTAGAATGATTGCAGTTGTTACTAAGTATGAAGCCGCCGGCCACCCGTCTTCTTTACTAGCGATTAGATGGCCGGCGGAGGCGAGCAAGGTGAATGATTGGCTTAAACCGAGCGTGTCCTCTGTCCGTGATGGATCCCACCTCTCCCGAATCCAGGAGTTCCTGAAGTGTATGCAAGCATCAGGGAGCCTGCATTCACTTCAGCGAGACTACCGGAACTTCCAGGAGACTTGGGAGCTAGAGCAAGGCAAGATTTTTTATTTTTACACGCGATGCAGATGTCTCGAATATAACGCGACCCCTCCAATTTTAAGGTATATTTGTCACCAAAATCTAGCGGTATACTTGAGTATCTACAGTATCTGTTTTACCTAGTAAAGACATGTCCTAAATTTAGTCTTAAAGGGGAATTGTGCTGATTATTAAAGTAAGCCATAATGAATCCAGTCTGGTAGACTTTCTAGCATTGAAAAATATTACCCAATTTGATTTTACATTGATTTGGTTCTATTTAGTCAGCAGCCTTTCAGATGCCAGCTGCAATCCTTCTCTGGTTAACAGCAGGAGGTGGGATTTCTGCTGTTTTGTTTGGAGTGGGGGGAAGAGGAGATTTAGATACTTTTACAGACAGAAAGTGCAGGGTATTCAAATAAAAAGGTTAGAAAAATTAAGAATAAAAAGAATGCGCGCAGAGGTTGAGGCAGAGGACCGAGCAGACAGTGAGTTTCTTTTATTATTTTAACGCTTAATGGCAGGTGAGGCTCTGCTTCACCTGCCTACCCTAATGGCACGTCCCTGTGCCACATCTATATGCTGCTGCCAGGCAGGCAGTGGCAACTACTGGAACCATATGCAGGCTCAGTGTTACACTGTTATCAGGAATGTAACGTCAGTTTAGGCAGCTGAGGCAGAGCCTCACCTGCCATTAAGGGTTAAAATAATAAAATTAATTAACCTGCTCCACGCTCCCTCGCCGTCGGCTCCGTCCTCTGCCTCTTCCTCTGCGCACAGTCTTTTTACAGCCTACGCAATTTGCATAGCGGTGGTATGCTTCCCTGCTGTGATAATCGTGTACGGTGCTCAGGAGGTCTGCAGTGACGCGTCTGTTCAAATAGGAAAACATGGGTGCGCTGCCTACTTCCTGAATACTGCTGGTCAGCCTCAGAGGCCCTGACAGAGCAATAGAATAGCTTGGACCAATAGGAAAGCACCTTTGGTCCAAGCCATTCATAAACCACCTGCATTGGAGGCTGGCCTCTGATTGACAGGAAGGGGCTCAGGCAGCTCCCCCTGCTCCCTCTAGTGGCGGATACAGAGTATGACAGGCACAGAAAAACAGTTTTTCTATCTTTTATTTTTCTTAATAGTAAAGTATATGATATGATGAAAATAATGGTATCTGTAGAAAGTCCATTTAATGGCGAGAAAAATTATAATAGGTGTGGGTACAGGAAATGAGTATAAGATAATTTACAGCTAAACACAAACCTCAGAAAGTTAGTTAATATCCGTGTACATCTGGCTCTGATACTAGATAGTGCCTCACCAGCCACTGACCTCACCGCACGTCCCTGATTTCTGTGCCTAAAGTATCTCCTTATGGTCTCCATTTTACTGTCATATTCTGGGGTAGGTGCTATCTTAGCTTCTCACCCCAAAGCTGCCAGATAACAGCAGTGGAGGTCCGCGCCGCAGCGAGTATCGACTTGTGGAGTCCATAACACCATATGGAGCTTTGTGCGTCCAGGCCGCAAGCTCGCTCTCACAACATTGGGAAGAGCTGCGGAGGGAGACTAGGAACTATTTGATCCCAGTCTCACTCTGTTCCTAGCAAGAAGTGGCGGATCTCAACGCCCTTTTCACCAAGGGATGGGAGGAGAGTATGGGATTTAACAGGGCGGGCTAGGTGAGTGTGTTAATGGTTTTGCAAACTCAAAATCATGTAACACCAGCTTTTAGGAGTCGTGTTTCTCACTGAAACACACAACATATGACTCAAACGAAAGAGAAGAGCACCATGGGAGCAACACCCTTAAATAGGGAGTTGGTTAGGTATGACGGGTGGATACTGAGGAGAGCTGATGATTACAAGAAAACCCTGGACTGGATGCTGGAATGGCAGGGCAAGAACTAAGAGAGTGCCCAGGTCAGCTCATATGCACGGGTCAGCGCTGGAATCGTGACAGAATGCTGCAAAGACAAACTGGGCACAACACTAATATAACTCATAATATGGTAATAGTAAAATATATAAGGATTTTTAATTGATACAAATATAGCACTGAATGTACAATCCAGCACACCTCACACTGCATTTAATCGTCAGAAGGAGGGGGCAGTGGCGTAGCGAGGGGGGGCCACGGGGGCGGTCGCCCTGTGCACAATTTTCTGAGGGGGCGCAAAATTTCAAAAGAAATTTGAACCACTAATATTTTCCAGCAGGGAGCAGCAAGGTGTCTGCTCACGGAGAATGGTGTCCGTGAGAGGCCCTTTCACGGGCAGCCACTAGTTTTACGGTGCCGGCAGTGACTTAGCACTCAGCGTCTGGAAAGGAGGACCAGGACAGAAATTTCTGTCCTGACTCCTCCTTAACGCTGACATGAGTCACGTGAAGCAGCGCAGCATTATCCGATGGAACACTGACCCTGTACCACGCTTGTCAGCCCCCTTGAAGCCCTGTGCCAGGCCACGCCGCTGGCAGCCCTGCAGCTGCTGAACAGGAAGGAGGGAGGGAGGCGCCTGCCCTGCAGCGCATTTAAAATCCAGTCTCCACTAAGCCCCCTGGACAGCTCCTCCCCAGGCCACCAGCAACTCCACGCAGGTAGGTGACACTGTGTGACACCAGAGCAGCGTGACCAACACACAGTGAGGGGATACGGGGAGAGGGTGATTGGAGGTTCAGGGAGAGAAAGTGGATACTGGGAGTGTGACTGGGGTTACTTGGATAGATATTTGAGAGAGAGTGACTGGGGTACTGGGAGAGAGTGACTGTGGTACTGGGAGAAAGTGGGGGTACTGGGAGTGTCTGTGGGTACTGGGAGAGAGTGACTGGGGGTACTGGGAGAGTGACTGGGGGTACTGTGAGGGAGAGAGCGTGACTGGGGGTACTGGGAGAAAGTGTGGGTACTGGGAGAGAGTGACTGGGTATAGTGTGAGAGTGGAACTATGCTAGGGTATACTGGGACAGGGTAACTGGTAGCAGTGGTGTAGCGTGGGGGGGCATGTGTGTTTAATTTTCTTATGTCAGTATTTTGATAATATACAAAACATGTGCTTGTGGGGTAACGGGGTCAATACTGCTAGAAGGGAATCAGGGTGTGTTACCGTGTCCACAGGTTGGGGGGGGCACACAATTCTTGCCTTGCCCCGGGCGCTGACAACCCACGCTACACCGCTGGGCTGTGGGGGTAATGGTCCACTGCAGCTGCATACTAGTGGCTCCAGGGGGTAATTCCCCTGTTGTCAGCCCTTCCTTGCTGTTGTTTTAATAATCTGGAAATTCTGGTCATTAGGGGACGAATTACACATTATATTATGTATAGAGCATTAAAAATTATTAAATGTGAAAATTTATTATTGTACAGATATACTACCTAATGTTATGGAAAAATCTACAAAACTTTACTTACTAAATGTTCATTTTCTACACTTTACATCTAAATCTCTACAGACGTTACATGGAGAATTACAATTTGGACTTTAAGGCCGGGGTCAAACGAGCGTTTTTAAGAGCGGAAGGAACGTTCGTGAGAGTGGACGTTCCTTCCACTCTGACGCCCGCCTGGCCACATCGCTGAGCGCAGTTAATGCGTTCAACGCTGCAAGGCAGGATTGCGCTTTGGAGCCCCATTGAACGCGCGCCCTAGCGCTTCGACGGGGAGGCTTGCAACACGCCCGCTGTCGCATGTGCAATTCTTGCGTGCGCAACAGCATGTGGCCGGCCCTCTCGTTGCAACGGACACCGGAAAGCACATCAGTACGGGTGCACATAGGCTGCAAGGTCAGGTTATGCAGAAGGTGTCAGAGAAAAATTCCGTTTTCTTATTCTCTATACCACGAGTAACCCTTAACTTTCCAATTGAAGAAGAAAAAACATCTCTAGCTTTAACATCTTCAAGACCAACTAAGAATAACGATAATTGCAGTTTTGTGACAGATACAAATTCACCTGTTTATACATCTGCTTCCTCCATGTGTTTTTTATTGGCTGCCATCAACAATGTACATGTGCAATATTTAACTTAAAGTGCATCTGATTCTGTACCTGCCAGGTCCACCTCGTCTATGTTACCAGGGGGTGGATATAGCATGGTCTTAATGAGCAGTGCGATATTTCATCCTTTGAGATATCGCAGCAGGTACTTTCCCCAATCCAGTGCTGGCTGCCGCCATGTTTCCTCCTCTGCGGGGGATGACGGACTTGTTGATGACTATACCACAACACGACACAATTGGCCGTCGGCAGAGCCATCAGAGCGCTGACTTCTCAGCTTGCCCTACAACAATCAAGTACACGAGGTGAGCGGATGGTTTTCCAGTAGGACAGCTCCCCACTCACAGCTGTCACTCAGCTTCGTGGCAAGCCAGAAGGGAGTAATGGAGACTATTCGGACAGGGAATTACTCTTTTTTTTCTGCTATATATGTGTTAGCAAAAAACAAATCATATGGAAGGGTGATTCCCTGTCTCAAGAGCCTAACCTCCGGTGGGCATGACATTGCCACTTTAATCAAGTTATGACATGTTTACATAGAATATATCCTCTCCCATATACCTGTCAATAAAGGTGTGTGCTATCGGAACCAAGGGGAGTAATGAGGGACATTAAGCAGCTGCTGAACAATCGTACAGGTGATTGCCCTCTTTATCTTGCCCATTCAGTGCTGAACGATGTGAAGGCAGCATGTCAATGTCACTGGTGTGATAGGTCCTGCTTTAGCATAAATTGACAAGTAGGTCACACATGTAGGTAGAATAGCATAACCATGGATCTGGCAGGATATGTTTGTTATGCCCATGCCATCACTCTGCCTCCACCATGTTTTACAGATGACATTGTTTCCCTCACTGGAAAGATGTTAAGAACAGAGAAACAACTGATTAAGAAGGTTTGTTGGACTCAAAAAGTCTAACGTCACTTGACAAGTTCAGTTTAAAGTATTGCTCATGTCATCCAATAGTTATACTTTGCTAATTATCCTCTAATATTTTTGTTTCTAGTTTATGCTACCATGAGAAGCCTCGCGAAGCAGGATGACCTTGTTGCGGCTGCAGGCAGATGTATGGGCAAAACCATGGAAATTAAGCAACTTGATGTATGCTGCGAGGAATCCATACGGAACTGTGTCAGCGGTATTCCAGACAGAAAAATCGATATTCTAGGTGAGGAAAACAACCTGCTGGCTTCATACCAGTGACTTCCACTCTCCTGCCCCAGAGGTGGTCATTTTAGTTTGATCACTAATAGAGATGGATATTCATGGATGGTGAAGTCGCTGTGAGATTCTTTTGCTCCTTTTTAATATTACTTCTTTAATGTGCATTCGTAGTTCACATTGAACCAAAAGGCGAATAGCTAAAAATATATATAATTTTTTTCTTGTTCCTGAAGGTCAGTTTCCCAAACCGAACACGCAAGAAAAAAAAAAAATCAAGCCCAAACAGGTAATGGCTGCCAAACCACAAACCAGGAGAAGTGACGAGAATAGAGGGCCTTTTTAAGAGCTGAATAGATTCCTCGTAAATGAGCTGTCAAACCCCACCCCTCGCCAGTCAATCAAATCATTGGCACAAGGGTCTAAGCAAGGTTCATGTGTCTATGGGCAGTGACAGGTTTCTGTTTAGCCCGACACTGACTGTTGATGTTCTCGTGAACAAGCCAATGTGTCAGCATCCCTACATAGGGCCAAATACATGTGCAAAGAGGCCCTATGGCTGATGATCTGCCAGCATATGATGCCCATGGACACAGCCGGAATGGTTCTGAAAGACAGTCTGGACGGGAATTGGAGGGCACAACCGTGGAGGGTGTGGAGGTCAGGATGCATGCAACATGCAACTAGTATCCATAGGAGGTCTGTGGGTTGGGAGGATGAGGCGGACCATATACTTTGCCATGGCTGCATGAATTAGGTCTGTGACAGACCAATTTTAACTCGTGCAGGTCCAGTTAAAGAGATCATCCAATCTCCCTACTGGGAGGTGACGAGATCCTTTTGAGAGGAGAACAAATGACAATGAAAGAGAAACAAGTCAAATGAGTGAGGAGGTAAGAGAAAGAGATTGTGATAAGGTTACTAAGCAATTTTTCTTATAAGATTTACAGGGGAATAGCAATTTTTTAGTCCAGATTGTCTGCATTCCATTACTTCAGCTCAATCTTTGACCTATGATTTGTGGTGTTTTGTGAATGACCGCTACAGGTCAGAAAAACAGATGAGAGGAAAGAGATATCTTTACTATGGGAACAATGAATTCTATTTTTATATACAAATTTTTAAATCCACAATCAGGTCGACTTGGATCCAGTCAAGACTGAGACAATGTTTACCTGTTCTTTAATATGTAAGAAAATCTATACATTTTCTGGTAGTTTTCTTAGGAAGTTTATGATCTAAAATGACTACCATTTCTAAAACATGTTTCTGATACATTTATTTTCAAAGCGACTGTATTAGTCATGCAGGAAAAGCAATTGAAAACAGAACTTGCAACAAATATGACATGATGAGGCAGAAAAAGCATAACCACAAAGGGACGGTTACAATTCTGTTTGCAGCAGTCAGAGAAGTGAGAGTTCTGCTGGGGGAAATAGAAAAGCGGTAGCAGACAGAGAACCCAAAATAAACACCAAAATGCCCTGGAGAATAGAAGAATCAAATGAGAGTACATGTTAAGGATATTATGATGTTGGTCAGCCTAAACCTCCTATGAGACGACAGTTCCCTCCACTAATTATAAGTCTTTCTCTTAAATATAATAAAATAGAAAATAAAGGGTGCGTCTACTAATTCCACTATTTGTTTATTGTGCAATTACATGAAGACGTTTCAGTTGGCACAAAATTTAAAGGAAAGATGATATTGAAGGGTTCCCCCGTTTACCGTAAATTTTATTTAACAGTGCTTTTTTTTCTGGAAAAATAGGTGGGGGTACTCTCACGTCGGGGGAAAAACTGATCATTATGACTATTTTCATGTCCTAATAAACAATAGTTGTAGCTCACTTAAAGGAAGACACTTTAAAAGGGAACCATATTTTTTAATACTGTGTTCCTTTAAATGAACTACAACTATTGTTGTAACCCTATGGGGGTTATCCACTAAGTGCCTCTGTTGCAAGAAAGGTCTGTATTGCAGTGCAGTTGGCTGTTTGTTTTTGTACCCCCTGAAATAAAACCCTGAACATACATATACAGTATGTTAAGGTAGAAACGATCTACCGTTAGGTCCATATATATATATTTGGACACAGGCACAATTTTCATCCTTTTGGTTCTGTATGCCAGCAGAATAAAATTAAAATGAAACAATCCAAATTAATTTTAAGTGGAGACTTTCAGCTTTAATTCAAGGGGTTGAACATAAATATCAAGTACAAATTTTAGGAACTGCAACCAGGGGCTCAAATGTAATTGGACAAATTAATATAATCATAAAGAAAATGTTAATCTTTAATAATTTGTTGAGAATGCTTTACTGGCAATGACAGCTTGAAATCTGTTAAGGAGTAAGTGGGGTTGCACTGGGTCTCAGGAAGAACACTGGGAACAATATGTTCCATGTATTCCACTGCATACAGCCTGATG
This sequence comes from Leptobrachium leishanense, assembly GCA_009667805.1. Classification (NCBI taxonomy): domain Eukaryota; kingdom Metazoa; phylum Chordata; class Amphibia; order Anura; family Megophryidae; genus Leptobrachium; species Leptobrachium leishanense. The sequence continues at coordinate 52,255,005 of CM019070.1, read as the reverse complement.
AGGCAGAAGATCACATCATCCACTGCACCGTGGGATCAGAGCTGATTTGTTTTTTGTCGTCTTTGTTAAGTGATGTTGCAAAAGGGTCTTCAAGCCTGTATTCATTTTTTAATACTGGCTCGAGCCTTAGATAATGAGCTAGCATGGAATAGTTTGTTATTCTCCATCTGGACGATATTTAGAGCTTCCTATACAAAGTATAGGTAGTGTTAACATATGAAAGTAACATCAGAGGAGGAGGTGCACACAAAATTGCAAGTTGAGTGGGTTCTTCTCCCGGGTTCTCATGAACCCTAAGGCTAGGGTCAGACTAGCGCAGTTTTAACGTGCGTTTAGCCGCACGAAATCACGGCCGTACTAGCAGCAAATGACGTCCAATGCCGGGGAACATACGACGAACGGCCGCACGAAAGTTCGTCCGCGCAACGCAAGTGGCCAACGAACGCATTTTTTCGAGAACGTCAAACCGCTACTACTGACGTACAGAGTGCGCTGCGGCCGCATAGCGGCGTGTGTGCGTGATTAGGAGACGTCAGACGCTGCTAATGTCCGGCCAACATAACGTCCAGACTCAAAAAGTGTTTTATTGATGATCCGTACAAAATCACGGACGAAAAGGCGCATCGTATGACCGCTATCGCGTATTCCGGGGAAAAATACGTACGTTCGTTCGACCGAACTTTTTCACGGACGACGTGAAAAATGCGTTCGTCTGACCCTAGCCTTAAAGGTGGCCAAAACCCTTGTAGAGAATACAAAGAGAAAATTGTGAATCCAGGCATTCCTGCAGTGCCTGGATTCTCAATTTTCTGTTTGTATTAACATGTAAATAGCTGTTAAAGCCGAGGCCGAATAGGAAGTGGATCGGTCAATATTATGGCTGCACCCGTAAAGACTAACCCCTTCGCTACCAAGTTGTTTTCCATAAAACCACTGCCTTGGAGCCAATGGATTTATGGAAAACAACTTTCCGTTGCAGACAGTGTATGTAGCCTCATACAATACCTTATGACGATATGGACGATATGCTTATTTGACAAGCAGAGGGCTAACAATTCTGGCCAAAAAGCGCTACTACATGTATGATAAGCTCTGTATTCTTGTAAAAGAAAAACAGATCTGCAAACTATTCAAACAGCTTCAGCACCTTAGCTGACATGTCCAATGTACTGAAAATGTCGGGGCACATTCTGGAGCCCAAATGCAAACAAATTTTCTTTGCAGTATATTTAATTCCTTTGCATTGCTCCAGTGGAACACCATATGGACCATACTCAATATTAGGTTTTACTCAACATTGAGCCCCTTCATGATAGTGTAGGAGTTATCGGCTCGAGTCATTAAGCTTCTGCTAGATCGGAATAGGGCCCATTGTTTTTATGTGTGTAAGTAACTTAAATGTATACTCACAAGTTGATCTTTAACATTACGATTGCTAACATGTTAATGTGGCCATATCTCAGTACATAAATGTGTTTTCCTTCATTCCTACAGTTAGCAATGCTGGAATGGGGCTCATTGGTCCAATTGAATGCCAAACCATTGAACAAATGAAAACCGTGATGGATACAAATTTCTTTGGTCTCGTCCGACTCCTGAAAGAGATATTACCTGATATGAAGAAGAGAAAGAATGGACACATAGTGATCATTAGTAGTGTGATGGGAATACAAGGTATCCTAGACTGTTGGCTTGTTAAGTGAACAGTATATTAGCTCATTAGGAATATTGTTTGACCCTGCTGCGTGTGATGATGCGTAGAGGTGTCAAAAGACCTTTATGCAATGTAGTAACACATGCATGGTATGCATTGATTCATCTCATGACTCATTGGCAAAAATGGTCAGGGTTTCTGAGATTTCTCTTCTTTTTTCCCTTTAAGTATATGTTTTGCAGCTCAGTCATGGCGCTGTATATTGTGTTTGTGCAGTAACACACGTGATTATATTTCAGGTATCCTGTTTAATGACGTCTATGCAGCCTCGAAGTTTGCTGTGGAAGGCTTCTGTGAAAGTTTGGCCATACAGGCACTGAAATTCAAATTGCAGTAAGTTTTCTGGTGTGTTTAATAGGTGGTCCTAAGGTTTATCAGACCGCCCTGGTTCAATTTAAAAGAGACACTCTATATAGGCACCTAAACGTATTTCCAATCAATTGAAGCAGTAAACATTGGCTTTACCCATATGTATTGCATGTCCAGAATGTTTAATGAGATATACTATTATAAACAAAGTTCCCTTTTTTGCCATTAAATAATTAGGCACATGCTGCGGACAGCTTCTGCCCAATTATTTTTTATTTAAGGTGATTTTCCTCACCTTTTCTCCCTAGCCGCACACAGCTCCTCCTCTCCGAATCAGTTACTTCTGAACCCAGAAGTCCCTGAAGTTGCTCCTATGCAACTTATGTAACATAGGAGTCGCAAACTGCGCATCACTACTGGACTTGTGCACTTTATGTACGCAAGTTCTGTAGTGCGTTTGCAGTACGATGGATCGGAACTATGTCTGCATCGGCTGACTTTAAGAACACTTGCTACCGTGGGCAGTCTCGGAGTAACGTCAGCATGCTCTTTGTGTGCTGACGTCACTAGTGCCCGATCTGATGACCAGCAGCCGGGAAATTCAAAATCCAAGCTGATGGTGACACTGGGTGTCGTGGAGGAAACTCCTCCACTTCACCCGGCTTTTGTGCCAGATCAGGGCAGTGGGGGAGACTCTACACATTCTGACCACATTAGCACTTTCAAAAGCTAAAAGAGGTCAAGATGAGTAGAGAGACCCCTTAATCTGAGTGTAATTCATTTTAATTTCTGTTATTTCCTCGCAGATTAAGTCTCATTGAGCCCGGTCCTGTTATCACAGAGTTTGAAAGGAAGGTTTATGAAGATGGACTGAAGATGGACCTATCTGCAGCAGATAAGGAAACAGCAGACATGTTCACTAATGTCTATCTTAAAAACTACAAGTCTATCTTCCAAAGTCTAGGACAGACGGCTGAAGATGTGGCAGAGGTAATTATACTAAATATTATACATTCTTACAACTATAAAGATGGTGACTCAGGCTTGGGTCAAACGAAGGCGTTTTTCACGTCTACCGTCAAAAAGTGCGTTGATGCGTCCGAACGCATTTTTTCACGGAAGACGCGATAGCGGTCATACGATGCGCATTGTCGGCCGTATGTTTTGAAGGGAGCTATAAAAAACAAATGGACGTGATGTCGACCAGACATGTTCAGCGTCTGACGTCTCCTAATCACGCACACATGCCGCTATGCCGACGCAGCGCACTCTGTGCGTCAGTACTAGCGGTTCCATGTTCTTGAAAAAATGCGTTTGTTTGCCGCTTGCGTTGCGCGGCCGAACTTTCGTGCGGCTGTACTTCGTATATTAGCCGTCATTGGCTGCTACTACGGCCGTAATAAAGTGCGGCTCAACACACGTTCGCACTGTGTTCGTCTGACCCCAGTCTTATAGATCAGATATCAGCATACATCTGTCCTCTCACTGCAGCTGGTAGTGGACACGGTCTGTAACATTGTGTTACTCATGTGACTAAATGATTCGTATTTTAATTTTTTGCTGGCTTGGATAAAATATCATGTAGATATAAATTCCATACCTTAGAAAATGAAGAGATACATTAGAGCTGACTTCGTTCCATTTTTATTTCCAAGGGGGCAGTACCAGACCGGAATCCTCTGACAAAAAGAGACGCTAGAGGGGCTGTAGGTAGTCCAGCCGATATCAGCCAAATTGCAGTAGAAATCCAGCATCGGCCAGTCAGGGGATCTTTTTGATCCTTTGTGGTAATTTGAATTAAAGTTATTTAGCTATGGAAAAGAACAGAATGATATGAGGACAACATGGTTACCGAGCTTCTTCTGTATTGCAATTTCAGTGTAAAATCTAAAAAAGAATTGTTAAAACCAGATGAAGTGTTTATACAAAAAAGAAATCAGATGCAATCATAAATTTTAAAAAAAGGCAAAGGCATGCAGGTGCATTGACACCAGGGTTCAGCAACCTTGGTCCTCCAGATGTTTTGGAACTACATCTGCCATCACGCACATTCAGTGGTGCAGCGAGGGATGGGCAGCTTCCCCCGGGCAACTGCGGGGGGGAGGCACCACAAGCAGGGGCCGACCGACTGTTTGCCCCAGTTTGGTACCTATCTGGGGCTTCAACCACAGCGGGCTGACATCTTGCATGTCAGCCCTTGCTGTGGGACTGCCCGCCCCCCCGCCATGGCGTCATCGCGCATGCACGTGATGACATCATAAAGAGGAAGGGGAGTCCCAATAAAAGAGATGCTGCGTCCCCTGTATCTCTTGAACCATGTAACGTACAAGGTCTGTTTTGATGTTGCTGGAAAGGCCATATCACCTGAAAAATAAAATTTTAAAAATATATTTTTTTCCCTGGTTTATCGCCCAAAGCCTTTGATGTAGGAGGTCCTTTTTGGAGTCATTGGAAAGGTCAGATTTTGGCCTTTCCAATGACATCAAACATGACCAGGTAATCTGTAAAAATAAAAACTATTTCCTTTATTTTCCTCTCCAAAAGCGGCAGTATTATTCACTTTTCAATAATAAAGTGAATAATATTGTTACTTTACCTCACCTTCTCATTTCCCACAGCAACAGCAAGTGTGGAGGGGGTGGAGCAATGCGTTATTACACATTCAGGGTTATTCAGAGAGCGGTGAAAAGCAGGAGAATGGAAAATTCTAGGTCAAAGTTCTCCCATTCAACTCACTTTCCAAATCCGCTATTTTGACCTTGAATTTTCCATTCTCCAGTCATTCTCCTGATTTTCATCGCTCTCTGAATAACCCTGATTGTTTCATCGAAAACTTAATCTGCTGCAAACCGCAGGGGAGTACTTTGGAACGCTGCATCACCACAATGTATTCCCAACAAGGTTAAATGAAGTTTATAATGACTTTCTTCAAGCAATTTCTTTATTCTGTGACTGATCTGTTTTAGATGCTTGCTCGATGATTGTTACACTTGTCTTTCAAAAATAAATAAAAGCTTTTCATTCAAAAAATGAAGTGTCACTGGAAAGGATAGAGGAGAGCCTGGCCTTTCCGATGATAACCAACATGACCATATAATGTGTAAAGATAAAAAAGTGGGGGGAAAAAAACAATTGCAAAATGTTTTTTTTTTCTCTCTGTTCTAAGGCAGCAGCATTATTCACTTATAACACAAACAATGTCACTGCATTAATTCACCTTCCCATTTCCTACACTGAGCAAATATGGAAGTGGTAGCATAATGCGTCACTATTAGGGATGCACCGATACCACTTTTTTAAAACCAAGTACCGATACTTTTTAAAAGTACTCACCGATACTTTTATTTTATGTCATGTGACCGCTTTTCATTAAGAACAGACCTCATATAAAAATGCCCCCAGCTGACATGTATATATCCCCGAGAAAAAAAATATATATACAGAATACCCCCAGCTCACATGTATATATCCCCGAGATATATATATGCAGAATACCTCCAGCTCACATGTACCTTGCCCCCAGCTCACATGTTGCTTGCCCTCAGCTCACATGTAGCTTGCCCCCAGCTCACATGGCGATTGCCCACAGCTCACATGTAGCTTGCCCCCAGCTCACATGTAGCTTGCCCGAGCTCACATGTAGCTTGCCCACAGCTGTCATGGATATTGCCCCCAGCTCTCATGGATATTGCCCCCAGCTCACATGGATTTGCCCCCAGCTCTCATGGATATGCCCCAGCTCACATGAATTTGCCCCCCGCTCTCATGGATTTGCCCCCGCTCTCATGGATTTGCTCTCAGCTCTCAGGATATGCCCCAGCTCTCATGGATTTTCCCCAGCACTCATGGATTTGCCCCCAGCTCACATGGATATTGCCCCAGCTCGAACGCTGGGGAAGCTGGCCGCGTGCATGACCTTCAGGATGGGTGCGTATGCGGCGCTCCAGAGGGGAACGCTGGCTGCGTGCTTTTCATGCACGCGGCCAGCTTCCCCAGCCCCGCGCCGGCTTCCGGTATCGGCGGGATGTATCGGGCCGTTTGCACAAGTAACAAGTACTTGTGCAAATGGCAATATCGGCACCGATACCGATACTAGTATCGGTGCATCCCTAGTCACTATGCATTATTTCATCTAAAACATGGGAGGAGGAGCTAGGCGAGGACTTTTACCCGGGTGCCTCATGACCTTGGTACGCCTCTGCTCACAGTCACTCAATAGGTTGGCTGAACCTCAAAGGAAATGTAGTTCCAAATTATCAGCAGGGCTGAGATAGCTGATCTCTGATTTGCATAGTGGGCGACATTAGAAGTTATTCAGGTAGCTTCGGAATTAGAAGTGTAGACTGAGTATCCCCTATCTAAAATTCCAAAATGTTCTGAGATCCGAAAACCTTTCAGCAAATTTATCAAACTATAAAGTAGCACATTTTGGACATCAGAGGGAGCTGTCTACCTGGTAAATAGGATTTACCTACAGGGAACTTGTCAGTGGGACTCCTCTGTATATAATTACAACCATGGGGTCCGACCAGTGATTTTATGAATAATTATTTGGTAGTGAAGGGGTTAACTATTTGGTAAATAGACCCTGATACATTTACTTGCAATTTGACATGATTTTCTCTTGTTTTTTTGCAGCACACAATGAAGATCATTTTAGCTGAAAATCCACCTTTTCGTCACCAGACAAACACCCTGTACACTCCTATGACGACACTAAAATACGCTGATCCCAATGGTGACCTGCCAATAGACACCTTCTATAAAATGGTTTTCCAACACGACAAAGTTTTTAACGCAAGCCTTAATTTTATCAAACTCCTGAGATGGAGGAGTAACAAAAGTTTTGACCTTGGGAAACCCCAGTCTTAAAACGTAGCTTAAAGCAGTGGTCAGCAAACTTGGCCCCTCCGGGGCCGTATTCCAACCTTAGTTTAAACTTAACCCTTAACCGCTGGACAGGTTGTGTCCGGCGGGTGGGTCTTAATGCCAGCAGGCCCCTCCTCTGGTCCGCCTACGCAGCTGATGCGATGCTTGCATCATTCACTGATTGGCTGCAGGGGGACGGCTTGAGTTCAAGCTGTCCCACTACAGCGATTATGCGTGCCGGACATGGCCCATACATACCAGCGGGGCGTGCTATGCCATCCCGCGTTGTTGAGTAGCACCCACCACGGGGAAGGCATAGTATATGCCCTGTGGCATAAAGGGGATAATAAGAGCTGTTGCAAACATAGTAACTCCATAGACTTCAATGACTCTGTTAAATTTACACCAAGGTTGGAATAGGGTCCCAGACGTTTTGGAACTGTATCTCCCATGATGCTCAATTATGCAAAAGATTGGCTGAGCATCATGGAGAAGCCAGTTCCAATACATCTGGAGGGCCAAGGCTTCTGAACCGTGGCTTAAAGGCATACACACAATTACCTTGATCACTTTCTATGCAATTACATAATTTTTCCACGTCGCTTTGTAGACATAATGCTTGTGGAAAAGTTACATTTTTCACGTGTCTAGATTAATTCGCTTTTTTGCTGTCTCGGGTAAATTGTTAAGATATAGAAATATTACTAATTTTAAAAAAATGTATTACTATATGTGGATATATATCTATATGTGTATGTATAACAGAGTTTATGCAATTTAACTTTGGTATTGTCTAGGAGGAGTGTTTTACGTGTGTTTAATAACTAGTACAGTAAAAATGTGTGTTTTAGAACAGATTAATTGTTGGGAATATGCTACTGTGAAGTACAAATTTTAATAAACGCATCCTGACCATGCTGGTCATTCCAATAATTAAAATGTATTCATAAAAAAAAGACCAGATGAAAACATAGTGTAATTTATATATATCACTGAAGGTTATTTGAGACACGGTTGTAAATAGACCTCAATAAAAATAAAATAAAAACAGTTTTTGATTTGTGCAAATAATTTTTTTTAAAAATTGTCACGAGATGCCCCCATGGACGAGTCTAATTGCAACCTGTGTTAAGAAACGCATTGACTATTTGGCATGGCACACATGTATGTAGATGTGACATACAGTACCTCTCTGTGGACTATTGAGTAGGTCTCCCACTTATCCCTTAGAAACTGATATCCCCCCCATCCCACAGAATAGAGGAAAGAGTGCAGTCCAGCCACTATATTAACCCTCACACTGCTACTACGATGGAGAAGAAGGAACTGTATCACCTAAGCGTTCTTTTATTAGAGGACACATGGATTATTACATTGTTACTTTGATTGTTGGGCTGTTTAAGGCTAGGGTCAAAGGAGCGTGATTTCTATGGACTGTACGCCGTGCACACGGACGTACGTCAGTACGGAAGACGCAGTAGTGGCCACACAGTCCATTTATTCACTGACGTATATTTTGACGGATGTAGCAGGGAAAATAAAATAAAAAGCAAAACCATTTTGTCTGTGAAAAATGCTGGACGTATAAATGCAGTCCGTCTGACCACGTTCCATCACTCACACACAAAGCTATGCGGACGTTATTTATTTATTTATTTGAAAAGGATTTTACCAGGAAGGATACATTGAGATTTCTCTCGTTTTCAAGTATGTCCTGGGTTCAACAACATTGAGTGGTTACAGTTGTTACAGAAATACAAAGTAATAAAATGCAAACTATTAAAAACAAAACACATTTTGCGAATTAATCACACGTTGCGGATGCAGTGCACTTTGTGCGGCCGTTCTAGGGGTTGTACGTTCTTGCGTCCGTGGGCCGCGGCCGTTGTGCGTCCGCAGTTCAGTGCGGACGTACTTCATGTAATGGGCTCCGATGGGCTTTCTGTCATGCTATCACGGACGTACTTTTAGGCGCAATCACGGACGTGAACACTACGCTCGTCTGACACCAGCCTAAGTTGAATAGATACCGTAGAGAACTCGAGTATAACGCGACCCGAGTATATTGCGACGGGGTAGAGATTCATTATGAAAATGAGAATATTACTTAAGTCTCGAACATAACGTTAGGAGCAAATTATAAAAGTATAAATTAAAAAAAAAAAAGACGTATACAGACCCCAGACCAGACATTGTGTGTATATATATATATATATATATATATACACACACACACACACCCCAGACCAGATATATTTATTTTGTTTCTGGTTTTTCTCACATCAATTCTTTTTCTTTGGGGGGGGGACAGAGGCATACGCACCTGCGTCACTCACTTGAGGCTAGCGAGCATGCATGATGCCAGTCCCAATGAACAGTCACAGGAACGTCTCGCGTGATCTCCGTGACTGCAACAGAGGGGACTGCTGCAGTGATGCGCTGACTCGTGCGCCAGAGGCTGCGTTTGAAGTCCTCCGGGATCGGAGGTGAAGCGATGTCTCGTGGGAGGAATCCTGCACGTAGTGAGCGCCAGAGGTCGCGTTTAACGTCCCGTGGGAAAGGCATCGGCCAAAGTATCGGACACATTTTTTTCTCCCAAGATGTCTCGAGTATACCACGACCACCCCCCCCCCCCCCCATTTCAAGGCCATTTCTTTTCTTCGAAAAAGACTTGCGGTATACTCCAGTATCTACGGTAAGAAAATCAAAAAAACAGAGCTAATTTGGCACTCTAAGCAGATGCGCTACTTGCAGAGATGCTCCCGCGCTGTGGAGCGTGCTTGGAAGAAATCCCACTCTAAAGCTGACTTTATCAACTATAAGTTCCTTCTCCGGTCATACACAACTGCCCTTCACCAAACAAACTTACTTCTCCTCTCTTATATCTTCACTTTCTTCCAGCCCCAAAAGATTGTTCTCAACCTTCAACTCGCTCCTCTACCCACCTGCACCACCTCCCCCATCCGACCTCAGCGCTCAAGATCTTGCTGACTATTTCATAACGAAAACACTCACAATCCGAAACAATATCCCAGCACAGGCATACAGCACTTCTCCTCCCCCAGCCGACCCCACATCGACTCTCAGCCTCATTACCCCAACCACAGAGGATGAGGTCCAGTCTCTACTGTCTTCTTCACGTCTCACTACCTGCCCACTAGACCCTATCCCTTCACACCTACTATCTTCTCTGTCCACATCTATCACACCTGCCCTTACACACATTTTCAACCTCTCGCTTTCTCCTGGCTCATTCCCCTCTCCTTTCAAGCATGCCACTATCACACCTATTCTCAAGAAACCCCAACATTCTCCTGGAAACTACTGTCCAGTTTCACTACTTCCACTAGCATCAAAATTGCTAGAAAGACTAGTCTACGACCGCTTAACCCTCTTCCTCTCCTGTAACTCCTTGCTTGACCCACTGCAATCTGGCTTTCGCGCTCAACATTCAACAGAAACTGCTCTCACAAAGGTTACTAATGACCTCCTCTCTGCTAAATGCAATGGCCACTACTCCATACTGATCCTACTTGACCTCTCAGCTGCCTTCGATACAGTCGACCATCCCCTCCTCATAGAGACCCTTTTCTCTCTTGGTCTCTATGATACCACCCTCTTCTGGCTAAAATCGTACCTCTCCAACAGATCCTTCTCAGTATCCCTTGCTGGCAATTCCTCCTCTTCAATGCCTCTGTCAGTTGGTGTACCTCAAGGCTCAGTCCTAGGTCCTCTGCTCTTCTCCATCTATACCCCCTCACTGGGTAAACTCATCACCAGCTATGGCTTAAAGTATCACCTATACGCTGATGACACTCAGATCTACCTCTCCACTCTCAAGCTCTCCCCCTCCGTTCTCTCTCAGGTCAGTGATTGTCTGTCTGGTATCTCTGCCTGGATGGCCGCTCACTACCTGAAGATCAACATGTCCAAGACCGAGCTCCTTCTTATTCCCCCCTCTAACTCTACTCCAATTTCTGACTTCTCCATAATTGTTGACGGTATCACTATCCTTCCTTCTGCACAAGTCCGTTGCCTCGGAGTGACACTTGACTCCAGTCTTTCTTTCAGCCCCTACATCCAATCTCTCATCATCTTGCCACAATCACCTCCGTAACATTGCCAAAATTTGTCCATTTCTGACTGCTAACACCACCAAACAGCTTATCCATTCGCTTGTTATCTCCCGCCTGGACTACTGCAACAACCTCCTGACTTCCTCCTCACTAATCACCAAATTCACCCCAGCCCGTCCCCTACGATCCAACAATGACCTGCACCTGGCATCTTCCATCAATACCTCTTCACATGCCAGATTGCAGGACTTTTCTCGTGCGGCACCGACCCTATGGAACGCGCTTCCTCCCAATATCAGACTGTCCCCAAATCTGGCTTCATTTAAACACTCCCTAAAGACCCTTCTATTTAGGGAAGCCTACCACCCAACCCCTGTAACAAGACATCCGACCAACCCAAAAACAGTCCTCACCTCTCCCTGCATTAACTCATCACTGCAGGCCCCCCCCCTCCTGTTTCTAATCCTAGATTGTAAATTCCCACGGGAATAGGGTCCTCATGTATCTACTGGTAGGAATACTGACCTGTCTCCTGTATGTATAGTAGAATTGTCCTGTCTTTACCGCTTACACAGCGCTGCAGAATGTGTTGGCGCTTAATAATAATAATCAATTTAGGAGATTAGCTACATCATTACACGTCTGAATCGCTGTGAATCTTCCAACTTATTTCCTGCTGAGCTCAGACTTTCGTGAAAATACCCGACTGTGGCCCCTATTACATTCTTCGTGCAATTTCCTTCGCGCAGCGCAATTTTTTTTGCGCGCATCGTCCAGCGTTATCGCGCGAAAATTAAGGTGGTATTCCGATCCAAACGCATTTTCTCATCCGTGAAAAAATAACGTTCGTAAAAACAACGCGCAAAACGAAGTGTAATACGCGCGCAGTAACGTAGCGCATGTAAATCAGTGTGCAGACTGTTTTTTTCAAGGAATTCAGCCAATCAGAATTAAGAACCTTAATTGACATCAATTTACCTTAATTGACTCACTTAAGTTTTTGCGCCTGTCAAAGTAAATTTGAGTATACATGCTGCAGCAATAATAAAAACCCGCACGAATTCACAATTTTTTTGTTTGGGTATGTGTAACTATACTGTGCTGTATTTTTTTTTTCGTGCTGGTGTTCTTCGTGTCGGCCAGAACATTCCGATTTGCAGTTACCACCAGCTTTTCAAAGACGTTAAAAAAATGCACGCAAACGTTGTTCGTAAAAAGATGCGCATCGATTGTAATACATCCGCATACCAGCGCACGAACGAATTTGCGCAAAAACGAATTTGCGCACAAACAAATTTGTGCTCACGTTAAGTATAGGACGCGCACAGTTCATCACGCTCGCGCAGGTCCATCCGCGTTAAACGATAACGCGTATCGTTTGCGCGAACGTTATAATACAACGTATTAGCTGCTGGCACTGAGAAGACACACTACCAGAACAATCTCCTCTCAAAAAAACACGTGCTGGGGCTGTGTGAAGCCTTCTATAGTGTGCTGCAGGAGTTAGTCCTGTGAGCCCTTAATTGGGCAAAATTTGCCGTGATTGGCATAGTCTTGCACAGTTTAACGTCCGTTGTAGCATTGATTTGTGATCAATCGAGACCAACACACGAAGTACGTGCGCACCGACGTGCACACGCACCACGCAGGTGCCATCGGACGCAATTTAGGCCTTGATGTAAAAGCGCTACGACGAACGCCCAGAGTGCGCTGCATCCACGTAGCGGCCTGTGTGTGTGATGACGTCAGACGCAGTGCATTTGCGACGTCCATCACTTTGACGCTCATAAGTTTTTAGGTCTGGCTGACTGTACCTGTCTAAATTCCCAGATTTCCCTTTTTGTTCTACATCCCAAAAAAACAAACAAAAAAAAAAAAAAAACGTGTGGGGTCTTCTGTCAGTACATCCATCTGTTAGACTCATACTTACTCATCTACATTCATTCACTCACTCACTCAGCCTTGCTCAACTTCACACAATGATCAAAAAAAAAAAAAAAAGCTGATCCTCAAACTTTGAGCTATTTTTGTTCTGATAATTTCAGGAGTCCTGTGTACCCAAGGCCGTGTTTTGACTATAAAGGTAAGGAGATGTATTTTGTTTTTGTCCATTTACACTTACAGCAGTAATAATAACAACACACAGCCGGAGAAGCCAGCAACATGGGGTGTGAGGCGCACACACACAGCCCTAGAAGCCAGCAACATGGGGTGTGAGGCGCACACACACAGCCCTAGAAGCCAGCAACATGGGGTGTGAGGCGCACACACACAGCCCTAGAAGCCAGCAACATGGGGTGAGGCGCACACACACAGCCCTAGAAGCCAGCAACATGGGGTGTGAGGCGCGCACACACAGCCCTAGAAGCCAGCAACATGGGGTGTGAGGCGCGCACACACAGCCCTAGAAGCCAGCAACATGGGGTGTGAGGCGCACACACACAGCCCTAGGAGCCAGCAACATGGGGTGTGAGGCGCACACACACAGCCCTAGGAGCCAGCAACATGGGGTGTGAGGCGCGCACACACAGCCCTAGAAGCCAGCAGCATGGGGTGTGAGGCGCGCACACACAGCCCTAGAAGCCAGCAGCATGGGGTGTGAGGCGCACACACAGCCCTAGAAGCCAGCAACATGGGGTGTGAGGCGCACACATACAGCCCTAGGAGCCAGCAACATGGGGTGTGAGGCGCACACATACAGCCCTAGGAGCCAGCAACATGGGGTGTGAGGCGCTGAGCAGAGCTTTCCTCGTCTCATTTTTCTGCCAGATAGAATGACTCCCCGTTGCGGTAACACCATAGCACAACTTCGCCTACTGTGTGCGACGTCAGGGAAACTTTAGGTGCTTTCTATGCATACAGGAGGCGACTGCGACAGATTTACGCATGACGTCATCACGCAGCGCACGGCAGCACCATGGTAACAAAGAACGTCTCGAGCCTCTGACGGAAGTGGGAATGCAGTGTGTCGCGCACCCCCTTAGTCGTCACTTCCGGCGGGAGAAAGCGGCTCCCTAACCTCCTCACCAGCCGCTCTTTTGCCGAGATGTTGGCGTGACCGGCGTCACCTCGTGCTCACCGGGCTCCGTTATATTTACACTTTTTTGTTAACGAGCCCACGCTGTGCTTCCCCCCGGTGGCGGGAGCTTGCCTGGCCCTGGGCACAGAGGAAGCCGGAGCAGTGGCCGCCCTGAGGATGGTGTGAGGGAGGTCGGGTGCTGGTTTTCGGTGCATGGGTAGAGTTTTCCTGTAGAGAGAGGCCTGTATATTGTGTCACCCTCCCCTCCCTTGTTTACCCTTCCCTCACCCCTGTCGGTTTTTATAGACTCCATTCCCTTTCACCCCCTCCCCGGGGCTCTGTGCTGCCCCCTCAGCCTCTGGCAGATTCTCCCCCGCCACTGACTTGTTTTAAAAAGAAAGGGATCAGGGCAGACATGGCTTCCTCTTCGGGGAACGACGACGACCTGACGATCCCCAGGGCTGCCATCAACAAGATGATCAAAGAAACTCTGCCCAACGTCAGGGTGGCCAACGATGCCAGGGAGCTGGTGGTCAACTGCTGCACCGAGTTCATCCACCTCATCTCCTCGGAGGCCAACGAGATCTGCAACAAGTCCGAGAAGAAGACCATCTCCCCCGAGCACGTCATCCAGGGTGAGAGCCTGCAGCTGCACTGACAGCAGAGGAGCACATCACCTGTTAATATGTAAACGCTATCCCCTCCTGTATGGGGAGAAAGTGTTCCCTGGTCAGAGAGCAGTGTCTCTGATCCTCAAATCATTTTTAATATCTTCGAGGGCCAGTCCTGGGTGGCATGGGGTATCCTTATGTCTGTGGCACTCGTACAAAGTGCACTGGATTTGGCCAGGGCCCCCTGGAACCCTGAAGGAATCATGGGCTGTCACCGCTTCATGGCTGCACTGTATGTATGTGTGTGAATAAACCAAAGGATTCTGAAATCAAAAGGCCAGATAACCATCTTAAAATATATTAGGAATGTCAGTCCTACTGTGGGATTTATATTTACAGGGTGTCCATAAAGTCTCTTTACAATTTCAAAAATGTATTACGAAGGCAAGTGAAAAGACAGATAAGTGAAAGCTATTACAAAATGAGACGTGTGTATATGTATATATATATATATATATATATGTATATGTATATATATATATATTATATATATATATATATATTCCCCTCATGTAATACACCTCTATATGAGCACCATTAGTTGCACGAAGACGATACTCAATTTCTTGCCATGTTCACTGAAGCATACCCTCAACATACAGGGTTGATTTAACAGTACCTCATTCATCAGAGTACATAGAACAAATCTTTTGTAATAATTTTTTGAAATTGTAAAGACTTTATGGACTGTGTTTTATATAAATTGGCTCGGACCACCAAGAAAAGTACTATAAATTTTAATATTCCAAATCAACCAGTCTAGTACAAGCACGTTTCCAGATGCCCTGCTTTATTCAATTTTGAGACACAATGTATCACTTCAGGTATATATTTATAGATACACGTGGTAATGTCACCACTTCAGTCTAAATAATTTGCACCTTTGAGGCCCTAAAGCATAAATGTGGTATTTGATAAACAAATGCGTGTTTTCATAAACCTTGATATATATTGTATATTTTATTTTTAATCCAACAAAAGGGACTTTAAGGTGAAAACATTTGCTAGAGAAAAGGGATGCAATGTTTTGTTAAAATCTACGAACAAATCTTAATCAGGATTTGTTTTTTTTCTGCAGGGACATGTGAGTGCACCCTATTTTCCTAAATATATATCTCCAAGTGGGAATTACACATGGCATCTGCTTAATTGTTATGCCTCTGCAAATCCAATCTGAAATAATTTGTTTTAAATATATAAAACAAACCAGGAAGAGAGCACTCCAGTCAGCACACCCCAAAACCAACAGCAGCTTTATACATTTAAACAATTTTACCAGATCTTAACCCTTTAAAACTTCCAACATTTTTTTTCCCCCTTCAGAATTACAGCAGTTCTTAACCCATTTAAGATATTTTACAAGGTTCTTAACCCTAAACTCTGTTAAACGGTGGAAATTTGGTTCACAATTAATGGCCATGAGTTGCTTAAGCCTGCCAACAGCATCAATGTATTCCACCTTTTGGCAGGTTGACTGCTCTTATGGAATTAACTCACCAAGGACTAAGTACTTTCTGGAGCGCCCTGCAGTTCAAGTTTAAATAGATCCTGTAGGTGGAGCACCTGTGACAGGGAGGGGTGCTTACCCAAGGGGTGTCAGCCCTTTTCATACAAAATACATGGGGAGGGTAGCACTCAACCTAAACTAAGCACTCAGTGCATGTACATCTTTGTCTTGAGGTGCACCCGCACTGAGTGCTTAGTTTAGGTTGAGTGAGTGCTACCCTCTCCATGTAATCTCTGTGAGACAGCCAGCACTTCAGGGACATCTGTACCGTTTACAAATATTGCTGTTAGTACAGATGTACTAACAAAAGGAATCTTGAGAATAGTTGTCGTCTATTCTCATTATCATCGATATTATTATTATTATTATTATTATTTTTTTTTTAGGTTGTTCTGTGTGTTGTACATTGTTTAGAGTCAGAGTTAAACAGTGAAATATTCAGATGCTATGTCTTTGCTGGTTGGAGAAGGCCTGCCCGGCTGCTTTACTCGGTATGATTTAGTTGTACGGTTATGTTAGACACAACCAGTTTGTTTTTATTTAGTTTATAACAGTAGCAGAACCATAGCACAGACCCTTGAGCTACTGCCAGTGTTTTATCCTTGGAACTGGAGTCTTGTGCCACCACCCCCACCTTCCCTGCCTCCTTCTCTCCAGTCTAGAGATGCCACCCCTCCATCTTGGTCCAGTCCCTTTCCCCCAAATTTCCTCCCAAACTCGGGTTCAGTCTCTTGCCCAAGCTCACGCCCCCCCCCCCCCATTTGTTCATGAAATTATTTTAAAGGGACGCTGCACACCCTGACCACTGTCTCTTATTAAAGTCGTCAGACTGTGTGGAGTGTAGCCCCCTTCTTGCCTTGCATGTCTATCATAGCACTCTTAGCTGTGTTCGTTCAGGGTGACAGCAGACATGGACTTGAGCTCTGCACGCAGCATCTAACGCTCCCGAGTAGGTGCTCGCGTACCTTGGTTGCAGAAAGTACACAAGTTACGTGAGATGAGATGCGGAAACTGCTTATGTACATATGAAAGTTTTGTACACTTTTGCTAAGTAAATGGGAAGAGGGAGGGGTTGGTTTTTACACACAGGTCTATTCACTAAAGCAGTGTTTCTCGACACCTGTCCTCAGGACACACTAACAGGTCAGGTTTTAAGGATCACCTTGGGGAAATGCAGACTGAATCCTGCACTCACTGAGCAGCAAATCATCTCACCTGTGCTTCACGTATCTGGAAAACCTGGCCTGTTTGGGGGACCGGAGTTGAGAAACACTGCACTAAATGGGGAAACTCAGAATTGGACGGAAGTTAAAATTCTAGGTTCAATTAGCCGAACCAGAAAAATTCTCTAAATTTTTATCTCACTTTCCAAATCGGCTATTTGGTCTAGATTGCTCTCTTCTCCTGACTTCACCCTTTAGTGAATTGACTTGATAGTGTTTCTTTTAACCCTTTCTCACTGATGCATTCTATACCCCGTGGCAAGTGGTGGGTCTTGAAGCTGCGGGACAGCATAGTACGCCTGTTGGTTTCAATGGGTCTCCTTTGCCCCACCCACCAGTCGCCGTGTGCTGTTGGCTGCCACGGGACAGCATGAATTCAGGCCGATCATTGCAGCCAATGACGTTAGCCAGCTACATAGGAGGGGCCCGCCGCTGCAGCAGCCAGCAAGTGGGGCATACTAGTACACCCTGCCGGCATTTAAGCCACGCTGTCCGGCAGCAAAGGGTTAAAAAAACCAAAATGTATTATCCGATTAAATCAGTTTAATCGGGCGAAAAAATAATCAGCCAATTAATTGATAATATATACTCAATATTTTCTCTTCCTTTTTTATGAAAAAAAAATCGTTAGTTTCAGCCCTAGAAATCTTGTAAATGGCGCAGATATCCCCTGGAGTATACACTGGGCAAGTAAAAGTCTGGGTCCTCAAGTGAAGTCGTGTTTAGATATATCTGTCAATCCTCTTCAAGTTTAATTCATTCACTTGCAGCAATTAATTGAAGCTCCTGTTAAATGACACCCGAAGAAAGATCCATGGTTTGTGACAGGTCTAATTTCCAATTAACAGAAAGCAGGATAGAGGAAGAGCGAAAAAAAAATAATATATGTATATATAATAGTTGAAAAAAGAGATGGAGAAAGTGCAGCCAAGACTTCTCATCCCATGCAGCGGCTCTATCCGTTCCAGCTGCAGAGAGATTTTGTGCATGCACTGGCGCCATATGCAATCCCTGGCTGCATGCAGGAGCCACCCAAAAACTAATAGATTCCTCAGTCCCAGGCTCATCACTGCCTACACACTTTGACGCTCCTTGCATGCACAGACTGGCCTCACAATCTTTATCTCCCCCCCCCTTCCTTATTTTTTTATTTTCTTCTCTCTGAAGATTCCTCAGTTTTTCCTCTCCTTTTGGCTTGACTTTTTTTTATTTTCAGCTCTGCTGTCAGCTTGCATTCTTTTCTTAATTGCGAGCAGACGTGGCTACCAAGACTAAGCAAAGAGGAAGACCACAAATAAAGGATTTATTATTTCCGCCAAAGTATTCGCCCTGAGTGTTTTTTCTTGATCACCTGCCTTCTAATATGCCAGAGGAAAGAGAAGCGAGTCATGTTCTTGAACCCAGGACATGCTTGAAAAACGAGAGAAATCTCACTGTATCCTTCGTGGTAAAATCCTTTCTCCAAAAAAAATAAAAAAAATACTCTGGACCTTCTAATATGCCAGAGCAAAGAGAAGCGAATCGTGCTCTGGACCTTCTAATATGCCAGAGCAAAGAGAAGCGAATCGTGCTCTGGACCTTCTAATATGCCAGAGCAAAGAGAAGCGAATCGTGCTCTGGACCTTCTAATATGCCAGAGCAAAGAGAAGCGAATCGTGCTCTGGACCTTCTAATATGCCAGAGCAAAGAGAAGCGAATCGTGCTCTGGACCGTAACGGGAAAAATATTTTATGAAAACTCTGCAAGGAAAAAACACACAATGTTTTGATTCACAAACATCCTTTTCAAGGTCTTCTTGACATTGAAATTTATGTTTTCTTGCACATACGTTTTATGTCCCCCTCCCCATTAAGAATACCTAGAGTGCAATGCATCCACCTTGTCTCTTTGTTCATCTGTGTGTGAGTATACACCCAAGTGTTAAAATGCTTTGCATTATAAGATGTGGGCCAGAGATTGTACAAAGACCCACCAAACAATGTTACTACATACCGTGTGTAATTGTGAGTTTGTATTGCGGTTTCACACATTCCTGACTTCTTTTAGATTTAGCAGCAATAACCGTAGATCAAACAATTCATACAAGTTATGTTCTGTGTCGTCTTTCCCCTTGTAGGTCAGGACGTTTTATTTTTTTACATAGCTACACTCTTACTCAGTATAAACACAAACAGGTGACAGGTTTACTTGGCATCTGTCATGTCTGTAAGGTTTTTGGTGCGCAATAAAGCTTACTTTGAATTTACAGCTCCAGGTAAGAGCACTTCTCTTTTCAAAGTCCCTCATTCTAGCGGTCTTCCCAAATGGTCCAATGGATATTCTATCTTCTGGTGATGAGCCACAATACATGTGTCATCAGGATATATATCGATATGTTGGATATGACCTTTCTGGGTTCAATTTTTTTAAAAATTTTTTTTTTTTTTTTTTTTTTTTGGATACCTTCCACTTAAATGCCATATCTCCCTTTTTAAGATTGGGTTGACAAATTCACAAGGAGCCGGTATATTTTTATGTGGTTTAGTCCACACATATAGGAGCCTGTAGCTACCTGACCCTGGTTTTGTTTTTTATATTTATTATTCTAAACACTGATGTATCCACAGTGGAGTGTCCTGAATGGTGTTGCAGGATCAAGAGTTCCATAAATGCAGTGAAAGGCCTCCATGTTCCATCAGACCTGCACTCAGTCCCAGCTTGTTGACTTCGCAGCACCAACGTTTAATGTTGAGTAGTTAAACCGACATTTTACAGAAATGCAGCCGTTAACACAATGCCGTGATTTATAGTTAAGTCTGTAGCTTTTAATGTAGTGGAACAGATATCCAGAAAGTGACTCATAAGTGAACTCGTGACATATTGAAAGCGAGATCAGTCTGGTTTCACTTTTCAAGTTATGCGAGATTGCTATTTGTAGCTTTAACGTTTGCTTTTTTTTTTTTTTTTAATATGGAGTAAAAATCTTTTTTTTCTTGCCTTACAAACGTTATTTTTATGGCCCATAAACTGTCTCCAGGTCCAGAAAACTCCCCTGACCAAATTGTCAGGCCAAGAAATGCTAGTTTCTGTATAGAAACATTATTCAAGTGACTTCTTTTCTCCCCTCCCCCCATTTTGGCTATTTTGATTACTTGTATTGCATAGAAGTATGCATTGACACCTTGCCGTAGTTCATATAAGCTTTCCCTGATCAACCCATTTATTAGGGGTTATTCACGAACAACTGTTCTTTCATCAAAAGGATGGTGCATTTAGTTGCCGATCTTAGATGATGGATGAAGTACAATGAAATGTATACATTCTAGAACTCCCGCCATATTACTGTGTTTTTGTTTTTTTTTCCTCTAGGCTGGAGTTGTCGAGTCGCTCTCGGAGTAATTTTCAATGAGGTTTCTGCCGGGGTGATCACGTTGTCTAGCATTCTTTATACAGTTGTTTCTATGGGTTTTCAATGAAGAGCGATACTATAAAATCACAGAAATCCATTCACTGGTGTTGCAAACAATGGTGGGGGGGGGGGAATTAAATGAACAGCTGCAGTTTAAAAATTCTATGAATGACTGGCGTTGTTATCGAGCGCTATTTATTGTTGGTAGCAGCTTCACCTGCTGTTGTTTTGCTTCTCCGGATAGGTGATGTTCATTTTAGTTGCAACAACAGTGATTTTTTTTTAATTTTTATTTTATCCATTGTTTGAAACTATGGTTAGCTTTTGCTATGGTGCTTGGTGAAATAAACCCTGTAGTTTCCATGATCTACTTCATGAAGTCACGCAGCAAGGCTTGAAATATCTAGTGATCTGTTAGCTGCTGGCTACTGGAATCTCCTTTCTCATGCATTTCTGGTTGACTGGGTCCAGAGTCTTCAAATTGAGCATTTTTATTTTATCTGTAGTCAGTCTACCTGTCTGCCATGATTAATGCTGATAGATGCCTTAAGGGAGGTGTCAGCAGCCTTGGATCTCCAGATGTTTTGGAACTGCATCTTCCATGAAGATCACACTCATTTGATTGCTTGAGTATCATGGGAAGTGTAGTTCCAAAAACCTCTGGAACGGTGGGTTGTTCACTCAATCAGAATGTTGGTAGAGAATTGTAAAATCTAGTCCAATGTAGAATAATAGAGTTTGAAAAAACTTTCAACCTCCATTACTTTGGTATACAATTCTATACCAATTACCTACTTGGTGAACAACCCATTCAGCCGCAACCTCAAATACTGGTTGTATAGGTTTACTTTTTCGGTTTTTAAATAAATGGATATAAATCAACAAACTGCACTTAAAGCAGGTGTCAATTATTTTCTTGACCCAGTCGTCTACTATATACCACCTATGGGGGTTTTCCTGCCTTGAGGACAGGCATTTGTCTATAGCAGTGGTTCCCAACCGCAGTCCTCAAGGCTTACCTTTGGGAAATACAGACTGAATCCTGGAATCACTGAACAGCGCATCATATCACCTGTGCTGTGCTGCAGATATCTGGCAAACCTGGCCTGTTAGGGGTACTTGAGGACCGCGGTTGGGAACCACTGGTCTATAGGAAAGGCAACTAACAAATGGTCAAGAGTATCCCCAGTCTCTCTCTTTCTACTCCCATATAAATGAAGGGGCATGCCTGTAAGCACAGTGTTTGCCCAAGAGGGGAGTGTAGGTCTGCTTTGGATTGTTAATCTGTCTGAGAAATCAGGTATGAGTGAAGTCAGCAAGTCGAGCTGAAGATCAGATGTGAAAGCTGATGGAGTGCTGGTCGTTAGGACTGGTTTTGTGTGTTTGCTCTGGCGCTGTGCGTTTTTTATTTTCCTTTCAAGACAGGCATGACTATCAATGACCCGCTGCATTGTATTTTCCTTTTCTAGTGGAATAGTTTCACTGTACATCATGACTTGGTGACACTACCACATGTGCGTTATCTGGTATCGGAAATTTAAAATCCTTTTTTTATTTTTTTAAATAAAAAAATGCTGCAGAATTCTATTAATTCCCCTTTTCGCTTGTTTCCAGCATTGGAGAGTTTGGGCTTCGGCTCTTACATCAGTGAGGTCAAAGAAGTCCTTCAAGAATGCAAAACGGTAGCGTTAAAGAGAAGGAAAGCAAGTACTCGTCTAGAAAACCTCGGCATTCCAGAAGAAGAACTTTTAAGGCAGCAGCAAGAATTATTTGCAAAAGTAAGATGGTCATCCAGTGTAACTGGAATACTTCTTACACTGCAGTGACATTTTGACATTAAAGGGTACTCTATAACACCCCGTTCCCCCCCGGGTTTTAAATTTCCTTCTTAAATGGATAGATGCTGCCAACAGTCTCAGACAAATTATTTAGGTTTTTATTTGGGTGTAAATACTGCCTTGGCGTGCTTCTCTTCAGCTCAGGACTTCAGGAATGGGGATATTAATACAGCTATCTTAACACAATTTATGTGCGTGCACAACGTAAATTGTGCATTGCTCTGAACTTGTGCACCTTAGTACGCAAGTTCCATAGAGCCCACGCAGAACAATGGATTGGTGCTGCGGGTGCATGCACAGAACCAATATATCAGCACCTGTCTCCCAGAGCGCTCGCTACTGCAGTAGCATGCAGACATCATTAGTCTCTCAGTGGGCGACGGCAGGATATTCAAATCCCATCTGCCTGGTGCTGCCTGTGTTGGAGGAAAGTCCTCCGCTTCACACAAGAATATCGGCAGGGATGGTTGGGGGGCACGTCACACACTGACCACTTTAGCTTGTTAGTGTCCTTTTTTTTTTTTTTTTTAGTACCCCAGTATAAACTCAAATTTGGGACTCATTCTTCAACTCCAGACGTGTTTTGTTTTATTTTATTTATATAATACATTTGTAGAGTCTTAGTCACTAAAACTACCCTGGAATAAAATATTTTACCAGTTTCTGGATAACACGGATATCAGGCATGTGGAGTGGAAACCTGATTAATTTCTTTGTGGATTAACATAGCATTACAAATAAAACCTAGCTTAATGTATTTAATTGTAATTCTGGGAAGCTACCACCCTACCTGAATAGGCTGCTTCCCCTAGCAGTTCCCTCATCCTATAACCTCCGATCCAGGACCTGCACCTTACTTGCAATACCACAATACAAAAAGAAAGTGTCTCGATCCTCATTTTCCTACAGAGCATCACAATTATGGAATAACCTCCCAGACACCATCAAATCTTACCCCAGTCTAAAGCCACTTAAGATCTCCCTATTAACATACCTCAATACAGAATGCACCTGTAAACATGTAACAACATAGTGACTATTTCCTACATATTTATTTTCTGTGTTAATCTGTATATTTGTGTTTTTAATATCTTGCATTTATTAATTTTGTATTTCTGTAACGACTTTGAAATTTCAATGTTTTTGAATAGGGATGCACCGATACTTTTTAAAAAGTACTCACCGATACCGAGTACTGATACTTTTATGTCATGTGACCGCTTTTCATTAAGAACAGACCTCATATATAAAAATGTCCCCAGCTCACATGTGTATATATCCCCCCCGAGATATTATACACACCACACCACACACCCCCCTCCCCCAGCTGGAGGCAACGTCACAGAAGCGCCGCGGTCCACGTGATCGCGCCACAGCAGCGCGACCAGACCTTCGTAGCAGGTGAGTATTGCAGCCGCCAGGAGGGGAACGCTGGCCGCGTGCTTTTCATGCACGCGGCCAGCTTCCCCCAGCCCCGCTCTGGCTTCCGGTATCGGGCCATTTGCACGAGTACTAGTATCGTTGCATCCCTATTCTTGAACCCAGGACATACTTGAAAACGAGAGAAATCTCAATGTATCCTTCCTGGTAAAATACTTTGCAAATAAATTGTATTGCTCAAACAAGAGATATGCTTGTGTACAAAAGCTGACATGTAACCTGGGAATACCAAGTAATAATCAGCGTTTCAAGCAATTATTGTCTCTTTACCCAGATCAGGGCCATTGATTTATCCCTTTCACCCACAGATATCTGAATGATGCTACATTACAGTAACAAGTATTTATAAAGCGCCAACAAATTCCTTAGTGCTGTACAATGGGAGAAACAGAATAGCAAATATACATACACGTTACACACACACGGAACAGAAGGAGGGTGGACCCTGCTCAAGAGCTTACAATCGAAGAATTAAAAGTCAAAAATCCCTGTTTTTTTCAGGACATTAACATTTACACCCAGCCTTGGGTGTGCTATAAACTATCATCACATAGGACACTGCATTGACAAGACTGTAGATTAGTAAACTGTATCCAGTTGGGTTATATATGCTTGATAAAATGATAAGCCTTTAGATCCTCAGCACAATACAGTAGTGTTTTTTTTCTGTTTTTTTTTTTTTTTTTTCCTCCTTCCTTACTGCTGTTCACTCTGTAACAAAGGTCTCTTGTTAAGAATGCTGTACAGTAACACTTGCATGACACTCGTGTTTACATTGATCACGTTGAAAAGGCTGATGCTGTAAAACCTGGTTTAAAAAGAAGCCATTATTTATTTGCAGGCCAGACAGCAGCAAGCAGAGTTGGCGCAGCAGGAGTGGCTGCAGATGCAGCAAGCAGCCCAGCAAGCACAACTAGCAGCAGCCTCTGCCAGCGCTTCGAATCAGGCGGGATCCTCTCAAGACGAAGAGGAAGACGACATTTAAAGTTTCTAGCCACCACTTGAATTTTTTTTTCGCCTGCACAATTAAATCCGTGAAGAGGAAAAAGGAAACAAACGCATAACTGTAAATTTTTTTTTTTTTTTATGCATCTTGGTGGACTGGTATTTCATATTCTAGGGATGTTCTGTTTAAGTCTCCACTGTTGTATGCTATGTACACGTCAAAGCTTCCTTTCGAAGTGTCAACAATCGTGAGGTTCAGTATCATATCAATAGAGGATTTTTAATGGTCTTTATGGAAATTTTTATATTGGCAATGACTCATTAACTTGAACAATAAGCAGTGTTAAATCAAAGTACAACTTTATTAAATATAGTGAGATTTATACAGATGCTCTAAGAACATATTTGCATTTTCCCTTTTAACTGAAATAAAATATTAGGGGTTTTTTATTTGGAGGGTTTGGGGTGGGGGGTATTCACTCGGTCTGTGTAGAATATGACCAAGTCAATGTTTTGAATGATAAATTTTAGGGGAATAAAAATCTTTGTTAAAGGCGAGAGGAGGGGGGGGATGTACTCATGGCACTGAACCTACAAACAGAAGAATGAATAAATTGTAGTGTTTTGTAAAGCGGAAATGTACTATAGCCGTCACATTTGGGTATGGAGTAGTTTTAGGATTTCTTTTTATTTTTATTTTTTTTTACCTTTTTTTTTAAGAGCCCGCAAGAAAAAAGAATTAATAGGAAATGAATTCTATCCAGTGTTAATGTTTGTTCATATTGAAAGAGGGGGGGGGGGGAGAGAAAAACCACTGAATTAAACAGTGAGCCAAGGGCAAAGTTGTAAAATGAAATAAAAACTACTTTATGACCAAAACAAATTTCTTTTCTCTAAATCCTAAATATAGTTACTTTCCCCCACAATCACCCTTTATAAGTCACAACGTACTGATGTAGATATGGTGCACTTTTTATTTTTATTTTTTAAACGATTACTGTATTCTGTTTAGCATCTAGCAGACATAACCTACCTATATTAAGAGTAGCGACGAGGAAGGAAGTTGCGGTATTATGACTTGTTTAATCTGTGCAGTCATATTGTACTTCAAGGATGTTTTTTGTTTGTTTTAGCATTTGTTGGCAGACATCATATTTGACAACCATGTTAGTGAAGTAATACTACATTTCATTGTATTATTGGATGAGCAGACTGTTTTCAGTTACATTTATATATTATTTATATATAACACGCTGGCTTTGAACACAATGCGATTCTAACAGAATTTTTAAAGGTGTTGGCCACCAAAACATTGCAGGTTGTAGATATATCGAGATTCAGAAACCAATTTTATTTTTTTTCTTAACTAGTGGGTGAGTACTTCCTCACAAAAAAAAAGTCAGGTTGTACGCCCAGGTAAGACATAACATGACTTAAACCTGCAAAAGTGGTTATGGCTAAGTTTGTTTCCCAGATTTGTGTGTCTCATCGTGCAAAGCCACGTTTTTAAGGCTCTCTGGGCATTTATAGGAAATTGCCAAACATTGAGTGCCAGCCATGACTGCTGTAAAGTATTTCTTCATACTACCAACCCATCACTGTAGAACCTCATCCGTCAAGCGCTTCATCATCATGTATCACAGACTGATGGCCGATTTTCTAATTTTCTTTGGCCATACGGTCTCAAAAGAAATTGCTTCTTAGAAGAAAATTATTAAACCTTTTGTTATTAAACAGGGCACATTCATGAAAAAGATTAAGTCCCCTGTTTGTGCCTTTTAAACCTCGTGAAGCATGATATTTTTTTTTTTTTTATTCTAGAACTGTTTAATAAATTACAATGAGACGCCTGCTTTCTTTCAGGTCTGTTTTACAGCTCTGTGTCAGTGTATTTTTTTTTTGTATGATTTTTGTTTGCAGTTGATGTCGAGCTCTGTTGGCTTCAGGGTAAAAGGTTTTGGCTGCAGAATGTTAGAAATGTTCCAACGCTTGACTCTATGCCCCCTCTTTGAAAATGGAGTCGACATCCTCTCATTTGCATCAGCTAGTGTATGATGTTATGTTTTCTTAAATCAAGAGCGTTTTTTGTAACCAACAGCCACAATCGTAAGACTGCAAACTGACACCCAAATGGAACGTAAAGAAACTATCATGATGATTTCCCTTTAAACGCTCATGTCTAGGCCAACATCTTAAAATAAAATGAAACAAAACCAGTTGTCATCTGAAATGTGTTCCTCCTGTGAATGCCTAATGTAACATGGTTTTATGCTTATGGGTTTTAGCTACTTAACATACAGCTACATTTATATAATTGTATGTTATTTTTTTATTCAGTGACAACGTGTTGCAGAGATGAAAATAATAGTAATTTTGGCAAATATCTGTTATTAGGCATCAATGTTACAATTCTGCAATATCAACATAATCACCTGTTCTTATGTGTCAATGTTTGTAATAAGACTTGGGCGTATTCCAGCCCTGCCATCAATAGCTTGCGATTAGTGGATCTATTCCAGTGGTTTCCAACTCTGGTCCTCAGTAACAGGCCAGTTTTTAACCTTTTACCGCTGTGGGGCGTACTATGCTGTGCCTGTGGTGGGTGAGCCTTGAAGCTGCAGGGTGGCATAAAACTCCTCGCTGACTTCAATGGTCCTCTGGGCTCCCGCCTACTAGTTGTTGTACGCAATATTGGCTGCCACGTGACAGCTAAACTCAGGCTGTCCCCTGGCAGCCAATGACACGCGTCAGCTGGCTGGAGGAGGGGCTCTCCGCAGCAGCCAGCTAGCGGGGATGGCTTTCCAACGAGCGGCCGCCATAAAGGTTGTAAGGGTCCTCCAGCTGCGTTCTCGCGAGGTCTATGGGGTTGTAAGAGCTTGCAGATCTCATGACTGTGAAGATTTCGTGAGAGTGTGGCTGGAGGACTCGGCGAGTGGCAGCTTACTGGAACACGGGGCCAGCCAGGGGGGCCTGGAGGAATGCTGATAGTGCATTCTGCCAGCCACCCCGTTTCTGTGTCTGAGGTCTGCAATGTAATATATATATATATTAGGTCT
This sequence comes from Leptobrachium leishanense, assembly GCA_009667805.1. Lineage (NCBI taxonomy): Eukaryota > Metazoa > Chordata > Amphibia > Anura > Megophryidae > Leptobrachium > Leptobrachium leishanense. The sequence continues at coordinate 52,226,950 of CM019070.1, read as the reverse complement.
GATTTCATCTGGCCATACAGGTATCCGCACGTCTGTGTGTATGTCTCTGTCTCGGTAGGCAGTAGGTAAATGGGGTGTCTGGCCATACATTTAAATTAGGGTTGCACCGATACCACAATTTTAGGATAGAGTACAAGTACTGTTACTTTTTTTCTGGTACTCACCGAATACCAATACTTTTAATGTCATGTGACCACTTTCCAATAAATAATTTAGGATTTTGCTGAAAAGCCTGTCCAATTTGTGTTTTATATTGAAATGTATGGCCAAAGTCCTAAATTATTTATTGGAAAGCGTTCACAGGACGTTAAATGTATCGGTACTTGTTCTTAAATAAATGGTAGCTGTGTATCTTTAGACTATAATCTCCGTAATAAAGTGGGGTTTTAAGATTAAATGATAAACCTTTTTTTTCCAGGGGAAAATGTAAATTGCAGCACTGGTACCTGTACAAATTGAACATCGGTTTGCATGTGAAGATCCTAAAGCAGGGATGTCCAAGTCCCACTTTTCCCAGGATACTTTGTAATAGATTATTATTGTCACCATTTTATATAGCGCCAACAGTTTCCGCAGTGCTGTACAATAACCATAAGGGAACGAGATAAACGGACATATGATGGAAACAAGAGGTGCAGAGGGCCCTGCTCATAGGAGCTTACAGTCTAGAGGAATTGGGCTTAAGGAAGACTAGGAATTTTACTAGATGGCAGGATCATTAGTGCCAGTGATCGGGAACGGTGTGGCCATAGAAGCGGCTTCAATCATGAGTGAGTGGATGAGCAGAGGGACGAGTTGCAACAGTGATGTGGTATACTAATCTGAAGAGATGGGTTTAGAGCAGTGTTATCCAAACCTGTCCTCAGGACCCTCCGCCTCGCCAGGTTTGCCAGATATCTGAAGCACAGCACAGGTGATATGATTTGCTGCTCAGTGATTGCAGGATTCATTCTGCATTTTCCCAAGATGATCTGCAAAATCTGGCCTGGTTGAGGGTCCTGAGGAGAGGTTTGGGAAATCCTGGTTTAGAGGGATTTCTTAAAGGCCTGAAGATCAGGGGAGAGTTTGATAGGGCGAGGCAAGTCATTCCACAGGACCGGAGTTGCCCTTGAGAAGTCTTGGAGGCGAGAGTTGGCCGTGTGCGTGTAGATCGATAACCGGTGGAAATCACCTGCTGAACGGAGTTGTCTAGATGGGACGTGCTTGCGGAGTAACGTAGACATGTAGGGAGGAGTTGAGTTATTGAGCGATTTGAACGTGCGCACCAGTATTTTAAACTGTATCCTGGAACATACAGGAAGCCAATGGAGGGACCGGCAGAGGGGGGAGGTATGCGAGGTGCGTTTAATGAGAAAAATAAGCCTGGCCCCTGCATTCATTACAGATTGAAAAGGGGCAATATGGGAGTTGGGGTGGCCAATAATGAGCGAGTTGCAGTAATCAAGTCGTGAAATGACAAGAGCATGAATGGGTAGGAAATCACAGGAGTTGGAGTTCAGAAACATCTGTAGGGCTGAAGTTTGACATCCATGTCCTAAAGTAACAATGTGTATTGTCTCTGATAAATTGAAACGTTTCTTTTTTTCTCCGTTGTTTTTGTTGCTTTGTAGTGGTTTCACGCAGAGAGGATGGACCATTTGATCAACAAACTACGGTAAGAAAGATCATGCCACAAGCAAAATAGAAGCAAAGCTTTTTTCTTCATTTGTGAGAGGTGCGCAGTGCCCTCTATGGGCAGAATTGTTTCCTCACTTTTGGAAATGGTATCTTCCATAATTAAATTGTAGTCCAGCATTTGTTGGTTCCCCTGTACAGGAATTGTAGTTATTTGCTACCGTATATCATGTTAAAAAGGACACTCAAACCTCCATGAAAAGTTTAAACTGTCATGGTAGCTAAAGTGCCCGCCCCACACATCTTAAATGATCATAGCTAATGTGAAATATGGGAGTTTGTATATATGCTGTTTTGTTTGTATATATGCATTTTTAGTATAACCTAATGAATAATATCAACGTGCGTTAAAATATTAGAAACATTTTTGTATTAACCTATTGATATGTATTCTACACCTGCCAGTAAGTAACCTAAGGCTTCACTCCTGTCAGTATATAGGCAAGTCTTAAGACATTCATGGATCCCTCGGAAGTTATGATCCATTATTGTAACCCTAATAAGATTTTAAGGGATGCAATTGCATGCATTAAAGCAGTGTTTCTCCTCTCTGGTCCTCAAGTCCCCCTAACAGGCCATATTTTAAGGATGCAGACTGAATCCTGCAATCACTGAGCAGCAAATCATATCTGTGCTGCGCTTCAGATATCTGCAAACCTGACCTGTTAGTGGTACTAACCCTTTCAAAAAAAGAATTCGGAAACAAAATTAGCTCCGCACACAGAGGAGAAATGGCTCAACAGTGAAAGGGTTAAACCCGTTGAACTGAAGGTCAAGGCATTTCCCTGACATTTTGGTGCAGGCGTTCTCTGAATAGAAACATAGAAAGTGTCGGCAGATAAGAACCTTTCGGCACATCTAGTCTGCCCAATTACATGGATACTTTACCTGGATTTATCTTTTGTTTAGGATAGCCTTATGCCTATCCCATGCCTGCTTAAATTCAATTACTGTTTTGGCCTCTACCACTTCTACTGGAAGACTGTTCCATGTATCCACCACCCTCTCAGTAAAATAATGCTTCCTGATGTTACTTTTAAACCTTTGCCCCTCTAATCTAAGACTATGTCCTCTTGGTTTGCTACTTTGTTTCCTTTTAAATATACTCCCTTCCTCTACCTTGTGGATTCCCTTTACGTATTTAAATGTTTCTATCATATCTCCTCTGTCTCGTCTTTTTTCCAAGCTAAAATAGATTAACCATTACTTCTCTGTGGAACAATTTCGTTCTGCTGAAGTTCGGCAAATTGCGGAGAACTGCACCGTATTTCTCTGTCAATTCATCTCTGGAAAGAAATAGCTACATTCTATAAAAGTAAAAATAATGATGATCCCTAACATTCATGTCTGGAATTCTGTTGGAGCAAAGGACTGTCAATGGGGATCATGAGTGGGATAAATTGCGCCAATAAAGGGGATTTATGTAGGACAGGAGAGAGATAACATAGAAACATAGAAAAATGTCGGCAGATAAGAACCTTTCGGCCCATCTAGTCTGCCCAATTACATGGATACTTGACCTGGATTTATCTTTTGTTTAGGATAGCCTTATGCCTATCCCATGCTTGCTTAAATTCAATTACTGTTTTGGCCTCTACCACTTCTACTGGAAGACTGTTCCATGTATCCACCACCCTCTCAGTAAAATAATGCTTCCTGATGTTACTTTTAAACCTTTGCCCCTCTAATCTAAGACTATGTCCTCTTGTTTTGCTATTTTGTTTCCTTTTAAATATACTCCCTTCCTCTACCTTGTGGATTTATAAGGTTTTATAAAGTGAATAGGCGATAATGTAGGCAACTGAAGGTTAATAAAAGCATCATTATCTGAACAAACTCCTATGGAAACAGAACTAGGGTTACCCCGATCAGCCATTTTTTCCAGGGCACCTATTAAACTTCAGCATGTGAGTATATCAGGGTTATTCAGAGAAAGGTGAAAACCAGAAGAACTGGCAAGAGAAGAGAACAATCTAGAGCAAATAGCCAATTTGGAAAGTGAGATAAATGGGAGAATTTTTCTGGTTTGGCTATTTTGACCTATAATTTTCACTTCTACTGCCAATTCTCCTGAGTTACACCTTTCTTTGAATAGACCTGTATATAATGAAATTGATTCATTATACTGTTTCACAAGAGAAATGTTGTGTGTTATGTTGTGCTTCATAATAATTTTTTTTGTATCTAGTATAATACTCATAGACTGTGCTCTGGTGTCGTAAGTATTAATATATATCAATATTTAAACTTTGACGCACATATGTGCAAACAGATAAACTGCCTGTGTCCACACTGGCAATTTCCTACACAGTGAGTCCAGGGCTGTTAGGCTGGTGTCAGACGAGCGCATTTTGTACGGACTGTGCGCCCATGCAGTACGGACGCACTTTCTGACGGAAGACGCAGTAATGGCCACACAGTCCGTTTTTTAAACTGATGTTATTTTTGACGGATGTAGCAGGAAAAATAAATTAAATATGAAAAACATTTTGTCCATCAAACATGCTGGACGCACAAATGCAGTCCGTCTGACCCCGTTCATCACTCACACACAAAGGTTGCGGACGCAGCGTACTCTGCACGTCCGTTCTAGCGGTTTTACGTTCTTGCCTTACTTGCGTCCGTTTGCCGCGAGCGTTGCGCGCCCGCAGTTTGGTGCAGACGCACTTCGTGTGGGGGGCTCCATTGGCGATTATTCTATGCTGCGACGGACGTTATTATGTGCGCAAAAACAGACGTTCACACTGCGCTCGTCTGACACCAGCCTTAATGTTAGGAATAGTTTTTTATAATATGGAGCGATTAAAGGAACACTACCAGTACCATAAACTGTAACTAGATTACATATACATTACAAAAACACATAATGCTGTTTTTTTAATCTTCTGAATTAATTGCATATAAAAAGGAGAAATAATGTCTTTTTCCATTTTGTGATGCATTATGATGCAACATTAACCAAATGCTATGGCAAGTCTCACTTTACAGCTGTGGTACTGGATTAAACAGAAGTGAAGAGGTAATATGTGGAGGAAATGTTTAGACAAGGCTGCAGAGGGTCTATTGTGCTGTTTATGCTACTCAAAATAAGTGATGACGGCTGAATGAGATAAGACAGGGAGTTTAAAAGGCTCTACTCCCTGGTGATGTCCTTCGCACACATCCCACACAATATAATGGTGTGAGATGGTTCTCTTGACTTCTGACTCGTAGAGCCCATTCTCTGGCTAATGCTACACTATGAGGGGCAAGTGCTGTAAAGATACTGTGGGGAGCAGTTTACAACACAAAATATCACAAAACGGATGCACACAGTGACACAAACAGAATAGTTTCTTAACCCCTTGACGCAGCGGGACGTTCTATGGCGTCTACGTAGTGGGTGGGCCTTGAAGACGTGGGGCGTATAGATAAGCCCTGCTGACTTAAATGGGCCGTCTTGGCCCCTCCCTGCAGCGGGCGCACACCGTGCGACATTTGCTGCAGTGGGACAGCCTGGAATCAGGTCGTCCCCCTGCAGCCAGTAAGGTGTGTCGGCTATGTGGGTGGGCCAGATTAGAGGCCCCCAGCGGCACCTGTTGGCAAGTCATACCAGTATGCCTCGCCAGCATTAACTCCCTCTTGACGGGGACGCCCACTCATTGTGAAGGGTTAACTAAACAAGCAAGAGAAAAACAAAGCACATGTAAGGTATCGGCAACATAAAATAAAACACAATAAGGACATTTAATTTTTTGGTGGTAATGGCCCTTTAAATTTTCTGCACTCCTTAATTAATAGCAATAACCATTTTAAGAAAGTGAAGAATCTGCTATTGTTACTTTGTTGTCTAACTCTACAGATGCTTATCGTTCAGCTGAATGAGTATGTGTTCCTGTTCTTTGCCTGTCTAATTGCCTTTTCTTGGCGTCGCAGTTAAATAAACAAGGATTGGAATAAACGTCTAAAAGCAAATTGCACATTCTGCAAACCCCGAGGGATGCTGCAGATATCCAGCGCAATACCCGCTGACTACCACAAGGTGTCACTGTTAAAAAGGCTACTTCAAACTTTTCCAAAACCAAGAAGGCTGCCCAATAGGAATTCTAACATTCAGGAAGAGTTACAATTACAAGTATTTTATTTGCAAAACTAGGAATGTTCAGAGTATCCCAAAAACTAAGCCACAATGAAAAGAAAAATACAGACCACCATTCTTCAGTTCTGTAATTTTGACCTAAAATGCCAGATTCCGGTGGATAAGAGAAGCCTGACGCCGGCCTCGTGGAGCGCTGATTCCCAAAGGGGAAGAAATCTAAAGCCAGCGAGGTAACGGAGGACTCCGGTACTCCGGACATTCGGCTTTCACTAAGTGGTGCCTTGGTCCGGAGAATGCCGCAGCGACAACTGCTGAACTCCGGTGAGTCAGAGCCGCCGGATGTTGAGACAACTGGCCCATCTCCTGCTATACCACAGCTTTCGGCCGCGATGGCCGATGGTGACTTACCGCCACGAAATGGGATATCCAGGACCTTTTGGCTGATGCCAGGCTCTCATGGCAGGCCGAAATCCAGGCCCCTGAATCCACCGTAATTGCCACCTAGACTCAGATGACCACCATCCACACACGCATGCAGGAGATTGAGGGGGCGCAGGCCGCAACCTCTTCTCAATTGAGGGCTCTTCAGGCGCAGGTGGGAAGTTTACAAGCGGCAATGGTGACCCTGGAAGCCCGCCATCGACGACGGAACATCAAACTACGTGGCGTGCCGGAGTCGGTGCTGGACTCTGCCCTATTACCATACGTTACCCGCTTTGTGTTGGATGTTCTCTCGTCTAGTTCCGACGTTCAGGATCCGGTGTTCTCAGCGATAAGGCTACGGAGGGCAGCGGCGGCCCCAACGGGTGTCCCCCGCGACATCATTGTAGTTCTCAAGGACATCCATGTACAAATGCAACTACTGGAGGCAACTCGTAACGTTTCCGCAGTTTCGTTTGAAGGGGCCTCTGTTGCGATCTACCGGGACCTTCCTTTCATGGTCTTGGCGACCAGACGCCTGTTCCAGCCAGACACTGTGCTCCTGCGGTCCCATGGAGTGCGTTATAGATGGGGGGCGCTTGGCACCTTACTGATCTCTTATACTGATGGACATATGGTTACAGCCAGCACTGTGGAGGACGCGCTCGCATTTGTTCAGGCTCTGGGCCTGACCTCCGGAGCCCCGGGCGATGTGGGACGTGGGTCGATGGTGGGATCTCCCCTCTCTACCAGAGAACCGGATTAAATTGTCAGACATCTTTTTGGACTCATGACACAGTTTTAGCCCTGCTTTTTGCATCCCGTTGCTCTGCAAACCGTATTTTTGTTTCTTGACAACATGGCTACTTGTATAACCCTTTTTTGTCCCTCGCACAAACTCTGATTTAGCCTCTAGCTCCCCCTCCTCCCTCCCCTTTATTTTTGGCAGTTTGGGTATGTCTCGAGGCGTGCCATTGTGTCGGCCACCATGGCTCTGACCGCCATACCTGGCCCTTGCCTCGCTTTGTCCTCTGGACTCATGGGAGTGCGCCAGGAAGGTCACACTATGGGCCTTTGCCACTCCAATTATTGTTTTCTTTTTGGTTTTTGGGGTCCTGCAGTGCTTTTTGGGGGGTGTGTGGGTTTTTTTTGTTATTTTTATATATTATATTTCCCTGCAACTTTGTATGTCATTCCTGCGTGGCTACTTGGTCGTCTATGCCCTATGGCTTGTTGATATGCTGATTGTTTGCTGTATTGCCGACATTGTTACAAAATAAAAATTTTGAAAAAAAAAATGCCAGATTCCATCCAGTATCAGTCATTTGTGCACAGTTTTTAAATTAGTGGGAAATCGCTGTTCTCATTTTCCCATTCCCCTTGTTTGTAAAGCAACTGGACTGTGATTTTAATTGTTGAACAATTATTCAGACGTGTGGCATCACGATTCTCTCACATAGACCAGCAAGTTCCACGACAATGAGTTGCCATCGACAAACGCAGCTTGACTGGAATCACCAACTTGTACTCGCCACTGTCAGCAATGGCTTCGCTAGCTGCATAAAGAAACATCAGGTCAGGGGTACAGGTCAGGTACCTCTCATCCAGAATTCTAAAATCCAGACGACTTGAAAAACGGAATCGTTGGGGCTTCTGGACCAGGTGCGCTGTGTATGGTAGCTGCCAATTGGGAGTGCGGCTCCCTAGCACTGCAGCTGTAATGGTTGGTGGGGTGGTCTGAGCCCAGTAATGCAGGGGTTCACAGATATACAGACAGGAGGGACCAGGATTTTTGGGAGACACTGGGTATGTACCTTGGGGTGGGAGACAGGACACAAGGGGGACTCCAAGCAAGGTACAAGTGGGTGTTCCAAAAGAATGGTCAGGACGGTCCGTTGGTCAGAGGCTGGCAGAAGGCGAAGGTAGAAGAAGGTAATCGATGGGCAAGCAGGGGGTCTGGCAGGGGCGTCGCTATGTGGGGGCGACACCCCCACACCCATGTGACACCGTCACCCTAAGGGCGGGTGTCTCACCCTGCGCCGCGTGTTCGCTCCCTGCAAGTGTCCGAAGCTATGCAGCTTCGGCGCTCGCTTGGGAGAGACACGTCACCAGCCGAGTTCTCGCGAGATCGTGGCTGGTCACGTGGCTCCCCCAGGCGAGCGCCCAAGCGCCATGCCGCCGGACGCTCAGAGGGAGCAGAACACGCGGTGGCAGGAGGTGAACTGGGGGCATTATCCATGAGCTGGGGCAGTATCCATGAGCTGGGGGCAGTATCCATGTGCTGGGGCAATATCCATGTGCTGGGGCATTATCCATGAGCTGGGGCAATATCCATGAGCTGGGGCATTATCCATGCGCTAGGGCAGTATATCCATGTGCTGGGGCAGTATATCCATGCGCTGGAGCAGTATATCCATGAGCTGGGGCATATCCATGAGCTGGGGCAGTATCCATGTTCGGGGGCATTATCCATGAGCTGGGGCAATATCAATGAGAGGAGCTGGGGGCATAGCCATGAGAGGAGCTGGGGAAGTAAATCCATGAGAGGAGCTGGGGCAGTATATCCATGAGAGGAGCTGGGAGCAGTATATCCATGAGAGGAGCTGGGGCAGTATATCCATGAGAGGAGCTGGGGCAATATCCATGAGAGGAGCTGGGGCATATCCATGAGAGGTGCTGGGGCATATCCATGAGAGGAGCTGAGGCATATCCATGAGAGGAGCTGGGGCATATCCATGAGAGCTGCTGGGGCATATCCATGAGAGCTGCTGGGGCATATCCATGAGAGCTGCTGGGGCATATCCATGAGAGCTGCTGGGGCAATATCCATGAGAGCTGCTGGGGCATATCCATGAGAGCTCTGGGGCATATCCATGAGAGCTCTGGGGCATATCCATGAGAGCTCTTGGGGCAGTATCCATGTGTGCTTGGGGCATATCCATGAGAGCTGGGGCAATATCCATGTGTGAGCTGGTCTGGGGGCAATATATCCATGTGTGAGCTGGTCTGGCGGCAATATATCCATGTGTGAGCTTGTCTGGGGCAATATATCCATGTGTGAGCTGGTATGGGGAAATATATCCATATGTGAGCTTGTCTGGGGCAATATATCCATGTGTGAGCTGGTCTGGGGCAATTATCCATATGTGAACTGAGGCGCAAAATATCCGTATGTGAGCTGGGGCAATATATATCCATGGGTGAGCTGCTGGGGGCAATATATATCCACGTGTGCTTTCACTGCCTTTGAACAGGCACCGTACTTGCTGGCAGTTGGCAAAAATTTGTGTGAGCATATGAGAGAGCTCCACAGCAATAAACCTCACATTAATGTGCGCTGTGTGTATGAGCATTCAGTGTTATATGGGAGTACTGATTTAGGAGTAAGGGTAGTTAACCACTTGAATGCTAAGGACGCGCTCAGCGCGTCCTCAGCATTCCCGCTGGTGTGCTGAGACGCGCTGAGCGCGTCCTCACTTTGGGGTCAGCGTTCGGCCGGGTTCCGGCCGATCGCTGGCCCCTCCAGTGCGGGCTGACATCCTGGATGTCAGCCCGGCATCCGGACCAGCAGCCGCCAGAATTAGGTGTCATCGCGGGGGCGCGATGACACCTAATTCAGGCGCCCCCCCCGCATGTGCGGAGGAGGCGCCTGAAAGGGAGGGGGGAGGTCCTTCGGACCTCTCTCCCTCCCGATCGGCGGCGCACAGGTGGTTAACCCAGGCATCATTTGGAAGGGCACAGCCTGCCCTTCCAAATGATGCCTGGCATTAACCCCTGGGGAGCTGGATCGCGAATCGGCGCTGAAAAGCGCCGGTTCGCGATCCTTTCCCGGAGCTGGCCGACATCTTGGATGTCGGCCAAGCTTCCGGGAACTCCCCCAGAGGACTGGCGTCATCGTGCGTAGCACGATGACGCCAGTCCTACAGTTAACCCCTAACTGCCACCAAGTGTGGAGATAGGGAGTTCCAATGAACTCCCTATCTCCCGATCCGTGGCAGTTAGGGGTTAAATTTTGATATGGTTGGATCGCCAGAGCATGGCCGTTCCAACGATACCAAACATGAAAGTTAAAAATTTTGTAAAAAAAAAAAAAAAAAGAAAAAGAAAAATAAAAAAAAATTAAAAAAAATAATAAAAAAAAAAAAAAAGAAACACTTTTTTTTATTTTTTTTGGTTTGTTAGTGCAGCAATATTGTTCCCATTTCAATTATAATGTGAACAATGATGCTGCACTAACGATTTTTGTATGCGGTGCGTTTGTTAAAAATAGTGTCATTTTCCCCAAAAAAAAATGTAACGAGACCCCATCTCTAATTTTTTTAACAAGCGCACCCCATACAAAATATAACCGCAATTGCTCGCATGTTAAAATGTGGAAAAAAACACTTTACACATTGTAAATTATTGAAAATACATATTTTATTGCATTTTTTGTTATAATATACAGACATGACATAACGTATACATATAATAATGACATATTATGAATCTACCGAGTCTGACGGAAAGAACGATATATAATATGTCGGTGTCATATTCTAAAATAAGCCTTAAAAACACGTTTAAACATGATGCGCAAAACAGGTAAAAAATGACCTCAGCACAGGGGCGGGAAAAGCCTCAGCAGCGAAAGGGTTAAAAAAAATCCGTAAAACTCGGGGGGGGGGTGACACCTTAAGTTACCGCACCGGGTGACACCAACCCTAGTGACGCCACTGGGGTCTGGTACACAGGAGGTCAATATTATTCAGGGAGCTTCAGGAGGGTCAGACTGGTTTGGAACACAGTTGAAATGGCAATGCTGAAGGGCAGCCTGAAGCATTGCTGGGAGGGAGGAGCAGACCTTTATGCTAGCAGGAAGGTGTGGTGCTTGTATGGTGCTTAACTGTTTGTGTACCAGAGAGCAGCACAGTGCCTGAGCACAGATGGTGAGCATGGTGCAGTCAGCAGCTTGGGCATGACAGCAGCAAACCCTGCCACACGCTGGGAGTCTCTTGGAAGCCCCAGCATGTCACATGGTGCCTGGAGTCTCACTGGCTTCTGGCAGCATGTCCTAGAAGAAATGCTGCAAGGTGCTTCCAGCATGTGTATATGCCTCCCGCCACGATGTCCTTCCTCTGAAACAACTAATTCACCCGGATTTTGAAATCAGGAGGAATTAGATATCTGGAATGCTCAGTGTTTGGAGTATTCTGTATTAGGGGTGCCGGACCTGTATTAACTGAGGTTTCCTTATGAAACTAGCCAAGTCAACAGTGACAAGTCCAAGCTATCAATTTCAGCTCGTCAGAGACAACTTGGTGCTTAATGTCCCCCGATTAGGGATGAGCTGTTCGGGTTCGGACAGTTCGGAGTTCGACCCGAACTTTGGCAGTTCGAAAGTTCGTGAATTGCGAGCTTTTTGGTTGTGTTCGGTTCGGGTTCGAAAAAAAAAGGAAATTTTTAAAAAAGTATAGAAAATGCTTAAAAAAAATACTAAAAAAAATCTAGAAATAAAAGAGACTCTTTACTGCAGAATATTATAAGCAACTGTTTATTAGATATTGAATTAAAAACTAATGTGTACGTGGAAAGATTATCAACTCTAAATGACCTCTGTTCACAAACGGGCATAACACCAGGTGTTTTTAGTCTGGTAATCAATTTGATACATTGTACAATATTTGTACTGAGGGTGGGGTGGTGTCTGCTTCTGATTGAGATTTGAGAATTAATTTCCCTAAAACATCCTAATATGCTGCATTTAACTGGTGTTTGAAAAAAATCTAAAGCAATGTTATTTTTCACCTCGGGATTAAACATTCACAGGGTTATTCAGAGAGCGGTGAAAAGCAGGAGAATGACTGGAGAAGTGAAAATTCTGGGTCAAAATAGCCAAACCAGAAAAATTCTCCCATTTATCTCACTTTCCAAATCGGCTATTTGGTCTAGATTGTTCTCTTCTCTTGCCAGTTCTCCTGGCTTTCACCTCTCTCTCTCAGGGTTGTTCAGAGAAAGGTGAAAACCAGGAGAATGGCAGGAAAAGAGAACAATCTGGACCAAATAGCCGATTTGGAAAGTGAGATAAGGCTAGGGTCAGACTAACGCATTTTTCACAGCGACCGTCAAAAAGTGCGTCCGAACGCATTGCCGTATTTTTTCACGGATTGCACGAAAACAGTCATACGATGCGCATTTTTGTGCGTGATTTTTTACGGATCCAAACCAGGAAACTTTGGGTGTCTGGACTTTATGTTGGCCGGACATGAGCAGGGTCTGACGTCATCCAAATCACGCACACACGCCGCTAGTGGACGCAGCGCACTCTGTACGTCCGTACTAGCGGTTCTGCGTTCTCGTAAAAATGCGTTCATTTTCCACTTGCGTTGCGCAGCCGGACTTTCGTACGACCGTACTTCGTATATTGGCCGTCATTGCCCGTCATTTGCTGCTAGAGTGGCCGTGATTAAGTGCGCCTAAACGCACGTTAAAAATTCGCTAGTCTGACCCTAGCCTAAATGGGAGAATTTTTCTGGTTTGGCTATTTTGACCTAGAATTTTCCATTCTCCAGTCATTCTCCTGCTCTTCACCACTCTCTGAATAACCCTGACAGGGTTATTCAGAGAAAGGTGAAACTCAGGAGAATGACTGGAGAATGGAAAATTCTAGGTCAAAATAGCCGAACCAGAAAAATTCTCCCATTTATCTCACTTTCCATTCTCCTGCTTTTCACCGCCAAAAAATCAGTAAACCTTTTCTGCGTGTCTGAAAATGTCTCCTCTCTTCATACAGACTGCCGCCCTAAGCAGTTGTTTATGGATAGATTAAAGGAAAAGCATTTACCATCATTTGAAATGTAATTTTTTGGTTTTTACATATTTCTATACATCCTAGAAATCCGCCACTTCACGGGCAGGTTATGGGGACCTCCTAGGCACGATAGTTGAAGGAATTTTTCATTTTTAACCCTTATTTCATGGAAAACTCACTGTCCTTTTAAAAATGTTTTTTTTTAAACTTTTTGTCCTTGTTTCCTGTCCCCCAGGGCACTACCCGGACCCCCATACACCTTTTATGGCAAATATGTAGGATATATGCCCTCTTGGAGGGCACTCCAAAAAACCGAATTTTCAGCCCCATTGACTTGCATGGGGGTTCGGGTTCAGGTTCAGGTTCGGTCCCGAACAAATGGGAAGTTAGGGTTCGGGCTCGAACCGAACTCGGGGAGTGTTCGGCTCATCCCTACCCCCGATGCTTAATGAGAATGAAAAATGTGGTTATGGTTCAAGGATTCTGCCTCTGCATTATTTTCACATATATTACTTCTAGATCCTTAAAAAACTAGTCCATTATTATTTATTTGAAATGCTGAATTCCTCTCTAGCCAATCAGGGGATCAAGGTCTTCATGGAGGGGAATTTCTCGGTCACTGCTGAGCTCAGCCTACAGCAGATGAGCATGATCTGCAGTCTACCAACATACGAAAACGTGGGGGCCAGATTCCAACCGAGTCATTTTGCCAACAACTCCAGCCATTATACATAAGCTCTTGAGCCATTGGCAATTCCAGCTGCTATCACATCCAAGAGCTCGGACATTGAGCTAGGTTACTGTATATTTGTTATGGTTAAAGCCCGAAGTGCGGTTATTCCTAGCATTACCCAGGCGTCATTAGCAAAAGTCGAAGTGAAATTACATTTTGGACTTTACCCGGGTAATCTGCAAAGTATCCAGAGGCCTATGGGTACTCAGGTTTTCTGCACTGTTTCGCACATTACCCTAGTGTTGCTGGATAAAGTGTGACGTGCAACGAAACATCGGACTTTATCCGGGTAATCTGCAAAGTATCCAAATGCCTCTGGGTACTCTGCTTTTCTTGGATTTGCAGCAGGTTACAGTTGACTGAATTCTGAGGATTACCCGGGTAAAGCTGCACACTGTTATTTGACTGATAACAAAATTGTGTTTTTTGTAATTTTTAATGAAATTGTAACCACAGTCACAAACCACACTAAATAACCGTCAAGTAACGTTGTGCGTTAATTGTCTGAAAATTAATTTATGAAGATAAAGATATTATATAAAGAGTAACCTGATGGTTATTATGTTTTATAAATGATATACAGTCAGGTCCAGAAATATTGGGACAGCGACACAATTCTAACATCTTTGGCTCTATACACCACCACAATGGAGTTGGAATGAAACAAACACAATGTGCTTTAACTGCAGACTGTCAGCTTTAATTTGAGGGTATGTACATCCAACTCAGGTGAACGGTGTAGGACTTACAGCAGTTTGCAGATGTGCCTCCCACTTGTTAAGGGACCAAAAGTAATGGGACAGAATAATAAGCATAAATCAAACTTTCCCTTCTTAATACTTGGTTGCAAATCCTTTGCAGTCAATCACAGCCTGAAGTCTGGAACGCATAGACATCAGCAGACGCTGGGTTTCATCCCTGGTGATGCTCTGCCAGGCCTCTACTGCAACGGTCTTCAGTTCCTGCTTGTTCTTGGCGCATTTTCCCTTCAGTTTTGTCTTCAGCAAGTGAAATGCATGCTCAATGGGATTCAGGTCAGGTGATTGACTTGGCCATTGCATAACATTCCACTTCTGTCCCTTCAAAAACTCTTTGGTTGCTTTTGCCGTATGCTTTGGGTCATTGTCCATCTGCACTGTGAAGCGCCGTCCAATGAGTTCTGCAGCATTTGGCTGAATGTGAGCAGATAATATTGCCCGAAACACTTCAGAATTCATCCTGCTGCTTTTGTCAGCAGTCACATCAATAATAAATACAAGATAACCAGTTCCATTGGCAGCCATACATGCCCACGCCATGACATTACCACCACCATGCTTCACTGATGAGGTGGTAGGCTTAGGATCATGAGCAGTTCCTTTCCTTCTCCATACTCTTCTCTTCCCATCACTCTGGTACAAGTTGATCTTGGTCTCATCTGTCCATAGGATCTTGTTCCAGAACTGTGAAGGCTTTGTTAGGTGTTGTTTGGCAAACTCTAATCTGGCCTTCCTGTTTTTGAGGCTCACCAATGGTTTACATCTTGTGGTGAACCCTCTGTATTCACTCTGGTGAAGTCTTCTCTTGATTGTTGACTTTGACACACATACACCTACCTCCTGGAGAGTGTTCTTGATCTGGCCAACTGTTGTGAAGGGTGTTTTCTTTACCAGGGAAAGAATTCTTCGGTCATCCACCACAGTTGTTTTCCGTGGTCTCCTGGGTCTTTTGGTGTTGCTGAGCTCACCAGTGCGTTCCTTCTTTTTGAGAATGTTCCAAACAGTTGTTTTGGCCACGCCTAATGTTCTTGCTATCTCTCTGATGGGTTTGTTATGTTTTTTCAGCCTAATGATGGCTTGCTTCACTGATAGTGACAGCTCTTTGGATCTCATCTTGAGAGTTGACAGCAACAGATTCCAAATGCAAATAGCACACTTGAAATGAACTCTGGGCCTTTTATTTGCACATTGTAATTGGGGTAATGAGGGAATATCACACACCTGGCCATGGAACAGCTGAGAAGCCAATTGTCCCATTACTTTTGGTCCCTTAGCAAGTGGGAGGCACATCTGCAAACTGCTGTAAATCCAACACCATTCACCTGAGTTGGATGTACATACCCTCAAATTAAAGCTGACAGTCTGCAGTTAAAGCACATTGTGTTTGTTTCATTCCAACTCCATTGTGGTGGTGTATAGAGCCAAAGATGTTAGAATTGTGTCGATGTCCCAATATTTCTGGACCTGACTGTATAAGCACATGACACATAATTTCAGTAAAATTCCCTGCTACCCAAGCGGGGTTGGATGCTCTGCAGATTACCCAGGTGAAGCTGTGGATAGTCCTCAGATTACCCGGGTGAAGATTCAGATTTGCACATTATCCGGGTAAAGTGCGGATTTTTCAGCTCTTCCAGACTGTTACCCAAGGGCAGTTGGTTAGTCCTAAGATTACCCGTGTAAAGCCCGAAATTAATTTTTTTTTCCAGCTTTACCCAGCGGTTTTGGGTAATGTCAGGATTACCCAGGTAAGCCTAGGAATAAGGAATTAGGCTTTACCCGTAACATATTAATGGCTCCTTAACTGTTAGAAGAATGAGCTGGTCCACGGTGGCTTGTTCTCCTCCAAACGAAATTAATACCCACTAACAGAACCTGTTGTACAGTGATTTTGCTTTTCTGTTCGAAAAAAATCACTTAACATTGAAATTTAAAGACATTAAACAATCTCTCCTTTATCCTAGGTGCCGTGGCGCAGAGGGTGGTGTGATCTGCCGTGTCCATGTCTTTCTATTGTGAGATCGCGCAGCATTGTGGAGTGAAAGCGGAGGGAGACTGGGAACTATTTGTTCCCAGTCTCACTCTGCTCCCGGAGAGAAGAAGCAGCGAATCAGGCCACAGCGAATCAGGCCACCGTTCTCTCCACGGAATGAGAGGCGATTATCAGATTTATTGGGGGGGGGGTTCTAAATGACTTTGCACACGCAGAATCATTTAGCACCAGCTTTTAGGAGTTGCTAAAATTTTGCCTTGCGTATCCCTGCGGTAATTGGCGTTAGCACTTTGTAATACCTAACTCTGCGCTCTCCATGTTAAGTATAGGATGCGCAAATTACAATAAGCTCGTGGCAGCTAGCGCAAAAAACAATACGCTAAGTGATTTCTTACAGGTTTAGCGTCAGGAAGGTAATATGGGAGGGGGCATGCGTTAAAGTCACATGTCCTGGCGATAACGCTTATACACCCGAACGCTAACGTTAGCTTTCAATAGGGAATAGTGCCGAGTATTATTTATTTATAAAGTATTTTACCAGGAAGGATACATTGAGATTTCTCTCATTTTCAAGTATGTCCTGCATTAGGCAGCTACTTTGGATAACATGAGCATTAGCGATAAAAGCTCACTTAAGACAAAAATGGAAACGACATCATTTAATAATTCAACTCATCTCATCTAATGACAGGAATTTATTCTCTGGTGAACAACGAATTGCTGTACAGGCTGGAAATATACAGTAAATGCTTAGAATGTTGAGGGTATTTTTTGCATTAGTTTTTCTGTTTACGCTTTTCTTGGCTACTTTGTCAAGTTAATGCATAAAGCAGCTATATTGTATCGTGTGTCATGAGCATTATTAATAAAAACTCAGTTTTTTAGAGAAAAGTATTACTTAATAAAAACAGCAGAAGGCTGAATATTTCAGGATAAAATATGTACTTTCACCACCTCTATATATTTCTATGTTTAATGGGAGCTGCATTCTCCATTGTACAGACTTCGAATAAGCCAAAATTGAAAACAATTCCGTGCGTTTTATATTAATGGCAGGGCAATACCTCCCGGTTTCTTCCCGTCTCGTTATCTGTACACCTCTGATTGGAATCATGAGAAAGACAAATAAATAAGGCTTCCAGTAGGCCCCACTGATAGCTTAAGATAACCTAGCTGTGAGACCTACAAGGGAGACAAGGTCATAAATCAGCTTTTCAGACTCTGAGGCTCTTGCTTCTGACTTTGAGAGTAAAAAAATAAATCTAATAGAATCAAGGAGAAAAAGAAAATAAATCTTACTGTGCTAAATCCTGTCAAAATAAATGTAATGCTGTCATAACAAGTTTGATGTATTTAAGTCTAATCTATCCATCTCGTTATCTATATCATTATCTATCTATGTATCTTGATATCTCACAGACTCATTATCTATTTATCTTTCTATATGTCATCTATCCATCTATTTTAGTACCCCTCTATATCAATATCTATCTATATATTTGGTTATCTGAAAAACTCTATATTTCTATATCGTTATCTATCCATCTACCTACCTACCTATCTTAGTACCCCTCTATGGGCTATATTACATTCTTCACGCAAAAATCCTCACGCAAAGCGAAAATCTTTGCGCCAAGCGTTAAAGTTTTGCGAACGCAAATCAACGCTGGAATTACAATCCTCGCGCCTTTTTTCATCCGCCGATCAATTGTGCGCGCAAACAGGACGCGCCCAAAGTCATGCGAAGTACCGTCTCGCGCAAAAATCTTTGTACGTGCTGTTTTTTTCGCTATTCAGCCAATCAGAATTAAGAAACACACCTGTCTCAAGTTAACAAATTGCGTCTGCCAAAGTCAATGAGCATATATGCTGCAGCAATAATACATGCACACACAAATACATCCGTTGTATTGGTATGGTATGAGTTGAATGGGCAACTGTGCTTTGGCGCCTTCATTTTTATGGGCTTGAATTTTTCGGGGTTAGCCAGGTTGTTCAGATTTGCCATTAGCACCAGCTTTTAGGAGTTGCTAAAATTATGCGCGCAAAGGCCATGCGGTAATCACCGCGAAATAGATTGTAATACCATACTCGTACCAGCGCACATTCGCATTTGCGCTCACAAATTTTAAGTATAGGACGCGCAAAGTACAGTAAGCTCGCGCAGGTTCACCCAAGATAGACGATTGCGTGCGGTTGTTGCGCTGACTATGTAATACGGGATTCGGCGCAAATGGTTTTACCCCACGCGTTAATGGCTATTTGCGCCGGCGCAAACGTTTGCGTGAAGATTGTAATTTAGCCCTATATCATTATCTATATATTCATGTAGCCAGTGGTGTATTTTAGTTTTATGCTGCCCTAGGCAACACAGGGCTCTCTCCCTCTATCACAAACTCATTGTTTTTTGGGGGTCATCCCATATATATGAGGTGTGTAGGTATATAACAGGGCTGCAAAGCAACAAAACCCACAGCAATAAGTCTCTAAATTATAGAAAAAATGTTGCTAGAAATGAGTGTAAATAAGATACTTTGGTCTAATATTAAATTATTTATACAGTGGCAAGAAAAAGTATGTGAACCCTTTGGGATTACGTGGAGTTTTGCATGAATTGGTCATAAAATGTGCTGTGATCTTCATCTAAGGCTAGGGTCAGACGAACGCATTTTTCACGTTGTCCGTGAAAAAGTGCGGTCGAACGAACGTACGTATTTTTTCCCGGAATACGCGATAGCGGTCATACGATGCGCCTGTTCGTCCGTGATTTTGTACGGATCGTCAATAAAACACTTTTTGTGTCTGGACGTTATGTTAGCCGGACATTAGCAGCATCTGACGTCTCCTAGTCACGCACACACGCCTCTAGCGGACGCAGCGCACTCTGTACGTCAGTAGTAGCGGTTTGACGTTCTCGAAAAAATGCGTTCGTTGGCCACTTGCGTTGCGTGGACGAACTTTCGTGCGGCCGTTCGTCGTATGTTCCCCGGCATTGGACGTCATTTGCTGCTAGTACGACCGTGATTTCGTGCGGCTAAACGCACGTTAAAACTGCGCTAGTCTGACCCTAGCCTAAGTCACAACAATTTGAAAAACACAGTCTGCTTAAAATAATACAACACAAACATTATATGTTTTCATGTGTTTATTGAACAGAACATGTAAACATTCACAGTGCAGGGTGGAAAAAGTATGTGAACCTTTGGACTTAATAACTGGTTGACCCTCCTTTGGCAGCAATAACCTCAACCAAACGTGTCCTGTGGTTGCAAATCAACCCTGCACAACGATCTGGAGTAACTTTGGACCACTCCTCTTCACAAAACTGTTTCAGTGTCAATATTCTTGGGATGTCTGGTGTGAATCGCTCTCTTCAGGTCATGCCACAGCATTTCAATCGGGTTGAGGTCAGGACTCTGACTGGGCCACTCCAGAAGGCGTATTTTGTTTTGTTGAAGCCATTCTTTTGTTGAATTACTTGTATGCTTTGGGTCATTGTCCTGTTGCATCACCCATCCTCTGCGGAGCTTCAGTTGGCAGACAGATGGTCTTACGTTTTCCTGCAAAATGTCTTGATAAACTCTGGAATTCATTTTTCCATCAATGACAACAATCCGTCCAGGCCCTGAGGCAGCAAAGCAGCCACAAACCATGATGCTCCCTCCGCCATGTTTTACAGTGGTGATAAGGTTTTGATGTTGGTGTGCTGTGCCTTTTTTTCTCCACACATTAGTGTTGTGTGTTTTTTCCAAACAACTCAATTTTGGTTTCATCTGTCCACAGAATATTTTGCCAGTAGTGCTGTGGAACATCCAGGTGCTCTTTTGCAGACTTAAAACGTGCTGCAATATTCTTTTTGGACAGCAATGGCTTCCTCCGTGGTGTCCTCCCATGTACTCCATTCTTGTTTAATGTTTTCCTTATTGTAGATGTGTCAACAAAAATGTTAGCATATGCCAGAGATTTCTGTAAGTCTTTAGCTGACACTGTAGGATTCTTCTTTACCTCATTAAGCATTCTGCGCTGTGCTCTTGCAGTCATCTTTACAGGATGACCACGCCTAGGGAGAGTAGCAACAGTGATGAACTTTCTCCATTTGTAGACAGTCTGTCTTGCCGGACACATGAACATCAAGGCTTTTGGAGATACTTTTGTAACCCTTTCCAGCTTCATTCAAGTCAACAATTCTTGATCGGTCTTCTGAGAGCTCTTTTCTGCGAGGCATGGTTCACATCAGGCAGTGCTTCTTGAAACCAGTAAACCCAAAACTGGTGGGTGTTTTTAAAGGGCAGGACAGCTTTCAGCAACACATCCAATAATATCACACTGATTGGACTCAAGGTTGGCTCACTCCTGGCTCCAATTAGCTCTTGGAGAAGTCATTAGGCTAGGGGTTCACATACTTTTTCCACCCTGCACTGTGATTGTTTACATGTTCTGTTCAATAAACACATGAAAACATATAATGTTTGTGTTGTATTATTTTAAGCAGACTGTGTTTTTCAAATTGTTGTGACTTAGATGAAGATCAGAGCACATTTTATGAGCAATTCACCAATTCATGCAAAACTCCACGTAATCCCAAAGGGTTCACATACATTTTCTTGCCACTGTATATACAGTATACTGTGCATTTCATCATTTCAAGAAAATATGTCTCAGAATATCCTTCTCTGGTCACACCCCCGGTGTCATTCCCCAAAACGCGATTGTCCCTCTTTGATAGTTTGCAACGTTGGGAGGTGTGCGCAATACAGCTTCTTGTATGGTTCTTGCCGCCAGACATAGCTGTCTAGGAGGAGGATGAGACAATAAAGTATAAAGAGTTAATAACACTATGTAGAATAAATAGAATGCAATGCGTTTGAAGGATTCCATATTCTCCTGGACGCAGAAGACCATTTTGCCGAGACCTGGAGTGATTCATAAAAGGCAAGTAAATTAATTTTGACGTGACCCATTACCCATAAAGCCACGGTGACTGGAACAAATGACATTATTGCATAATACAATTTCCTGGGCAGCCTCCCTTAGCGATGCTTCGTATAGCTTTACCACTAATGACAGTAGGCTTCCCCTACATTGTTTCCAACCTCAGACCGCATTTCATTTTTGATCAACGCAATAGTATTTCGCTTTAATGATCTAGAGAGGCTTCTGCGGACCAAACATGGCTCTAGAACAATGGGCACTTTGAGAAATAATATTGACTTTAAATTATTTCCAATATATTTAGGTTAAAGATAACGTGATGTTACATTTCATAGCTCTAAGACAGTCACCCCCTTAACCCTAAACATCCCCAACTACTGCATAAACCCCAAATGTAAACTGAAGCTCCTCAAATGCTAAACACTCCCTGGAGTCCTCAAACCTAACTAACGTGCAAAGCTCACAATAACCAAGCCCTTGGATATACCTGGATCTGCTCCCATATTACCAGGTATGTTCCATCCCCGTCAACTCACTCTGCCAATGATCTGCTATGTTGATTTACCGAGTGCCTCTGCTCTGCCTTCAAGACACAGAGTGCATTGCCACGTCTCCTCACTGGGCAACCACCGACACGTCGCTCAGCATGAGCTCACAGTTCGGGTCTATCATGGGTGACAGTGGTCTCTCCTGAGACTTCCACATGAGCTTGAAATATGGGTGGGTCTGCGGTTGTGCAGTGAGCCACAGGGTGGAGCCTCAATGTTCAAAACTGAGGTAGTGGTTGCTAGGGTCACCTGGGTGCCTCTTCGCCCCAGTATTGGGAGGGGGAGAGTTGAGGATGTGATGAAACACCTGGAAGCGTAGGTGTGATTACCTGAGCACCCTTTTTAAACCGCTCTCTCCTTGGGAAGGGTGCTTAATTCTGTTGTCCTTTTAAATTACCTCAGAACTCCAGTGCACTTCCCAATTTAGGGCACTATTCCCTACTTCGCGTTAACATGGAAATCTACACCTACACATTTCCCTGTAGAGTCCCTATGTTAGCGCGATACTCCGGGGCAGGCGCTAGCTCATCACCTCGACCTGGAACGCAGCGCTAACCGCTGGGATAGCACTTCTCCACTGCCGCATGTATCACCTCTGAGTCCATAGGATTCCATGGAGGGTTGCACTTTTGGAATGTGAGCTAGCGCAGCGCCGCGGAGTGATTGCGGAGGGAGACTGGGAACTATTTGTTCCCATTTTCACTCTGCTCGTGGCCTGAAGAAGCGGCCTTCTTGCTGTGGGATGAGAGGTGAGTATCAGATTTATTGTGGGGGGGGGTGTAGGGGGTGCTACATGATTCTGCATTGGCAGATGGCACCATCTGCTGGTCAATTAGTGCATACAGCATGAAAATGTGCTTTTGAGATTTCCAAGCACATTTTCACTGTATGTTTACTGCAAAGTAATTTCCCATAAAGCCACTGGGTCCTGACATTGGTTTTATGGAAAGTCACAAGGCAGTGAAGGGGATAAGACAGGGTGAAGACTATTAAAGTGAAATTTAAAAACGGTTCTGATGGCTGCATTTGATTCTGCTGTCATGCACAATACAATGGTGTTTGGAATAGAGATCATAGTTTTTACCCAAAGTTGGTGTTCACTTAACCAGAGCTGTTGTAAACTTACTTCCCTATAACGGCTCTGGTATTACAAATTTGGTGCTAACTTGCCCCCAGCAGCTCACACGTGGGTATATATTGCCTCCAGCAGCTCACAAGTGGGTATATATTGCCCCCAGCAGCTTACACGTGGATATATATTGCCCCCAGCAGCTCAAACACGGGTTTATATTGCCCCCAGCAGCTCAAACACGGGTATATATTGACCCAGCAGCTCAAACATGGATATATATTGCCACCTGCAGCTCAAACATGGATATAAATTGCCCCCAGCAGCTCAAACATGGATATATATTGCCCCCAGCAGCTCAAACATGGATATATATTGCCCCCTGTTGCTCACCGGCTCCTCGGCGGCACTGTCGCGTGAGGGGGCAGCGCAGGTGCCAGCACGGCATTTTCAGAGTGCGACGCTGGCTGCCTGTTAAGTTCAGTGATCAGAGGGAAACCGGCAGGGGGCCCACTGTGTCGCCCCAAACCAGGCCCCTACCGACCCGCTGGCCCTCAGACAGTGCCGCCGAGGAGCCGGTGAGCAATATATATCCATGTTTGAGCTGCTGGGGCAATTTATGCATATATATAATATAGGCAGTGCCCGAGTGGTCAGTCCGCTCCTGCCCATAGTCTATGGAGTTAAGTTTACATCAGTTCTGGTTAAATTACCACCAACTTTGTAATATAGCCCGATAAATGCAAAACCTGACCTATTATGCAGAATATATATATATATTGCCACTCGAGAAGGAAAAAGACCTCTCCAAGAGGAGAGGAAGTAAGCAATGCTTCATTAACCCCTTCACTACCGAGATTGAGATATCTCGAGCTTCAAAAAGGCACCATCCAGTGCCCCGATAGGGAGATATCTCGATCTGCTGATCTGCAGCCCAAAAGCTAATGAAATTTGTTTGCTGCAGCGAATTTCATTTGCTTCTGGGCTGCAGAAGGTGCCCCCCAAAGTTTTGGTCCTGTGGACATAACGCCCAAGGAGTTAAAACTGTAAAATCAGCTGCTGAATGCTGTGAAATATCGGGCTTTCAGCAGTCGATGCAAGGAGAGAAAAAAAAAATAGATCTGCTGCTCAAACCTCTGTAAGTCAGTTTGGCAGAAGATGATGCCATCTACTGGACAAATAGGTTATTTACAGTAATAGCTATTTATTGAAAAAATAATTCAAAATGATTTTTAGGGATGTGCGTTTCGTACCGATTAGTTTTTCTCATGAAACGGGCCGATTCGGTGCTTCGGATTCGTCCGATGTTCCGAACCGGACTGGCAACAAAATACACACCATCCGAAATATTTCCCGATACAAAAGGAAAAAATTTTGTTATTTCATATGTACATGAAATTTGTAAAATCGCAAGTCATTTTCGTTCTAATCGCGATTTCAGTTCTGTTTCGGTTAATTTCGGACAACGTATTTTCGTATCGTTTCGAGTACGTTTCAGTACCGTTGCGGATTTCATAATTTCGTATCGTTTCTAGTCCATTTCGGATCATTTCTTTTTTGTTATTTTCATTTTGGTTGTGTTTTTTTGTGCTTTGTATGTTCTAGAATCATCTTTGGGGGTTGGATTACTGCATGCATAGTCCAATCAGCTGCTTTCTTTTCTGCTGAAGGCTGGCACAGACACACACTGTCACTGCATGTGACTGCAGTGTATAAATACTGTATAATAAATAATTACTTAGACTGGGGATTAAGGGACAAGCTAACAGTACAAGATAATATAATTAAAGTTGTGCAATGCATGTTCATAAGAAAAAAAGGATCTTTCATAAAAAACGATACGTCCGATGGAACGAATCGGCAGGATTACCGTATCGACCTTAATATCGGAGCATTTGAAATACCATACGTCTAAAGTCAAAACGAAATGGACCCTTTGAAACAAAGAGAACAGACGATCCAAAAGACCGAAATTCTCCGATTTCACGAAACAAAAAGCGATACAAAACAACGAGCCGAAACTAAACGAAAATGGGCCGAAACGATCTGAAACTTTAAAAAAAATAAAAAAAAACGTGCCGAAAGGAAACAAAAAAAAAAAAAAATGCATGCACATTTCTAATGATTTTACAAAAAAACCACTGGTTTCTGACAATTTTTATTTTGGAAAAATCACTTCAAGGAACATTCAGTGGGCTTTTACACCTTGTAAACCAATCCAGCAAACATTTTCCTAATCAATTAATTATACAAGTATTATTTATTTCCTGTAACAAGCTAATCTTATTTAAAATAATTACATAGACTTCTCCCTCCTGAGTCGCAACGCATGTTATTAAAACAGTTGACAGAAAAAAAAAAAAACAACCCTGAAACAACCAGAAATAACAGTTTGTATAGCAGCGCACAGCAGAATCAGGAGTCAGTGAAGGGACTTATCTGTTAAATAAAAAATTTATAAATCCATCCCCGAGATGAACAATAATCTCAGTAAGAGAGCGTATAGCATTGAAAAATAATCATCTACATTTGTGTAGTTACTAGTAATCTGTCATAATAAAAGGAGTGAAGTGCAATGCAGATTTAGGGACAGTTTACTGTCAGAATAAGATAAATGGATCCTGTCTCCTCTGTGATATGACTCAGTCTAGTCCTGGGAAATCACTTATCATTTGTGAAATTTCAAGGTAATTAAGCTATAAATTAGTCTGATTCATAAACTCGCTCGTTGTGAACATCTAATGCCCCAGAATTCACAAAATAAATAACAAAGTCTACCAAAAATGTGCGTACAAGAAAAGGCCTCTAGCTATTTATGTTAAAAATACTTATTTCCTGTTTTAAAGTGATACATACGAAAAGCTCCCCAGAAAAGCAGATTATAGGAATTATCAGTCTATGACACATGCTTATTTCACAGTTCGTATAGGGACCCAAAAGGACTTCACAGACAATAGCTTAAATGTTTGTTATTTTTATAAAATTCATCAGATTATGATGAATGAAAAAAAAATAACAAAAATAAAGAAGATTATCTAATATTGTTCCCCCGGAGACCACGTCAATATAATAAAAAGAATTTTGAATGATCATACCCCCCTCCAAACCCAGATTCCCCATGGTCTATAGATTATACAGTCGTTAGAATAACCTAGATTACACTGCTAATCTATGACAGCAGCAGTAGCAGGCTGGCTCGCCAAAGTTCTATTTTCATCATATGTAAATAAGTACTTTCTTCTTCATCTGGGTTAAGAATTGCTCAGATAGATGTTCTTCAGGGTATTATTTAAAAAGATGTAGAAATAATTGTCTTCAGGGGTTAAATCCTAAAAAAAAAATGAAGCGTGGGAACCATCAAAGTTTCTGTCCCGATTTAGGAATTGTCCTCTAACACTTAACACAAACACACACTCAAATCTGATATATTTATGTCCATATGTGGATGCTAGCAAAAATATATGATAAATCGTATTTTTATTGTGACTTAACAAGGAAAGATGTGCTTGAACACTGGAATAAAATCTTTATAATTGTTAAAGGTTTTTCAGAGGTGGACTTAGGCTAGGGTCAGACGAACGCATTTTTCACGTCGTCCGTGAAAAAGTTCGGTCGAACGAACGTACGTATTTTCCCCCGGAATACGCGATAGCGGTCATACGATGCGCCTTTTCGTCCGTGATTTTGTACGGATCATCAATAAAACACTTTTTGAGTCTGGACGTTATGTTGGCCGGACATTAGCAGCGTCTGACGTCTCCTAATCACGCACACACGCCGCTATGCGGCCGCAGCGCACTCTGTACGTCAGTAGTAGCGGTTTGACGTTCTCGAAAAAATGCGTTCGTTGGCCACTTGCGTTGCGCGGACGAACTTTCGTGCGGCCGTTCGTCGTATGTTCCCCGGCATTGGACGTCATTTGCTGCTAGTACGGCCGTGATTTCGTGCGGCTAAACGCACGTTAAAACTGCGCTAGTCTGACCCTAGCCTTAGGGTGCAGTATTTGGAAAATCGGCAGGCAGACTCATGGGCAGAAACCGGCAATAGGTCGGTACTGGAAGCTACAGTTCAAAATGCGATAAAACAAGCAAAGGTCAAATTCTGTGGATAATACTAGAAAGAACACTTAGGCTAGGGTCAAACGAAAGTATTTTTACACGCGAACGTAAAAAAGTGCGTCCGAACGCATTGATGTATTTTTTCACAGAATATGCGAAAACGGTCATACGATGCGCATTTTCGTGCGTGATGTTTTACGAATCCAAACCAGGAAACTTTTTGCGTCTGGATGTTATGTTGGCCGGACACGAGCAGCGTCTGACGTCTCCAAAACACACACACACACACACCGCTAGCGGGCGCAGCGCACTCTGTATGTCCGTACTAGCGGTTCTGCATTCTCGAAAAAATGCGTTCATTTTCCACTTGCGTTGCGCGGCCGGACATTCGTGCGACCGTACTTCGTATATTGGCTGTCATTGCCCGTCATTTGCTGTTAGTGCAGCCGTGATTAAGTGCGCCAGAACGCACGTTAAAAGTGCGCTGGTCTGACCCCAGCCTTAGGTGTGTCACTGAGGAAAGCAGACAACAACTGAACATCTGATGATAGGTGAACCAGGTTTATATGTCCATAGGCCCTGCCCAGGTAGTCCCTGCTCCACCCTTAAGCGATGGTCAGTGGTCTAGGTCCCAAGTAAGCCCTGGACACCTAGCCCGAGGCCACAGCCCTGAGGTTCAGCACATCCGGCCGCTGTCACCACCCCCTTGTCAAATCCCTTTAGGAGAACTCCCCAAAACAGAGGCGGGGTGAGGCCCTATCGTTGAGCCAAGGGCACTTCGCTGGACCTGCTACCTCATATCTGAGCCATGGCTGGGGACGCAGCTGCTGCTTCTACCGGCGAAGGAGTGGGACCAGGAGGATTGTGGGGAGCTGCATTTGACGTAATGACCACCGCCGGAACCACCCACGCCGCGGTCAGGGCCCTGGTTGCGGTGAGCACCACTACCAAATGTTGACCGTGTGTCTCTTACTGATCCCTTAGCACACAGCATGCTGACAGTCTGGAACACAGTATCTGTCTCCAGCGTAGCCTCGGAGGTGGTGAGTCCTGACAATAATGTGTGGGACCAAGTGGAACTGAGTTCACTCTGCAAAAATAGTTCAGGAACTGCATTTCCACACATTTCCCCTAACTTGACCCCTGGTGGTCTTGCTTACAGATGAGTTCTTAGAAAAATAGGTGGTTTTGGTGTTCTAGCCTCAGAAGTCGCCAAAGGGAAGGCGAAGTCAAGTCAAAGTGCGGGAAGAACCAATAAAATGGTCCAACCGTCCCTCAACTTCTGGGGATGTGAGTGCTGAATCAGAGGCGTAACTAGAAACCCCAGGGCCCAGGTGCAAGAATCCATGAAGGGCCCCCCCACACACCCTGAATGTATGGAGGAGCCCCTAAAAAGACACCCGCACACCCTGAATATATGGAGGAAGCTTTGCGCAGTGGCAGTATCGTAGCCAATGAGGTTTATCCGAGGCGCGATTATTGCTAATTGAAAACTTTTCCCAATACCCCACCGTGACGGATTGAAATATAGCCGGCACCGGCAATTTGACAGTCTCTACAGAGACTGATAAAAAAAAAAAAAAATGAATAGATGGGGGGAGCCTCTAAAAAGACACCCACAAACCCTGAATGTATGGAGGAGCCCCTAAAAAGACCTGCACACCCTGAATATATGGAGGAACCCCTAAAAAGACACCCGCACACCCTGAATATATGGAGGAACCCCTAAAAAGACACCCGCACACCCTGAATATATGGAGGAGCCCCTAAAAAGACACCCGCACACCCTGAATATATGGAGGAGCCCCTAAAAAGACACCCACACAGCCATAATGTGCTCCACAGCAATAAAAAAACTCACAGTAATGTGCAGTGTATATGAGCGTATCACAGAGCTTCAGCCTTTTTACACCCCACCCAGGCCTCTCTCATTCTTTTTAACACCCCCAGCATGCCCCTCACTGTCTTCTCCCCATCCCCTTTTACACCCCCCACAGGCCTGCCCATTTTTTTTTAAACAGCCCCAGCGTGCCATTCTCTTGACTTCACCATGTTTGTAACCACACCAGTAAATGTCTAGAAGGAGCTGAGTATCACAGTCATTTTAAAGCTGCCTAATTGGTGCTTATTATGCTTTATTGCTGCTCCGTGACATCCACAGGTGTTTTCAATACCTGATTGAAAACACTTGAATGAACCTCTGTTCTTCAGAGTGGTAGTCTTTAAGGGGTTGAATAATTGTGTCAATGAAGAATTCACAAAAGAAACATTTACTACTGTATTACAAAACCAATTGATGTCATTTTAGTTGCATATGGTTCTTTAACCCTTTCGCTGCTGAGGCTTTTCACATTATAATTGAAATGGGAACAATATTGCTGCATTAACAAACCAAAAAAAAAAAAAAAGTGTTTATTTATTTTTTTATCATTTTTTTTTATTTTTATTCATTTTTTTTTTTTACAAACTTTTTCACTTTCATCTTTGGTATCGTTGGAACGGCCATGCTCTGGCCGATCCAACCATACCAAACATTAACCCCTAACTGCCACGGATCGGGAGATAGGGAGTTCATTGGAACTCCCTATCTCCACAGTTGGTGGCAGTTAGGGGTTAAGTCCAGGACTGCGTCATCGTGCTACGCACGATGACGCCAGTCCTCAGGGGGAGTTCCGGAGGCTTGGCCGACATCCAAGATGTCGGCCAGCTCCGTGAAAGGATCGCAAACCGGCGCTTTCCAGCGCCGATTTCGCGATCCAGCTCCCCAGGGGTTAATGCCAGGCACCATTTGGAAGGCAGGCTGTGCCCTTCCAAATGATGCCTGGGTTAACCCCCGCAGAGCCGCCGATCGGGAGGGAGAGAGGTCCGAAGGACCTCCCCCCTCCTTTCAGGTGCCTCCTCCGCACATGCGGGGGGGGGGGCCTGAATTAGGTGTCATCGCGCTGCCGCGATGACACCTAATTCCGGCGGCTGCGGTCCCGGATGCCGGGCTGACATCGAGGATGTCAGCCCGCACCGGGGGGCCAGCGATCGGCCGGAACCCGGCCGAACGCTGACCCCAATGGGAGGACGCGCTCAGCGCGTCCTCCGCATACCAGCGGGAATGCTGAGGACGCGCTGAGCACGTCCTCAGCATTGAAGTGGTTAAAAAGTCCTTGTAGGATTTCATTCTGAATACAATTACAAATGTACACTAAATTCCCTAAAACCCTTTACAGCATTGGGGGTTGAATAATTTTGAACACAACTGTAGTTCCACCACTGTGCTGAATTAAAAACACTCATATATATATATATATATGAAATTCTAATTATTCTATTACTACTCATAACTATAATATCTTATATGGGAAACTATTTGTTCCCAGTGTTCCTCTCCCGCGGAGCGGCGGATGATGATGCTCTTTGGATCATGGGATGTAAGGTGAGTATGGGATTTAATGGTGGGCTTACTTTTATGTTTTGTGTGTGTAGAGCTCACTCCCGGAGGAGCCGCTGAATTTAACCTCAGGTTAGTCTCACCGCACTAGGGAATAAATATACACCAGCACTGTTGTGGATTTTATAGATTATATACTTTACTGATCCCAATAAAGCGGCATATATAATGTGAATACGGTATATGAATGACAGGATTTCATAATGCGAGAAAAACACGCGGCCGCAAAAGGAAAGTTTAACCCCTTCGTTTTAGGAGTGTAAGTCTCGCAAAAGTATTGTCCCAAAAAGGTGTGTGTGTGTGCGATTCAGGTACCCAGGTACTATATTCAACTGGCCAGTGAATGGATTGAGTAGTTCTTCGACTAGTCACGTTGGGGCCCTGTAGATTTAAACAATACTGCAGCGTGCTTTGTTTAAACTTGGACTGTGTCCTGGAAGGCCTCTCACCCATCCGCTGGACAATCTGTTCCGCTGTCCGATCAAGGATCTCTCTCTCCGCTTGATTATACTGGAACTCTGTGCCACCGGATCCGCTTCTCCTGCTTGTCCGATTTCAGTAACGAGAATTACGGCCTACCGCCTGCACTCCCAGTGGATCATCGCGGTCTCCTTACTCGGGCTCCAAACCGGAACGTTGTGTTTGCGCAAAACCTCTCAGCGATGTGTGGATAGGTCTCCGCCAGCACAGTCTCTGATTCTCAGCACCCGCAAGGCAGCTCCTGCTCTCCGGCCTGGTCTCAATCTCTGGCAGTCT
The DNA here is from genome assembly GCA_009667805.1 of Leptobrachium leishanense. Classification (NCBI taxonomy): domain Eukaryota; kingdom Metazoa; phylum Chordata; class Amphibia; order Anura; family Megophryidae; genus Leptobrachium; species Leptobrachium leishanense. Next base: position 52,195,702 of record CM019070.1, on the reverse strand, counting down.
CACGTGCGTCTTCCACCTTTCGTCGCTCGGCTCACACTGGCTCTCCTTCGACGAGGCTGCGGATGTCCTTCGGTCTCTCCCACCCACTTCCTGTCCCCGCCGCAAAGCATGATGGAAAACGTAGTCCCGTTGTGTCCAGTATACTTTACATTGCGCTTGTCTCCCTCTGGTGGCCAAACCCGAGCAATACATCAGAGTTTTTAAACAGCGCTACATGTGTTTCTGTGTTTTGTGCTGAAGCGCAATCACTTTTTTTTCAGAATAATGTCAGACGCAGATGGAGAGTTGTATATAACACCTTAGATGTTACAGTGCTCGGCGCTATATAGTTGTGTATCAGGATTTGTGTGGAGAGAGATGGAGATGCAGATGGAGAGTGAGCTGGATGGAAGAATTAAATCTATTGTGCAATAAGCTACTTGAAGGACAGATTGTTTATGGTATTGTGGACGGTCTTGTGGAAGAACCGAGTAAATGTAAACCAGAGTTAGACCAGGTATGCTGACCAAAAATATCTGCGCTTCGTTTTACCTCTACGCCACTAATGAAACCATTTCCGTTTCCGTTCTTGACACAGGAGACCACAAAGTAAGTTCACTTCTTCCTGTATAGACCTGCTGTACATTTGAACTTCTCCACAAAGCGCCGTTCAATGCATCAATTGCATATTCTATGTATCTTGTGGCTGGACCACACCGCCCAGAGAAATTCACCATGAACATTAGAGTGAAAATGCTACAAGTCTCTTAAACATCCTGCTCCAGGAGTGACAACATTATGTTACATATGGCGTTGATCTGTGTGTGTAATCTAGAAATGTTCCTTTTAACCTTCTGTCATTTATTTCGAAAGTATTAGGGAAGGTGAAATGTGGAATAAAGACACAGTGGTATATTCATATTCCCTGTAATACCATAATAATCCACCCTCCTTAAAGATTCGGGAAGCGCGTGGAAAGTAATGGTACTATGAGCTACAGGTGTCCTTTAAAAGGGACAACGGCGCAACTAGAATGCAAAACACAGCTTATCACAACTTTCCTGGCTTCACGTGTATACATAAGGGGGTATTTGCTAACCTCCGAACCTGCCAATGAATTGCACTGAATGTTGAATTTCACCGTTTTGTCGTTTCGGGGAAGTTCCTCTAAAATGCTGTCAATTCACCCAATACAGGCGAAGTGTCGGCAAACATATGCTGCATTTCGCCGCAGTTCGGGTGTCTTCGGCCTCACCGAAATGTTTTCATTGAGAAGTAATGGTTTGTCTATTCACAGAAAGCCGACCTGCACCAAAATGTCGGCACAATGGACTGATTTTCTGTGTTTCGGTTCAACAGGTTTAAACAGGCGAATCTCGTAGGATTCAATGTGAAACAGTAACATCATTTTTTTAAAAAATTAAAAAAAACATTTATTCTTTTCAATTTCAGCAAAAAGTATTTTTATTTTTTATAACACCTTTTTGTATTTTTTTTTAGACAAAATTTTTGTTTCCCAATCTTTTTAAACAGCCTTTTTTTATATATATTCTGGAACAGACCTTTCTATTATTTTTTAAAGTAACTATTTTATTATTTGCACACATTTTAATAAATTTTTAGTGGTTTAAACACCTATTCGGAGAATAGGAGACTTCCGGTTTTGTTGTTTTTTTTGCAATTTGATGGAATTCGCCGATGACACTTTGGCGCAGTTCAGCGGATATCGGTGCAGTTTGATGGTTTTTGCCAACGTCCAATAACTGCTTCGGCAACTCGAATGTCAGCAAAATACAGTGACCATTCGCTAAATAGTAAGTTCACCATATTTTTGATGTAATGGACAGCGCCGAAGTGCACTGAAAATCAAATCAGCGAAATGGCACTCAATTTCAGTGCTTTGTGAACAGACTCTTTAGAGTTCTACAAGGAATAATAAACCCATTCACTCAAGCATCACCCAGTTCAGGCATCACAGCCCCGGTTTGGAGCAAAAGTCCTCACTATAAAAGTATAATGACATTATTATACTCTTGCTAACATGCCAGACATGGTGTACATTATTGCCCCGGTGCTGTGCAACAGTATAACCCATTTTGGAGTTTAAGGGAACTATCAGGGTATTATTAAAAAGCAGAAAAAAAAGGTTTATGGCAGGGGTCAGCAACCTCAGCCCTACAGATGTCTTGGAACTACATTTCCCATGAGTCTGTCCCTACTGAATGAGTGACCGAGCATCATGAGAGGTGTAGCTCCAAAGCATCTGGAGGGCCTTTGATGCCCCCTCAAATTTAGCACTAAACCCCAGCATCTGCCTCTGGTGGTACCCGCACGTCATCTGGTGGCACCTGCGTATCACCCTAAAACGCCCACCTTCTGCGCCACTAGCGGGGGTCCGTGAGCTACCGTTGCCGGCGGCTACCCGAGCCGAACAATGAGGAGGGGGTACCATAATGGGATTGGGGCCGGCTGCACCCCTAGGTGGCAGTGCGCCCTAGGTGGTTGCCTAGCTTGCCTAGCGTTTCCCTGATGAAGTCCGTATAGGACGAAACGCGTTGGAACATGCGAATAAATTTATTTTATTACATTTTATTTATTGCAACACGCTGATTTTTGGCGATCCATTTGGAACTTCACAGTCTTGGGATACTTGGTTACCTAAACGGTTCGCTGGATACCCAATCGATGCGCCATATATACTCGACTATTCAGTGAGTGAGGTCCTAGGGGGCCAATTTCATACATGGTTGTTAATGTACTGCACCATTACGGTTTATCTATCATTGCAGATCCACCCATTTTGTATATATATCTACCATTTGTGACGTCACTAGGAGGAGACGCCGGGGTGTGATCAGCATCATTGTAAGACAGCATCACTCTATTTTTGTATAGTGGGAGCACCGGCCCTGCACACAGAGACACCGACAGACATACCTATAATTACAAGCTCTGACATTGATAAAATAAACTTCTTTCTCAACTCAATTTCCTAATGCCAAGGGAGCATTAGAACAAAGGCTCGAGTGCCGAGCAAATCTATTTGAAGAGCAGCTACCAGGTGTTTTATGAACACCATGATCTACTAGCACAAGGTCTTACTTTGTGTAACGTGTCTACACATAAATCACAAATAGAGAAAAATATTCAATGCTCTACTTGTTACAGTAGAGTGAGACTCACATCCGTGTCCTTGCTTAGGGGTGGACGTATTATTTATAGTCTGTAGTTTTGTTCTTCCCCTATCAAATAAAAAAAAGGTAGAATTTACCAATCAGTAACAATGAAATAGAATAGATGCGAAAATAACATTGGACTGGGGATTCCCTTTCCCATAACTCACAACCAAGCCACCAATATATCAGATGCCAGATATCACATTCCTGTGACCTCTGAGACAAATAAATCTAATTAATAGTACCCCTGACCTTGAACACTCCTGTTCCCATGGCATTCGGCCAGATATATGTAATATTTCACTCTCGCTGCTGAGGAGGTCTCCCTTTCCCAACCTCAAGTCCCTTTAGATATCTCGAGCTGGACTCCGAGCATAGTGTAAACTTAACCAGGCTGCCAGATACCAGCAGCGGAACTCTGCGACTTCATGAGCATCAGCTTGAGGAGTCCAAAGGACTGCATGGAGCTTTGTGTGTCCTGGCTACGAGTTCTGCACGAGCTCACTCTCTCAAGACCACGCAGAGCTGCAGAGTGATCACGGAGTGAGACTAGGAACTCTTTGTTTCCAGTCTCACTCTGCTCCCAGGGACATGAAGCCGCAGATCGCACCACCCTTTTTACCGCCGAATGAGAAGGGAGTATGGCATTTAATTGGGGGGTGGTTAGGAGAGCATGTTAGGATTCTGAATTTGCAAAATTATTTACCACTAGCTTTTAGGAGTCTGTATTTCTCAGTGAAATAAACCTCTCCTGTGTGGAAACACAGGCTACATGGGAATAGCCTGCGCTTCCACATGGAGGTTACAATTAATGTCTCCCATAATAAATATCAAAGATGTTAATGTACAGTAAACTCGCACAGCGGAATAGCTGCATCCAAGCCCCAAGCTGGGCTTGCGGCAAGAATGGAATGGCATTTCCCGTCGGTAAACTAACTACAGGTGTAATGAAAGAGATAACCTGGATCGGCGCAAATGTTGCTCTCTGGGGTTCTGGAGCCTCGCATATGTATATATAAAAAAAGGAGACAATAATAGTGCTATACTGATATATGCAATAATTTTAGATGTATATAATATGTATCCACTCACAAGTGTAGAGCCGTAACACTGGCTCTGAGTGGGTCCAGACGTGCGGGTAATTTATCTTCAATTTCTCAGGTGACCCCCACCTTACAGCAAATTTTCTATCCAAATTTATGCAGTGGAGAGAAGAAAAAAGAAAATCCTTGTGCAGATCCACAAACAAAGGTCACGATGTTGTACACAGATGGAATCGTACTCACATTCTGGGGAGCTCACATAGCTCGTGGATGTATGCCCATAGGTTTTTTTAGGTAGGGAAAAAACCCAGAGGAAAAACCGCCAATGATCCAGGAAACAGCAAAGCAGAAACAGGATTGGAAATGGAAAAAAAATAAAATTTATTTAAAACATGATTAAAATAACCACCAGAACGCGTTTCGCCGCACAAATAGCGGCTTCATCAGCTGGAATGGTTGTGCTGGGCTTGTAGACCCTTTTATAGTGTCTATGAGTGTCCTTAATTGTCCCCATGTGTCCTGTTTGCTGCTTTAATTAAAACTTCCGATTTTCCTCAGCGTCTGATAATGGGCGCCGCCATTTTGCGCATGCTCAGTTTACTTCCGGGTTCCAAACACATTTTTTTTTTTTTTTTTTTTTTTTTTTTTTTTTTTTTTGGTGCTTCCGGTCAGCGGTTCTCAGGCAGGAAGTGAAAGTGAATGCAGAGTCTTTTTCTTCTTTCTCCTCCCCGCAATTTTCAGAGATTTGGGGTTAGAAACCTCCCCTTTTCCATCAGATATATCCCAAAAACAAAGGATTACATATATTAAAATTCAAGAAATTGGCATTATATAAATAAATGAATAAAATAGTACGTCCCGCAGGATCTCCTATCGGATGGCAGTACATCAATGTAAATAACATATGGAGATAGTATAGGGAAACTTTTTACAATTCATGGATAATAAAATATTCGAAAGTGCTGTTTATGACTTCCCTTAATTATAGGGATAAAGGCAATATAATCAATTTCTAAAGTATTCAGATAGTGTATTAATGCTTTATTTTATTTTACATTCTAAAGCTATTCACCTTCATTATATAAATAAATGAATTAATAATACACCCCACAGGGTCACCTATCAGATGGCAGTGCATCAATACTAATATCATGAGGATAGTGCAGAATTTTTTTTTTTTTTTTTTTCTTTTTTTTTTTTCTTTAGAAAATCTATGAATAGTAAAATATTTAAATGTGCCATTTATAGCTTCCCTTAATTATAGGGGTGAAATAAACATTATAATTAATTTCTAAAGTGTTCAAATAGTGCAATGATAATTTATTCAATTTATTATCAAAGCTTATTTATTACAATCTAAAAATATTTGCCTAAAATTTATTATAATATACTCCCAATTAGGGGTTAATATAGCTTCAGTTAATACATTAATTTTTACAGTGTGATATTAGTGTTTAATTGTAGTAAAAAATACTTATTTACGTTCTTAAGGCTATTACCATAGAATTTTACATTATCCTTTATGAAAATAGTTCATAGAATATTGATTTGTGCAAAAAAAGTGATTAGTGCTTCTGTGCTTAGTTTTTTTTTTTTTTTTTTATATTATTATAAATATATCTCCTCTATTTTCTCACCCGATCTATCTTTCCCCGTATATAATATCAACTATTCAACTTCCATGCATGATCCCCTTTGTCCTAAATGGAAGGGTATGTGCTGCAAATCCTATTTGAACCACAAAAAAGTGTATATTGAAAAATAAAACAACTCACAGAAAATGAACCACCTCAAAGTCGTTATTTAACCCATTTGGTGCCATAGTGCCCATTTCGTAAATGGTTCGCATCTCCTCTTGTCCCAATTTGCTAACAATATTGTCATCTGCATTAGTTCTATATACTCTCTTAATGGCCATAAATTTCAGCCCTACTGGGGAACCTCCATGCTGCAGCTTGAAATGTAATGAAACAGAGTGTTTTTCATAGAGCTTTTTTATGTTCCTAGTGTGTTCCGAAATTCTTATATTTAGAGCCCTCTTTGTGCGTCCAACATATTGGAGGCCACAAGGGCACTCCAAAAGGTATATTACGCTCTTTGAGCAGCAATTGAGAACCTCTTTTATATGTATCTTTTGATCAGTTTTTTTATTTATATACTCTGTTCTGCAGTCTTTCTTATTACCAGTCGACCTACAGGCCAGACATTGTCCACAGACATGAAAGCCATTCCTTAGGTTAAATTGGTTCAGATGTATTTTTTTGTTATTATTTCTCGGTTTACTGTGTACCAGGTTCATTTTTAAGTTCTTAACTCCTCTGAATACTATTCTAGGCTGTTCCCCCAATATACTATTTAAATCCTTGTCTTTCCGAAGGACATGCCAATGTTTTTTGATTATTTTCTTCATGTTCTCGGCCTTGCTATTGTAGTCACACAAAAATAAAACTTCACCTTCTTTGGTATTTTTTTTAGGTTTATATTGGAGTAGATTTGCCCGATCTTCTTGTTTGAGTTGATCAATAATAATGTCCAACTCCTGGGCATTATAACCCTTCTCTACAAAATTTTCTTTCAGCTGATTGGCCTGTTGCTCAAAAACATTAGGGTCTGAGCAATTCCTCCTCAAACGGATGAATTGCCCCCTAGGTACCCCCTTGAGCCACGATGGATTGTGACAGCTAGTAGTGTTTATATAAGTATTAGTGTCAACCTCTTTAAAAAAAGTTTTACATTTCACAGATCCCTCACTAATATATATCTCTAAATCAAGAAAGTTTATTTTCTCTTTGCTCCATTTGTTTTCTAGTGTGATACCCCAAACTTGACTATTGAGGCTATCCAAAAAGGTGATCAGGTCATCCTCACTACCTCTCCAAATAAAAAATACATCATCAATGTACCGTTTGTAGATGGGGATGTTGTGCGCCCAGCTATGCGAACCGTAGACAAACTGGGCTTCCCAGCCTGCCATATATAGGTTCGCATAGCTGGGCGCAAACTTTGTCCCCATCGCCGTACCATTCTTCTGCAGGAAAAATTCTTCCCCAAATTTGAAATAATTATTTTTTAAAATAAATTGTATACTCTCCATTATAAAAACCACTTGTATATCATCCAATTTCTTGGAATCACTTATTCTCTCATTGACTATTTGCATGCCCATGGCATGGGGTATTTTACTGTACAGTGAATTAACATCACTTGTAACCATTATGTACTCTTCCTCCCATTTTATTTCATCCAATATTTGTAGTATACTAATGGTATCCTTTAAGTATGATGGCATCTCTCTGACTATTGGCTGAAGGAGGATATCTACATATTCAGACAAGCAGCTTGTAATAGAGTGGATTCCTGCCACTATGGGTCTCCCAGGTGGTTGAGTTATATTCTTATGGATCTTGGGCAAGATATAAAAATGTGGTGTTTTAATATCTTCGATCATTAAGTACTGAAACTCACGTTCAGTGAGAATACCCTTATCTTTACCACCCTGAAGGAGAACCTGGAGATTTTCTCTAATAGTTGCTATAGGATTGCTTTTAAGCCTAGTATATGTTTCCTCATCTTCCAATATGCGTAATGCCTCTTTGTCGTATGATTCTTTTGACCAGACAACGATCCCCCCTCCCTTATCCGCAGGTTTTATCACAATCGTCTCGTCATTGTCGAGATCTTTTATCGCTTTTTTTTCTTCTACAGTGAGGTTATGATTTTTCTCCTTAACTACCATCCTATCTATATCTGTGGACACCAAATTTTCGAACATTTTAATTTCATCGGAAATGGTATGCCGCGGATAAAATTTTGATTTTTTCTTTAAATCCGTATGTATAAATTTTTTTGGATCAGTTGGCATATTATTTACTACTGGGGATTTCATGAAATACTTTTTTAGACTCAATTTTCTTTTAAAGCGTTGTAGGTCTATGTACATGTTAAATTTATCCAACTGTTTGGTAGGGGCAAACTTTAAACCTTTATTTAAGACTTTGATCTCTGTATTAGTTAGAACCCTTTGGCTTAAGTTGAAAATACCTTTCATTGTTACCTTCTCTCCCTTTTTTCTCTTAAGGATTCGCTTCCCTGCTCTCTTTCCCCTTCTGTTTTTTCCCAGGACCTCTTTTTGCCCCCCTCTCTTCCTAATCTTGTATCCAGATCTCTGTGTTCCCCCTGATTTATCCTCCTGTCCAGGGGGTCCCTCCAAAAAACCTCCTCCTCTGGATTTTCATTGAGGACTCGAAATCTGTTGGTAGTGGGGATACTGATATTGTCAGTCTCTTGATCTACTCTTCTCCTAGTTTCTCTGGGCGGAGTAGGGTTGCGGTCCTCATAGCTTCTTCTTAGAGAAGAATCTCTTTCTTTTCTCCTTAATGAAGGTGATCTATTAATTCTTCTTTCGTCTCTTGTTCTTCCTGCATAATCCCTCCTCCAATAGGGTCTGCTATTGTGATCTTCGTTATAGATGTTTCTTCTATCTTTATACGTTTCAAATTGGTTCCTTGGGGCCCATCCTCCATAGTTTCTATCTCTCTGATAGTTGTCACTTTTGAAGGTCTGATATTCTGGTCTATAAAAATTTCTGTATTCTCGTGGTTTATAGTCCATCCTATTATTCCTTGGGTAACCTCTGTTTTCCCATCTTTCAGGTTGAGACCTTCTGTTGTTATAAAAGGCTCTTTCTCTTCTTTCTTTGTCCCAGGGAAAATCATTTGTTCTGTTTTCTTCATAAGATCTATGTACATTACCCCTTCTATAGTCCTCTACATCTCTCTCGTATTTCCGTTTTTTAATAATCAATATTTCACTCTCGATTTTTTCTAATTTTCCTTCCAATTCTCTACTCAATTTCGAGATTTCCTCCTTAGTTTGATTTTTTTCAATTGATTCAGTCAATCTTTCGATCTCCTCATTAATCTTGGGTAATTTCTCTTTCTTTTTTTGGATTACATACTCCATCATAGACACAGAAAAAGTTTCCAACAATCTGTTCCATCCTAGCATAAAATCAGGGTCATCTTTCTCAGAGGTAGGTGTTTTTTGAAATCTTAAACCTCTAGGTGTTATTTTATCTCTCTGGTATTTTTCCAGAGTGGCAATCTCTAATTTAATTTTTATCTCCTTTATTAAACTCTTTTCTAGATCTATTTCAAATCTTTGTGTGCTAGATCTGGTGGGTCCATGTGTATCCACCCATATATCAAATTCTCCTAATGCAGATTCTATGTTGCTAGCAATATTCTTTCTAAAGTTAGTAAATGACATATTGGAGGCAGCTATTGCACCAGTAGGGGAATTTTCTATTCAATCACAGTATAAACAAGAGATGGTGCAGCGCCACACAACATGCATCCACCACCAGAATGCCCAGATAGCCAACCACAGGATATAGTGGTTTCCCCTATACCATTACACACAATAATGAAAGAGATAACCTGGATCGGCGCAAATGTTGCTCTCTGGGGTTCTGGAGCCTCGCATATGTATATATAAAAAAAGGAGACAATAATAGTGCTATACTGATATATGCAATAATTTTAGATGTATATAATATGTATCCCACTCACAAGTGTAGAGCCGTAACACTGGCTCTGAGTGGGTCCAGACGTGCGGGTAATTTATCTTCAATTTCTCAGGTGACCCCCACCTTACAGCAAATTTTCTATCCAAATTTATGCAGTGGAGAGAAGAAAAAAGAAAATCCTTGTGCAGATCCACAAACAAAGGTCACGATGTTGTACACAGATGGAATCGTACTCACATTCTGGGGAGCTCACATAGCTCGTGGATGTATGCCCATAGGTTTTTTTAGGTAGGGAAAAAACCCAGAGGAAAAACCGCCAATGATCCAGGAAACAGCAAAGCAGAAACAGGATTGGAAATGGAAAAAAAATAAAATTTATTTAAAACATGATTAAAATAACCACCAGAACGCGTTTCGCCGCACAAATAGCGGCTTCATCAGCTGGAATGGTTGTGCTGGGCTTGTAGACCCTTTTATAGTGTCTATGAGTGTCCTTAATTGTCCCCATGTGTCCTGTTTGCTGCTTTAATTAAAACTTCCGATTTTCCTCAGCGTCTGATAATGGGCGCCGCCATTTTGCGCATGCTCAGTTTACTTCCGGGTTCCAAACACATTTTTTTTTTTTTTTTTTTTTTTTTTTTTTTTTTTTTTTTTTTTTTTTTTTTTTTTTGGTGCTTCCGGTCAGCGGTTCTCAGGCAGGAAGTGAAAGTGAATGCAGAGTCTTTTTCTTCTTTCTCCTCCCCGCAATTTTCAGAGATTTGGGGTTAGAAACCTCCTTTTCCATCAGATATATCCCAAAAACAAAGGATTACATATATTAAAATTCAAGAAATTGGCATTATATAAATAAATGAATAAAATAGTACGTCCCGCAGGATCTCCTATCGGATGGCAGTACATCAATGTAAATAACATATGGAGATAGTATAGGGAAACCTTTTTACAATTCATGGATAATAAAATATTCGAAAGTGCTGTTTATGACTTCCCTTAATTATAGGGATAAAGGCAATATAATCAATTTCTAAAGTATTCAGATAGTGTATTAATGCTTTATTTTATTTTACATTCTAAAGCTATTCACCTTCATTATATAAATAAATGAATTAATAATACACCCCACAGGGTCACCTATCAGATGGCAGTGCATCAATACTAATATCATGAGGATAGTGCAGAATTTTTTTTTTTTTTTTTTTCTTTTTTTTTTTTTCTTTAGAAAATCTATGAATAGTAAAATATTTAAATGTGCCATTTATAGCTTCCCTTAATTATAGGGGTGAAATAAACATTATAATTAATTTCTAAAGTGTTCAAATAGTGCAATGATAATTTATTCAATTTATTATCAAAGCTTATTTATTACAATCTAAAAATATTTGCCTAAAATTTATTATAATATACTCCCATTAGGGGTTAATATAGCTTCAGTTAATACATTAATTTTTACAGTGTGATATTAGTGTTTAATTGTAGTAAAAAATACTTATTTACGTTCTTAAGGCTATTACCATAGAATTTTACATTATCCTTTATGAAAATAGTTCATAGAATATTGATTTGTGCAAAAAAAGTGATTAGTGCTTCTGTGCTTAGTTTTTTTTTTTATATTTATATAAATATATCTCCTCTATTTTCTCACCCGATCTATCTTTCCCCGTATATAATATCAACTATTCAACTTCCATGCATGATCCCCTTTGTCCTAAATGGAAGGGTATGTGCTGCAAATCCTATTTGAACCACAAAAAAGTGTATATTGAAAAATAAAACAACTCACAGAAAATGAACCACCTCAAAGTCGTTATTTAACCCATTTGGTGCCATAGTGCCCATTTCGTAAATGGTTCGCATCTCTCTCTTGTCCCAATTTGCTAACAATATTGTCATCTGCATTAGTTCTATATACTCTCTTAATGGCCATAAATTTCAGCCCTACTGGGGAACCTCCATGCTGCAGCTTGAAATGTAATGAAACAGAGTGTTTTTCATAGAGCTTTTTTATGTTCCTAGTGTGTTCCGAAATTCTTATATTTAGAGCCCTCTTTGTGCGTCCAACACGTGTAAGGTGTGGGTCCGATGAAATGGATAAGAACCCAGTTGGAGTTATGAATACACAAGACACAGAAGGTTGAAGCGAATTTGTAAATATATTATGGAACCGGAACCACAGGAGGTGGTATACGAATAGGGATGCACCGAAATTTTGGCTGCCGAAAATGGTGTTTTTTCAGTTTCGGCCGAAATGGATATTTCAGCCGAAAAAAATCAGCTGAAAATATCCCTTTCAAAATAGGGCCTGAAGGCCCGGCCGAGCCGGAGGGCTCGCCTGAGCCTGGAGGCCAGCCGAGCTGCCTGCTCGGCCATCTTCCAAACTCGGCCATCCTCCAGGCTCAGGCAAGTCCCCGGCTCAACCGGAGGGCCAACTGAGCAGGGGGCTCGCCTGAGTCTAAAGGCCGGCCAAGCAGGGGGCTCGGGCGGGCCTCCTGGCCCAGGCGACGGATTTTGTTGGGGGGAGGTGGAGAGCGTTGCACACTCACCTACATCGGTCTCAAGTCCTCCACCGGTTGCACATTCTCATCTACAATCGGCCTCCACGGGTGGCAGTCATCCTGCATCCATTGCCCTCTCTCTGTCGGTCGCCGGTATGACGTCACAGAAGTCTTTGACCCTGGGTCAAAGGCTTTTGTGGCGTCATCACGGCGACCGACACAGAGAGCGGGCACTGGATGCAGGAGGACTGCCACCGCTGGATGCCGATGTAGGACAGTATCTATGTGCAACCGATGGAGGACTCGGGCCGATGTAGGGGAGTATGTGTAGGCAACATACTCACCTACATCCTCCTACTTTGGCCCTGAGCTCCAGCGGTGATAGTTCTCCGGCTGTCGCAGGCTGCTCGGCCGTCCTCCATACTCAGGCGAGCCCCCAGTATCCGGAGGACTGTCACCGCTGGAGCTCAGGACCAAAGTAGGAGGATGTAGGTGAGTATGTAAGGTGCAACCAATCAGCCATGCGAACCTCGGCCTGGAGGCCCGGCCGAGCAAGCTGCTCGGCCGACCTCCAGGCTCAGGTGAGTCCCCCAGTTCGGCTGTGCCTTGAAGGCCCAGCCAAGCCGGTGCTCGCCTGAGCCTGGCCGAGCAGCTTGCTCGGCCGGCTTTCGGGATCAGGCAAGTCCCCAGCTCGGCCCGGCCTCCAGGCCCAGGTTCTCATGTTTGATTTTCAGTTTTGGTATCGGTTTTCAGCAGAACCGATCCCGAATTTTCGCTATCGGCCGGAAATTTCCATTTTGGTGCATCCCTGTATACGAATAAACAGTAATCAGTCACCCCTACATCTCCTCTCCCCACTCCTCTTCTCCTCCTTACCCCTATGTCCATATACCTCTCCTCATTTCCTCCTTCTCCCCACCAACACTCCTCCTCCCTCCAACACCCACAATGACAAACAGTGACAGACAATTACAACTGAGACTACACAGGGGTAAGGGGACAAGGAGGGTACAATAGGGGGGCAAGGTCTGGGTAAAGACAGGTATCATGTGATGCATAGATGTATGTGTATATGCAACTATGTATATTGTGTATTTACATGTATTGATGGCTGTATGTGATGTGTGATGAATGGATTAAACCAGGGCTGGACTGGGACAATAAATCAGACCTGGACTTCATCCAGAGCAGCCCACTTTAATTATGCACAAACACACACCCACAAAAATAGTATATAAACCAACCAATCACTCTGCAGATACTGGAGGTGCTGTAGTGTGATTGGGTAAAGCAATGCAGCGGCATTGAGGTTGAGCGCACATGTCTTAAGGTGAGACGTATGCGCAGCAGGGCTCACCAGCACGGTGGCCCCAATATGAGACTGTGGCAGACTCCATTTGTTTTACAGACAGTGAGGAAGTTCTTACCTCACCCATTAGGAGCAGCATGAGCCACGCGGTGAACCAGCATTCTCACTGGCCTACTAAGCCATCGGCCCACTGGGAATCTCCCTGTAGTCCCTATGGCCAGTACATGCCTGGATTAAACAGATGACAGGTAACAAAAAGAACTCCTTCCTACACTCGCAACTGCACTCCACACCCACTATACTTACAATTAGGGATGTGCAATTCGATTTGTACCGAATCGATTTTTGGACTAAATTTACAATTTTCGTGCTCCTGAGGGCATCCTGAATCCGAAATGTCGACCACACGAAATTTCGGATCGATTAGAAATTTTGAGTCATTCGATTCGATACTTTGGATGATTTGAAATTTCGGGTATATTCGGTGATTCGGGTCATTTTGGCATTTGGATCATTTCAGTGATTCGGATCATTTTGGGTCATTCTGTTCAGTTGGTTTTTCGTTTTATGCTGCATTATTATACTGTAGAGGTGCTGCCCGGCAGTGTGCGAAACCATATGCTGCATTAATTATACTGTAGAGGTGCTGCCCGGCAGTGTGCGGATTCATATGCTGCATTAATTATACTGTAGAGGTGCTGCCCGGCAGTGTGCGGATTCATATGCTGCATTAATTATACTGTAGAGGTACTGCCCGGCAGTGTGCGGATTCATATGCTGCATTAATTATACTGTAGAGGTGCTGCCCGGCTGAGTGTGGATTCATATGCTGCATTAATTATACTGTAGAGGTGCTGCCAGGCAGTGTGCGGAGTCATGTGCTGCATGGAAACCTATGGGTTAAAAAGCCTTGTTGTTTCTTTAAAAAAGGTTAAGAAACCTAAAATTTCACCCCAAAAAAACCCTTAAAAAAATCTTAAAAGAATAAATAAGTAAAAGGAACTATCATTCTATTGGTAGTAAATCTACTCCCCATTCTTAATAAGCAATAAAAAAAAAAAAACAAAGAACTCATTAAAAAATGAAAAACCAAACTGAACCGATTCAGGCTAGGGTCAGACGAACGCATTTTTCACGTCGTCCGTGAAAAAGTTCGGTCGAACGAACGTACGTATTTTTCCCCGGAATACGCGATAGCGGTCATACGATGCGCCTTTTCGTCCGTGATTTTGTACGGATCATCAATAAAACACTTTTTGAGTCTGGACGTTATGTTGGCCGGACATTAGCAGCGTCTGACGTCTCCTAATCACACACACACGCCGCTATGCGGCCGCAGCGCACTCTGTACGTCAGTAGTAGCGGTTTGACGTTCTCGAAAAAATGCGTTCGTTGGCCACTTGCGTTGCGCGGACGAACTTTCGTGCGGCCGTTCGTCGTATGTTCCCCGGCATTGGACGTCATTTGCTGCTAGTACGGCCGTGATTTCGTGCGGCTAAACGCACGTTAAAACTGCGCTAGTCTGACCCTAGCCTCAACCAAATCGCCGAAATGATCCAAACGCCAAAATGACCCAAATGGATATTGAATCTCCGAATCGAAAACCGTCTGAAACGACCCGAAATGAAAAAAAACACCTGGAAAAAAAAAAAATCGAAACAAAATTTTCAGCGGTGCACATCTCTACTTACAATTAACTTCCAAACGCCCAGGGCTCTTTGTCTGACTTGGTAAACGCGATCACAGTCAAGGAATAGAACTCACAGACAGCATTTATTGGCAGGGGACAGGTGTGGCCAGGCGATTACACTGAAAAAAAAACAGTCTGATTCTGCAAACGCTAGGCTGCGCTAACTGTAGCGTTCAGTTGTGTAATGTTAGCGCTTCGCATGCATGCGCTAACTGATCGTGTTTCCGACCCTGCACGAGCTTTGTAATAGGCACGGTAGTCGGCAGGCGCTAGCATTTACAGTTGTGCGCTACGTTTTGGCCTGTGCGCTAGCATTTTAGAGTGGACTAGGTATAGGGCCCACTGTGTGGCTTACTGGATTCCCTATTCCAAGACATTGTGCCAATCTTATACCACCTATGGCTTTATCGGGATTGTCAGTCCAGGAATGCCCATGACCCCTGACAATATATTTTTTTTACATTTGCCACAAGTCATTGTACAGCGCTGCCAAACATGTTGGCGTTATATAAATAAAGAATAATAATAATAATTAACTATTTGACTTTTTCTCCCGTGACCCCCATCCAGCAATTTATATTACAATCCAGCTATGGTGAGAGCCTTTCCCATGTCTATCAGCCACACACACACACACACACTGGCCACATGTGGCAATCCAGCTGTTATGGGTCCTATTCCCCTGGACACTCAGGCAGCCATATGTCCCATTTTTGGCTCAGCAGCCCTTCTGCCAATGGTCTTCCTTTCAAGAAATGCTCAACCAGGGCGGGTAACCGGAATCCAGAAAATCAGGCATGTCAGGAGTGATTCCCTTTAAACGTACCCCACAATACATGCGTGCCCCCCTTCCTGCCACCGCCTCCCTCCCCTCTCTGCCATGCCACCCTCGATTCCCACCCCACCCCATTCTTTCCTCCCCTCCCCATCCCCGCCTCCTGCAGCCCTCCTCCCGATCTTCCCCCTCAGCACAAGGAAGGAGCAGCACAGAGCACGGAGACACCCATCCTCCCTGGGCTTCCACAGCCGAAACTCACAGCCCGAAAGCCTCTCCCAGCGCCCGAAACCCGGCCGGAAACATGAGCTGGGGCACTGATCTGTGGGTGAGTAGTCGGCACGGGCAGGGCCGGCGGGGATTCGGCAGCGAGTCCCTGAGATCCTGGGTCGCTTTGTTCCCTCGCAGTAAGGAGGGAGGAGGGAGGCAGGGGAGGGGAAGGTGATTTGGAGGTCCGGACTGCCTGCTTGTGTTACTGTATCCTGTTGTGTTGTGTCACATCGTGTTGCTGCTGCGGCTAGTTGCTACAATGTATCCGCTCTCTGCCTCCTGCGCGTTCCATGGAACGTTGGGGAAAATAAACAGCGCCTGGAGGGGATCCCAGGCTTTTGGGGGGATTTTTGCAGATCACATTGTGTGACTTTCTAATCTGCTCTGTGACCCATACACCCTATTAATCCTCCCATCCAGAACCCCAACAACACATACCAATGCTTTGCTGTCTGGAGCACTGTTTACTATTCTCCTTTTTTTTTATTTTATTTTGAATTTCCTGATGATTGCTGAACCCTTGAAGTAATATATCGTTGCATCCATAGTGTGTTTACAAATAAATATTCACCACCATCACACCTTATTTATATTTCTGATGGGCCCTTACAGAGGGTAGCATGGGGGAGGTGGGTATTAAGAGTGGTGGGGTGTGCGTTATGCCTCTAATAAAAATATATATAATATATATATTGCTTTTGTTCAGCCTTTTCTATCTTTCATTTTTAAAACCCTTATTATTTAACCAGTCCCTATTGATTTTTAAGCTCTATTAGTGATTTAGAGGGGGGAGGGGGCTGCCAGCATGGGGTTGGTAGACTGGTAGGTATGGTACAACCAGATCTGCCAGGTAATGATCCCAGCAGGGGATTGGATTACCTCCCAGCCCCATTCTTTAATCATCATTCTGGTTTTGCCTTGGGTATCTCCGGCTACACAAACAATGCCTGGCCATTCAGATCAGCTTGCATTGAAAGGAAGACTGAACCTGTGTCCTTTAAAAGGTTAATTTAATGGCATACTTTCCTTGTAGTAACTATATGCACACTGGGATGTTCATGCTTACGCGAACAGGACGTATGATCACTGATAGTCTGGCACATTATATATGTCTGGGTCTCTGCATGTTTCTAGGGTCATGGAGTCCTGCCTACATGTGGTTAAAATCTGGAATGTTTGTAAGGGAGAAGGAAATGAGTCCCAGGCAGCGATTTGACTGATTCATACAGAATAACACATTTTTCTAAGCAATAAATATTTGTTCTTGTCGTCCTCTGTTGAGGTGACCTCATTGGACTGGTGTATCATTCAAAAGGCCATCATTTATTATCTGCGCAATCCTCTCCATGTTACAGCAATATAAAGCATGCCTGTGTCATGGTTGGTTCTTATGAGAAACACCTGGGAGGGCTGCATGGGAAAATACTTGCTTTGCTGACAAATGTGTAGCGGGATTTTGCCCGAAATGAAATAATGGAGGGCATTCTTCATCCTTCCCATCGCTCGGTCTGATTTTGTGCGCTATACGTAACAATTCTGTAGTCAATTTGCTGTTTAATGAATACATCCTCTACAATATATACCCGTTGTATCTTACAGTGAGCTTTGGTCCACATCAGTATGTTGTTTTTGGGGGAGGGGTTCATTTTCATACATTAGTATAATAATTTGCAATGATGGATGACAATTTAATTACTGTAAAATACAGGTTGCATTATCCCTTATCCGAGAAGCTTGGGGGTAGAACTGTCTTTTGAATTTCAGGTTTCGGCATACTAATAGCATAGCAAAGCATTAATTTATGTCAGTTATGTTTTTTTATACTGTATACGCAGCACTGCCAAAATCTGTTGGGCCATCTGAGCATTTGGAACCATAATTGCTCAGTAGGAGTGCCACCTTACTGCCCATTCCTGATGCCATTGCAGACCAATCCTACATTGCACCACAGTTACTGTCTAAACCCACACTGTCAACTCTCGTCTCCAAGACTTCTCAAGGGCAGCTCCCGTCCTGTTGAATGACTTTTCCTTGTCCTATCAAACTCTCCCCTAATCTTCAGGCCTTCAAGAAATCCCTCAAAACCCATCTCTTCAGATTAGCGGGCCACATCACTGACACAACTCATCCCCCTGCTCACCTACTCAGACATGATTGAAGCCACTTCCATTGCCCCACCATTCCCAAACCATTAATGATCCTGACATCCAGTAAAATCCCCTCGTCTTCCTCAACCCCAATCCTTCTAGACTGTAAGCTCCTATGAGCAGGGCCCTCTACACCTAGTGTTTCCATCCTATGTCTGTTTATCTGTAACTTGTTCCCTTTTGGTTATTGTAAAGCGCTGTGGAAACTGTTGGCGCCATTATAAATGATAGTTAGAAATGATTTTCTACAGTGTCACATAGCCACACACTGCTAAAGAGAACGACACATTTGCTGATTTTTGTCAGAATATTGCATTGTTTCAAAATGTAGCTTCTGGATGTAGGCCTGGTCTTGCACAAATTTTACTTTTTTTGCCCTTGGTGCTCTTTGCTTAGGTCTGTGATCAGGAGCCTTGGCCCTCCAGATGTTCTGGAACTACATCTCCCATGAGGTTCAACAAAACTAATGAGTGGCTGAGCATTATGGGAGGTGTAATTCCAAAACCTCTTGAAGGTCCAGGTTGCTGACTCATGGCTTAGGTCATTGATGGCAAACCTTGGTACCCCAGATATTCTGGAACTGCATGTCCCACCTAAAGCTGGTTGAGCATGATGTACTGGCTGGGTGAAGTAGAGGTAACAAAACTGCTCTAACCATGGAGAAACAGGTTTGAATCCTGGCAAGAGCACCTCACCAGTAAGTGTCCTTGGGCAAGACACCTACCGGTACATACTCGTTGCCCAGGACATACTTGAAAACAAGAGAAATCTCAATGTATCCTTCCTGGTAAAATCCTTTCTCAAAAAAAAAAATTTTAGTTCAGAAACATCTGGGGTGCCAAGGATCCCCATCACAGGCTTAGGTGATGCTTCCTGCACTATACCTGCTGATTCTTTTTACACCACTGAGTTGTATTTTAGTTCCTATTTCTTCCTCCTTTTTTTTTTATATTTTTTTTGTCACTCATCCCTGTCAATGGTAGTTTGAGGAGACTGATGTGCCATTGTGTGAGTGTGATGTGTTTCTGAGTTGAGAAAGTCATTCCCTCGTTATTTGGCGAGGTCTAGTCTCCGTTGTTTGAAGCAGATTGTATCCAGAATGTGGCTCGGTGTTTTGTTAGGATACACATGTGTTGTGTGAGGCCTGTGATTAGGCTGGATCTGGTTTTGTTTAACATACTCTATGCCTAAGATGTCTATGTTTTCCCATCACGTAACTGTGTGTGGTATGTTATGGATGAGGTCGAGGGTAGTTAAACTTGCTTGTAAATTGGAAGTCATTTCCAGGTTGCCTCCTCCTCAGCCTGTATTAGGACAGGGGTATATCTCTACCGGAAGTTTACAATTACTGAAAATACACTTTTAAAATGCATCATAGTCAACAACTTTTGTTACATAAAATTCCCTAATTTTATCTAGATTGTATTTGTAGAAGAAATTTAGCTGTCAACTTCTTGCAGCCCATGGCTATCTGGGTCTTGGATTTGTCCATTCCTGTTCTGGCCTGTTTTGTAATTTTTACATCAGGGCCCAAGATGGCCACAGGCTCAAATAATGTTGCCTCTTCCTCCTAAATTTCTTTTGTTATTCTACATAACCTTTCCACTACAAACTTTTAGTCTGGGGTCAGACGAACGCAGTGCAAACGTGCGTTTAGCCGCACTTTATTACGGCCGTGGTAGCAGCAAATGACGTCCAACGCAGGCCCACACACGAAGTACGGCCGCACAACGCAAGCGGCAAACTGACGCATTTTTGCAAGAACGTCGAACCGCTAGTACTGACGTACAGAGTGCGCTGCGTCCGGATAGCGGTGTGCGTGATTAGGAGATGTCAGACGCTGCTCATGTCCGGCCAACATAACGTCCAGACGCCCAAAGTTTCCTGGTTTGGATCTGTAAAAAATCACGGCTGTAATTGCGCATCGTATGACCGCTATCGCGTATTCCGTGAAAAAGTACGTCCATGTGTTCGGACGCACTTTTTTACAGACGATGCGAAAAATGCGTTCGTCTGACCCCGGCCTAAGTGGACTACTACATTTTCTTCTTGACTTTATTATTTTGTTTATAAAGTCTTCAAGCCTTGGTTTACAAATAGAATTAGTAAACCCTTCCTTTCAGTGCATTTCCCACTGTATCTTGGCTCCATGGAGTCGGCCATCTTTGATTCGTCTTTCGTCTTTAGTTGTTATCATAATTTATCTTGTTAAGAACCACGTAATTGCTATTCCCAAGGCGTTCACAAACTTAGACATTACGACGAGGTAGAATTTCCAAAAGACTCCGTTTGAGATGTTTTATCCTTTGAAATTTGCAGAAGGTCTCCCGTAGGTGGTTTTGACTGACTGGGAATCAAAGCTGGTCAACCATCTGTAGAGTAAGGTGAACATACACAGAAATTGGATATTTAGTTAAGCTGTAACTTAATGTTTTATATTGTTATTGGGCTCTGGTGTATCCTCATATGTCGGTGCTGGTCTGTTCATTTGTGGTGCTATCTGGTAATGTGTCCACTTTGGCCTGCTGCGCTGGATGATATGACCTGTATTTATGTCACATCGAACCTTTCTCCACACTTTTTATATTTAGTCCACGAAGATATGTACTGCTTTTTATGCCAACAGGATGTTTTGCAAACTACAAACCACTTCTTCTATTTTAAATATGTCCTTTTCATGAAAGCCGTGCCTTGGCAACACTTCCTAGGATTCACAACTAAATATAGATTGTTCTGGGCATCGGTGAAACATTTAAGGGGTTATTCACAATGTACCAGTGTTTTTACCTGGGAAAATCGCCGATATTGCAGCACTGACAAATACTGGCATTGCACAAAGCTACAATCCAAAGAGCGACAGAAGCTTTACCGGAACTTGCAACACCAGTGCTTTGTGAAAAACGAAAAAGGTTAATTTCTTGGCATTTTGGGATTTTTAATGCCTTTCCTTCAGAAATCACACAACGTCACAGCAGGTATTGTGAGATTAAGTTCATTTTGTGACATTTAAGGCTGGGGTCAGACCAGCGCACTTTTAACGTGCGTTCTGGCGCACATAATTACGGCCGCACTAGCAGCAGATGACGGGCAATGACGGCCAATATACGATGTACGGCCGCACAAAAGTCCGGCCGTGCAACGCAAGTGGAATTTGAATGCATTTTTTTTTGAGAACACTGAACCGCTAGTACTGAGTGCGCAGCTGCGGCATAGCGGCGTGTTTGCGAGATTAGGAGATGTCAGACGCTGCTAATGTCCGGCCTACATAATGTCCAGACGCAAAAAGAGTTTTATTGACGATCCGTACAAAATCACGCCCGAAAATGCGCGTCGTCTGACCGTTTTTGTGCATTCCGTGAAAAAATACGTCAATGCGTTCGGACGCACTTTTTCACGTTCGCGGGGAAAAATGCTTTCGTCTGACCCTAGCCTTAGGCTGGGGTCAGACGAGCGCACTTCTTGTGCCTGTCTGACCTCACTGTTTGCTGTCCGTCGTAGCTTTTCAAAGGAGTCAATAGAGAACAACACACGGAGTACATGCGCACTTTATCACGCGCGGACAACACATGTTGCAAAGGGCGCCAAAATGGCATCGACGTGAAAAAGCTACATGGACATAGAGAAACCCCTGCATGCAGCTTTTGCTTTTTTTTCCTCCACATCAGTCAAAGCTAACTGATACAATGTAACCACAATCTCATCCATTACTTTGTGCAATCAGTGCGCTCGTCTGACCTGGCCTTAGGCCCAGTTTACAGCACGTTCCTGCGCGCTGTAAAACACCCAAACACTGAAATCCCATGATTTCCTATGGTGCTCGTTCACACCTGGGCGTTTTACAGCGCGTAGGAACGCGCTGTAAAACGCCATACGCCCAAAGAAGTACAGGAGCTTCTTTGGGGCGTATTGCAGCGCGTTCACGGCCATAGACTGCAGCTTGAATGTGCTGCTATGTGAGTTTTTCACGTTTTGAGCGATACGCGCACCAAAAACTCGCGTATTGCGCGCATATGAAAAACGCTGAGGTGTGAACCCATCCTTAGAAATGGAAGGAGCACTACAGGTCCTTCATTTTAGACTAGAAATGTCCCGATTCGATCTTTAGGATTGGGATCGGGACCCGATTGCTTTTTTTTCTGCAGTGAATGGACACTGGATTTTTCAAGCCAGGGTCCAGGACCTACTGGGCAGGAAGACTGCTGGCTGGAGTTCCGTGGTATCTTCCCTGTCTCCTGGCGAGTCACAGGAGATGGGGAAGATGTTACAGTTCTCTGGGAGCCTTTACATATACTCTCGAGTTGCGATTAGGCAGGGGACATGCTGTGTGTTAACGCAGAGACCCCAGGACTGACTTGGACCATAGATGACGGAGCTGCTGGTCAGGCTTCTGCTCCAAAATGGGAATCGGGACATCATGACTTGTCTTATGCTTAACCTACGTCACAAAACAAACCATATCAAATGTAGAGTTTTCATTGATGTAGTTGTGATATTAGCCAATGATAACCCAAGTCATACGGTGCCAATTCACTTTGATTCATGTCCAAGTTTTGCTTCAGCAAAATCACTTAACACAAAATAAAACTTAAAATCCTTGTTTACTTCTGTGCAGAAGACAGGACCACCTGCTGCCTCCTCACTGCAAGCAGAAGGACACGGAGAAAAATCGTTCCCAGTGTCTTTCTGCTGGCCGTGCATGATCCATCTGGTGAAAGTCTCCATGGGGTCCATGAGAGCATACCAGTGACGGTGTACTATTTTTCTGCAGAGTGTAGTCGTTGACACTTAAGGCTGGGGTCAGACGAACGCAGTGCGAATGCGCGTTTAGCCGCACTTTATTACGGCCGTGGTAGCAGCAAATGACGTCCAACTCAGGCCCACACACGAAGTACGGCTGCACCAAAGTTCGGCCGCGCAACGCAAGCGACAAACTAACGCATTTTTGCAAGAACATCGAACCGCTAGTACTGACGTACTGCGTCCGCATATTGGTGTGTGTTCGTGATTAGGAGACGTCAGACGCTGCTCATGTCCGGCCAACATAACGTCCAGACGCCCAAAGTTTCCTGGTTTGGATCTGTAAAAAATCACAGCCGTAATTGCGCATCGCATGACCGCTATCGCGTATTCCATGCGTTCGGACGCACTTTTTTACGGACAATGTGAAAAATGCGTTCGTTTGACTCTGGTTAACGACACGCAGTGAATTTTGTAATTAGCAAGTCCTATCGCTAGCTCAGCAGCAATAAGGTCCTTAATAAATTATTTAAAATGCCATATAATGATGCTTACGCAAAGTCTATCGGCAAACCAATTGAACACAAAGCATACTGGAATAAAAAAAAACACCAAAGAAGTTGTGTCGTTTGACAAAATCCAATTTGAAGTAACCATGTTGTGTCCATAGTATTGGCAGCTTCATGAAATTGTTCAGCCTGAAGATGATCAATGATCAGCTCGCTCTAGTTCATTTTCTCTCCACTGTTGAGCCTCCTCGCTGTGTCCAGAAACGCCGGGAATTCCCTGAATACACAAAGTGAATAGATGTCGATACAGATTCACTATAAATGTTTGTTTTTTTTGGGGGGGGTTTTTCTGGGGAAAGACTCTATGTAAGTCTAGGGTCAAACTAATGCATTATTCGCAGCGACCGTCAAAAAGGGCATCCGAACGCATTGACGTATTTTTTTCATGGAATGCGCGAAAACAGTCATACGGCATTTTTGTGTTTTTTACGGATCGTCAAAACACTTTTTGCGTCTGGACATTAGCAGAGTCTGACATCTCCTAATCATGCAAACACGCCGCTAGCGGACGCAGCGCACTCTGTACGTCAGTACTAGCGGTTCTGCGTTCTCAAAAAATGCGTTCATTTTCCACTTTCGTGCGGCCGTACTTCGTATATTGGCCGTCATTGCCCGTCATTTGCTGCTACTGCGTCCGTGATTAAGTGCGCCTAAACGCACGTTAAAAATGCGTTAGTGTGACCCCAGCCTAAGCCGTAAGACTTGTGTTTATATAATATAAATTGCTATTGTTGGATGTTTGTGAAATTTCGCAGACATATTTTGGCACGCTGTTTTATTTTGGGAGGCATTCTTTTGTTCTGCTGTCGCGTTTGCTGTATAAATGGATATATTGAGGTGTGTGTATTCTCTTTGATTGGTACCAAGTCATTGTTCCTTTATGCCATTGTCTTTGTGGCGTGTGTGTGATCTTTCCTGATGTTTTCAATTGGTACACAACAATCAACTTTCAGCCTCTGCACATGCAGAGGACGCTCTCTCGACTTGATAGTTGCCATGGCGATACTCCATTACACATCTCGGGAAGACGGTGCGGTGCGTTGGCATGCATCGTAGTAAGGCGTGTGTGATTTTTATTTTGTAGCTGATGACTGTTCAGTTTTTCAGCCGTTTGTTTACAGTGGCATCATTGTCCAAAAATAATATTATATAAGAGAGGGTTGCGTTCTGTGGCACATATACAGGTTCTTCTGTGTAAATGGGATTATTCCTGTGTTTGCTTAAAATAGTGCTTGCTTGTTCAATCCGAAACAACTAGGTGTTCCAGAGTATTTATCTATTGCATCATTTTAGAGACGCATTAAAAACAATTTATATACTCGCTTGCCATGGTGAGAACAGAATCTATAGCTATGAAATTGCAGCTGATGAATTACGTATATAATTCATTATAATCCTACACACCTTTGTTTATAAATGAAAACAGACTTTTATATTTGACATGAAAATATTGTGTGAATATTTGTACAATTTTATTTATTTATTTATTTTTTCTCTCATTTTGGTTTGGGAGGTGATACATTTTTTTTCTTCCTCTGTAGATCATACTCTTTCCCCCCCCCCCCAAATAATTATTTTATATAAATCTTCCTTTTCAAGTACATGGAACAATCCACCTGGAATTCCCCATAATTTAAATACATCTATAGTAGCCATGGAATTGCAGAATCCTTTATTTTTTTTTCAGGCATCTCGGAGATATCAGTAAAGATAATTAGCAGGATGAAACCAAACCGGATTAGTTCAGATCACCAAGCCTGAGAGATAGGAATCAGCTAAACCCCCTGGACTGCTCAAAGGATTAAACACATTTTGCTTTGTTCTAAATCTGTTGTCTTGGCCTTTCGCTCCCCACCCACTCCACCAATACATCCAGAAATCGACTGCGTTTCTGTCCATAACACGCTTTCCTTTTATGATGTCGCATTGAAAAAGGATTTTAAATATATCCTATCTGGAGTTTACAAATAATGATTGTGGACTTGTATTCGTAACAGAAGTCTGCAATATTTGAGTTGCATGGATTTTTTTTTTTTTTTTTTTTTTTTTTTTTTTTTGGGGGGGGGGGGGTGCTAAATTTTTTTTTTATTTTTTTATTTCTTTTTCTTTCGAAGCATCAAATGGTTGCAGCTGACAGGTGCAGCTTCTATTACCGTTCAGAAAAGCAAGATTTTCATCTTGTAAAGCAGCTGGGGCTTCTATCTTTTGAACATTGGGGATAGACTGGTCTTCCTATGCACTTCTTCAGGGTTTGGGACATGGATTCCACAGGTCCACCTGTCCACCATACAGTACTTCTAATACTTTTTCTCCCCTTTTATCAAAAGCGGTCAGGGCACTGTCAGACGTTTGCGTGTTCGGTAATGATTACATTTAGCTGAAAATACAGTGAATTCACTATTTAGTGAATGGTTGCCATATTTTGCTTAAAATGCAGTCGCCGAAGCAAAGTGCAATCAATTGTTATTTGCGAATTCCACCGAACTGCAAACAAAGTCTCCTATTCACCTAATAGGATTTATAAATTCATAAAAAATGCGTCCAAATAAAGTACTTAAAAAAAAAAATAATAAAAAGGTCTGTTACAAAATAAGTCTTTTTTTTATTTGGAAAAAAAAAGTCGTTCAAAGTAATTTCATTTTCAGAAAAAAAAGAAAAGCCTAAACTGTGTGTGTACATTTTTACATTGGATTGGCCTGTTTTTACCTGTCGAACTGAAACACCGAAAATCTGCTGATTTTTGCCTGAATTTCTGTGCAGTTCGATGTTCTGTGACACGCTATTCCTCCTGTGGGACAATTTCGGTGCCGGCGTACAGCACCATATTTAATATCTATTAATAGAGCTAAGGCTAGGATCAGACGAGTGCGTTTTCTACGGACTGTGCGCCCGTGGAGTACGGATGCACTTTTTGACGGAAGACGCAGTAGTGGCCACACAGTCCGTTTTTGTGACTGACGTTATTTTTGACGGATGTAGGAGGGAAAATAAATTAAAATGAGAAGAAAACATTTTGTCCGTCAAAAATGCTGGACGTATAAATGCAGTCCGTCTGACCACGTTCCATCACTCACACACAAAGCTATGCGGACGTGTCGCACTTCGCACGTCTGTCCTAGCAGTTCGACTTTCTTGCTAACCTGCGTCCATTTGCCGCGTCCGTACTTCTGTGCGGACGTTCTTCATGTGTGGGCCTTCATTGGTCATGATTATCTGCTACCACGGACGTACTAAAGTGCGGCTACATGGACGTTAACACTGCGTTCGTCTGACCCCAGCCTTAGAGAATAGACGCATTGGCACGAAATTGCGCCGGTAAAATTCATCGTGCGGTGCAATTCGGAGGTTAGTGAATAAACGCTATCACTTGCCGAGGGTAAACCCTCTTCTACAGCAGACTCACCCGCACATCAGTGACTGGCACACCTCTACCAACTTCCACTTAGTACTTAAGGCTTTACAATATACATTTCCTAAATTAAATGACAAGATGCATGATTGCGCATTATGTACGGCTTTGGTCCCTGGACACAATTTCTTTTTCATTTTTTATTTTTTTAAATTTTTGTAGCTTTTAACACTACAAAAAGGCGCTTTTGCGTAACATTGAGTTTATTTGGTAAATATGATCATACATTGCATAAATCTGCCACCACACCATGGTATCCAATCACGGCAGGTTTTATCCTTCCTAACCTAATGCCTGCTCTTATGAAATGGACCCACTTATATATATATTTATAAAGTATTTTACCAGGAAGGATACATTGAGATTTTCTCTCATTTTCAAATATGTCCTGGGTTCAACAACATTGTATTTCTGTACCCTGCTGTAAAAATTCAAAGTAATAAATGCAAGATATTAAACACATCTATAGGTTTATACATGCTCTGGGGCTCACTGCTGTGCAAGGGTCAAAAAGGTCGTGCGACAGGTGGGGGTGCAAGGTCAGATTTTCCAAATGTAACGTACAGAAAAAAATAACTACATTTGAAACCTGTGTGTGTGCGCGCTTGTACATGCAAAATTATTATTTTTGTGTTTCCCACTTTATTCCTAATTGGTGTAATTAGTCACATCCTGGTTGTTGGGTCAAAGGTAGAGTTTGTACAGTGAGACACAACGCGGGGATTTTTTTGGTAGTTGCTGCATTCTGCTGGCATGGGTCGAACGCTGTTTAACGTGCGTTAGCCGAATCACGGCCGTTAGCAGCATGTCCTGCCGGGAACCACGAAGTGACAAGTTCGTTGCAACGAAGTGCGGGACGCTTTTTCTGAGAAGTCAAAACCGCTACTACTGACGCATGCGCTCATAGCCGTGTGTGTTACATCAGACAGCTGTTAATGTCGAACATAACGTCAGACGCTGATTGTTGATCCGTACAAAATACGGACGAAAGGCGCATCGTGGCTATCGCGTAATTCGTAAAAAATATGTGTTCGTTCGACGCACTTTCACGGTCGACGCGAAAAATGCAGTTCGTCTGACCTAGCCTTATACCTGGTGTTTTGTAACCGTGGGAGTGGCGCTCTGCTGCTGAATCATGCTTCAGGTACCTGAGCCGCCACGTGACCATTCCTTAACCCTTTACTGTGGCGAGTGCGATACAAGCCTGTAATCCATTAAGTCTGAAAATCTCAGAACGGCTTTCACTTACTCCTAGGATGTAACCCTTGCCCTCTACCCTTCCAGAACCTTCCATGCTGGATGCATGAGGTAATGCGCTTAACTCAGACTCAGGCTGAAATGCTGGTTTTGGGGAAACAAATTTTCTCCAATTTCTGGTGAACTGTGTGAGAAATTCCTACATGGTAAATCGGCCTGTCCCGTGTGTGTGTGTGTGTCTACAAGGGTTGTGGTGGAGGACTAAAAGTGAGATAAAAAGCCTCCACACTATAATAAGTGTTTTTATTATTGCCGAAGCCACTTGCGCATCACAGCATTTCGATGAATTGCATCCCAGAGCTCCTGTGCCACATTCCCCATATGCAGCAAGGAATTCTGGGTAGGATATGCAAATGACATCTGTCTCACTTTTATGCATCCTGGGTCTGTTATTACACAGAACCCTAAAATCAATGCTATGACACAATGTGGCTTTCCAGCAGAGATAAGGTTTATGCAACTGGTCAAAACCACTCCTAGGACAGCGCTGTTTCGGGTATCTCTTTTTAAAGAAAACCCACTGAATGTACACAAAATGTGTGGGACATGAGGGCGAAGAAAATGTTTGGCATCCTGTCAGGCCTAACTCGTTGTGGCAGGCGTTGATGAAAGGTGCGCGGCTCACAGAGGTTTGCATCTTTTAAAGCCGGCCCAGCAACCCCTTCCATGCGTTTTAGTAGTTCTTGCCTGTCTGTAGACCAGAAAAACCTGTTTTCCGGACGGTTAACAAATATGGTGACAGCCTGTGTTTGTCATTAATACGCCTCAAAAACCTGCATGTTTTTTTTTTTTTACTTCAACCTACATTACAACCGCCTCACAGCCAAAGCGACTGAAGACACCATGTCGAGTAGAGCCTGTTAAATAAAACGGTGATATACATCAGGTTTAGGGGGGGGGGTTGTTTTAGGTTTACGGTTTGTAGGCCCCTTGTATATCCCAGTCAAGGAAGTATTGTTTTTCAAACCGAAAGCAACGAAGCCTTAGTTAGAAAGGTGTGGCTAGGACAAAATCGTGCTTCTATACATAATGCGACCAAATTTGATGACACTAATCTTATCTGCACATTTGTCATGAGGTTAGCAAGTGTGCAAATATTTATTTAAAGGGACAAAATTACTTCCATAAACTGTAACTAGATTACTTGTGCATTACAAATAAAGCCATGTTATAAAACACACGCTGCTGCTGTTTTCAGTGCTTTGTTTCAAGTAATTGCATGTAAAAAGGAAAACTCTTTTTAGTTTTTATCTCCCTACCATTTCCCCCCCCCCCCCATGATGCATTATATACCAAACCGTTTGAGATGGAGGGAATGATTAGATACGACTGCAAGGGGGCTATTGTTCTGCAGGCTACTCGAGATAGGAACTGGCTGCGGAATGATGTTAAACACGGATCTTAAAAGACTTCAAATCTACCCCCGGTGATGTCATTTGAAAACATCCCACACAATATCGTGAAGGGAGTCAGCTGCCTGACCCATAGACTCCATTCTTTGGCCAAAACCACAGGGTGAGGAGCAAATGGGGTTGGTGAATATTCTTAATGAAACCAAGGCTGGATAAACCTGAGGTAACTGGTGTGAGATTTAGACTTGTGGAACAAAAAATATATGTCTTTATTCGGTATAGGTAACATTGTAGTTAATGCATCTTAAATGTAACCAATTATTTGGAAATTAAGTTCTGTTTCTTGTAATGGGAATTCAGAAGCTTTTTATATACTTTCCAACATATCAAATGGCGAAAAAGTGAAATGTGCGTTTTAGAGAATTTGCTATTTCCACACAAGTAAAATATCATTTAAAAGAGAGGTCCGTGACCTTGGCCCTCCAGATGTTTTTGAACTACAATTCCCATGATGCTCTGTCAACCTAATAACTGAGCATCATGGGAGAGATGTAGTTCTAAAACATCTGGAGGGCCAAGGATGCCGACTCCTGATTTAGAACAAGAGTAATGTCTGACAACAATCAATATGGTTCATACTAGATACTCCTTGCATGGGAGGTTTTTATTCTTTTGGCTGCTTTATACACCGGCATGCACTATATGGAGCCGCCTCGAACGCATTTTTAACGTACGTTTAGGCGCACTTAATCACGGCCGTAGTAGCAGCAAATGACAAGCAATGACGGCCAATATACGAAGTCCGGCCGCGCAACGCAAGCGGCAATCTAACGCATTTTTTTTGAGAACGTAGAACCGCTAGTACTGACGTACAGAGTGCGCTGCGTCCGCATAGCGGCGTGTGTGCGTGATTAGGAGACCTCAGACGCTGCTAATGTCCGGTCAACATAACGTCCAGATGCAAGAAGTGTTTTGACGATCCGTAAAAAAACACGCACGGAAATGTGCGTCGTCTGACCATTTTCGCGCATTCCATGAAAAAAATACATCTATGCGTTCGGACGCACTTTTTGACGGTCGCTGCGAATAATGCGCACGTTTGACCCTAGCCTAAAATGATTGATAGGACATATGAGCGGGACATCGGGATTTGTGCCTAAAATAAGGGTCTGTCGCTCCAAAAAATAAATAAAGGTAAATAAATTATACCTTGGAGGTGTGCATATTATTACACTATGGCGTGTTTTCTTGAACACAGAGCCTCGATCTTAGGTTGTTGTTTTTTATGCTTTTTTTTTTTTTCCCATCTCTTACATCGCAGTGCATCTCAGTCCAGAAAACACTGAAATAAGTAAACCACAAGATGGTGGAAATGTAGGAAGGTTGCGATTTATGAGGTTTACTTTTGATAGTGTTTACTCCTTTTGCAATAAAAACCCTTATTCAATGTAACAATGACAAACACTGTAACCCTTAACAAATCTGCAAGTCCTTTTTTTAATTTTTTTTAAATGTTGCTAACGGCATGCATTCCTAGTCTGCTTTGATGCTATATTCATTTTAAATGCTTTAATGACTCTCATCCTGTCCTTTAAATACAGTAGCAGTATTAAACATGTACATGAATAAATGTCACCATTGAGGAAAAAAAGTGTAGGAAACATGCTTTCTGTTGTATTCATGAATGGAAGAAGAAGAGCACACAGGATATAGCCGGAGTACAGGAATGCCTCGTGTGTTGCTGGAGTGAAGTCTGTTGAAAAAAGATAAAACTTTAAAGAACCTGCTAGGTGCACCGAATACGGACTATGGGCCCTATTCCAACCCTGGAGTAAACGTAACCAGAGCTATTGTAAGCTTCCCAGAGCCATTAAAGTCTATGGAGTTGCTAAATTTACAACAGCTCTGGTTACATTGACACAAAGGTTGCAATGCAGCCCTATATATTCTTTTTCTTGGAAAACCTTGAATTGGCAAATTTCCTTTAAAGTATACAATGTCATAACAAGGAAAAAAGGTGTCATCTGCGCAAAGTATACAATGTCCCCTTTCAATAAGATGAGAGCCCCTATACGGTAGCAGTGTCTAGGAGCATTTACCTATAATTTAGGAGACGTCTCCATAGGTAGCATAACATACCACTTGCAGAATTGCTGTTCCAGTTGAGCTGCAAACCTGTCTGCTGGTCGCTTTCTGTACATTCCATTCATCTCCTTTTTGAAATATTTCAACCAAACCTTGTTTGTTACTATTGCTAACCTATACAAATTGGGGAACCTAAAAGGTAGCGTCTTCTACTCTGCTTCTCAAACAATGCTTGGATAATAGGACAATGGTTGAAAAGTTAAGTATGGTTTGATTTGTGGTGGGGCATAGTATTCCTGAACGAGCCACTAAATGCGTTGAGTTCCATGTAAAGACAATCCAGGAGAATTTTTCCATGATTGAATCCAAGAAACCACTGCTTTATCTAGAGACTTTTCCAAGGTTAGTTAAGCGCTGAGCATAGCTATGATAGATTTGCATTTCTGTATAGCTTTGGCTTGAACCAAAATAATAAAATCTAGATGTCGCCTTCTATATAGTCACTGACCTGCCATGTTTAGGAGGGCTTAGATCAGGTAGGTGGGTGCATGAAGTCGAAGTGAGACTGGTCATGGTGCAACTTGCATCACAAATGATGTCCATGGCCACATGTGCTCCCGGATGACCATCTCCCTGGCGAAGTGGCCAATCAAGGCTGCTCACGCGCGTCGCATCCACCACTTGTGTGTGGGCTTGCAGAGCAGTGCTATAGCACTGCGAGTACCATTAAACGTGTGCTCACAGGTATGTTCTGCCTTAACCTCCTGAAAAGCAGTTGAGAGCCTAGAGTTGACGTGAAATCGTGAAGAATATGGGGGAAACCGGGTGACATGGCAAGCCTGTGCTCATACAATTTTATGGAAGAGGCAAAATTCAGATGCGGGTTTGCTTTTGTAGTTTTTGATCTTTTGTTTGTTTTTTTATGACTTTGTACTGGTCTCTTTAAAAAAAAATGCTTACTTGCTGTTAGTCGTGAGATTGGCTTTCCAGGCCCTGTTTCCATGTGCCAAACCAACATTCCCAGCAAACGAGGGATTGGTACTGTCTCACACTGACGTATGTCTTGGTCATGATGGAAAAAGGAACATTCTAGTCATGAAGAAATTAAACTAATCTCTGAGCTATTTGATGCGCTATGAATCTCTTTCCCATCTGGTTTTGATTGCTGCGCTGAGACTTCTTGTTTTGCTCGGCCGTTTCTACAGAAAATGGAAACGCCGAACATTTAAACCCCAAGTTCGGGGTGGGGGGGAAATGTCCCAAGGAGCCAGCCAACTAACACGATTCTGGTTGTCTCTCCCAGACCTCCTTATTGCCTCTTGGAATTGAAGCCTCTCATCCATCACACCTTCACAACATATTTGTGGCTGATAATTTCTGATGTACGTTTTTAGACCCTTGGGTCTTATGATGTTGGCTTGTTGCAAAAATACAGAAACCACCCTGACTGTCCTATGCTTGAAGCCATCTAGTATGGCATTGCACTGGCATACGATGTGTCTACCCTAAAGCAGACTTCTGATGCAAAAATAAAAGTGAGAAATTGTGGATTTGATTTGCATGTTGTACCCAGAATTCACTGCTGCACAGTGAGTGTAGCAAATTAAGACTAGGGTCAGACTAACGCATTTTTCGCGTTGTCCGTGAAAAAGTGCGTTCGAACGAATGGACGCATTTTTTCACGGAATACGCGATAGCGGTCATACGATGCGCATTTTCGTCCGTGATTTTGTACGGATCATCAATAAAACCCTTTTTGCGTCTGGACGTTATGTTGGCTGGACATTAGCAGCGTCTGACGTCTCCTAATCCTGCACACACGCCGCTAGAGGACGCAGCGCACTCTGTACGTCAGTACTAGCGGTATCACGTTCTCGAAAAAATGTGTTCGTTTGCCACTTGCGTTGCGCAGCCGCACTTTTGTGCAGCCGTTCTTTGTATGCTGCCCGGCATTGGACGTAATTTGCTGCTAGCGCGGCCGTGATTTAGTGCGGCTAAACGCACGTTAATACTGCGTTAGTCTGACCTTAGCCTAACTCTGAGGTTAAAGCAAATCTCTGGTTTGCTGGGGAGAGACACGTACACATCCAATGACCTATATTTTCACAATTCACACACCTATAATGTGCTTTATATAATGTATGTAATTTGGTTAAAGGGGATGTCTTAGTTTTTCAGATTTTTGAGAAGGCTATTTTGGCACTATATGTGTATTTGTGGCTTAAGACTTGCTGGAAAGGAAGTCACGGCTCATTCTATTAAATCAGTTCATATCGGCAAACAGCGTAATTAAAGCATGAGTAAGGTCAGGCTCTGTAGCGCACGAAGAAGAAAACAGTGTGTGCGTTACTCATGATTTTTGTCTACCCAGTGAGGCATTCCTATGATTTTAGATTTCTCTGGGAAATTAAACCTGTGATTGCTATAAACAAGGAGGTCTGAACTCCTGATGTGTGGTAGTGTATCTCTTGTTTACATAATCGGGCAAATGTAGGACTTAACAAGTTTATATCCATTAGCCCCAGCGAGACCCACTTCTTGGTGAAGTCCAACTTGTCATGAAGAATCCTCGGCATGCTTGTGTTTGGGATGTTGAACTTTTTTACATTCTTTTTTGAGAACGGTTTGAGGTTCCTGATCCAGAAATTCCGTCATCTTGGCCACCATGGTCTCCTCCGTGGACGTGTGGGTCTCCATCTCTTGGTTCACCTCAGATGTCAAAATGTCTAGAAAGTCCACAATTGGTTTTGTAGAGAGACTTGTTTTAATCAGTCACATGGGGTTTGAGGACTTCAAATCAGTGTTTCGCAGAGAAACCGTAATGAAATTGGTAGAGCAATTCCATGTTTTGACTACCACCAGTTTTTGAGTCCCCTTTTGTCTCCATGACGGAGTGTGGGAACATTTAATCCTTTTTTTAACTGGCATTAGAAGGATTAGGCTTTCTTTGGTGGGGGGGTGAAATTTGTTAGAATCTTCATTTCACTGATGATAACCTTATGTTTTGGACCTCCCATCGTGTGTTGCATAGATCAGTGTCCTCTCTGTAGTTTAACTTTTTTTCCCCCAGAATACTTGGCCATGTAAAAAAAAATTTTTGTGCAGAGGTTGCTTGCTGTTGTCTTTTAGTTACAAAAATACATCAGCTTCTTGCTGTCCATCCAACTGAAGCAATGTCAATAAATATCCACACCATAGCAATTCCTACTCCCTCCCACTTTTTTATATTTACTAGCATTTTGATAGCAGAGGGTGTGTGTGTGTGTCCAGATGCCAAAATTCCAAGTATAGCCGTACGTAGTGATACCTTTTTTTATTGGACAATGAAAAGGTATCACTACATACAGCTATACTCGTGATTATATATTTTACAGTATTTCCGATTCATTCATTTTTGACATTTGCACCGAAGTCCATATTTATCCAGATATCAGTGAAAGCTAAAAAGGACAATGCCCCGACCTGTCAAAAAATAATCTCCCTAATTCATGCAATTTGTTTCTTCTTGATGTATGCAAAACAAGATGTCCAGGTATGTTTTTGCTAGCATGCAAAGCAATTGCTTTGACTTTATGCCCTGTGCGGGGATCAGCGTCTGTACTATCTGTTGGAAAGTGAATTGTAGAATCTAATCCTGAGTGGACGTTGGCTGTAAATGACCTTTTTTAAATTTAAACAGAATTTCTGTTAAAGAAATTAATCTGAAGTTCCAAGAAATTCTATAAATTTTCATTGAAGCCGGTAAAGTATTTTAAACGTCAAGCAAGTTCATTTGGGTTAAAAGGATACTATAGGGTTAAAACAGAGGGAGAATGGTGAAGTTATACCTTAAAGCCTTCAGATCCCTGATCACCCCCTCTTGAGTTAACCCTTTTCTTTTTTTTACCCACATTCTTTGCAGCCTGAGCTGCCTCTGCTTCCTGTAAACTGCGCCATGCCATGTGACTTCTGGGAGGCAGCCAATCCAATGACTTTCTATGATGAGAGCTTCGAGAGCCTTTGACAGGACCAGACTCCCAAAGATCCCATTCGGCAGTAACAGGAGTTCAGCTTCCAAGGTCTGCACAGGGCTAAGGCTGCGGTCACACGAGCGCACGGAGTGCGCACAATGCGTCTGTTGAAACTGATGCATTTTATAACAGATGAGATTTTGGTTACATTTGTATCAGTTATGATTGTTAAGAAAAGTAAAAAAAAAGCTGTATAGCATCAGTCAGTTTTGACTGACGTTGGGAAAAAGAAAAGCTGTATGCAGGGGTTTCTCTACGTCCGTTGTAGCTTTTTCACGTTGATGCCATTTTGGCGTCCGTTGCAACATGTGTTGCCAGTGCGTTAAAATGTGCGCACGTTCTTCATGTAGTGTTCTCTATTGACTCCTTTTTGAAAGGCTACGACTGACAGCAAACAATGCGGTCAGACGGACGCGAAAGGCTCCAGTCACACAAGCGCTCTGTTACCTC
This sequence comes from Leptobrachium leishanense, assembly GCA_009667805.1. NCBI lineage: Eukaryota > Metazoa > Chordata > Amphibia > Anura > Megophryidae > Leptobrachium > Leptobrachium leishanense. Next base: position 52,159,425 of record CM019070.1, on the reverse strand, counting down.
TGGAAAGCGTGTACTGTGACCTCTTCTATAACAATGGTCACAGTGCCTAGAGTGTCCCGTCTTTTAATGAATGAAGTGCTTTAGTCAGGATAATCGTTCCCGTTTCAGTGTAACCACATATTTTGTTGAATCCACTTCTAACAATTTATTAATACATATTTTTGCAATTAATCAGACCTTTTTAAAAAAAAAAAAAAAATCTCGGTCTTGCTTTTGAAATTTTGAGTAAAACCCATGGAAACTACCCTAAAACATACTGTTTTCTAGTGATTGTGTGTTATGTTGGGTTGTCTTGTTAATATATGGCAGTTAAAGGTCCCTTTTTTTGTTTGGAACCTCCTACACCTTCTCAGTAGTCCTTGCTTTCTGCTTTTGCTCGCACATCACGTGCATATCGGACCCCGAGGCAAATATTTCCAGACGCACAATGTTTTACATTGTGTAAAAATACACAGAACTGATACGTGATGTAGACAAACCTTTTTACGCAGTATATACTTATTATAAAACTACTCAACTGTATTGACAGCATACGAAGAGGAGCACACGCTTCCGATTGGAATTTTTTGCACGGGCCGCTGCACAATGCCGCGTTTTGTGTTGGTCACTCACAGCATTGGTCTCAACAGCTTCAAGGGATTATTATTATTATTATTATTATTCCCCCCCCCAGTAATTTTACTCAGTTTTATTCGCTCATCGCGCACAGCTCCTCCTTCAGCTCAGGGACTTCCGAATCCAGAAGCCCCGGAAGAGGTTTTATGCTCCTTTTTACAGTTTGCAAATGGCGCAGCACTACGGACTTGTGCATTGCACTTTACGTTCGCAACTTGCGTAGTGTCTGTGCAGAAGAATGTATTGGAGGACCTGGGCGAACAGCAGAATGTCTCGGAGGGGGTGACGTTGACACGCTTTCTGTGTGCTGACGTCACTAGGGACTGCTGGTGAAAGGCAGTCGGGAAATTCAAAAATTCCTGCTGCTAGGTGAGGTGCAGGAAACTCCTCTACTTCACCCAGTGTTTTCACCGAGGTGGGGGAGGCCTCTACATATTCTGACCACTTTAAAAAGGTCAAGATGAGCAGAGCGTTCCTTTCAGGGGACTGGATTACAGATTTCATCGGATAACTGTAAAATAAATCCATATTTTGATGCATTTTACCTAAAATGAAAATCTGCCTCCAGCTGCCTATGATTTCCTGTTTACAGGTTAGATTTATCAGCATGGCTACCATGTGTGATTCCCATTGATCACACATTTATCTTAAGGTTTACCACATTGTGGCAAGTTAAACGTTTCCTCTTTTTTTTATCAATTGTGTTAAGGTAATAGATGAACGTTATCAAGTACTGGATGAAACCTGCTTGTGGGTAGTAAAACAAAGGTGTCATTTTTTTTAATTCTAGTAATTGTACATTGGAAATGACTCCACGTGTCCACAGGAAGGTGGACATAAAGTATTGTTAGAAAGTGATACTTGGGAAATTCCAGCTTTTAACCAGTTTAGTAGTACTGGGATTTCCACCTACTCCGTTTGAGACCAATGTTTTGTAATCCAGCAAAGACACAATGAAAGGGGGGAGCTTCTTGTCATTGGATTTGAGTGTTTAAAGGTTTCAAGACAAAGTTACATTTGCAAACACATCTGGGAGTCCCGTAACACAAGGAGACACAGAGCCAAGTATCTTACCCTGCTCTTTATATGGTTCTAAGGCGTCAACCACAGATAATTTGTGTTTCTCTTTTGCTCTTTCTTGTTTACAAACTCATAGAAACATAGAAAAATGTCGGCAGAGAAGAACCTTTCGGCCCATCTAGTCTGCCCAATTACATGGATACATAGAAATCCAAATTCTAATAGCTGTATTATGGCATCTTGAAGGATATTCCTTAATCGTGCGTATACACATTGAGCCACTGTTTTGCTACAAGACCCATCGTGCAAGAAAACACTAGAGAAAAAGGATTGATCTGTGTTAAGTTTGAGTATTTTCAGCATGTTGTAAAACAATTGAGGGATACTGTGTGTGTGTCCTAGAGCAGTACATTATCATCCACCATGATGACATCAGTTGAGTGGACGTTTGTTTTTGTGGCACACGAGTAGCTGAATTAATGTTTATCTTTGGTTGCTCTTCTTCTTGTTTATCTTTTTTTAAATGCTAAAGTAGCTCCAGCATCATACCCAACCTGTTGCTCCATCCATCTGTTCTTTGAGCCGAACCATTCAAGGAACCAGCACTCAGCTTCCAGACTACCTGACTGGTAGCCCTGGTATTGTAGAGCGGGTAGCCAGAGTTGTCCCCACAACAAACAGCCAAGCACACTTGGAGTGCGTGTGTGTGGGGGGGGAGGGGAGTGGATGTGAGCTTATACAGTATAAACCCTCCAAACGAATAACAACAAATAATTAAATTACATCCACCCCTGGTGACAGAATTTCTGGGAGCCACTAATGCCTTCGAAGAGATGAGGTAAATGGACATCCACACTTCACAAAGGGGCACGGAGTCTGTCTTTAGGTTTGGCAAACGTTAGGATATTTGAAAGGACAGTCCATTAAAAGGTGGAGAGGGCTTTGTCACACAATGTATAGAAACAGGAGTTGGCAACCTTGGCCATCCAGATGTCTTGAAACTACATTTTCCATGAGGCTCTGTCAATCTAACGAGGGGCTGAGTAGCGTGGGAGATGTTGTTTCAAAACATCTGGGAGCCAAGGTTGCTGACACCTGATCTAGAGTATCACATTCTAGAAGCCTGTGGATACCTGCCCCTTGATATGATCAACCCCTCTTCTGTTACTTTTATGCTATATTTATAAATTGATTCAGTGGCTTTTTTTTTTTTTTTTTTTTTACACCTTCTTTTGCAAAAAAATTTGTCTGAATTTTAGTTTGTAAAAGGTTTGGCGTAAATTCTGTCAAGTACAGATGTCTTGACCAGGTTATGCTTTTGCTTATTTAAATATCTTGTGGGGAATGTGATGATGGATCAGAAGTTAGAACCGATATTTGTTTGCTATTAAACAGTGGCTTTCCCACCATCCTGTAGACATCAAGTGATAATGACTTCGACAGCATTTGTGACAGATAAGCCCACCTAATGATCAAGCGTTGTCTTCAGTGGGTCACTGTAATGTTTTAGAAGAACAAGATGTGCTCAACAACATACTTTAAACACATCAAGAACTTTTCACTGCGGCATAATACATCTCTGGGAAATGCAGAATTATTCTTGGGGTTTTTGTCCGTAATGAAAGGGTTGTTCTCCTCACATTGGACCCTCTTTGTATACTGTTTTGTGAAATTGCGACTCGAGGAAATGGCTGTGAAACAAAGGACATTCTTCCTGGCTGTGATTACTAGAGAGAATGTGAAGGTGGTTCGTTACATCCTATGTGTGAAAGGAAAATAACTTTTACCCACATCCTTGCCAGTATTATTTTGAAGATACATTCCCACTTGTGTAATACGGAGTTCTGTCATTTGGTTGCTTATTGATTTCCCCCCTTTAAAATTTAGCTTTTCTGTTTATGATCAAGTTCATTGTACGTTGTCTTGTTTTTTAAAACCCAATAGGGGAGGGTTTCAAAGTATTGATGCTTAAGGCGTCAACCGCTTTAAACCTGTATGCAGAAACAAAGCCCTAGAAGCATTTTTCTTGCTGATTTTTGCACTGTTGAGGCACGCGCTGTGGATAATGCACCTTAGGAATGTATTGTCTTTTTTTAATGACACTTTTTTTCACTAAAGTATTGGACTTTTAATGACTGGTGCTGTACATAATAGTTCTGTCCTCTTCCATTCGCTTCTCCTGCCTTCAAACATTGCTTCTTTTTGTTTCTGTAACATTGTTCATAGGAAATGTCATAGAATTTTTTATTTTTTTTGTTCTCTGCCAAATGTGTTCAGCTTGTGCGATTTGTGAGAAATATATAAAAGGGCTCTCCGTGGTTTTAAATTCCAATCTCCTTACCTCAGTTGTCCCTTGTGAGGTTACACATCCAGCTTGTATCAATGCCTTGGCAGAAACGTGATAGTTTCTTCCTCCAGTACATGTCAATGGTTTAGTGCTTCCAGCTGTACAGGAGGGAAGGCAAAAATAAAGCTTAGAATTAATAGAAACCTTATGTGTGGTATCTTTCACCCCCCCCCCCCTTCCTTTGCTTAGGTCCTCTGACTATGCTTTTAGTGAGGGAATCTAAATTATTATTTTTATTTTATGTATTTCGTGATTTTATACAATCACGCAATTGATTATCTTTTTTTTTTTTTTCTTCTCACTGTTCTTACGGTGATCTAACAGTCCAGGAGCGGAGTAGCCAGAGGCTCCTAGAGGTCTACCTGTGGCTCCTATTTACAAAACTTTGCCGGCTTTGTAAATTTGTATGTGTTTCATATTTAAATAGGCTCCTATATTTGGCATACTTGTCCGGTCTTTTTGGCAGTTACTTGCGTAGGTCTACGTGTTGCGACACTCCTTAGGAAATCAGATGCAGACACCAAGAGAGATGAATGTGTTTGTATGAAGGAATATATCTGACCAGCATCAGTTCGAGCTTTCATATTTTATATTTTTTTGATGGCGTGTGTGGTTTACTGGACTGTCCACGTTTCACACCATTTGCTTGGGTGGTGTTACATTGACGCCCAAATTTACCTTAGACGCAGCTATGCGCAAAAGAGTTTGCATGCTCAGAATCGCTCATGGTTTTTCAGCCATGTAGGTCCTAATCTACACATTTTCATGCCATAGATAATTAAAGTTAGCCGTGATGATATACAGGTTGTAAATAATCAACGTAACTTGTGGGCACTCCCTGAAATATGGGCTGTGTACGTCTGCAGATGATGCATTGGCCTTGTCTGCCAGCTGTTGCTGTCCTTTCCGATTCATTTCCAAGATCACCAGCTCTATAGTAGATGTCTGGAACATGTTTTATTTTAGTGTTTTGATAAATGTGTATCGGAGTAAGGAGCTAAATACGATTTTTGTAGAATACTGAAATTTAGGAGCCTGATGTGTTGTACGAGCGCATGGCCACTGGATTTGTACAACATGTGTATTTCGCGTTGCATGATACTTTTTTGGTTATCATGTGTTTAAAAGATGGTTTGGAATCCCTTACTGTTCCTAGTAACAATTTGGAAACTATAAACTCTGAAAAAGAGTGCTGAGTCCTCCCCCATCTCCTCTGAAATATGAGCATGTCCTCAAACAGAGGTTAAGTGATATGTAGTTAATCCCAAGAACATGTTTCCTGGTGATCCCTGAATTGTGGCTTTTAAATATATTTTCAAGAGGTCATTAATGAATGTACAGGGCTTCGTTCTATTTGAGCGGAAAGAAACTGGCTTTCCAATTCGACTGTAACTGGACACGGGGATTTAAAAAAAACGAAAAAAGTTGCATACTTTTATACTCGAGGGGAACGAGAAAGATCCTTACTCCGAAATGAGAAGCAAATTTCTGATATTTCTGCGTTAAACACTTGCCTTTAGGCACTTTTCATGGATAATCTAGTAGTGGAGCGATGCTGGAGCAAAGTTTTCAAAAAGGAATGATCACACCACTTCTAAAAACATTGCTGTTCGTTGCTTATTATATGCATGTTGAGCACCCCCTAAATGGAATTCCGAGAGACACAGAAAACCGGAATTTTTCAAGCATTCTTTCAGCTCTCCGATATGGTTTCCAGTGGGGTTTCCCTGCATTGGAAACTCCGTAAGATGCCTTGAGTACTGACGGTGATGTTGGGCCTCGAGACTGGGAGGCATCACCCCAGGCTGTCTCCCTGCAAGCACCTGTCTGAGCCCCCGGCGCCGTCAGTCTTCACAGCCTTAAGGCCCTCGGCCTAACTAAGCCCTTCAACGATGGGTGCCGTGTTTGACGCATTCCTGCTCGACTTGACCCTTGACTATAGATATCGGAAAACAAACATTTTGAAATGTTCCTGGTCTCGAGCATTTTGGACAATGGGTGCTTTAAGGTCAAAGTAGGCCAAAGATTCATGATGTTGCTTTTCTGACATCCTTACAAACTTGTGAAATTTTCCATTTTTTTTTTTTTTTTTTTTTTTATCAGGAATTGGTCTGACGGCAGAATCGTTGCTGAAACCATGCAGTGTGCAGCAGCTTTTAAGACAAGCGGCACGGTGTAGGTTTAGTTGTATAGAGCTTCCTGTAACTGATTTATTTTCCTCACCCATTAAATATAAAGGTAGATCTTAGCGAGGAGGCAAAGCCGTGACTCCAGAGGTTATGTAGAGTTTAGTTGGCAGAGCGCTGCATACCCACACGGTCTCCTTTGCTGCCAGCTCTGCACCTCCATTATGCATGATGTCAAGCCTAGCCTTTCTGTTGCTGTCAAGTTTGATATCCAAATAATGTGTTGGAGTTCTTTTATCTTTAATAGACCAGACGAATAGATTGCACCTGAGAGCCAGCGAGAGCGATAAATATTCCAGACGGGCCTCTCTTCCGATGTCTTTTGACAGCAGTCTCTGAGTTTAGAATGAACATACGACTTCAGGCAGATCTGCGGCTGACGTTTTTTTGTCATTGGGTTTTTATACTTCTTTTTATGCACCGTCCAGATCGTACACTTGCAAGACAAAGTATGTGAACCCTTTGGGATTACGTGGAGTTTTGCATGAATTGGTCATAAAATGTGCTCTGATCTTCATCGAAGTCACAACAATTTGAAAAACACAGTCTGCTTAAAATAATACAACACAAACCTATGTTTTCATGTTTTTATTGAACAGAACATGTAAACATTCACAGTGCAGTGTGGAAAAAGTATGTGAACCTTTGGACTTAATAACTGGTTGACCCTCCTTTGGCAGCAATAACCTCAACCAAACGTGTCCTGTGGTTGCAGATCAGACCTGCACAACGATCTGGAGTAATTTTGGACCACTCCTCTTCACAAAACTGTTTCAGTGTAGCAATATTCTTGGGATGTCTGGTGTGAATCGCTCTCTTAAGGTCATGCCACAGCATTTCAATCGAGTTGAGGTCCGGACTCTGGGCCACTCCAGAAGAAGTATTTTGTTTTGTTGAAGCCATTCTTTTGTTGAATTACTTCATGCTTTGGGTCATTGTCCTGTTGCATCACCCATCCTATGCGGAGCTTCAGTTGGTGGACAGATGGTCATACGTTTTCCTGCAAAATGTCTTGATAAACTCTGGAATTCATCTTTCCATCAATGACAACAATCCGTCCAGGCCCTGAGGCAGCAAAGCAGCCCCAAACCATGATGCTCCCTCCGCCATGTTTTACAGTGGGGATGAGGTTTTGATGTTGGTGTGCTGTGCTTTTTTTTTTCTCCACACATAGTGTTGTGTGTTTTTTCCAAACAACTAAATTTTGGTTTCATCTGTCCACAGAATATTTTGCCAGTAGTGCTGTGTAACATCCAGGTGCTCTTTTGCAAACTTCAAACGTGCTGCAATATTCTTTTTGGACAGCAATGGCTTCCTCCGTGGTGTCCTCCCATGTACTCCATTCTTGTTTAATGTTTTCCTTATTGTAGATGTGTCAACAAAAATGTTAGCATGTGCCAGAGATTTCTGTAAGTCTTTAGCTGACACTCTAGGATTCTTCTTTACCTCATTTAAGCATTCTGCGCTGTGCTCTTGCGGTCATCTTTACAGGACGCCTAGGGAGAGTAGCAACAGTGCTGAACTTTCTCCATTTGTAGACTGTCTTACTGTGGACACATGAACATCAAGGCTTTTGGAGATGCTTTTGTAACCCTTTCCAGCTTCATGCAAGTCAACAATTCTTGATCGTAGGTCTTCTGAGCGCTCTTTTCTGCGAGGCATGGTTCACATCAGGCAGTGCTTCTTGAAACAAGTAAACCCAAAACTGGTGTGTGTTTTTAAAGAGCAGGACAGCTTTCAGCAACACATCCAATAATATCACACCGATTGGACTCAAGGTTGGCTCACTCCTGGCTCCAATTAGCTCTTGGAGAAGTCATTAGGCTAGGGGTTCACATACTTTTTCCACCCTGCACTGTGAATGTTTACATGTTATGTTCAATAAACACATTAAAACATATACAGGGTTATTCAGAGAGCGTGAAAAGCAGGAGAATGACTGGAGAATGAAAAATTCTAGGTCAAAATAGCCGATTTGGAAAGTGAGATGAAAGGGAGAATTTTTCTGGTTTGACTATTTTGACCTAGAATTTTTCATTCTCCAGTCATTCTCCTGCTTTTCACGCTCTCTGAATAACCTTGATAATGTTTGTTGTATTATTTTAAGCAGACTGTGTTTTTCAAATTGTTGTGACTTAGATGAAGAGCCGAGCACATTTTATGACCAACTCATGCAAAACTCCACGTAATCCCAAAGGGTTCACATACTTTTTCTTGCAACTGTATTGTCAGAAAGAGACACTGAAATATTAATCACTTTTCAATATAACAAGGTTTTTGGGACTAATTTAATTTAGATCAAAAACACGTGTTCTATATATATTTGTGTGACCCACATAGATTTAGTTGTTTCGGGGTTTATTTTCATTTTTTTTTGTGTACTAGAGAAAGAAAAAGAGAAGAATTTTTGGACTTTAGTCTGTATTTAATGGATGCATGTTGCATTTCGGGTAGTCCGTAGGCATATAAAAATGTAGTTTGACAAAGACTGATCGTTGCTCTGCACCACGCATTTGGTTCCTGAGGAAACCTAAGGTTTTCCCCACGAGCCATTTAAAGCCTGCACTATTGCTGAGGTCAAAAGACCTCCTGTTTCTGTCCAGATTCCTCATTTCTGCTGTGTTGAAGCCACCCAAAGTGGCTGGTCCCATCCTTGACCAACCCTGTTACCACATGGGAGATTTATTGGGACCTATTCCAACAAAGTAATTAATAGCAACTCGATAGTAGAAAAATTGCACAGGAGCCGTTAGCAGCTACAAATTAACTGTATATTTTGAAAAGGCCCGCTGTTTTATCAAGCAGTGTTAGCCGGCAGTGGCGCCACCACTACTAACATCCTATGTCCTATTATTAATATATTTTATTTGTCTGCATGCGCAGCTCCTCCTCTTCAACTCAGAACTTCCAAACTCGGAAGTCCCTGAAGTGTTACTATGTTGCTTGCGTAGTGTTGGAATCACAAAATCTGCAAGATCAGGGCGGGGGGGCTTTAAGGCGAGCAGGGGGGCACTCTACTATATGTCTTGGCCAGTTTAAAAAGCTAAAGTGGTCAGGACTCAGGATGAGTAAAGTGTTCCTATTAATGGCTGCTTTGGAATAGTTTTCATCTCCAAACTGGTAATTTTCTCTAATTTTGTTTACCTTCAATACCCGGGCATAGTGAAGACATTTATTTTGACAGACATTTATTATTCTAAGCAAAAAATAAAAGGCTCCAATAATGTTAACTCTGTTTTTCTGACAGTATCTGTGACCCTTGGGCCACGTCATATTATTTGTAGAGAGCAGTTTAACCTGTGCATGTTACGGGAACAGCCTTACTACGACTGGCCTGACCCACAAAACCTTTAACTGAACCGAGCGGGTAATCCGTTTCCTCTAATTGCTCTTTTGCTACGGTGCAGCTTATGTGAGCTTCTGTCTACGAGAAGCCTTCTGTCTGTTTTAGACAAGGAGTTGGTCCTCGGGATCCAACAGTTACAGCAAAGCTCTACAATCGGCCCTGGTATCAACAGGACAGAGAATGGCATAGGATACACTTGCCTGGTGCGAAATAGGATGTAGGAGTTTAGAATTATGTGGAGGACAGATCCCTATTCGCCTGGAAGTATGGCAGTTAACGGGATATATTCCCAACTTTTTACTGTTCTCCTTACCACACTAAAACAGTAGTGTGTGTCCGTCCAGAAATATTGGGACACCAACTCAATTCTAACATCTTTGGCTCTATACAGCACCACAATGGAGTTGGAATGAAACAAACACAATGTGCTTTAACTGCAGACTGTCAGCTTTAATTTGAGGGTATGTACATCCAACTCAGGTGAACGGTGTAGGACTTACAGCAGTTTGCAGATGTGCCTCCCACTTGTTAAAGGACCAAAGGTAATGGCACAGAATAATAATCATAAATCAATCTTTCTCTTCTTAATACTTGGTTGCAAATCCTTTGCAGTTAATCACCGCCTGAAGTCTGGAAGGCATAGACCTCACCAGACGCTGGGTTTCATCCCTGGTGATGTTCTGCCAGGCCTTTACTGCAACTGTCTTCAGTTCCTGCTTGTTCTTGGGGCATTTTCCCTTCAGTTTTGTCTTCAGCAAGTGAAATGCATGGTCAATGGGATTCAGCTCAGGTGATTGACTTGGCCATTGCATAACATTCCACTTCTGTCCCTTCAAAAACTCTTTGGTTGCTTTTGCAGTATGCTTTGGGTCATTGTCCATCTGCACTGTGAAGCGCCGTCCAATGAGTTCTGCAGCATTTGGCTGAATGTGAGCAGATAATATTGTCCGAAACACTTCAGAATTCATCCTGCTGCTTTTGTCAGCAGTCACATCATCAATAAATACAAGAGAACCAGTTCCATTGGCAGCCATACATGCCCACGCCATGACACTACCACCACCATGCTTCACTGATGAGGTGGTATGCTTAGGATCATGAGCAGTTCCTTTCCTTCTCCATACTCTTCTCTTCCCATCACTCTGGTACAAGTTGATCTTGGTCTCATCTGTCCATAGAATCTTGTTCCAGAACTGTGAAGGCTTTGTTAGGTCTTGTTTGCCAAACTCTAATCTGGCCTTCCTGTTTTTGAGGCTCACCAATGGTTTACATCTTGTGGTGAACCCTCTGTATTCACTCTGGTGAAGTCTTCTCTTGATTGCTGACTTTGACACACATACACCTACCTCCTGGAGAGTGTTCTTGATCTGGCCAACTGTTGTGAAGGGTGTTTTCTTCACCAGGGAAAGAATTCTTCGGTCATCCACCACAGTTGTTTTCCGTGGTCTCCTGGGTCTTTTGGTGTTGCTGAGCTCACCTGTGCGTTCCTTCTTTTTAAAAATGTTTCAAACCGTTGTTTTGGCCATGCCTAATGTTCTTGCGATCTCTCTGATGGGTTTGTTTTGTTTCTTCAGCCTAATGATGGCTTGCTTCACTGATAGTGACAGCTCTTTGGATCTCATCTTGAGAGTTGACAGCAACAGATTCTAAATGCAAATAGCACACTTGAAACAAACTCTGGGCCTTTTATCTGCACATCGTAATTGGGGTAATGAGGGAATATCACACACCTGGCCATGGAACAGCTGAGAAGCCAATTGTCCCATTACCTTTGGTCCCTTAACAAGTCCTACACTGTTCATCTGAGTTGGATGTATATACCCTCAAATTAAAGCTGACAGTCTGCAGTTAAAGCACATTGTGTTTGTTTCATTCCTAGAGCCAAAAATGTTAGAATTGTGTCCATGTCCCAATATTTATGGACCTGACTGTCCATATGTGTATATATGTTACGGGTAAAGCCCGAAGTGCGGTCAATCCTAGGATTACCCAAAACCACTGGGTAAAGCTGCAAAAATATGAAAATTCCGGACTTTACCCGGGTGATCTTAGGACTACCCAACTGCCCTTGGGTAGCGGTCTGGAAGAGCTGAAAAATCCGCACTTTACCCAGATAATGTGCAAGTCCGAAGCTTCCCCCGGGTGATCTGAGGACTATCCGCGGCTTCGCCTGGGTAATCTGCAGAGCATCCAACCCCGCTTGGGTAACAGTTAATTTTTTGCTATTCTCTCTGGATATTATCAACGAAAATGGCAAGACACAAACATTGAAACCGTATTGAGGATAGAACGAATATACAGAGCGACGGGATGTGTTTCTTACATGAATGTGAAAACCGTTACGTGATCTTTATTACGTGTCGTGTGCTAATATATCGTTTGTAAAACATAACAACCGTCAGGTTACTCTTTATATAATATCATTATGTCCGTAAATTGAGTTTTCCTCGGAATTCCGTCACCTGTAACCTGCTGAAAACCCAAGAAAAGCAGAGTACCCAGAGGCGTTTGGATACTTTGCAGATTACCCGGATGAAGTGCGGATATTTCGTTGCACATCACACTTTATCCAGCAGCACTCGGGTAATGTGCGAATTACCCGGTTGAAACAGTGCAGAAAACCGGGGTATCCAGAGGCCTCTGGATACTTTGCAGATTACCCGGGTAAAGTCCGAAATTTCATTTCACTTCAGACTTTTGCTAATGACGCCTGGGTAATGCTAGGATTAACCGGGTAATCCTAGGATTAACCGCACTTTGGGCTTTCCGTAACCTATACACTATATTGCCAAATGTATTTGCTCACCCATCCAAATAATCAGAATCAGGTGTTCCAATCACTTCCATGGCCACAGGTATATAAAATCAAGCACCTAGGCATGCAGACTGTTTTTACAAACATTTGTGAAAGAAAGGGTCACTCTTAGGAGCTCAGTGAATTCCAGCGTGGAACTGTGATAGGATGCCACCTGTGCAACAAATCCAGTCGTGAAATTTCCTCTCTCCTAAATTTTCCAGTCAACTGTCAGTTGTATTATAAGAACGTGGAAGTGTTTGGGAACGACAGCAACTCAGCCACAAAGTGGTAGGCCACGTAAACTGACCAAGCGGGGTCAGCGGATGCTGAGGTGCATAGTGCCAACTTTCTGCAGAGTCAATCGCTCTAGACCTCCAAACTTCATGCGACTGGCCTTCAGATTAGCTCAAGGAATGTGTTTCCATGGCCGAGCAGCTGCATCCAAGCTATACATCACCAAGTGCAATGCAAAGCATCGGATGCAGTGGTGTAAAGCACGCTGCCACTGGACTATAGAGCAGTGGAGACGCGTTCTCTGGAGTGATGAATCGCGCTTCTCCATCTGGCAATCTGATGGACGAGTCTGGGTTTGGCGGTTGCCAGGAGAACGGTACTTGTCTAACTGCATTGTGCCAAGTGTAAAGTTTGGAGGGCGGATTATGATGTGGGGCTGTTTTTCAGGAGCTAGGCTTGGCCCCTTCGTTCCAGTGAAAGGACCTCTGAATGCTTAAGCATACCAAGACATTTTGGACAGTTCCATGCTCCCAACTTTGTGGAAACAGTTTGGAGCTGGCCCCTTCCTCTTCCAACATGACTGTGCACCAGTGCACAAAGCAAGGTCCATAAAGACATGGATGACAGTCTGGTGTGGATGAACTTGACTGGCCTGCACAGAGTCCTGACCTCAACCCGATAGAACACCTTTTGGGATGAATTCGAGCGGAGCCAGGCCTTTTCGTCCAACATCAGTGTGTGACCTCACAAATGCGCTTCTGGAAGAATGGTCAAAAATTCCCATAAACACACTCCTAAACCTTGTGGACAGCCTTTCCAGAAGAGTTGAAGCTGTTATAGCTGCAAAGGGTGGACCGTCGTCCTATTGAACCCTATGGATTAGGAATGGGATGTCACTTAAGTTCATATGTGAATCAAGGCAGGTGAGCGAATACTCTTTGGCAATATAGTGTGTGTGTGTATCAGGTTAAAATGAAAATTTGATTTTGTACTGCCTACTGGATAGGTCTGGGGTCCATGTGAGCCTTTATAATATTTTGGATGTTATAAAGCAGCCAGGACGACCACAGCTTCTGACGGGCACTGCAAAATACTGCTACTGTCAAAGTGCCGCCTGAAGCCCTGGCCCTGCTACAGGTCAAATAATATATATATTTTTTTTATTTTATTTATTTCGTCCCTAGGTTAATGATCACTCTGTATCTTCAATGTAGTTACACTGGATTGTTAGGTTTTTTTTCCTTCGTTTTTTTTGTTCTTTTTAATCTCTTTTCTGTGTGAAGGACTCTTACCAAGACAAAAAAAAAAAACACAACAACAAAGCTCCAGGAAGATCTTCGAAGTAAAACTTTTTAACTTTTGGCAGAAACCTTCGATTTGAGCAATTGGGCGCGTAAACTGTTGTTCAGTGGGCTGGTTTCCGCCAGTATATTTCTGTCTCCTTCATGTGTAGCATGTTTCATGATCAGCCCTTTGCCCGTGTTTTTTTTTTTTTTTCTTTCCTTGCCCTATGGCGGATTTCCCTTCCTTGCTGTTCAGTTCGGCATTAGGATGCAAAGTCCAAAGCTGATAAGGACGCACTGTGGTCTGCTCTTCTTAACATGGTGTTATCGACAGTCTTATCCCAGTACTAAAAGACTGTCCATATTCGTGATCTATTATCACAAAACCATAAAAACAGAAAAACACACAAACGTTTTGTTATAATCAACAGTGCAGTGTGTGTTTTTATATCATACATTGCATGCCTTTTTTTTTTTAAATTTTTGCCAACCTTTAGGCTAGGGTCAGACGAAAGCATTTTTCCCCGCGAATGTGAAAAAGTGCGTCCGAGCGCATTGATGTATTTTTTCACGGAATGCGCAAAAATGGCCAGACGCGCATTTTCGGGCGTGATTTTGTACGGATCGTCAATAAAACTCTTTTTGCGTCTGGACGTTATGTAGGCTGGACATTAGCAGCGTCTGACATCTCCTAATAACGCACACACGCCGCTATGCCGCAGCTGCGCACTCAGTACGTCAGTACTAGCGGTTCAGCGTTCTCAGAAAAATGCGTTCAAATTCCACTTGTGTTGCACGGCCGGACTTTTGTGCGGCCGTACATCGTATATTGGCCGTCATTGCCCGTCATCTGCTGCTAGTGCGGCCGTAATTATGTGCGCCAGAACGCACGTTAAAAGTGCGCTGGTCTGACCCCAGCCTTAGATCTACAGAAGTAAAAGGATAAAAAAAAAAACACTCCCCATACTATATCTAGAGAAAAATCCTGCTGTAGTATCATACTTGAAGACTCAGAAATCAACTTCAATTCTAGGCATAAATATATTATTAATTTTTTTTCAATTCAAGGTTGGGGTACAGAGAATACGGGGGGGGGGGTGGTATTTCAATTTATCTGTCTAGATTATAAATTTCCATGGGAATAGGGCTCTCAACTCCACTTGTATCTGTTTGTAGCATTATTGACTTGCTTTTTAGGTGTATTGTAAAATTGTACTGTCTTTACCCATTTTACCTCTTGTACAACACTGTGGGATATGTTAGAACTTAATAAATAAAATAATTATTCTCAATAGGGAGCATTTATAAACTTCCTGTTCGGTTTAATGGCGCTAAAATGTCATTCTGGACTATATATTTTTTTTTTTTTTTTTTTTTGGGTGTGTGTAATGTATATAATCCCTTTAGAAAAAATGTGAAAGGAGTTTATATCTTAAACGACTTTGGCTTTTTCCCCAGGTCAACAAGCACGTGCGTTTTAAAAAATAATTACGTAGTGGAAAGCGTGCGTGCTGTATTTCATACCATTATCGTCTTGGCTTAAATCATTTACCTGGCCACACCTGGCAGCATTAATAGTACGGGTCACAGTCTCCTGAGCTAATATATGGTTGCACAATGCCACTCCTTCTTTAATCTCCTATCTGATCAACGGTATGCAAATGGCACTGGAATGAAGACAGGCAGGAGTGGATTATTAGTGGGTATTGAAGTTATTTTTTTTTTCTCTCTGCACTAAACATTCCTGTTTTTTTCTGGTTAATCCTCTCCCTGAATTTATTACCTGCTACAGTGGATTTGTTGGTTTATCACAGAGGAACACAAAGGGACGTATTCCATACAATGGATGACTGATCTTTTGCCCTGCTAGCTTTAGATGCAAATATTTAAAGGGATTGTGTACGGTCCTCTTTGTACCACTCACATTAATAAATTTTTGAGTAAAATGCTTCCAAAAATGTAAGACCCTTTTTTTGGTCTACTTTGACTTCTTGAAAATTTCCCGTCCCTTCTCCAACCCAATCTCAGTATTTTTATGTGGAGCGCTTCTTGAAATGCCCTGCCAAAAAAGCATTACTCTCACTTTCTTGGTAATTGGAAATATCCTCAGCGGTGTTTCGTTCTCTGCTTTTAATTTTTTTTTTTTACCTCCCCAGACTTTCAATTCCCTGATCATTTAGTGAGGAACATGATTGGGTGTCTATCATCATTAGAAGAAACCTGAGAAACATGGGGAAAACGCAAAAGTTTTATTTGCGAAAATGCGCCAGACAGATGATCACTGTCCTCTTCTCGTTAACCTGAACTAGGCTCCTCGTAGGCTGAACAATGGTACCAACAAGATCTAGGCCTCTTGGTGTGGGGCAGGTCCAGCCAAAATCTAGAGCAACAGTGTACGAGGACATACAGTAAACAACCGTGATACTTTTACAAATTTTCATGTTAGGTTTGTAGTAAAACTTCAATAGTTTTTCAGTCGGCACCTTTTACACTGATCAGCCACGACACTAAAACCACCCTGATTTTTTTTCACTGCCTCATTATGAGATTGGTATTGACCCTTTTTATCTTTTCAGGTGCCTTTATAGTATTCTTTTACTGGATGCCTTAGGTCCTCCAGACCAAGGAATGGCATCTATTCTAAATGGTTTTTAAGTGTTCTAAATCTGTGGACCCTTGCTTTTTGTGCTTGCTTTTTATGTGCACTTTCATGGGACATATATATTGTACTTTTGTTGCTCTTGTTGTCTACGATCGTTTCAAAGATCGCAGTCTTTAGGCCCATACCTCTCCCTACTGTTACCCTCAAGCAAGATGGTGGAAGCGAGGGTGCAACGTCACTTCCGGTGCGCTCTGTGTGATGCTATCGGTGGGGATTTGTCACTTCTGGTCTGCGATGGATGAATCCGGTGTACCGAATCACTTCCTGCTGAGGATGGAATACTATTTAAAGGGAGCTAGGAGTCAGTTAAGCCAGCTCTTGAGAAAGTCGCTGGATAAAACGCGTCAAGCTGGCGAGATCCGCTACTGGCATTCCCCAATCTATAACCCCGCTGGTTCTATTGGGTCCTAGGAACTTCCACCCTTGTTGGCCTGAGTACCACCGGTGCCTGTTTTCCGATGGAGGAGATCCAGATTGTCTGAATCAGCAGCAGTGTGGTGAATATCGGATGCTAATGTTAACCCATGCTTATTTGCACACTTTCGTCATGCATTGTGTGCCACTTGTCTTGTGAGTGGTTTCAACCCTCCTTATTCGTTTATTAATTTGCTACAGTTTTATGCTATGGTGAGTTTTGTTCAATTGTAGCTAAAAACGTCAAGTCTTAAAGCTGTTGAAAGACTCCTTTGGTACATGCGAGTGCCAATTGTTTGGTGTTATCACTGCATGCTCATTTTGGTTTTTGTACTAAAACCACCTGCCTAATGTCACAAGTCTCCCTTGTGCTGCCAATACAGCCATGATAAGCAGGCATATATTTATACACTCCACGATATGCAACCCTATACTCAACCACTGCACATACGCCTACACAACCCCCATTCTATACCTATACGTGCTCCTACAAACTATTTCTTTATAATTTCCTCATTCCTTTCCAATTTTACGATTTACTTAGCCCAAAGCCTATATAGGCTAACTTAATTCTGAAACAACTGTTTGGTTAATTTACCCCTTGATTACGTGGGCCGTCTACTCGCCTGCATCTGTACTTGTACATGACTCTCGTACTCTTGACTCTGCTTCCGTGAGATTTTACACATATCTTTACATGATCTTGCGGGAGTGCAGCAAAGATGAAGTTGGCTGCTGTCGCGATAGAGGGGTAAAGTAACTAAGCGGTTATGAATTGGAGCAGCCGCCCGCAGGCCACAACCTGCACCGGCCATCCGGCAAAGCGGTCAACCTACTGGGCAAATGCCCGATGGTCAGTTCAGGTGATATGTCATGACATGGATACCATGAGACCTAATGAACGTGTCCTGTGGGATCTGGCACCAAGACGTTAGCAGCAGATCCTTTAAGTCCTGCAAATTGCAAGGTGTGGCCTCCATGGATCAGATTTGTTGTTCGAGCATCTTGAAATCTTTGTCATTTTCCTCAAACCATTCCTCATCAATTTTTGCCGTGTGGCAGGGTGCAGTATCCTGCTCAAGAGGTCACTGACATTCGGGAACTCCAGTGCTATGAAGGAGGGTTTGTGGTCTGCAATGATCTCTAGGTAGAAAGCTGTCAGGACACGCGTACATCCTATCATGGTCAGCATTACAGTTGTCAGCAATTTGAGCCACGGTAGCTCTTCTGTGTGATCAGACGAGCTAGCCACACACCCCACGTGCATCAATGAGCCTTGGGCATCCATGGCACTGGCACCATTTCACCTGTTGTCCTTCCTTACACCACTTTTGGTAGGAACTAGCCACTACATATTGGGAACACCACAAAAGACTAGCCATCGCTATTTGGCCCATGTCAAAGTCTCTCAGCTCTTTTCTCTTACCCATTTTTCCTGCTTTCAATACATGAAATTCAAAAACTGAGTGTTCACTTGCTGCCTAATCTATCCCACATCTGGACAGGTGCCATTGTGGCTATAGGGTCTATTCACAAAGCACCGAAATATAACTCCATTTCAGCTCACTTCAGCTATTCTATGACGTCAAATTCGGTGGATTCACTATTTATCGAATGTTCGCAATATTTTGCAGAAAATGGAATCCCCCAAAGTAATTGTTGTATGTGGTCGAAAAGCGCCGAATTGCCTCTGAATTCCACCAAACTGAAAAAAAAATGGTAATTCTCCTAATAGGAGTTTAAATCAATAAAAATGTAGTAAAAATGTATCTAAATAAATAAAAAGGTCCTTTTTTTAAAAAATCAATAGGCCTGTTAAATGCCTTCAAAAAACTGTTTTGAAATATAGATTTTTTTAAAAGATAATTTTTATTATATTAAAACCTATTAAATTTGCACTTTTTTTAAACCTGTTGAAGCACACCAAAAATCAGGTCATTTCGCCATGATTTCCGTGCAATTCAGTGGTCTGTGAATAAACTAATTGAAAGTTCTATATGGGACAATTTCTGTGCTGCCGAATTGCATGGTATTTTGCTGTCAATTCACCTGCATTTTTCGAATTGACCGCTTCATGAAGTCAAAAATTGACCCGAAATTGCACCTACGGTGAAATTCACCATTCAGTGGCAAATTCGGAAGTTGGTGAATAACCCACTATATCAGGCCTCAAAATTTCCACTCGCCTGCTCGCATTTGGCGAGTGGAAATTACATGAGGGCGAGTGGGAATGCAGAGGCAGGGCTGTATAGGAGTTAGGTGGGGCAACTAGTGGCGAGTAACTCTTAAGGCCTGGCTAGTAGCTTGGGACTTGAAATTTTGAGGCCTGCACTATATAATCAATGTTATTCACTTCGCCTGTCAGTGAGTTTAATGTTGTGACAGATATAGTGAAACGCTCACTATCTACTCCTTCCATATTGGATGTCACTTGGGCCTAGCCAGATGAATAGGAAAAAGCACTGAAGCAGGGCTGCCGTTGCATGTTAAAGAACGTGTAGACCGGTATCCGCATCGTGGCAGCAGCCCATAACGTTTTACAATGCTATAAAAGTGCCATATTAAGATCCGTCTAATAATGTAATGGAAGCAAAAGCTTTATATACTGCGGTTATAGTGTCTGTCTTAGTGCTTGCATCCCCGCAAATTACATGTTGTCATGCTCCATTATCTCTGCCCATATACACGTGGGTTTATTGATTTCCTACATCTCAAACTCTGTGGAAAAATACATGTCTAGAAATGGCTGCTTCTTCGAATGAGGAGGAAAAAAAATCGACCGTGTCGACCCTGGCTTCCCAAGCATTCAATGCTCACTCAGGGCCATCTTTAATTTTGACTGGACCCTGGGCAAAACATTTTCTCCCCCTCTCCCATTCAATTTTGCTCTCCACTCCCACATCCCAAACCACCCCAATAATATACTGTTTTTTAATTTTTTTAAAGATTTCACATGGTCATGTTTGGCATCATTGGAAAGGCCAGACTCAGACCTGTCCAATGACACCTAACTTGAACTTGTGGGGTTCAAGGAGTAAAGATGCAGGGTTCCAAAGTACTCCCTGCACCCCTCGCTGCAGTAATGGAACAATGCTTATGAATGCATTATGCCATCGCCTCCACACTTGCTGGCGAGATGGGAAATGAGATGGAGAGTTACTGCTGCAGCATTGTTTACTTTATAATTGAAGAGTGAAGAGTAGTGCTGCATTAGTATAGATTTTTTTTTTTTACATAAAGTACTTTAACGTAAAACATGGTTTTGTATGATATCTGTGGAAAGGCCATGCTCTGGCCTTTCCAACAGTAACCACTTAACTCTCTAGCTTCTATGGTTGCAGAGATGCAGAGGTCCAAACAGAAGTCCCATTTCTGATGCCATTGGTTAAGTCCTGTAGGCAGGGCCGAATCCAAGATGTCAGCCCCCCGCAGGAGAAGTCTGCAATTGGCGCCAGACAGGCCATTGCTTTTGCGGGCTCAATGGAAAGCTGCCTTGGGCCCCACAGCAATGACTCGCCTCGGGCAGCTGCCCCCTTTCCCGTGCGTTAAAGACAGCCCTGCGGTCACCTGATGTACTTCAAACACATTTTGGCTAAATCCCTATATTCTAGACCACGTACAGGAAGTTAGGGGAGAAACCCTTTTTTTTATTACTTTCTCAAAGTTACTTTCTCTAGTTTTCAAGTATGTACCGTTTGGTGTCTTGCCCAAGGACACTTACTGGAGTGGCGCTCTTGCTGGGATTCGAACAAAGCGCATTAATTGCTTTAAAAGCCATTTCTTGCTTACAAATTATTTTTTTAGCGGGAGGTTAACCCAGCAAGTAATGTGATTGGGGGGGGGGGTTGCTTCAATAACTGTAAGGGGAAGAAATATATTGACCAACAGTTGGGCTGTCTTTTTCGTACTTTGAAAGGTGGATTCATGATATTCTGCAGGGAGGAAAGAAAACTGTTCGCTTCGCTGTCCTTTTTAATCATGAGCATTTATACACCTTCAGGTTTCATAGTTCTGACTATACAGGAGAATAAGATCTATATTTATGCCATGAGTAATAGCAATTTCTGGGATTACTGCAGTCCTTAAATATTTTACAGCAATTTGCATTGGTTTCAGGGTAGATCAGCTCTGTGTTGATCCCAGAGTCAGATGACATATAGACACTATTAGTCTCTGACCGATTGTCGAGCAGCTTTTTTTTTTTTTTCCCTGTAACCCTGTGTGAGGTGTGTAGAGTATTTCTTCACTTGTGTCTTCTCCTCGCAGTTTGGAGTAGGCTGTGAATACCTGACATTGCGATACCAGTCTAGTCACTGGATTGGAATGGTGCTGCCGCATTCTCGGTTTGGCAGACAAGTTGCTGCATGTGACAGCGATCGCTTTGCGAGTCACTTTTTGCTTCCATCATGTTGATCCGATGATGCTTCCACATGTTGCTGTTATTGAACCATCTTTAAAGTGAATTTGACGTAGGTTCTTTACATGTCAGACTGACAAACAAGAGTTGCAAAGGTTGTCAACTCTCGTACAAGGTGCGTATTTGAAACACGTACGCCTTTCTCATTCATTACTTACGTCTGTGTGTGTGTGTGTATAAAACTGCGAACAAAAAAGGGTACTCTACCATGCAAATTGCAAGAGTGACTTTGTTTCTGAGAAAATCATTTATACATTAGAATAAACCAGAGAAGAAATTAGCGCACAGAGCTTCTTTTCTGCACTTCCCCGAATTGCAGCATGGAATTCTGGATCAAACATGCAAATCAGATCCACAATCTCCTCCTTCCATTGCCCCAACATAGGGGCTGGGTAGCTACCAGATCCTTAAATTTTACCTGAAGTCTAAAATTTCAGGTTATTCAACAGAAACCCACATAAAGAAGACGTAAACGGACTGCTTAAAATAAGAGAAACTGGGCCCAATTTCAACCCTGGTGTAAATTTACCAACTCTAGACTGTAATGGCTCTGCTGGCTGTGGTTAGGTTTGCACCAGGCTTGGAATACAGACCCCAATGTTTGCTGCCTCTTACATTTTGTCCTTGGCTTCTAAAATTTGTGTACTACGTGGCTTTATAGATTTACATGATCTCTGATGCATGCCAGCAAAATTTACAGGAGCCCTTCATGGCTTGAGAAGGGCCCGGTAGCCATGGGCCCGAAGTGTATTACTGCACAAATCTATAGAGACTAGCGAGAAATTGACTGGCTTTGAGAAAGCCTAAGCTATTTAAACCTGGCTGAAATAGGCTTTGTATAAATTTGTAATGCTCTGATTTATTTGTTTCACGATCGTGTGAGCCGATGTGCTTGTCGTTTTTGGGTTGCATCAAGTATCTTCTCTCTATTTATTTGGTGGAAACACCTCTTTGTGTAGTTGTTTTGGTTTAGATAGACCCTTGGTGTCTGTATGAAAATCTGGCTTTGTTTGTGTCGTCGTCGTCCCGCATGTAATGATTTCTTCGTTTCCTGCAGCCGCCTACCTGCTGTCAGAATTTGTCTCTCTTAATGTTCAGATTCACGTTGGATTAAGGTTTATAAATATCCGATGTGTCTGTTCCTTGCAAGTACTGCAGGAGGATGTCATGGTTGTGTGAAGTTGGTGTGGGAGGCTGGAGTCTGTCATGTATCCAGAGTTAGCTGTTGGGGGAACTCACTGTTTCTATCCAATTAACATTAACCTGTCACATAAACAGGCTTTTGTACACGTCTTCCAGACACTGAGCTCGCTTAGGTTTCAATGTGCCTCTGAACAGATATTGTGTATGATGTCCTGTCCCCGACCGCATAGTCTTTCTGGACTCCAATGTACAATTGTTACTCCTCCACACTGCACCATTCCAGTGAAAAGGAGATGCTGCCACCGGCATTGTCTCCAATTAATTTATTCTCCCAAAGTTCACGAATGTATTTTTAAACCTATCCGAACTTAAAATCGAGAAGCTGCGTGTTCTGTCCTCTCCAAAGCTATTACTGTATATAGGAGCTGAATGGTTCAGGGTTTATTATGATCAACACTAGCGTCCTCAGTCCTATTAGTTATAAAATACCAATTTATGTCCAGACAATTTAAGCTCAGAACTATTGGTTTTAGTTGGGAATACCCAATGTTTATGCAGAGGTGCACTTTTCATGCTATTTACCAAGAACCGTATAAGGAACAGTCAGAATATCAAGATCGGTGGGAACGAAGATGAACCCTTCACCCAACATTAATGTGTGCCTGGGCACACCAAGCACACCCTGTGCTAATGCTTTCAATGATCAATATTTTAGGTCAAGGCTTGTCAAAGTGTTCTAGTAACAGGCTGCTATAATTCCATCTCTGGCTTCTATATTTCTTTCCGCTTTATAAAATACTATAAATTTATTAATGTTTCCTTAATAATATGTAGTTGGATTCTAGGTTTACTTTCTGGTTCCCAAGTTTAATATAAAATTTGCCAATCCCTGTTTGGGACTAGGGATATCTTGGATCTTCTAATTTTTAACGGCATTACCTCATCATATTTTTTTTTTCTCGTGCGTGTGTGTTACTTTCCATTGGATGCTCTGTCTTTTTGCCAGTTTTCTTCTCCAACGGAAGGGCTCCAAATTGTTTGCGTCTTCAAGTTTGCCTTCTTCAAATCCATTATGGTGACTGATGGTCTTATTGTTTCATCATGGTGCCAAAAGAACGTTAATGCGCTCGGTTCCTTTTTCTCTGGATACACAGTACTGCTATATCGCAGGACTGTGTTTGACAACTCCGTCATCTAGGTTTATTTATTAAGAAATTACATTTTTGTGTTAATAGCTTGATGTGGAATAATTGAAAGTTTTATATTGGTTATGCTAACTTTTCTACATACAAACAAAAACTCAGAGAAAAGGTCCACGTCTGGGCAAGATCAGCTGTCACAGTAAACCATAGGACAAGGACAGAAACTAAAGACTAAATTGAGTACATTCCACTAACTATTATTTCATGACAGGTGGAAAGTTGTTCAAAACGGCATCACGTAGGCTTATGAGGGGCTGGTGGTTTTTGAGGAGCCTGAGCTTGACTGAAAGCCGTTCATTTTGGTCAGTTTTGATATGTCAGAGTCTAAAACAGATATGGAAAAATTACTCATATGCTTCATAATTACAGATTTCTCTGTTTTTAGAAGATTACACTATACTTCCACTGGCGTCTCGCTACATCACCTCTCATCCAAATGCAGACTCTTAGCACGGCAGCTGCAAGTATCTTTTCGAAGCCAGACATCCCTACATGATGGTCACTGGAATTTTTCTCCATGGGGGATATGTGGGAGAAATAAATGGGATGTTCGAGAAAGAATAGTAAGATTATCAAAGTTTTTGCAGAGTCACTTGAGACAAAACGTAATCTGCAAAATATTTCATGCACAACATCTTAGGCAAACTTGGTGGGATGTCAAGTCCATGATTTTTGGTTTTGTCTTTGGAAGGAAGAAAAAAAGGACAGGAACCTGTACATCCCACATCTACCATGGATAGGTGCTTAGGATCCATTAAAATTTAAACCAGTGGTTTCCTAGACTTACAGAGCTTTATAATCTTGGTAAATGGGTACTTTGCCAGAATGCGTAGCTGTTACATTGCTGATCTTTGTATGCTTTGAGCACCGTAAACATTTCAGTGTTTTTGTTGTCTTTGCAAAAGCTCTCAGGATATACTTGAAAACTAGAGAAATCTCAATGTATCCTTCCTGGTAAAAATACTTTTATAAATAAATAATCAAATTTCAAGATTTTTATTTGAGGTTTGTACAGGCATTGTCCCACACACCCCTACCTGCCAATTGGTGACCATTGAAAAGATGCAGATATTGGTGCTTACAAACTGAAGTCCCAAATTTAAAAAAAAGTCTGCATGCCTGTAATCCTTTGAAGGTGTGAAACTTGGATGATTATTGCCTCATGGCTACGATGGAAATGGCTGTGGTGGCATGACTCTTTTCTCCAAAAGAGTGGTGGCATTACCAGCTACATGTGATGTGCCTTAACACATCAGTTGTGTTGTTCAACTTGGCCGTTCTTCTCGTGTGTCCTCAGAATTGGGACACTGGATAAGAAAACAAAAGATAGAACAGGACCCCTAAAATTGGGACTATCCCACCGAAATGCAGGACAGTTGGGAGTTAAGCCTTTTAGAGCTTTTGTATCCTCTGATAGATAGATATATATCTATCAGACTCCTGAGTCTCAATTAGTATTGTCAGATACTTTTCATTGAAGATTTGACTTTATATTTCTGTATTTTTGTGTTCTTTCTTTGGATGAGCTAACTGTTGCACAAGTCACTTTGAATAAACTTCTCATATTGCGATTTGAATGTTGTACGCTTTATTTTAACATCCTGCTACCCAAAGGGAGAAGGGAAAATAGTACAAATTATTTCCAAACGAGAGCGGAGGAAAAGGCCATCTGTTTTATATCCAGTTGGTGTCAACACACGGTTTGAAATAAGAGTGTGCTGGTAAAACAATACATGTAAATAACATTAACTGGCGCGAACCCCTGATGGTATGGCTTGCTTGGAAATCTTTGTTCCCCTAACTTCATTCTATACGGAGACCCAGACAGGTAGTCCACACTCACTTTGCTTCCTCGTCTGTTCCCAAAATCGAGATACAGCTGCTAATGTTCTTCCCGTGTAGCTGTAATTTCCTGTAAAATATATATGTAAATATCTGGTAATACACAGGAATTTACATAAATAAATTGATGAGGCTCTGCATCTGGGCTTTCTTAACACATAAGCTAAGCATCTGTAGCGCTGGTTTTAAATCCCCTGCCGTTGTAGTACTTGTTTTTGGCCACCGGAGGGAGACCAGTGCGATGTGAGACACTGAACATTGGGACTACATTTCCCGGCATGCTTTGAGAGTGGACACAGGAAGTGGGTGGAACACAGACGCTGACATCCTGAGCCTCGTGGAGAGAGCTGGCAGAGCGCGCCAGGGAGTGAGCGAAGCAAGACACAGTGCTGCAGAACGTGACAGTGACCAGGCCGGAGCGCAGCTGTGGCCTGACAGAGATAAAGACCGGGTTATTCAGCCTTACAAGAGGAAGACCCAGTGATACACCAGAATACCCACGCTGATATTGAGTGAGCTGGAAGACCCCGAGTTAGGCGCACCGCAGATCGATCGGACAGGGAGTGCAGGCGTTGAGCTGGACATCTTGCGGCAGCTACAGAAAAGCAAGACAGCGGATCTGGTAACCCATAAAATCCCAGTCAAAATCGAGCAGAGAGACGTCCTGGGTCGAGCAGAGCACCAAGTATCGGGCAGATGGGTGAGAGGCCTTCCAGGCCATTGTGAAAATAGAAAGCACGCTGCTGTTTGTTTCAAAACCCACAAGGCCCCAACTTGACTAGTCGAAGATACCTCATAAATAACTCACTGGCCAATTGAATATTGTACCTGGGTACCATCATACACACACACCTACATCCTTGGGACATAGCAGGAAGTGTGTATAAATATATACACTACACAGTGTGGGCGCCTATTTCTATGTGATAAATTAAAGTGCTGGGTGTGGTGCTAATAAATAGTCAAATGCTGCCTATAGTATGGTAAAAACACATAAAAAACAACCAAAATATGTGTCAGAATACAGGATAAAAAGCGGAAAACCATACGGCGCATCTAGTGCAATTAATAGGTTAATAAATCAGTGGATGTATAAAATCCATAAAAGGCAGTGTAAAATACATAAAACGTAAAAACAGAAGGCGTAAAAAATGTTATTAAAACGTCAATGAAAGTGCATAGAGTAAAGTCCAGGTCTAAAGTCAAATGTGCAAAAAGTGCTCAAATGTATAGTAATAAAAAATACTCAAAAAATGATGATGAAGAAGATTAAAAGAAGATCAGCACACCATTCTTCATCATCATTTATTGAGTATTTTTTATTACTATACATTTGAGCACTTTTTGCACATTTGACTTTAGACCTGGACTTTACTCTATGCACTTTCATTGACGTTTTAATAACATTTTTTACGCCTTCTGTTTTTACGTTTTTATGTATTTTACACTGCCTTTTATGGATTTTATACATCCACTGATTTATTAACCTATTAATTGCACTAGATGCGCCGTATGGTTTTCCGCTTTTTATCCTTGGGACATAACCTGTACGGGACTCACTCCCCAACCACAAAGGGGGTTACAGATATATTTCTCCTTCTTTTCCGCTGCGCGTTTCTCGAATTACGAAGCCTTGTATTTCTTTTCCGCTGCGCGTTTCTCGAGTTACGAAGCCTTGTATTTTCTTTTCCGCTGCGCTTTTCCCGCATTACAAAGTACTGTAAATATATCTACGTATACCGTGTTATTCATTATATACCATTTATTCTAGTAAACTATATAATTTATAAAATCCACGACGGTGCTGGAGTATATTTATTCCCTAGTGCGGGGAGACTGACCCGAGGTTCAATTTCAGCGACTCCTCCGGGAGTGAGCGCTACACATCACTTGCATTTCTCAAAGTTTGCTAGAACTGATTTAAGAGATCCTTCTTCATCTCTATGCTACATCCATCTCAAAGGAACCACTATTTTTCTGTCCCTCAAGCATCTGGTCAGCTAACAATACCATCTATGTTGTAAACTTGTGAGCACACTTACCTCCTATATATCTGACACACTCATAGTATTTTTAATCCTAATTTTCTTTAACCTATTCAATTTTTTTTTTTTTTTTTTTTAGAAGGATAACGCTTTGTTGTTATTCACTTGACTATACAACAAATTAAAGGGATCCCATCCTGTGTCCATATTTCTAAATGAGCGGTCCCCAAATGCTGCTTGTTTATGTTGATGATGTTTTTGAGGATTTAAGGCTCTTCATACATAGCTCAAATCAAAGTACTCTGCCCTATTGGTATAAAATAAAAGCTCATTGAGCCCCCCTTTTTCATATGGTAAACAGGCAATCCCCCTCTTCCAAATGCAGTGGAGGAAGCACCTTCCCTTCCTGAATGTCACACGGCTGGTTCTCCTAAATCCCAGAAAGTAATTCTGGATTTCTAAAAATGACCGAAAACATTCCGGATGTAATGGCTTTCCAGTATCCAAAAATGTCTTCCTGAAATTAATACTCCAAACGATCCCCTCTGAGCTTCTCAAGTTTTTGGAACCAGTAGGAGCCAGTGGAAAAAACTGTGAGCCAACAACAATTTTTCTGAGTAAAAGCTAGGTTTGTGAGGGTCCAAAGAACGGGCGGTAGCGGCACTAGTGGCCTGCCCTACGTTGGATCCCCTCTTTGGTCTTGCAAGGTTTTAGATTTTTTAGAACTTGGATTGTGATCCATCTGGATCTCTAGCTTTTTCTTTTATCAATCTTTAAGATTTAGCCATTCATGGAGGTTAATTTTGAGGTGACTTTGTGACCCCGTGTATTCGGTTGGCCAAAATTCTTCATTGTCAGATCATGGTAATCTTCCACACAGCTATTTTGTTTTCTTACTGCCTGTGTGACCATGTTGCTTTTCCTCATCTTTTTTTGTGCTGTTGTTTTGTAGTTAAAGTTGCACAGTCGTATCTCCAGTCAGATGGAATTTGTCGGCAGCATATGAGGAAAGAAAACTATCCGCCTTGTTTTGGGATCTTGCCAGAGGTTAATATTTATGTGTCTGAGGAATTCACTGCATGTTTAGTCCTGGGGCCACACTCTCTCGACTCGTTACAAATGGGGGGTGATTTGTAAAGCCAGTTCGGTGGCAAAGTTCTAAGGAGCGCAAACAGGAATGTTCCTTCTGGTTTCCATGGTGACTGCATCATTTTTAGAACTTTGCCCCAGATTTACTCGTTACACTCCTTTTTTTTTTTTTTTTTTTTTTTTTTGGCGGAAGAGATTAGTAAAGGCAGTAAAGTACTAAAAAAAAATTTGGTGCGGACGAAGGCAGAATTTAAACTGGTTGATTCTAGAGTTTTTTTTCTTCCATCTTTTGCATGTAGCACCCTACATTTTCCCCTCCTGTGGCTTTATTTCCTTGGACCCTTGGGCTGAACCAATTAGAGACTCCTCATTGGGCACCATTTGTCCGTTACACTCAAGCATTTGTGAGATGGAGCTGGACCTGCACTAATGGCCATTCCCTGAAGCCTTTCACTCTGGATGATCTCACTGAGCATTTCGTTGTCTATTTTCCCGTGCAAAATTGCGATGTATCACATTGATAATGCCATGAATTCACATGACAAAGCCTTCATGCCTTAGACTTGTTTAATCTTAAGGACGTTCAAGACTGCTAATATTCTATCCGTAAATGCGACCATCATCACATGACTATTAAACAGAGGACTGTTTAAAAAGCCTACATGATCATATGGCAATAGCTGGACTATAATCCTCATTTCCAAACTTCTTCAATAGTAATATTTATCGTTTTTAAATCTAGCATCTTAGAATTTTTTTGTGCCATATGGGTCTTCATAGTATACCCTAGGGCGTTTAATACCAACAGATGCCTCATACAACAAAGGTACATGGAGAATTAATTTTCGGGTCCATATACAATGGGTCATAAACAATTGATAGGTTCCGTCTGTAATAAACCTATTTGGTTGAATCCTAATATTAACCAGGTAGTCGGCTTTAACTGAATTTCACCAGTAGAAAACCATACTCCATGCAAGGCCTAATTTCAAAATCTGATAAAGGTATTTTAAAAAAAAATTCTTTCTGCCAAAGGTATTTTTCATTTGATTTTGAACATTTTCCTCTTTGAAATCTGTCAGTTAATTCAATTCCTTCCTATTTTAAAAAAAGGAAGCATCTATTCAACTAGTTGAACAGTAGCAATGCTATAAAATGGCACGCTTCCAAATATTGCCACCCCTGCTGCTTTAGTAGCTCTCCTAAAGTATGCTCCTGTTTCCTATTGCTTGAAATATCCCGTATTGACCTCCTATTGCTCCTGTCTGAGAGGAAAATGATGTACGTGGAATGTTCTGCTGCGAGAGACCTGCACCATACATTCTCCTTTTAAATTGATATTTACCTCGTTGACCTTCATACGCTTATAAAAGTCCATTCTTTGTTAAACATGGCACGGAATTCAAAGGGGCAACATACAGCGTTCTAACAAGCATTTGTTCTCCTATTCTTTTTTGTTGAATATTTGTTTATGCATATTTTCCCCCTCTAAATGGTAGTCGATGGCTTGCGCTCATTAAAGATCAGACTGGCCATCCACTGGGTTCGTATTTGTACAATGGTGCGACTGTTATCATCGTCCGACTCCAAGGAGGAGATTCGGGCCACCTCTGTTGCCAGACAACTTCAGACTACTTAGCGCGCTCGCCTGACGCCAGTCTATGTGCACCCGTGCTGATGTGCTTACCGGTGTCCGTCAAAGATTTTTGATGCTGCAACGGGACCGGTCACACGCTTGTGCATGCTTCTGCGCGTGCACGAAATGCGAGCGCAGCAAGCATCCGGTATCCAAGCCTCTCCGGCAAAGCGCTAGGACTCGCGTTGACGGAGCTGCAAAGTGTGATTCTCCATAGGAGGATCGCGCTTTGCAGCGCTGAGTGCGCTCAGCGAGGTGGCCAGACGGGCGTCGAGTGGAAGGAACGTACACTCTAATGGACATTCCTTCCGCTTCCCAAAGACGCTCGTCTGACACTAGCCTTAATGTGACTATAACAGACTAGCGATCTTTCTTATTTGAATGGGGTTTGGCAGACGAAGTCGGGACAATCTGGTGCAATTTACATGAAAAAAAGATGAATTGCATAGTTAAACTGCCTATTAACAGGGAATTGTCCCGTAGAAAAGTCATTCAGTTTGACAGGCAAATCTCATAGGATTCAATGTGAAATGTTTTCGATTTTTGACCACACCTCCTTGACGATGCCCTGTTGCAATACTTTGTGGCTGCTGTATTTCTCGGACAGGGTAGATTTGCCTGGAATTTTGGCCTTGTGCTGTTTTGGGCAAGATCAGGCTAATATGGCCATGGTGTAGGTTTATGACCCAGTGGCCAGGATACATTCCCCCCCCCCCAAGCCATTGTGTATTTGTGCAGTAATAAATTTTGAATTAACGGAGAATCTTAAACTGTAACTTGTAATATCGCTAAATTTAACAATGTGTTTATCAGCCTTTTTAATATTCCTCCTGATTTTGTCATTTTATTTTTTTTCCCTGTGGATAAGATCTCTCTATCCATTTTCTGACAAGTCGAAGATACAGCATCAGAGAGGAGCGTGCATGGACTCAGGCTTCCTTCCTTTACTCCCCCCTCCCCACCCTCAGTGACCCTACCCTCCACAGCCAAATATGCTAGTAAGACAAATAATACGTTCCTCAACAAGGCATTCTTTGTTCTGGTAAATGAGATGTTTTTTTGACTGCCCTGATCCCTTGGCAGTGTTTGTGTATAGAATGCAGAATGAAGTTCCACAAGGCAAAATATAAAGTCATCAGTGGAGAGCCTGGTTTTTAAAACGGTCACTCTGTACATCCTGAGAATCCCTTTTTCTTGTATATTTTTTATGATCTTTAACTGCTCACATGTGCTGCTCCAGCCTCCCCGGATGCTGGAATTTTCACTCGCACAAAGGCCTGCTGCGTCCTTTGCATTTTCTCCGGAAAGGACGAAACCCAACACCTACAAGAAAACCTCAGTGGTCTCCCATACCACAAACTGGTGTCTATTGTGGATAACACTGTGTATAGTGTCGTCGCTGCACTAATCTTCTCTATTAGGCACAGAATTGGGGAGGGCAGTCACGGCGAGAGTTTCAGCTGTAAAATTGGTCGAACATTTTCCGAAACTGGGCTCCGAGTCAACATGACTGCATAATATCGTGTGTCTGGTGCCGAACCTGCCAGATGTTTTCTCCTATACATTTGATGCTGTGGAAAAGGAAGTGCGACAAAACCACTGGGACCATTCTGTTCTGGCAGCTTCTTGCACTGCTGCCAAGTATATGTTATGATTAATGTGCTGTATTGAACCTTGTATTAAAATTGCATAAGTTTCTTAATCACAGCTGACTCTACAAGGGCAATAAAGTGTATTCCTGGCTTAACAAGTCATTAAGTAACATACTTTTCATCTGAAAAGACTTCCTTGTCTGAGAGCATCTGTCCTGCATGGCTAAGTGGCTCCCTCTGCTTTTAATGTGCCTTCCTCTATCCATATGGGCAGATGGTGTTCTGCTTTGGTTCATTCATTCGATATTGATCCAAAGGTACATTTATATTCTGCTACACAACTCCTTCCATTGTTGTGACAAAGCATTCATGTGCTCTGAAGACCTTCTCATAGGGTTGCCACCTTTCCTTCGAGCCAAATGTGAACACTAGCGCCACGCGGCAAATTTTTAATGTAGTTTATAAACCGCACACTGTACATATGATGGATGACTGAGGTCTCCCTCTGTTGGCTTTTGCGCGACTGGATCAGCATTCGGTCACACTCGCGCATTGTCAACTGTACTGTGTCTCAGTGTCCTTATGCAAGTGAAAAGACGAGGCTATGGATTGTGCTATTTTCTACAACTGTGTGACGAGGGGAGCTTGGATTCTTTTGGAATAATTTTAAGGGCAAATTCACTTGATCTAAAGTTCTCACAGCCGGGATTTCATTTTAAATAATGGGTCAAGATAAGAATAATGAGCGACGTTGAAATCACTTGTTATTCCCCTGCTGCCTGCAAAAACCCATCCTCCTCCCATATACACTTACTCTATAAACATCCTCCTCCTAGCTTCATAAACTATACACCTCCATCTTCCTACCTACACATTCTATACACCACTTCATCCTACCTACACATTCTATACACCCCCCTTCATCCTACCTACACATTCTATACACCCCCCCCCCTTCATCCTACCTACACATTCTATATATTTATATGTAATATATGACAGGCTTTTGGTAACTTTTTTATAGCAGGGGTTAGCAACCATGGCCCTCCAAATGTTTTCCCCCATGATGCTCATAGTATCTGGTGAAATATACTTCCAAATCATTTGGAGAGCCAAGGTAGCTCAACCCTTCCTTTCAGATGTTTTGGCAAATCATTAAAGACGTGGCACCTAAATTTTGCATGAATCAGTTGTGGGAGTGGATCCGCTATACCTCATGAGTTTGTAGATAAGTGCAGAATCCCAGGTCACCTCTCCAAGCCATGTATTTATAAACGAGCTACAGATTGCTGCTGACCTTCGCTAAGCAGTTATGAGTAACCCAAGTCAAAATATTGCCATGGTGCCTATTTAAATCTATTCAAACAAATCTGGGCTGAAACACCAAGTCATTTGCTCCCCTTATTTTAAAAAGGCAGGTGACCCCATAGCGTGTGCCTTACTGAAGATTTTAGAACTTTGCAAAGGGAATGGCTTCCAGCCCTGTCCTTTTTTGGGAATGTACTAAAATGCCCTAGTTGACCTAAAGCAGGGCTCAAAATTTCAAGTCCCAAGCTACTAACCAGGCCATAAGTTACTCGCCACCAGTTGCTCCACCTAACTTTTACCCAGCCCTTGACTCTGCCCCTAAACAAACCCCTTAAATTATCTTATGAAATTACTGTTCAAGGTTTTTAGAATAAAGTTACAAAATAACATTAATACCCAGACATCAGACCCCAGATACATGTATACCCAGTCATCAGACACCAGTGTTAGTAGAGCGAGGAGGCAGAGAAGCTCCTCTCCACCCCCCTGCCAGTGACCGAGACTAGCTGGGTCAGGTTAGCAGCTGATCCCTGCCACTGTGCAGCCTGGGGAAGAGGGGCTGCATGGTGGCACCATCAGAAAACGCAACATTAAATAATTTACTGTGCTGCCTGCGTGTGCATTTCCACTTGCCCTCACTTAATTTCCACTCGCCAAATGCGAGTAGGCGAGTGGAAATTTTGAGCTCTGACCTAAAGTACAAATGTTTGCTCTTCAGCGTGTTGTTTTTTCAGGATGCCACCTGGTGCTTAATTTCACTAATTATGGATTATACAAAAAATGGAGAACATTTCAAAGTTTTTGTAAGGAAACACTGTTGCAATAGAATACAACTCCTCTTTTATGCTACAGTGTGTCATGTATTGTAACTTGTAGATACATTTTTTCTGATCTGGTTTTCACTTCAAATTTGGAAGCAAACTAAACTTTGGCAATTGGCTAGGCAACAGAAATGTAGGAGACCGAAATAAATTGTTCTTGCCAGCGACTACTTGGCCCCAGGGTTTGTCACGTCACTCACAACTTAAAGTCTCAAACAAGTCAAGGAGTTTGACTAAAACCGGCTTTAGAACTTGGGGTTATTAATGGTTCAATTAAATTGCACAGGATATGTTGGTGAGGGATTTCCAGGAGTACTTGACCAATCCAAATATGTGGTACTAGATTCTGTAAGACCTTGATGGCCAACCTTGGCGCAATATTTTCTTGGCCTATAGAATGGTTATGAGTCAAGTTGATGGTCTTACTTTTGTTTAGGTGTTCATGGCACATTAAGATTTAAGTTTATGAGGCGGCAGACCAATAACGAAGGATACACGTGTAAATTTTTAGCTGTTTTGCATTGTGTGGAGACCTTCATCTGGACCTCTCCTAACATTGACCAGATATTGAAGATCTTGTCGACTGTTGTACCGCTTTCTTGTACGTATCTTGGGGAAAAAGTAATTCCCTCTAGTCAGAGGGCCAACATAATGTTATTAAAACTCATGATGCCCATGTTTTTCATAGTGTCTCTCTGCCTCAGATGTTACAATTTGGTGTATTCCTCTGATTTCGGACTCTCCTTTTGCTCTGCGGGAAGGGAAAGCAGAACCTCCCTCACATTCTCCTACACTGCTGTTGGGGAGGAATGCTATGGATCTAATTAGTTAAACTTAACTCAAAGCAAATATTTGCCTGTAGGAGGGAGTTCTTGTTTATTTGTGCAAACTCAGCAATACCGTTGTTATCAATCTGGTATGTGTGCCTATTTTGTATCTTGTCCATAATGCCAGTTTTTCTTCCTGGTTTTGCCAGGAGTTGCCAATTTTTAAATCAAGCATGGGAATCGCCAACACATTAAAATATTCTTTACATATTTGTGTTCAATAATTTAGAAGTTTAAGAATGGCAGACAGCATTTTAGATGTGTGATTGCAATAATAGAGTATATTTTATTCCATCTACACTCTATGTACTAAAGTCTGTCTTTGGTTAATCTAGACCATATTTGGCCTTTTTACGTTATTTATTTTTTTCCTTTTACTTGCTTGCTACTTACATTTTTGCTGCATTAGGACACTTTAATTCTTTTAATCAATAGACTTTATGACTAGCTTATATGAACATAAAAATTTTAAAATCAGATGTCCCAGGAGAATGTTCCTTAAAATAGCCAATCTCCAGACATTTATTTTTAGCTTTGAATGCATCCAGAAACTTGGCAAGTGATGGCGGATACATGTATGGAATAGTGATATTGAGGTTTAGGTGTGGGCTGGTTATCTGCGTAGCTTGAGCATTGCTGAAGGTCGTTTGTGTGTATGAGCAATTTTTTTTTCTTTTTCATTTGCTGAAAGCATTAGAAAAAAAATGTAGTTGAAACATTGCTGTAAATGCCTTGAAACAACGTCAACGTATTCCAGCTACCATCAATTTGACAGAAGGATATGGACATGGGTATTATTCTGACTGCAGGGAATGTCTGTGTTCAAAGGATGTTTACTATACAATTTAGTTTCTTTTTTCTTTTTTTTTTGGGTTTTCTTTTTCATGGCCTTCCAGTTGACATTCTGTTAATATGAGGACACTACTGAGTGACATGTGCCTTCCTCTTTCTTTGTGCGTGTTGGCCTTGTCACCTCAGATGCTTTTGACTTCCAGTGCTTCCACGGTCATGGGATAATGTGTTCCAAGATAGATAATAGGACAAGATTGACGTAGAGTTTCTCGGTGCTGCAGAACTAGACCTGCGGCACCAAGTGCTCCTATCCCGGGACACAAGGGCACTTGGAGATAATGTTATCTTTTGACTGTTGGGGAATGTGGGCTATAAAAAGGTGCTCACTCATCTCCTTACCTCTGCCTTCCTTGTGCTGAGAGCCATCTAGCCACGGCTTCAGGAGGAGCCTTGGTAGGCAGACCAAAAGGATGAGAGAGGCGTCTGATAAGCAGATTTTGGTACTATAGTGATGATGGGCAGCAGGGGCACATCAAATTCTCCATATTGGTCCACAAAGCCCTTAATCCAGTACTGAAGATTAATCAATACATTGGCCACCAGGTAATGAAGAGACAAAGGCGAGGACTCTCCATCAGTTGAGCAGTTGGGCAATTCCCTGGTTGAAGGTGTATGTATTTAGGTTGCCTTCTGCAATTTTTTCCCCCCATAGTGCAAAAATAAAGCGTTGGGTCTATATACACCGAAACGGTCAAACTGCTTCTGAGTGTTCAGTGTAGATATTACATGTTCTGACCTGGAATAATACAATTGTGACGAGCATCTCCATAAAATAGAGCCGTGAGTCACAACGCAATTCCTTGGCTGTAAATAATAGTGAGAGCACATGGATCTATAAGCTGTTTGGTTGTGTGGTGCACAGGTGTCCTTGTCATTGATGGATGTTAGCATTGTAGTTCTGTTATTGAGGGATTGTTGCTCATTTAGGCATTATAGAGCCAACGGCATTGCTCTTTCATATGTCTTGCTCTGTTGAAGTTGCATTATTTGCGTTCCTACTCATTTCTGGTCTTTCTGTGTTTTCGTCTTTGCTTGTAATTTTATGTAATTGAAAATTCGACTTTAATGATTTAGGCCGATGTCAGATGAACGCAGTGATCACGTCCGTGATGCCGCAGAGTTTAATGGCCGTTGTAGCATAGAATCATGATCAATAGAGACACACACACACGAAGTGCATCCGCACCGAACTGCGAACACACAACGCACGTGGCAAACAGACGCAAGTTAGGCAAGAACGTAAAACTGCTAGACGGACGTCTGCATAGCGTTCTGTGTGAGTGAGGAGATGTCAGACGCAGCGCATTTGCGACGTCCAGCACCTTGACGCACAAAATGGCTTTTCATATCCTTTTCAAATTTTAATCTTTTTTCATATTTTGTTTCCCATAATTCTTTTTGTTGACTAACAAAAAAAAAAACAAAAAAAAAAAAACAGACCGTGTGGTGTCTACAGTATCTTCCGTCAGTACATCCGTCCGTTGTGCACGCATGCAGAATGCGCTCTGACTGCGTTCGTCTGACATTGGCCTTAATGTACATTTGTTGTTGAGATATGGTGAAATGTGCCATTATGGAATCTAGAAAGATCCCCCCCCCTCTTTTTTTTTTTTTTTTTATGTCAAATGAAAATAAGTGTTTTGTCTTTTTTTTTTTTTTCCCTCTCCGTTTTGATAAAAAGCAGCAAGGTGAATGTTAGAATTCGTTTTTTGTTTTTTTTTCGTTCAAACTACGTTTTGGTGTGTTACTATGTTCACGTTTAAATAAAGAGGATCGATGCTGTGTCCGCTTTGAAGATATGAAGAACTTGACCACCCATTAGTGGTAGAGTGTTAAATCTCATAAAACTTTACAAGGCGAAACATACCTAAACACACCATTCATAGGCATGCACAGAACATTGTGCCCACTCCATTGTTTGTTCCTGCTTTCAACCTTGTAGGTCCCCATCTACAGTTTATAGTGTGTTTTTTTTTTTTTTTTTTTTTTTTTTTATATATTTATTTTTATCAAGAACGTACTAACCTTCTGTAATTGCTTAGAAAATAATATAGTGTTGTCTTTTCAAATATTTTTTTTGGGGTGTTAAATCGGAGTTGTTAAACGTGGCATCATTTGTATGTCATATGGTACGGAGTTAGGGAAATCCAAGCAGGAGAAGGATTTGGGAATAATCATAGACTTCAAACTAACAATGTGCAATGTCAAACAGCAGCCGCCAAGACCAGCAAAGTATTGTCACGCATTAAAAGGGGAGTTCACTCTCAGGATGAAAACATAATTTTGCCTCTGTATAAATCAATGGTCAGGCTGCACCTTGAATATGCCGTGCAATTTTGGGCACCTGTCTTAAAAAATATTATAGCGCTAGAAAAAGCGCAGAGACGGGCAACTAAATTAATAAGGGGAATGGAAGGGTTAAGTTATGAGGAAAGACTAACGAGCTTAACCCTGTTTAGTTTAGAGAAACGGTGCCTTGGAGGGGATCTGATAACTTTATATAAATATATACAGGGCCATTATAAACCATTGTCTGGAAACCTATTCATTAACAGGTCTATACACAGGACACGGGGTCACCCATTTAGACTGGACGAAAGGAAATTCAGCCTAAAGCATAGGAAGGGTTATTTTACAGTGAGAACAATAAAGCTGTGGAATTCTCTACCTGTTGAGGTGGTTGGGTCAGAGACTGTACAGACTTTTAAAAAACGACTGGATGACTTCCTGCAGACACAGAATCTTAAGGGTTATAATATTTAATATGTGGGTAAAAGCCTCTTGATCCAAGGAGAAATCTGACGCCGTTCTGGGATCAAGAAGGAATTTTTTACCAGTATGTTGCATATTGGCGAGCGCTTCAGACTGGGTTTTGTTGCCTTCTTTTGGATCAACAGCAGTAGGCGATGTGTGAAAGGCTGAACCCGATGGACGCATGTCTTTTTTCAGCCTATGTAACTATGTACAGATTTATTACAACTTGTTGGTTGTAGAGGTTTTATTTTTCTTGAATCTTCTCAGTCTCCTCTAAACCCTAGTAGAGTTTAATTTCTGAATTTGTACGGGTTTTCGTAAGTGGTTTTTGCTCCTTATAGTGATTCTCTGGATTTGAAAATGAATGCTCTTGGCTAATAAGTGTTCCCCCCCCCCTTCTCTGCAGGATCAATTTGAGAACTTGGAGAGGCATTCGCAATGGGGCATCGACTTCTTGGACAAGTATGCAAAATTTGTGAAGGAGAGGTTAGAGATTGAACAGAATTATGCAAAACAGCTCAGGTAAGCATCGATGAGGCTGCTCAAGCTATTTTTCATTTCGTCGTGAAGTGTCCATAAGACCTGCAACAGAGTTAAATGGGAAACTGCTGTGGGTTGAGAGACGTCAGTCTGCTATCAACACGAACAGCACAATTATTCTTCTTTGTTGCCATGTTTTAATATATTAAATCAAAAATTTATAATCATTAAATATTATCCTTAAATTATATACGCAGAAATGGAAAAACTGAAAATGTGACAAGAAAATGTATTTATATTTTGAATGAACTATAGCTCTACTAAAAAGTTTCATATTTGTCACTTTTTGTATTTACCTGCTCAAATGGTCGTCTGTAAATTGGCACTTTTAATATGATGGTGTTCAAGGCAACAGTTAACAGCTGGAAGGGATTCCATGAGATCATAGAGATAACTGCCCAAACTACCACAGAAGCTGTCAATATTTTCAAGGTGTCAGTGGAGATCCTCTCAAAAAAATTACCTCATGCGACCAACCCTACACCATTTGTCTTGGTTGCCCAACAATCTGTCAAAGAATGATGGTCACAGAATAGGCTAATGCTTCAACGGGCCAGTAGCGGTTTCTATAAACGTAAAGTCTCCGCAGTATTTCATTGGCACATCTACAATGTATTGTCAACAAAGAATTTCTATGTAGAGAGCATAAAAAAATTGCTCCTGCTGATGACTTGAGGGCAGCGATGTCGGGCCTGGATGTTTATTTGGCGATGCTGCTGGAGGGGGATGACCACCCTGCGTCTCCTGACAGCTGCTCTCTGGTCCTGCCAGGGATCGGGAGAACCAAGCAGAAACCTATCCAGAGAAGGATCACTGGCGCATGGCCGTGGGGACTTGGAGAGAGTGAGAGACTAACGTGACGTGAGTGGAGACCCGGGAGGCGCAATCCTACCGGCCGCTCAAGGAGCTATTGGAGCCTGACTAGCTGTACCTGCTGGATGAGCACGAGTTACCTACCCGGACGGTGATCACTGGGGCTGTGGTTGTTCCTGATGTTGCAGGCTGGTTTCCCGTGGCGGCTGTGTGCCCTCCCCTCTACGATAACTGTGGTGAAGGCCCTGTTTGGATTTCACATTCAGGCTCCTGTTGGTGCTCCACGTGGCCTTGCCTGGGACGTATTTGATCTGTGTGCCTCTCGGCTATCTGCTCCAGGACACTGTCCTGGATTGCCCAGCGCTGCCCTGCCTGCGATGACACTGATCCCGTTTTTGGACGTGGGATGAGGAGACACCCCTCCCCCTTTTTTCTATGTGACTCTATGGATGACTTCTTATGGCCTGCATGGCCACTTTTCACGGTTGTTTTTTTTATTTCTCTTGTTTGTCCTGTTCTTTCCTTCCCCCTCCCCTTTCTCTCTCGCTCTTTCTTTCGCCTCCCTTCTTGCAGTGTGGTGACGGGTGCAACCGGGGTTCCAGGCTGGCAGATACCATGGCTCTGACTAC
This sequence comes from Leptobrachium leishanense, assembly GCA_009667805.1. NCBI lineage: Eukaryota > Metazoa > Chordata > Amphibia > Anura > Megophryidae > Leptobrachium > Leptobrachium leishanense. Next base: position 52,119,071 of record CM019070.1, on the reverse strand, counting down.
CATGCTTGACCTTGGGGCTCCCTGCCCTGATGTTTTCTGTTCAATTATTGGTTGCGTGGGAGTTGGAGGGGACTGCTGTGCCTTACGTGCTATCTTTTCTTCCCCTCTCCTCTCCTCCTATTTTTTTTTTTCTATCTTTTTAGTTTACTTTCGGATCTCTGCTGACCGACTCTGCCTGTTTTTTATTTAGAACTTTGCTGAATTAGTCCACTCTCCCTGTCTAACTCATAGTTCGTTTGGCCCAGCCCTACTTCCTCCTCAGCAAAGCCTGCCTTCCTGGCGTATATCCCAGAGGCATGTAAGTGAAGATCTTGTTTCGTACTGGGTAATTGCATCCTGTTTTTGCCATCCTCCCATAACAAGGTACACCTGAGAGGCTCTCGCTTACTTCAAGCCACCTTTTATTTGCTGTTACTTTCCCAATTAAGTGATGAAAATACAAAGGTCTTTGTGCATTCAAAAGGGCATGAGTTAAAGCTGACTTCAATCATATCCTGCATGTGACATTCACTTCTCGCATATGACCCTGGGGTTCCAGAATAATGATATTGTAATCCTTTCCAAACTGACTACAGAAATACTAGAATGAGGTCAAATGCTATCCATGATTCCTGTAACCGGATCAATTTTTTTTTTTCTTCAATCCAACGCCTTCAAGATTCAAGTCCTGAAGGTGTTTCACTGCACACAATTTAGAAACCTGTATTACAGCATTCCAGGAGGACCTGAACTTGTTCTGAGGGTGTAGAGTAGCTCTACCTGGGGTTTATTTTGCTGATGTGAAATATACATTTGTTAGCATATGCACGCTTATATACTCATGTCAACCATTTGTGTGCAGTCTCCACGCCAACTCCCTGGTTGTAACACCTAATGTTACAAGAATTCTGCTATGAAACAGGGCGGTTCTACATGTCTGAGACAATAACAGGGTTATTCAGGGAAAGGTGAAACTCTGGAACTTTTGGAGAAGTGAAAATTCTAGGTCAAAAATAACTGATTTAGAAAGTGAGATAAATGGGAGAATTTTTCTGGTTTGGCTATTTTGATGTAGAATTTTCAGTTCTCCAAAAGTTCTCCAGAGTTCCACCTTTCTCTGAATAACCCTGTAAGTGAATGTTCTTTAATTCATAACAAAATTATATACACTTTAAACCCTCCACACCGACAGACCTACCTATAACTGGGTGCGCATCCAGCGAAATAGGGCTCCTTCACTCACTCTCAAAAGACCGCCATATTAAAAAACAAGAAAGTACTAGATGGCACAACCACAAGCGTAATACAAAAAATCTTTATTACAATAATAAATATCCACAATATGACTTCAATAGTCAAATTCACCAACGAGCTTCTTCTGCTTTGTTCATGATATCAATTTGACCTTGGTGGTTTTTGCCCAAATTTGTCTTATTTTCTGCATATTGTGTATATGTGTATCTTGACATTTATGATGCATATATGACATTTTTACAGAAAAAATGGCGTCGCGCCCATACTCACTTATTTTCGGAGCGGCAGCAACTGCCAGGAGTAACAGCCCAGTCAATGTATAAAACATAACAAGGAAAAAAAGTGTCATCTGCGCTCGTTTCTATGTGTTCCATGTACAACAAAAATGGAGGTTTTTGTTTGTTTCAATGGCCATTGCAACGTAAGCCCACTCGCCACTTCAAGGCACCTCTTTAGAGTGGGTACCTAACAATTGTAACCAAAAGGCCGCTCTACTGAGCAGCTCCAAGCCCCTCCAGCTGCTTTTCAGGCAAGGAGAGACAAAGATGGTGGGTTTTATTTATACACGCACCAAACACTTCCCATTTGGGATCAAAAACAAAAACATGGAAAGAGGAACAGCTGCAGAACGACGGACTGGTGTTACAAGCATGATATACATAAATACAGAAAAAATGGCGTCGCGCCCATACTCACTTATTTTCGGAGCGGCAGCAACTGCCAGGAGTAACAGCCCAGTCAATGTACAAAACATAACAAGGAAAAAAAGTGTCATCTGCGCTCGTTTCTATGTGTTCCATGTACAACAAAAATGGAGGTTTTTGTTTGTTTCAATGGCCATTGCAACGTAAGCCCACTCGCCACTTCAAGGCACCTCTTTAGAGTGGGTACCTAACAATTGTAACCAAAAGGCCACTAATTGTGGCGCAGACTGTTTATGGCTATCCTTTGCACTGATAGTGTATATAGAAGTATTCATTGACAACAAATTATTGTTGTGCAAACACACTCGGTGACAGCGCTTTATAGGGAGTATGGTGGTTTATATGCCCTTTAATATTGTGTAGCGCTGGTTTAAATCCTGCCGCTGTAATTACTCGTTTCTGGCCACCAGGGGGAGACGAGCGCAATGTAAACCAATACTGGACACTTTCGGACTACGTTTTCCTGCTTTGGGGCAGGGACAGGAAGTGGGTGGGGAGAACCGAGAGACATCCGCAACCTCGTGCAGAGGAGAGCCAGTGCGTGCCAAGGGGTGAACAGAGCAAGACGCACGTGAGACAAGGAGCGATTGTGACCAGGCCGGAGCACAGGTGCTGCCTTGCGGAGCTTGATAGGTTTAAATTACTTGCCAGAGACCTAGTAATCCATCGGTGAGAAGTTTACACAGATACAGAGCTGCAGAAGGACCCCGAGTTAGGAGACCATGATGATCTAATGGGAGTGCAGGCGCTGAGCTGAGCATCTTGTGGCAGAAACGGACAAGCAAGACAAGCGGATCCGGTGGCACAGAGTCCCAGTCAAGTCGAGCGGAGAGACGTCCTGGGTCGAGCAGAGTATCTGGTGGATGGGTGAGAGGCCTTCCAGGCCACAGTAAAATAATAAAGCACGCTGCAGTTTGTCTAAACATACAGGGCCCCAATGTGACTAGTCGAAGACCCATTGAAATCATTCACTGGCCAGTTGAATCTAGTACCCGGGTACCAACACACGCATACACGTACACCTTCTTGGACACAACCTGTACGGGACTCACATTCCAGCAACGAAGGGGTTAAAATTCCTTTTTCTTTTCCGCTGCGTGTTTCTCGCATTACGAACTTCTGTAAATATTTATGTGTACCGTGCTGCTCTATATATGCCAGTTTATTTGAGATCAGTAAACTATGTAACTTATACACCAGCACTGTTGTGGATTTTATATTTATTCCCTAGTGCGGGGAGACTGACCCGAGGTTTAAATTCAGCGGCTCCTCTGGGAGTGAGCGCTACAATTGCATATTTGATTATGGGATATATATATATGTATGTGTTTCTGTTCCTATTTGAGCATTGCCTCTCCAGTGTATATACCTATACTAGTAGGTTTGGAAGAGAATATTGGCTCTCAAAACCTTTACACATTTGGAGACCTCCAAGCAAATTGAACACGGTTTTATTTGTGTGTGTTGGTTTCTAGATGATCATATTGCATTTGGCTTTTATGCCCTAATAAAGTTTATTCTTTTCATTTTTGTCACTAATGCACTGTGATCTTCTTGACTTGCTCAAGTTGATCAGCTTTTTGTATATATTTAGGTTTCAATACCTGTTTGAATCTTGTGGCTATTCATGGTATTTACAATTTTTTTCAACCTCGCATTTGAAGGTGTAATGTCACCACTCACCACTATTGTTTAGTGGTTTTTTTTTTTGTCATATAACCAACAAGTCTATGGAAAGTAATATTTTTGTCCAGAACTCTTCTTAAATTTCCCCTGCAGCACATAAATCAGAAAGCAAATGTCATGCCTGCTGGTGATCCTGCAGTAAGGCTTCCGCAACAGAGAGGGTGCTATTCTAGCAATCAGGCTACTCTGCTGCCTCTGCTTTCTCTACCTGACTTTGTTCATCCCAACACTGAAATAAGTGTTAACAGTCAAGTATATATATATTTTTTTTTTTTTTACTCCTTCAATAGTCTCTTCTTGCGTGTCACAACAATGTACAGTTGTGTTCAAAATTATTCAACCCCCAATGCTGTAAAGGGTTTTAGGGAATTTAGTGTACATTTGTAATTGTATTCAGAATGAAATCCTACAAGGACTTTTTAAAGAACCATATGCAACTAAAATGACATCAATTGGTTTTGTAATACAGTAGTAAATGTTTCTTTTGTGAATTCTTCATTGACACAATTATTCAACCCCTTAAAGACTACCACTCTGAAGAACAGAGGTTCATTCAAGTGTTTTCAATCAGGTATTGAAAACACCTGTGGATGTCACGGAGCAGCAATAAAGCATAATAAGCACCAATTAGGCAGCTTTAAAATGACTGTGATACTCAGCTCCTTCTAGACATTTACTGGTGTGGTTACAAACATGGTGAAGTCAAGAGAATGGTCCAGGAAGACTAGAGAAGAGGTGATTACTCTTCACAGGAAGGGCAATGGCTATAAGAAGATTGCAAAGATGTTAAACATACCAAGAGAGACCATAGGAAGCATCATTTGCAAATTCAAGGCAAAGGGCACTGTTGAAACGCTACCTGGTCGTGGCAGAAAGAAGATGCTGACTTCGACTGCTGTGCGCTACCTGAAGCGTAGAGTGGAGAAACGTCCCCGTGTGACTGCTGAGGAACTGAGAAAAGATTTGTGAGATGTGGGTACTGAAGTTTCAGCTCAGACAATACGGCGCACACTGCGTAATGAAGGCCTCCATGCCAGAACTCCCAGGCGCACCCCCTTGCTGTCTCCAAAGAATAAGAAGAGTCGACTGCAGTATGCCAAAAGTCATGTGGACAAACCACAGAAGTTTTGGGATAGTGTTCTGTGGACTGATGAAACAAAATTAGAACTGTTTGGGCCCATGGATCAACGCTATGTTTGGAGGAGACCTATGAAGAAAAGAACACCTTGCCTACTGTGAAGCATGGTGGGGGGTCAATCATGCTTTGGGGCTGTTTTGCTTCTGCAGGTACAGGGAAGCTTCAGCGTGTGCAAGGTACCATGAATTCTCTTCAGTACCAGGAGATATTGGATGACAATGTGATGCAGTCTGTCACAAACCTGAGGCTTGGGAGACGTTGGACCTTTCAACAGGACAATGATCCCAAGCATACCTCCAAGTCCACTAGAGCATGGTTGCAGATTAAAGGCTGGAACATTTTGGAGTGGCCATCGCAGTCACCTGACTTAAATCCGATTGAGAACCTCTGGTGGGACTTAAAGAAAGCAGTTGCAGTGCGCAAGCCTAAGAATGTGACTGAACTGGAGGCTTTTGCCCATGACGAATGGGCGAAGATACCCGTAGATCGCTGCAAGACACTTGTGTCAAGCTATGCTTCACGTTTAAAAGCTGTTCTAACTGTAAAAGGATGTTGTACTAAGTACTAAGATTGAATGTCACTTGGGGGTTGAATAAAACTGATAATGATGTGAGCACAGAAAAGACATTTGTGGTTATTTCATTATAAATGTTATGTTATATTTGTCTGACCTACACGTGCCTCTTTGATTTAATTGTAAGCAAGATGACTGAATGATCAAAATCAATGTCAAACTGGCCAAAACACTCAATTTCAGTGGGGGTTGAATAATTTTGAACACAACTGTAGTTTAGTTTATTCGTTAAGGCGAGTGCCTATTTCAGAGGCGTAACTAGAAACAACAGGGCCCCTGTGCAAGAATCCATTGTCGGCTGTGGGGAGGGGCCCAGGCGGGCCATTGATGTCAGCGGGGCGTACTAGTACGCCCCGTGCCTTCAAGACCCCCAGATATCAGACCCCCGTATCTAGACAGCCAGTATCAGAACCCCGGTAATTGGCCCGTATCAGAACCCCGGTAATTAGCCAGCATCAGACCCCCAGGTAATTGGCCTGCATCAGACCCCCAGTAATTAGCCAGCCTCTGCTCACTCACACACTCAAACAACCCACCCCAGCTTGTTACATACTTATAGGTAAGTATGGTCTCCACTCTCTCCACTTCCCCTCCCTGCACGTGCTGGACACTTCCAGCACAGCAGGGGAGGCTTGCTTTGCTTGGCTGTGGAGGGAGAAGGGCGGGGCCAGCACGTCCCCATGTGAGCAGCTGTCCTCTTCCTGCTCCTCTCCCCCCGGCAGGGCCTTTACGTCTGGCGCAGTGTGTGAGCATTTGATCCCACACGCTGCCGATCAAACGGGAGACCAGGTGTCTGACTCCTGTCTGGACTGTGGGGCAAGCAGGGCTAGTCCGGGCCCCCCACCCATCCGGTTGCGGGCCCCCAGACTCAGGGGCCTGGGTGCAGTGGCACCCGCTGCACCCCTGGTAGTTACGCCCCTGGTCTGCTTGCATCATGATTGGCTTCCCGTTGACTTGATTCTGCATTTACTGGAAGACCTTTTCGATCTGTATGGCAAATATTAGGTCTAATGGAATTATTTTTCATTTTTCTTCTAGTTTAGGATATCGTTCTGCTTTTAACTTGCTCTAGACTCCAGCTGAAAATAAAAATAATTTTACTTTTTCTTAACGGAAATCTGAAATGGGATTCACTTAATCTGCCTTTCACATTAAATTGTCAGGATGTGGTAAGTAAAAGATCTCACTAGCCTGTTTATGGAACAATCTCTGCCCATCCCCAAGCTCGCTTAATGTAAGAGGCTGGCCCTAGCAAGAGCAGAGAAAATGTTTTTTTATCAGCTGGAGATAAACAAATACCCCTTACAATAATTGGTTAAACATGTATTATTCTTCACAAAATGCATTTCTATCCAAATTCAGTTAATTGGAATGGGCCTCTGTTGAGATTACTGTGTAGGGAAATGTTTTTTTCTTTCCTGTTGTAATCGCAGGATTTCTTAATATCTCTTTCTAAACATTGATGAAGACGCTTTAAAATCGGGAAAGACCCACCTCCCGGTTACATCTGGGTGATGGGAATTGAATGTTTTGTTGCTCATTAGATGTTGTTTGACACACTTGTGTTTACTTCTAATCCCTGTTATTTGATCTACTTTGTTTACATCCTTCCATGTGTACTTATGGTTGTTGGATAAACAAATGTTGATTATTTAAAGAAAAACTACTGCCCAGCCAAATAAACATGGGTGCCGCTTTGCTTCAGTGGGACTTAACCCTGATTTCTATATCCAGTGGACAGAAACGTTTTCCCAAGGCTTCGGAACAGGGCTGCTCAATCTTGGCCTTCCAGATGTTTTGCACCTAAATTTCCCACAAGGCTCTGTTGACCTAATGAGTGCCTGAGTATCATGGGAGATGTATTTTCCAAAACACATGGAGGGCCAAGGTTGAGCAACTGCCATATTCTCAAAATGCACCATCCTACCTACCAACTAGTCCGCTTTATGTTGGGTAGTGGCAAATTAGGGCGAATGTCCCACTTATCCACCAAGAAAGCAACAGGCCACTATTTCCTGGTGTTGTGGGTCACACACTTTCCCGTATGGACCCATCCATTTTCTTGTTTGTTCCTTTTCCCGGCTAGGCCGAACCCCTGAGCCGGACGTCTTTTCCGGTTTCATTTTATTTCTCTTATTTTAATCCATTCTATCGATATGTCCTCCCCTCAGATCTGCCCACCCCATCATCGTTCCCGATGCTGGGAGGTGTATGCATCATGATTCTTTTTACGTCTATGAAAAGGTTTTGCTAAATGATGACCAACGTGTAACTTTTTAGCTGATACAAAGGTGTAAAATTGTCAAACACCAATCAAGAGGCATAGTGTGGCGCTAAGGTGTTCCGTAGATGATGCAGCTCTCTCAGAAGTCCTCTGGTACTTTAAAAAAATTAATTAACTTAGGAGTTCAATTTAATAGTTCTTGCTGAAAAGGGTGAGCAGGTGGAACTGACAGTTTGGCTGCACTGTTCATGCTAATTTACAGCTTTCTGGGCAGTGGGAAGCCCTCCTCTACGGAAGGCTGTGACCGCATGTAAAGTCATGAGAGGAGAAGACACTCCTTTCACCATGACCATTTAAATTGCATGATCTGCTCATGGGGGCTAGAACATACCTTTTAATCGTGTCTTTGTGGTATATGATCTTATTTTCATGAATTCATTCAATTTTGTAATCTTAGCAGAAAATGCTCCTGTGTCTTGTTACATTTTGCATCGTGTAACAACGTGGTGCTTTACCTTCATAGGAAATGAAGATGAGTAATCGATCACTTTAAGACGCGCCCCCCGCGTCTTTTCTTCTTCTTCTTCTTCTTCTTCTTCTTCTTCTTCTTCTTCTTCTTCTTCTTCTTCTTCTCGTTCTTCTTCGCGTTCTTCTTCTTCTTCTTCTTCTTCGCGTTCTTTAATCTGTGTAGGAAACCACCAAGAAATTGGTGAAAACTATACATGATTAATTACTATGTTGGTGGTGACAGTTTCGAGACAGAATGTTTTCAGATGGTGGTGCCGTGCTGCCATTCTACGCACAGATTTAGTTTTGGACACAAGCTGCACCATATCTGCACAAAAATCCATGAAGGCTGTTGGGTCAGGATGTTTGTTAGCCCAATTTCTTTTTCCCTATATTTTTTTATAAAACATATTTTGCTTGAGATTCTTTGTTTTTGTGTCCACTTCCTGTGTGTACTTGTTTTTATTTTTGCAAATCATTCATCCTGTTGATTTTTGTTTCAAATCAAGAATTCCAGTATTTAAAAATAGGAAGGTGGAAATACTCTTGGGAATCTCCCTTGAGCAAAGCAAACAGTGATTAAAAATGCGAAGTAAGTACTGAACATAAAGAATAATCCCCTGGGGACGTCTGAATCGTGTTTCTGCGCTGTAAACAGTGTGCCTTGGATAGAAACCTAATTCACCAGAGGGAATTGGTCTTATGGAATTTAAAATACTTTTTGCCTCTTAACAGTTTTAAATAAAGCTCTCCCCCCCCCCCCAGTTTTAGGAAAGTGCCTGCAATTTCATATGCACAGTTGGGATATTATATGCTGTATATATTTGCATGCTGTGTGTCAAGCTTTATGGTTTTTGCACAATATTTCCTGCTTAAAAGGAACTTCAAACCTCAACACTGGAAATAACTGGAATCCACTCTTCATTCACTTGCATTTAAGTTTAATTTCAGTAAATTGGGTAGTAAATATAGTAGCTGTAGATTGATTAGGTGAATAGTCGAATAGTGATTAGATGAATTAAAGTGATGAATTCAAGGTGAAAAACCTTAAACAGAAAATACAGAAATTGTATAAATACATTGCACATAAAGATTGTTAATCATTAACTTCTGTGCCGGCTTCATATACATTTTTTTTTTTGGGGGAAATGGGCATGAAGATAAATACGAATTGAATCGATAAACGATATTTCCATTGGAAAGTCATAAGGGCAAATATTACATCCCACTTTTTATTGGTAATTGAAGTGCCAGTAAACCCTCGTTTGAATCTCCTGAACTGAAAAATGGCTGGAAGTTGTCTATGAAAAAAAAATAGACCCAATTTCTCCCATTGTGCTGAATTAGGCTCAGGTCAGACGAGCGCAGTGTTCACATCCATGTTGCCGCACATTTTAACGTCTGTGGTAGCCTAAAATTATGATCAATAGAGACCCACACAAGTACGTCCGCACAGAAGTGCGGACACACAACAGACATGGCAAACGGACACATGTAAGGCAAGAGCGTAAAACCGCTAGAATGGACGTGCGGAGTGCGCCACGTCCGCATAGCTTTGTGTGTGAGTGATGGAACGTGGTCAGACAGACTGCATTTATACGTCCAGCATTTTTGACGACAAAATGTTTTTTCATTTTAATTTATTTGCCCTACTACATCAGTCAAAAAGCACGTCCGTGAAAAACACGGACGGTGTGGCCACTACCTTGTTGTCAGTCAGAGTATGTCCGTACTGCACGGACGCACAGTCCATACAAAATGCGCTTGTCCGACCCTAGCCTAAAATCAAGGCCTTTAGTGTTCATTTTTTATTTTATTTTTTATATGGATTGTACCGTTGCTGGTTATGAGTAAACCCTTATGAAATGTATGTTGCCGTCGAGGTTCACATGATCTATGGGTACAACAGTTTGAGTGTTTTGGTTTTTTTCCACTATTTTAAAGCTTCAGCTTGTGCGGATGAGCTTATATGTTCGGTTATACGATGTATGTGCGAGTGTGTATATGATATATAACATTTTAATGCTCTTTATGCACCTTTCATAGGGCCCTATAAAAATGTTACAGATGTTGTCTATAAATCACTTTTAATGTAAACGTATGGGGTTATCTACATTTCGGACGGTTTCTTGTTATAATACAGTGAATGGATGAACTGGAAAATGCAGATAAATGTATCTTCTATAGTTGCATCTAGCACTTTCCAGCTTGTAAATGCCACTTGAGTGAGCTAGGCTCGGGTTGGTTACATAACGCAGGTCAGGGGTTTTATCCACTATATTTCAGCTCCATCTAACTCAGAGACTTAATAAGGAGCCAATATTTTATTTTCTCATGCTGATTTGTGGCATCGGTGGCCGATGCTCAACTTTATTTTACTCTGAAGCTGCTTGTTCACAATTCATCCTTCAGTACTTCTCCTGGCGGCCTCAACACAGTGACTTGTATTTGACTCTTTGTATCTTTGCTGTAAGAGCCGGGCGTATTGGTGATTTCCTTTATGGTGGAGTATAATTAATATAGGGGTTGTTTTTTTTTAAAAGTTTTTGCATAACTTCCAGTATTATGTAATCGTATTACTTCATTCCATTTAATGGAAAACACTTTTTTAGAAGCTGTAGATTATGCAAATGGTTTCCCTCGATCTACGTATAATTTGATGAAAAACCACAGTGCTGTGAGATAATGCCATAGATATGGACATGCCCCCACCCCCACCACTTTGCATGGGAAATGCATATGTATTTCTAGCTGGGAAATAAAAAGTGATTCCAATGTTGCTTTATCTTCTCGCTTGCAGCTGGTGTATATATAATAAACACACACAAAATAATTACACTACGAAAATGGATGTGTCTTCTGGTCCCATGGTGCAGTGGTTTGCACGGTCTGTCTGCTAGCGGCACATAGACACTGAGATATTAGAACCAATGGTTTCCAGTGTCCTCCTGTTGGACCTGCAAGACTACATGCACGCTGAGGGTCCTTCCTGGTCAGTGGTCTCCATGGGCTCCAGTTGATGCCACCAGTGGTTGTGTGTGGTATCGATTTAGTAACTTCTAATCATTACAAGTCGAGTTGTTCATATAGAGGCTAACTTGTAATTGGGCTAGTAATGGGCACCAGGTAATGGTCAGTGTCTAATGTGAAGTTTTCCACTAGTATGCCATGGCAGCAATCACTAATGTCCTACTGTCACTATCAATGTTTTTCAGAGAGAGGTGAAAACCAGATGAATGACTGGAGAAGCAAAAATTCTAGATCAAAATAGCCGATTTGGAAAGCGATAAATGGGAGACTTTTTCTGGTTTGGCTAATTTGACCTAGAATTTTCACCTCTCCTGGTTTTCACCTCTCTCTGAATAACCCTGTATGTTGAGACCTGATGTATAAAGCATTCACTCGTTCATTGTAGATATCTTACTCAAGGCTAAATCAGTTTATTTTTCCGGTCTGAATTCATTGCTTGTAGGAACACAACCAGGGGTCAAGTCGGGGAGGAACGCAGCTTCTGCACTATTTTTTTCAGAGGTAATGGAGTTCCCTTTGGCCCCACACACTACGAACACCTGTATTCAAGCTTTAATCCTAGGTTTCCTTGTTAAATCATATATTTATTGTGGCATGTATATTTTTGCTAAAATTCATTTATATGCATAAATATATGTGATCGGAGTGTGTGTTTTGTACAAAGAGCGAGATGATGATTGCCAATTGGAGGACAGAAATCTTGGCGAGTTCCCTCACTTCATTTTTTAGTACTTGGACCCTGAACACAATCATTCATTACATGCCAAAGAGCAATGTAATTTATTATTAATTTTGTAATTTGACCGTGCGTTGATCTCCTAGCCTAGGGGATATATTCATAATCTGTATAGAGAAATGGATTACCTTCTTCCACACATTTATATACCCATGAGATGCTATAAAGGGCCTGCATATAGGTGTATGAGGTCATGTGGCTGACTTTTTTTTTTTTTTTTGTGAAAATAGTTTACCAGGAAGGATACATTGAGATTTCTCTCGCTTTCAAGTATGTCCTGGGTGGCGAGTATGTACCATTAGGTGTCTTGCCCAAGGACACTTACTGGTGAGGTGCTCTTGCCGGGATCGAACCTGTGTCTTAAGTCTCTCTCCACGCAGAGTAGTGATGTTACTTCTACTCCATCTAGTCTCAGTTGAAGCAGAGGAACGTCTGTTGATTGTCTGCAAGGTCTCCTCTAATTCCTGGTTTAAAGGGACTTTCCATGAGGTTGGTCATAATGCAGGGTATGCCTGTAAAGTAGTCATATTTGGTGGGGAGCAAGTTTTAAATGTTTTTTGACTCAATACAATACTCTGCAAAGACATTGCATGTGAACTGCTGTGTTCCTTTAAAATTTCCTGTTCCAAACACACATTTCCAGCTCTGTGTTGGCATGCCCATACTTATCTCCAGACACACATTCCTTCCCCTGCCTTTTATTTAATTAGCTTTGACATTATAGGTTGCTTGCTAGATCTCCGGCGTACATGCTTTATTTCCCCTGTGCTTTTTCTCTATCTGCGATAGCAAAACGTTTTTCACTTCCTGAAGGCGATGTCGTGGCCAGGAGGCTTTGTGCTCCATCCCCTACAGGAAAGGTAGTTTTTTCAGGAAAAACGTGTGAGCCAAAACTCTCTGGATCCTAACGCCTCAGGAGAGAGACTGTTTCTGGTTCCCAAAATAAAATGAAGGCGTAAGCACAGCAGAGCAGTGCCCTCCACCTCTTGTCTCTGATTCCTCAGTTTTTTTTATTTTTATAATTTTGTTACTTTATTTCCCCAATCTTTATCTTTCAAGAAATGTTTGGCACCATGTGAACGGTGATTAAGACTGTGACGTAATACAACAGGGCGGTTTCTGGTCTGTGTAAGTGTCCACATCCATTGGAGCCAGGAGGAGCTTTCACAACAATGAAAAAGGAAATTATTCACTAAGAAATGAGGAACCCTATATAAATTCTTCAATACCTCGTGACCTTATGAAAGGGGCTTGGGTAAGGCCGGTGTCAGATGAGAGCACTGCAGAGTGGAAGGAACGTCCGTGAGAGTGGACATTCCTTCCACTCTGCCGCCCATGTGGCCACCTTACTGCGTGCCTTCTATGGCCTCCTATGGAAGATTGCGCTTTGCAGCTCGGCCCCCTTGAATGCGTGTCGTAGCGTTTCGATAGGGAGGTTTACAGCACGTCTGTTGTAGTATGCGTGCTACACCGTGTGGCCCGCCAAGTCAAAACGTCACAACGCTGCGACAGACGTTGGGAGGCGCATCTGTACACCACACGTAGTGCGCTCGTCTGACAACGGCCTAAGAATCGTTATGATTACGTAGGCTTCCACATTGGAGCGCTTGATGCTTTGGCATTCTTAAAGGTTGACAAACAATTTATAGCAAGTTGGTCCCTTTCATTAACCTTTTATCTTGAGGCAGCATTTTGTTACTGTGATTCTTTTAAATTGCCGCCATTACTGCCTTTTTTTGTATGTTGGTTACACTGACTTTCAAAATTTCAGATTTAATTCTTTTAATGTTATGCTTTTTTACTCTTTTTCAAAAAAAAATTTCCAGTTCTTGTCATGCCTTATCGTGAGTAAAACTTATATTCCGTATAGTTGTTGCGTGGAGATAAAAAAAAAAAAAAAAAAAAAAGTGAAAACCTGATTGGAAATGAGTAGTTTGTATAACAAACTTTTTAATAAATGTGATGGAAATCTCTCACCGCCCTGCAGCAACTTCTACTAAAGTGCAGTTATGTTTCCCCTTTGGCTACTTGTAATGTTAATATTTGACTATGTTTGGGCACTTTGAAGAGTTCCAAATCCATCTCTTTACTGTGTGTGTGTACTATATACAGTCAGGTCCAGAAATATTGGGACATCGACACAATTCTAACATCTTTGGCTCTATACACCACCACAATGGAGTTGGAATGAAACAAACACAATGTGCTTTAACTGCAGACTGTCAGCTTTCATTTGAGGGTATGTACATCCAACTCAGGTGAACGTGTAGGACTTACAGCAGTTTGCAGATGTGCCTCCCACTTGTTAAGGGACCAAACGTAATGGGACAATTGGCTTCTCAGCTGTTCCATGGCCAGGTGTGTGATATTCCCTCATTACCCCAATTACAATGTGCAGATAAAAGGCCCAGAGTTCATTTCAAGTGTGCTATTTGCATTTGGACTCTGGATCTCATCTTGAGAGTTGATGAGCAACAAAGAGCTGTCACTGTCAGTGAAGCAAGCCATTATTAGGCTGAAGAAACAAAACAAACCCATCAGAGAGATAGCAAGAACATTAGGCATGGCCAAAACAACTGTTTGGAACATTCTCAAAAACAAGGAACGCACCGGTGAGCTCAGCAACACCAGAAGACCCGGGAGACCACGGGAAAACAACTGTGGTGGATGACCGAAGAATTCTTTCCCTGGTGAAGAAAACCCCCTTCACAACAGTTGGCCAGATCAAGAACACTCTCCAGGAGGTAGGTGTATGTGTGTCAAAGTCAAAATTAAGTGAATACAGAGGGTTCACCACAAGATGTAAACCATTGGTGAGCCTCAAAAACAGGAAGGCCAGATTAGAGTTTGCCAAACAACACCTAACAAAGCCTTCACAGTTCTGGAACAAGATCCTATGGATTTGAGACCAAGATCAACTTGTACCAGAGTGATGGGAAGAGAAGAGTATGGAGAAGGAAAGGAACTGCTCATGATCCTAAGCATACCACCTCATCCGTGAAGCATGGTGGTGGTAGTGTCACGGCGTGAGCATGTATGGCTGCCAATGGAACTGGTTCTCTTGTATTTATTGATGTGACTGCTGACAAAAGCAGCAGGATGAATTCTGAGGTGTTTCGGGCAATATTATCTGCTCACATTCAGCCAAATGCTGCAGAACTGATTGGATGGCGCTTCACAGTGCAGATGGACAATGACCCAAAGCATAGTGCAAAAGCAACCAAAGAGTTTTTGAAGGGACAGAAGTGGAATGTTATGCAATGGCCAAGTCAATCACCTGACCTGAATCCCATTGAGCATTGCATTTCACTTGCTGAAGACAAAACTGAAGGGAAAATGCCCAAGAACAAGCAGGAACTGAAGACAGTTGCAGTAGAGGCCTGGCAGAGCATCACCAGGGATGAAACCCAGCGTCTGCTGATGTCTATGCGTTCCAGACTTCAGGCTGTGATTGACTGCAAAGGATTTGCAACCAAGTATTAAGAAGGGAAAGTTTGATTTTATGATTATTATTCTGACCCATTACCTTTGGTCCCTTAACAAGCGGGAGGCACATCTGCAAACTGCTGTAAGTCCTAGACAAGATTTGGGTATTTAGAGAAACCTCCATACACAACATTCAGCGAGTGGGATAGACACTCATTTCCGGTGGGCGCTTCACCTCTCCTTTTTCTCTGCTGTAAATCCTACACTGTTCACCCGAGTTGGATGTACATACCCTCAAATTAAAGCTGACAGTCTGCAGTTAAAGCACATTGTGTTTGTTTCATTCCAACTCCATTGTGGTGGTGTATAGAGCCAAAGATGTTAGAATTGTGTCTGTCCCAATATTTCTGGACCTGACTGTATCTCTATCACCAGAGTATAGCCATAGTAGCGATACTTTTTTTTTTTGGACTAACCTTACATTTAAAAGACACGCTTTTGAGAATATAACCTCTTTTCTTCCGGTCTTGATGCTATACTGACCAAAATCATAGAACTGAGCAATAGTCACTGTTCGGTGTTTCTCTTCTAGTCCGTTTGATCGGTTGCTTCTCAATACGGCCATATGCAGTATATTTGGTAAGCAGTGTTAGTCCAGATGCCAAAATCACCAGAGAATAGTGTGTGTGTGTATATGTATGTGTTGTGTTTTATTATTGCAGAAGCCACTTGCACATCGCAGCAATTCGATGAATTGCATCCCAGAGCTCCTGTGCCACATTCCCCAAATGCAGCAAGTAATTCTGGGTAGGATATGCAAATGACATCTGTCTCACTTTTATGCATCCTGGGTCTGTTATTACACAGAACCCTAAAATCAATGCTATGACACAATGTGGCTTTCCAGCAGAGATAAGATTTATGCAACGGGGCAAAGCCACTCCTAGGACAGCCTATGCTGTCTATTGAATTGCTGTGATGTGCAAGTGGCTTCTGCCATAATAAACACAACTAATTCTAGCGTGGAGGCTTTTTATCTCACTTTTTGTCCTCCACCACAACCCTTGTGTGTGAGATATATAGATATATATATCTATCAATCCTGATTAAAAAAAGTGGAATTTCTGAAACGTTAATTGTTTTTTGCCACGTCCCTGGAATGCCGGGTTTTTATAGATATTTATTTATTATTCCATTTGCACATCACAGCAATTCAAAGCACTGCATTAAAGAGCTCGTGTGCTACATTCCCCATATGCTGCACAGAACTCTGGGTAAGACATGCAAATGACGTCTGCATCTGGAGTCTGTTTTCACACACAACCCTTCAATGCAATGTCATACTAGATGGCTTATTTAGCAGAGATCGGGTATATGCAACTGGTCAAAGCCACTCCTGGACAGCACTATTTCGGGGTAAAAATTTAGAAATTACAGACTCCATTTGCATGTCTTACCCAGATGTCCATGCTGCATATGGGGAATGTAGCACATGAGCTCTGTGATGCAGTTCTTTGAATTGCTGGCATGTGTAAATGGCTCCTACAATAATTAACACATTGCAAATTATAAAGTTTATCAAATTTTTTGCTCTCCACCACAACTTAAATAAGTGTGTGTGTGCTCTGTTTCTGTCCCTTCATCCACAATTTAATGCTCAGATCTTCCCTGCTATCAATGGTCTCTTTAGAGTTCTCACAGCGATGAGAATTTCCATTGACTTTGGTTTTCCATTGACTTCTTGTGTGTCTATAATAAAACGGCTGTTTTCTATTCAGGTACCGCTGCACCAGGCTTTTTGACAGTGGAAGGCCATTTATTCAGTAATGCCCGTCCTCTAACGTCCACAATGTCACCTGCCTCTTGTGTTTATTGACCTGCATGCGATTACACTGAAGTGCTATCTCGGTGATGGACTGAGCCCTACGGGCAGTGTTAGAAGGGACACAGCCTGTGCGGGCACAGACGTGTGGACATAATGCAGTGAAATAAAATATTAACTGCTGCATTGCCAAGAACAAATAAAAAAATGTACTTTATTTTCTGCAAAAGCGGTGCAAGATGTAATTAATATCAACTAAAATGCTGCTTTTCTAGTTCAGTGTGAATGTGCGTGTATATCTCTTTAAGGGACACTACCACTTACATGAGCTATAACTAGATCACTTGTGCATTACAAATAAAACCACTTTATAAAACGCATGCTGCTGGATTTTTTTTCATTGCAGTAACTGCATGTAAAAAGAAAATTGTTTTGTTTTTCCTCTGGTTTCCATTTTCTGGATTTTTTCCATGATGCAACATTTACTATAATCTGTGCACAAGCTTGTCTTTACTGCTCTTGTTTATTTAATTTATGGTATTTACCAGTTAATGAGGGGAAGAGGGAGTGCTTGGATAAGCAGCAGAGGGCTATTGTCCTGCATCTGCTACCTGAGATAAGAGATGGCAGCTGCATGAGAGAAGACAGGGATCTTAAAAGACTTCTAATCTACCCCCTTGGTAATGTCCTTTGAATACATCCCACACAATACAGTGATTTGAGTCAGTGATCGACCCATTCACTCCATTTTATGGCCAAAGCCACACAGTGAGGAGCAAATGATGGAAATATATTTGGGGGGGGGGGGGTTTACAACGCAAACGATCACCCAATGGATGCACCCAGTGACACATAGAGTAAAATACTTTTCTTAACTAGACAAACAGGAGAAAAACAAAGCACATGTAAGATATCAGCAACATAAAATAAACACCGTAAGAACATTTCATTTTTTGGTGGTAGTGGCCCTTTAAAAAGTCAATTCCAATTAGAGAAAAAAATTGCGGAAATCCTCATAGTGTGGCCCTGTCACAACTGATCTCACGTGTCAGAGGCCAACATTTATTAAAAATATTGAGCAAAATTAACAGCTGGCTGTGTCTATGTGGAAAATAAATGAATTTCTTGATTATAATTGGTTCCCGTCACCAATTGTCTGAGTATTATATGCAAATATTCCAAAGTGCAAAGTAAGACAAAATCTATAACACGTCTGTTCCTAAGCATTTTGGGTAAGGGATACTCGATCTCTGTGTATTGTTCTTTCACTGTACAGTTAAGGCCGGCTTAGTGGTCAGTGTCCCTACTAAATGTGGTTTACACGTGTGACTGCGTTTTCTAGCCCCAACCCTTTTCTGTTATATAGCAAGTGTTGAGGGGCTTTGGCTGGAGTCATCTAGCAATTTTGTTGTTGTTCCAGTACCTTCTGGAGCTTGTTACTGGAGCATTATCGTAGGTAGGGTAGCCCATTCCCTTTTATCTCTGCTTTTCTGTTAAGTCTCACTTTATATGTCTCGTATGGCGGGGCTTAAACATCAATCCTAGTTCATCATGGTGGTTTTCTGATGAAACGTGTTTGAGGTCTGCAGCAGGTGACTTTTTTTTATTTTTTATAGAAAAAACCCTCAGGCGTGCAAGTTGGTAATTTTATTATTTATTTTTTTTATCATGGCTGAAACCCTGTATAGTTATACAGCGCGCTCTCTCTCGCTCTCTCTCGCTCTTGCTCTCTCTCGCTCTCGCTCGCTCTCTCTCGCTCGCTCTCTCTCGCTCTCTCTCGCTCTCTCTCGCTCTCTCTCGCTCTCTCTCGCTCGCTCTCGCTCTCGCTCTCGCTCTCTCATTTGTAGGCTTCATCTATAGCCGCTTCCTTCCTGTAAATAGCAGAGAGACCTTAGTTAAAAGGCTGGCTGCGTCGTTGCCAGGATACGTATTGTTATGCATTTCACCTAATGAATAATAATGAGAAGTGATCAGACTCTGCAAAAATAAAAAGGGCTATGGGGGAATGTAAGAAAATTAGGTGGTCAAAGTGCAACTGTAGATGTGAAACGACACTATGCAAAAACGCTCCTTTTTTTTTTTTTTTTTTAACTTTTTTTGTGTTTTCCCCTTTTCATGACTGTTTATTTTGCATAGTTTTTTGTCTTGCCATAGTAACGTATACACAGTAACCGTTTCATATATAGGTGCTATATGTCCTGTTCCTTTCTTTGACCACAGTTTTCAAAAATAATTTCTCTAATATGATTTTGCATAAAACGGTGCAGAATGCTGCTAGTTTGTATGCCATGTACCAATGTTTAAAGCAGCCAGGGTCAGCAGCCTTGGCTCTCCAGATGTTCCAGAACTACATTTCCCACGAGGTTCTGCAAATCTAACGAGTAGCTGGAAATCATAGGAGATAGAGTTCCAAAACAATTGGAAAGCCAAGCATTTCGGAACCCCAGGGTCATGTACAAGAAGTGAATGTCACATGCAGGATATGATTTGAAGTCAGATAGCTTAACTCATCCCCTTTTGAAAGCACAAAGTCCTTTATATTCTCTCCACTATATTGGGAAAGTAGCAGCAAATAAAAGGGGACTTGTGGATAGAGAGAGCTTCTCTTGGTATGCTTTGTTATGGGGGGGGGGGGTGTAAAACAATGGCATTACCCAGTACAAGATGCTTGCTCACTGCCTGTAAGGTTGGACTGGCAAGGAAGAGAAGCTTGCTAAGCAGGAAATGGGGATGGACCAAATAAGGAATCTGGTTCCATGATGCCAAGGTTGCAGACCCCTCCTGGTTTAAAGGACTGATCTAGTATTAAAGCAGAAGTGGGGGAGAGCAACAGAGGGGTTAAATATTAATATTCTAGTTTTTGACCCTTTTAGTCAATAAGCTTGCCCTGAATCCAGCACCTGGATCTCTAGGTGCTGGCCTGAATTGATGGGTTGCTAGCTTCTGGTGAGCTTCAGGAGTCTAGGGCTGAAACCATTAATCGACAACTAATCGATGATTAAAATAGTTGTCAACTATTTCCGTTATCGATTAATCGGTGTCGATTAATCATCCTGTGTGCAGCACACACTGTTTATAGTCAGACGGAGTTAAACGTAAATAACCTCAGCTTCGGAGGTGATTGGAGAAGACGCGTCGCTGCTTTACTAGGCATGATTTAGTTCTAGGGTTATGTCAGACACAACCAGTTTGTTTATATTCAGTTTACAACAGTAGCAGAACTATAGCACAAACAATAGGATACTTCCACTGGGTGAAAGCGCTGTATTCCTGTGGTTTATCCTTACTTGAAGCTAGAGTCCTGTGCCACCACCCCACCCTCCCTGCCACACCCTCTTTGGTCGGTAACTGCCATTCCCTCCTTTTTGGTCTGGTCCCTTGCCCAAACTCACTCCCACACTCAGATCCGGTCTTTTGTCCATGCCCAATCCCTCTCACACTCAGGTCAAGTCACTTGAGCAAAGTCACTCCCTTCCACCTCCTGTCCCTCCTCCCACTCAGTTTGTTCACAAAATTATTTAAAAGGGACACTTTTCGCACTCTGACCACTTTAGCTTATTAGCCCCGATTTCATGCTGACCTCATCTATGACAAAGTACTTGTAGCTGTGTTCATTTGAGAAAGCAAACATGGGCTTAAGCTGCGCATGCAGCATCAACCCATCCCTCTGACCAAGCACTCGCATACCTTGTGTGAAAAGTACACACGTACAAAAGTTACGTACACTACACAAATTATTAATAAAAAAGGGGGTGGGGTTGTGGTTATTTTTTTTACATAATTCCTTTTACGTAAACCATTTTTTTTCAATTTATTTTATTTTTTATCCGATGAATCGATTAGTTGGCCAATTATTATTTTGATTAATCGATTATGAGAATCGTTAGATGCAGCCCTACAGCAGTCACATGACCATGGGGGGGCTGCACGCTCAAGCAAATGTACAGGGAATCCATTGGCTCTCAGTAGTGAGATCAACTGGCAGAAGTGGAGTCCCAAAAAGCACTCCGTTTCTGGTAATAACACACATTTCAAGCATCTTCTCAATTTAGGCTGCTGTCAGACGAGTGCATTTAGTACGGACTGTGCGTCCGTGCAGTACGGACGCACTTTCTGACGACGCAGTAGTGGCCACATAGTCCGTTTATGTGACTGACGTTATTTTTGACTGAAATTAAATGAAAAAACATTTTGTCCGTAAAAAATAATGTTTGGTTTCAATAACAAGGGACAGGGTGGAGCGGGGTGGGGGGGTGGTCACTCAATCCGAATAAAATCTAGGTTTAGATTTGCTGAAAAGCTTTGCATGGGAAAGCTCTATGGGCCACCTCCTATACGCAGGCATTACATTTATGTGAAGATATTTGGAAAATATTTAACAGTATTATTTTATGTTCTTTTGGTATTTTTTAATTTTTATATAAGCTGCTAAAAATCTTATCGTGAGCATTACAACTGCCAATTATCAAATGCTTGTTCTTGTTATTCTTTTCATTACCTTTACTATATTACACGGAGTGCCTTTCTGCCTGTACTGCACACTCCATGTGAAATAAGAAAGATAGAGGACACCATTTACTGTCTAAAACTTTTCATCCCAGTAATATTCCTGCAAAGGATAGAAGATTGTGTAAATTCACATTGTTGTAATTATTTAGCTATCCCAACATTCCAGACTAAGCGCACAATTGATTTATTTTTACCCCATGTTTAAATGTTATCTCTGCCCCTCATGTTTCAAATGTAATTTAGTTTTTTTAAGTACTTAAGGTTAATTAACCCCTTGCTTAATGATATTTCATTGTATTTCAGAAACCTGGTTAAGAAATATTGCCCCAAGCGCCCTGCTAAAGATGATGAACCCAGGTATGTAAAAGTGTCATGAATTCAATGGACTCTGCTGAATGTGTCTAAAACCTCTTAAAAGCTGGTATATCAAAGAGGCCTCTTCACTGCCCAGGCGGGACATGTCTGCAGCAGTTGTTACATGTGCCCCAACATGTTGACATAACTTGTATAATTGAAGAACTGTAAATCTTAACATTTTCTCATAGAAGCATAGAAACATAGAAAAATGTCGGCAGATAAGAACCTTTCGGCCCATCTAGTCTGCCCAATTACATGGATACTTTACCTGGATTTATCTTTTGTTTAGGATAGCCTTATGCCTATCCCATGCCTGCTTAAATTCAATTACTGTTTTGGCCTCTACCACTTCTACTGGAAGACTGTTCCATGTATCCACCACCCTCTCAGTAAAATAATGCTTTCTGATGTTACTTTTAAACCTTTGCCCCTCTAATCTAAGACGATGTCCTCTTGTTTTGCTACTTTGTTTCCTTTTAAATATACTCCCTTCCTCTACCTTGTGGATTCCCTTTACGTATTTAAATGTTTCTATCATATCTCCTCTGTCTCGTCTTTTTTCCAAGCTGTACATGTTAAGATCATTAAGCCTTTCCTGGTATCTTTTCTCCTTCAAGCCGTACACCATTTTAGTAGCCCTTCTCTGAACTCTCTCTAAGATGTCTATATCCTTCTGGAGATACGGTCTCCAGTACTGCACACAGTACTCCAAGTGAGGTCTCACCAGTGCTCTGTACAGTGGCATGAGCACTTCCCTTTTCCTACTGCTAATACCTCTCCCTACACAACCAAGCATTCTGCTAGCATTTCCTGCTGCTCTATTACATTGACTACTTACCCTTAGATCCTCTGAAATAATAACCCCTAAATCCCAACCCTCAGATGTTGAGGTTAGGACTGTATCAAATATTCTATATTCAGCCCTTGGGTTTTTACGTCCCAGGTGCATTATCTTGCACTTATCCACATTAAAACTCAATTGCCACAGCTCCTAACATTTTTTTAGTTTACCTAAATCATTTGTCATTTGGCTGATCCCTCATAACATCAGACCATATTTATGCCAATTATTACCCTCTGTAATAGCAAGATTGATATTGCTATCCATTAAGTTAGGCTGGGGTCGCACAGGTGTGGACGGAACGTCTGTGAGAACGGATGTTCGTTCTGCTTGGACTCCCGCAAGGCCACCTCGCAGCCCTACAAGCGCGAGCCTCCTATGGAGGAGCGCGCTTTGTAGACCCATCCAATGTCTGTTGTAGCTGGTCAACGTGGAGGAAAACTGCACACACGTTGTACCGTGCAATGCTAGTACGCACGTTACAGTGTGGCCCTCCCAGTCGAGCAGTCATAATGCTACGACGGACGCTGGGGGGGAGGGGGTCGCTACAGACACACGTAGTGTGCTCGTGTGACTCCGGCCTTAGGAGTTGGCAACCTTGGCCCTCCAGAGGCTTTGGAAATACATTTCCCGTGAGACTCAGCTATTCTAAGGAGTACTTGAGTATCATGGGAGATGTAGTTCCAAAACGTCTGGCTGGCCAAGGTTGTTGACTGTTGCAATGATAGTTTCTAAATAGAATTTTCTATACAGTGTTTTGCTGTGGAACCCAAGTTGCAATTCCATTGTAATTTGGGAAGCTATAACATGTCAGGTTGTTTTGGCGTCAACATGCTAAATAAATCTGTACGAAGTACTTGAATGTTCAAACCTTGCGCACGAGTACGAAGAGGATGAAGGAAATCGGGTCTATCCCAAAGAATTGTGTTGTAAATTTAGTATATTGAAGTCTTGCCATGTCAATTGTGCACGTATATTATTAACCTGAGGAAGCTTGACTATTCTATATTTGGTCTTCCTGGCCTACACATGCATAGCACCAGCGAGACAAATTGTGTGTTTAAATGCATGAGATGAAAGCGATAGAGCAGTAAGGAAAATCTTAATTTAATTCTTTCGCTCATCTAGAAAATTACTAATTGTTAGATCACACGTGTTCAAAGAATATAAACATATCTCTCCTGATCTTTCCTCCATTGTTGTAAATGGCCTATTTAAACCACCATCCAGAACCTCCACGTACATATTTCAGTTTATGTGTGGCTTATTTGTCTTTTCTCAAATCAATAAGCGAACGTATGAATTGCGAACACGCCACTTCTTTTCCAACTTTAGGTTCACCTCGTGCGTTGCTTTCTACAACATCCTCAACGAGCTGAATGATTATGCCGGTCAACGTGAAGTCGTGGCAGAAGAGATCGGACACAGGGTTTTCGCTGAGATCATGAGATATTCTAACGATCTAAAATTGGAGCGAAAATCGGTGAGTTTCCACATCTCCACATTTCTTCTTTTTCCCCAATTCAAAACACATCTCTACACTCTCATCTGCATTCTGCTCACACACCAGCTGACAAGTGTTTTTGACAGGGAATTGCATATTATTTACACCTTTCACAATTTAGTAGGTTTTGTTTGTAGTGATTCGACATTTGTTACCATCCCCCCACCTCCCCTATTTTGACTACTTTCTAAATATCACTGGTTTTATCCTGGAAGATCAGTCTCCGTATTCTCACAGCTTCTGTGTGTTGGTAAAAATAATTCCTTTTTGAATTGAATACTTTTTTTACGCCCTTTACTTTATCATGATATTGTATTACAATGGTATATATTTATTATATGGGTCCTTTTTAAGACGCATGACTTCTGGCCAATGCATTGACTGGGTTCTGCTTCCTAAACCCCATATTTTATCTTTACATGGAATCTGTGTCATTTATCCCTGACAACCAAAATATGAAATTCCATCATAAAGTTCAAGGTTCAGGGGTCAGCAACCTTGGCCCTCCCAGTTGTTTCGGAATTACGTTTCCCCTGATGCTTGGTCCACCTATTGACTCCTGATCTAGTTGATGCACTCATCACAGGTCCAGGAGGAAGAAACATCTGAGATCTGTAATGGTTTGGTTGCAGACCCCTGCGTCCTCACTGTTGATTGTAATACTGGAGAGTTTTTTTGTGTCTTTAATTGTGGCAATGGTTGGATTCCTTTTGATAGGAGGAGTTGGCATGGACTTCTCTCGCTTTGGTCATAGCATTTTTAGTTTGTTCTGCAATCCATCCTGGTGGGATCCGATGACAATAACCTGGCAGGAACATAGTCATCAAAATGAAAAACATACATCAATAAGCAGAAACATATCCCTGCTCACAGGGATTCTGGTGTAGGACAAGCACTCTTTATAAAACACAAAGCTGTTTTTTATTTTCTTTACATCTGGATGATGTGATGATCCTTGACATAACAGAAATTAAGGCGTCTGGAAACATAAATGGCCTGCACCAGATTTTAAACATGTTTGAACATTACGCCAGTAGGATACAAGCCAACATGTGCTGACTATAAACAATCCTTTTTAATAACTTTATTTTAAATATATATTTCATGTATAGTTCTTTGACTTGGTATATACACACATACACACACACACACACACAACAGGGCTGCACTCAATCTAATCATTCATATCGTATCAAGGTGCTAATGAGATTGATAAACACTACATACGTAATTCCGTGCGCTCAGGAAAAAACCTATACATTCAAAGTCTTGAAACCGAAGTCGGGTGTTTTTTAAGTAGATGGGAGTTTAGTTTCAAAATGTGATCACACATTTCATAAGCCTTCCATCCCGTCAGGTCCTATCGATTCCAACCTGATGCGTGCTCTTAGATTAACTAGCTTACTAGGGGGGCATGCATCCTCCTGGAGCTCTCTGCAGAATGCAAGGTTTATATAAACACTATGATGGAGAAACTGTAAACAATGTGACAATGTGGGAGTGCAAGCCCGGCAGGTGGTTTAGCCCTACACTGCAATTTACATGGTTATTCAGAGAGCGGTGAAAACCAGGAGAATGACTGGAGAAGTGAAAATTCTAGGTCAAAATGGCCAAACCCGACAAATTCTCCCATTAAGCTCACTTTCCAAATCGACTATTTGGTCTAGCTTGTTCATTCTCCTGGTTTTCACCTCTCTCTGAATAACTGTCATAGACAACAGGAGGGCTGCACTCAACCTAAACATGCATAAGGAGTACATAGATGTTGTGGCAGCTTTATGCAATGTATGATATTAATTTGTAACATAAATCCGTTGGGTTTAAGTCCTTAGATGCATGTTTGGGTTGAGTTCTCTGAATTTTATATGATCTATTTGTTTTTTCATTGACCAGGCTCTAATGATTGAAATCATACATTGATTCGCTTTTATAAACAAATATGTATCAATCTTCTGCTACTATAGTTGTATTCACAAAGAATGGCATTTAGTTTACACAAAGTGTATTAAAAAATTAGGCTTGTAAATTTGCTTATTTCTTAATATAGTATTTACAGCAACTACACAAACAAAAATGCATTCACCCCGTTCAACACAAACACACAAATCACGTTGCCAGATCCATGAATGCCTGTGGCTGGCAAAACAACTGGAATTAAACCCCTCCCCCTTTTTTTTTTTTTTTTTAATGGTACTATTGTATATCCTGTTTCGTGTCCTCATAGCATCACCGGTAAATATGTTACATTGAATTATTGAAGGTTTGGGATGGGGTTTAATGGCATGGTGAGGCACAGAAAGGCTCTTTGTACTTTCCTCTTTCGACAAAACCTGAAACAGGCTTTTAGAATTTTACTCCTGAATCCTAATATTTTGTACTGTGCTACAGAAATTTATATAGAAAACCTTGCCTGGATCTTTAAAATTGTGTAAATGTGGCATTAAATTCCACTGTTTTACTTCTAAACGGTCCCATGTAATACCGCTTTGTTGTGATTGGTACCTTTTTAATAAATGTTCATTGTACCCCACAGCATCTTCACGAGGGACGCAAAGCTCAGCAATACCTCGATCAGTGCTTAAAGATAATGGACAATGTGAGTACCACCAGAACTGCCTACCTGAATATACCTACATACCTACTAGGGATGAGCCGTACACTCCCCGAGTTCGGTTCGAAGCCGAACCCGAACTTTCCAAATGTTGGGATCCGAACTCGAACCCCATACAAGTCAATGGGGCTGAAAATTCGGTTTTTAGAGTGCCCTCCAAGAGGGCATATATGCTAGATACTTGCCATAAAAAGTGTATGGGGGTCTGGGTAGTGCCCTGGGGGACAGGAAACAAGGACAAAAAGTAAAAAAAAAAAGGTTTTTAAAGGGACAGTGAGTTTTCCATGAAATAAGGGTTAAAAATAAAAACGAAAAATTCCTTCAAATATCGTGCCTAGGAGGTCCCCATAACCTGCCCGTGAAGTGGCGGATTTCTAGGATGTATAGAAACACTTAAAAACAAAAAATGACATTTCAAATGACGGTAAATGCTTTTCCTTTAATCTATCCATAAACAACTGCTTGGGGCGACAGTCTGTGTGAAAAGAGGAGACATTTTCGGACACGCAGAAAAAGTTTACTGATTTTTTTTGGCGGTGAAAAGCAGGAGAATGACTGGAAAATGGAAAATTCTAGACCAAATAGCCGATTTGGAAAGTGAGAAAAATGGGAGAATTTTTCTGGTTTGGCTATTTTGACCTAGAATTTTCTCTTCAGTCATTCTCCTGAGTTTCACCTTTCTCTGAATAACCCTGTCGGGGTTATTCAGAGAGCGGTGTAGAGCAGGAGAATGACTGGAGAATGGAAAATTCTAGGTCAAAATAGCCAAACCAGAAAAATTCTCCCATTTAGACTTGGGTCAGACTAGCGAATTTTTAACTTGCGTTTAGGCGCACTTAATCACGACCGCACTAGCAGCAAATGACGGGCAATGACAGCCAATATACGAAGTACGGTCGCACGAAAGTCCGGCTGCGCAACGCAAGTGGAAAATGAACACATTTTTTCAAGAACGCAGAACCGCTAGTACGGACGTACAGAGTGCGCTGCGTCCACTAGCGGCGTGTGTGCGTGATTTGGATGACGTCAGACCCTGCTCATGTCCGGCCAACATAAAGTCCAGACACCCAAAGTTTCCTGGTTTGGATCCGTAAAAAATCATGCACAAAAATGCGCATCGTATGACCGTTTTCGTGCATTCCGTGAAAAAATAAGGCAATGCGTTCGTACGCACTTTTTGACGGTCGCTGTGAAAAATGCGTTAGTCTGACCCTAGCCTTATCTCACTTTCCAAATCGGCTATTTGGTCCAGATTGTTCTCTTTTCCTGCCATTCTCCTGGTTTTCACCTTTCTCTGAACAACCTTGAGAGAGAGGTGAAAGCCAGGAGAACTGGCAGGAGAAGAGAACAATCTAGACCAAATAGCCAATTTGGAAAGTGAGTTAAATGGGAGAATTTTTCTGGTTTGGCTATTTTTGACCTAGAATTTTCACTTCTCCAGTTATTCTCCTGCTTTTCACTGCTCTCTGAATAACATTGTGAATGTTTAATCACGAGGTGAAAAATAACATTGCTTAAGGCTGGGGTCAGACGAGCGCAGTTATCACGTCCGTGTTGCCGCACATTTGTACGTCCGTGGCAGCATAGCATTCTGACCAATGGAGCCCCACACACGAAGTACGTCCGCACGCAAGTACGGATGCATGGCGGACGCAGCAAACGGACGCAGGTTAGGCAAGAATGTTATACTGCTAGAACGGACGTGCGGAGTGCGCCACGTCCGCAACGTCCATGAGGCTTTGTATGTGAGTAATGAAACGAGGTCAGATGGACTGCATTTATACGTCCAGCATTTTTGACGGACAGAATGTTTTTTCATTTTAATTTATTTTCCCTGCTACATCAGTCAAAAAATACGCACAGTCTGTACAAAATGCGCTCATCTGACCTTAGCCTTAGATGTTATTTTGAATTTTTTTCAAACCCCAGTTAACCACTTGGCTGCTATGGACGCGCTCAGCGCGTCCAGCCAAGTGGTTCTCCTGTGCTATAGACGCGCTGAGCGCGTCCATGCACAGGAGGCAGCAATCCGCCTGATTCCGGCGGATTGCTGCGCCCCCCGGTGCGGGCTGACATTTTGGATGTCAGCCCAGCACTCCGGGACCCCGGCGGAGCAATTAGATGTCATCGCGGCGGCGCGATGACATCTAATTCAGGCCCCCCCCTCGCATGTGCGGAGGAAGTGCCTGAAAGGGAGGGGGGGAGGTCCTTCGGACCTCTTTCCCTCCCGATTGCCGGGGGGCAGAGGGTTAATCCAGGCACCGTTTGGAAGGGCACAGCCTGCCCTTCCAAACCGTGGCTGTGATTAACCCCTGGGGAGCCGGATCCCGAATCAGCGCTGAAAAGCGCCAGATCGTGAGCCTCTCCTGGAGCTGGCCAACATCTTGGATGTCGGCCAAGCCTCCAGGAACTCCCCCCTGAGGACTGGCGTCATCGTGCATAGCAGTCCTGACGCCAGTCCTGGAGTTAACCTCTAGCTGCCACCAATGGTGGAGATAGGGGGTTCCAATGAACCCCCTATCTCCCGATCTGTGGCAGCTAGGGGTTAATGTTTGATATCGTTGGATCGGCCAGGTCATGGCCTTTCCAAGGATACCAAACATGAGCATGAAAAATGTTTTAAAAAAAAATATTTAAAATAAATAAACAAGTTTTTGTTTTTGTTTTGTTAATGCAGCAATATTGTTCCCATTTCAATTATAATGTGAACAATAATGCTGCACTAACGATTTTTGTATGCGGTGCGTTTGTTAAAAAAAGCGAAATTTTCCACAAAAAAAATGTAACGAGACCCCATTTCTAATTTTTTTAACAAGCCCACCCCATACAAAATATAACCGCAAACGATCGCATGTTAAAATGTGAAAAAAAACACTTTACACATAATAAATTATTAAATTCAAATTTTATTGCATTTTCGTTATAATATACAGACATGACATAACATATACATATAATAATGACCTATTATGAATCTGCCAAGTCTGCCGGAAAGAACAATATATAATATGTCTGGGTCATATATCAAAATATGGCTACAAAACGCGGTTAAACATGATGAGCGAAAGCGGTAAAAATGACCTCAACACAGAGGTTTAAAAAGCCTCAGCAGCGAAAGGGTTAAATGCAGCATATTAGGATGTTTTAGGGAAATTAATTCTCAAATCTCAATCCGAAGCAGACACCCCCCCACCCTCAGTATGGTGTACAATGTATCAAATTGATTACCAGACTAAAAACACCTGGTGTTATGCCCGTTTGTGAACAGAGGTCATTTAGAGTTGATAAAAACTAATGTGTACGTGGAAAGATTAATTCAATATCTAATAAACCGTTGCTTATAATATTCTGCAGTAAAGAGTCTCTTTATTTCTAGATTTTTTAGTTGTTTTTTTTTAAGCATTTTTTATACTTTTTTCAAAATTTCTTTTTTTTTCGAACTCAAACCGAACACACCCAAAAAGTTCGAAATTCGCGAACTTTCGAACTGAAAAAGTTCGGGTCGAACTCCGAACCGTCCGAACCCGAACAGCTCATCCATAATACCTACCTACGTGTGTATATATGTAATAATAATGTCCATTCTTGTTAATTTTTCTCTTTGGTCTCATTGCGTTTTATATACTGTAATCTTCACAGAGCAAAAGGAAATTTGAAAGGGAATGCAGAGAGGTAGACAAAGCTCAACAATCCTACGAAAGACTTGACAGTGACACCAATGCCACAAAGTCCGATGTTGAAAAGGTAATTCCTTAAAGAATTTCTCCCGATTTTTAATAAACGAGACAGGTTTTTTCTTTTACTATTACAGTAACCTAAGATAGAAAGTGACTGTACGTCACGTAAGGTTGAGTTAATAATTAAGTAATGCCGGCTGGGTGGAGTAGAGGTAACATAACTGCTCTATAACCGTGGAGAGATACTGTGGAGACATGGGTTCGATCCCGGCAAGAGCACCTCTCCAGTAAGTGTCCTTGGGCAAGACACCTAACGGTACATACTCGCCACCCAGGACATACTTGAAAATGAGATAAATCTCAATGTATCCTTCCTGGTAAAATACTTTCTCAAAAAAAACCTATGACTGACTGGTTGTCAAACTGTGGATGACTCCAATCATACGACTATGTACAACTGCATATTGTCCACTCTGTCACTTTGTACTTTTACATTTAACCCCAGCACGAATACGGCTCAGAGCAGCAGACCCGGCCATAAACCATTTTTTTTAAAAACTGTAATAGAGGGTAGAAATAGACCTCCCCCGGTGCACTCATTAAATGGTGTATGTGAAGACCGTGAACTTCAATCTTTCATTTCTTTTGACCTATACAGGTCTTACATGTGAGAACTGTTCTTGCACTTTCACTGCGTGGATAATCCTCCGTACCGTACACAATAAAGCTTTAAACCTAAATAGTCCCAGTAATGGGAAAAAGTAACTTTTTTCTGTCCAGTTTTATCGTCGCCAACAGTTAAGGAAAATTCTGCTTGAGCGGAAATATTAACAGACAAAAAGGCACATGGCGGTACTGACCCAGTAAATCCTCCTTATTGGGTACTCACGATATACAGAGCTCCTGTCCCAACTCCTAGAAAGTGGGTTTATGAGGCTCTTTCTAGGCAAACTGCAACTAACCGGTGGTGCTGGTTCATGCATTTAGTTGTACAAATCCATTGATTGACCAGCCTCCATATTGGTCCTGCAGGGCTCAGTTGGTATTTCAGTAGAGGTGTGGTGTCAACACACATGTTTGACCATTAAAACGTAACTATATAACACTTCGGGTGGTTGTTTTGTTTTTTTTCCCCATATTTCACAGGCAAAGCAACAGCTGAATCTGCGTACGCACATGGCCGACGAAAGCAAAAATGAATACGCCGCCCAACTCCAGAGTTACAATGCTGAGCAGCATAAACATTTTTATATAATCATTCCACAGGTTTACAAGGTACGATTCACTACATACATTTGTGTGCAGGTTCCCCCATGCGTCCTGTTTATGTCCTTATACAAATCGTGTTAACCAGAAAGCTATAAAAAAAGCCTATTGTACTTCGCTTCCCCTCAAGGTTAAAGGTCACACTTAACGCAGTCTCTATTCTTCTTAGATTATCTTAATTCCCAATGTTTTAAGAGTTGTTCAAGAAAGGATTAATGCCTTTCATTGTTTATATGCGGGATAAACAAAATGCTTTGTGAACTAGAGTTCGGGGGAAAACGGTTTGTACTGGAAGCAGCTGGAAATACATGGAATATACTGTATTATTCCAGATGCTTTCCTTGAAAGTCCTTATTCTTCTTGCAGTAAACCACTGCAAGGATTTACACCCTTGCTCATTCACACATCCGTGCATGCACACACAAGGAGATGTGTGTGGTGTGTGGGTTTGTTTATATATGTATATTTTTTAATATATCTTTCTTAAAATGGCTAAAAACATAAATTTATTTAACCTTTTTAAAATCTAGATATATTTTTAAAGACACCCACACCAATAGGAGATCAGACGGATGGAAAATGCATTTTATCCCTCCTCATAGGGGGTAACCATTCTCAGCCGCTTGCTAATTTATACGGCCTCACCCTTTATTGTGAAGAATTGAGGTTCTTCCTGTGGGTATCAATATTTGGCAGAGAGCAAAACAGGAAGGTTGTGACCCAGAGAACTCTAGCTGCCCAGTACTGCTAGAGAGAGTAAAAAAAGACTTATGCTGGTCTCCTAGAAAGGAGTAGGCTTTTGTTTGTGTTTTGTTATTTTCTCTTTGGAGCTGAAGCTGTTGATGATGGGAACAATAAATGAACACTGTTTCAAAAATTTGAAAACCGTCTTTGCAGCGACTATGCCACATTATATATTAGGTTTGTTTTTTTTTTTTAGATATTTTTGCTTAAATTAGGTCTGTCTGTATAGACTGAGAAATAGGTTATAGCATGTGTGTCGTATTGCCTTCAGAATTTGAGTGGTACATTCATAATCAAAGTTCAGAGGTACTTTTACTACAACATATTTAGTTTTCTTTTGATAATTGTCTAGTCCAGTGGTTAAATTTCCAGTCTTATAGCCATTAATGTATATGAAAAGTGTTGTGTGCCTCAGGTGGGCTTAGAAGTGTGGTATAAATATGAGCTCAGTTAGGAGGAGCATCGGCATACAGCAAGGGACAAAAGGTGAGTAAAATCACCTAAAATAATTGGGCAGTTGGTGTTGACAGCATCTGCCCAATTATGTAAAGGCAAAAAAAGGGAATTGTATCTTTTAATAGAGTATCCCTTTAACTTCTATCGGGTGTCAGAATAGAAAGCGAGTCGGCTGTCGTGAAACTGATCATGAAACCGCAACAGTAAGTCATTAAATGAACACAATGAAAACCTATTTGTTTAGTGTCCTAGTTACCATGAAATCTCACTTGAGGATTTTCTTTATTTTTTTTCGTGGCGTAAACACAATTGCGTTCTGTTATTCTGTAAATAATGACTCATGACATCTGTTTAACGCTGTGCAAATCGTATTGCTTGCATCGACGCATGGCAGAGCTCAACTCAAAAATGGACCAACTGATACATTTAAGGGGGGGAAAAAAAAATTAATTATATTTTTTTTATTATTTTTTTTTTTTTACTTTTGTAGCATCTCCAGGAAATGGATGAGAGGAGAACTGTAAAACTAAGCGAGTGCTACAAAGGCTTTGCAGACGCAGAGCGAAAAGTTATCCCCATTATCTCAAAGTGCTTGGAAGGAATGGTGCAAGCGGCTAAATCTGTAGATGAACGCAAAGTAAGTTTAGCTCTTATTTCATTTCGAAACGAGTCCAAGAACGTAATGAATCGGTAATAACTCGATCACTTTTCTGCTTACTACTTGAAAATCATTCCATGAATCCATCATTCTTCCCTTTAGGCGGGGGTCAGACGAGCGTTTTGAGGAGCGGAAGGAATGTCTGTGAAAGTGGGCGTTACTTTCACTCGAAGCCCGTCTGGCCACCTTGCTGAGCGGTCTTAGTGCGCTCAGTGCTGCAAGGCTCGATCCTCCTAATGGAGGATCACGCTTTGCAGCTCTGTCAACGCACGTCCTAGAGCTTTGACGGAGAGGCCTGCTGCATGGACGCTGTTGCGGGTACAATTCGTGCACGCACAACAGCGTCTGGCCAGCCCCATTGCAGCGTGGTGACGCTGCGACGGATGCCAGAAGCCACGTCAGTACGGGCGCACCTAGTGGACTTGTCTGACGCTGGCCTAAACCAGCATGTCCCCTCCCATTTTGCTCCTCAGATTACTGCTGCTATCATTAGATCCACTTTTAATTAAATTTTTCCCCATTAAACTATATATAATAATATATATATTTTTTCCCCTTAAATACCCACATGTCATGCCTCAAGTAGTAGGCTGTTCAGGGGTCCTCAGTCACTAAATTTGTTTTATGGAAAACTTATGTTTTGGTTTGCTTACCGCTCGCTTAATTTTGTAAGAATAAAATTATAACCACTATTGATCTTTAAAGCCTAATCTGTGATCAGAGTTGGTGTAATTAATGGCTGTCTTAACAAAGTTATAGCGGATGACGACTAGGGTAATTTAAAGTGGAAAAGATGGCTTATCATGTAGAAAAGGACGACGTTTCCTTGTGAGATGCCAATTCTATAAAAGCACAGTTGCACTAACTTTGTCCATTGGATTGTTAAGAAATATGATCTCACACACCCCCCCCCCCGGCGTTGGTCCAGGCATACTTTACTTTCTATACATTTTTAATCCCCACCCCAGCAAAGCTGCATTTAACAGTTTAGTTAATCGACCCAGAGTTGTTTTCTTGACTTACTCCATTTGGTCTGCCCTGTTCCATATGGATATTTCCTGTTAATAAAGATCACTAATGATTAACGTAAAGAACACAGTGGTTAGATCTACTTGATTGATTACTACCCTTTCCCCCTGCTTCTTCTCTTCTTTCAGCACACTCCTACTTATCCTTCTACTGTGTGTGTTGTTTTAACATTTTAATCTCTGCAATAACTTGTACACAGACCTAGTGTAGAAGCACGACCGTGCTATACAGCAACCTGCTAAATTCAAAAGTTGAAAGTGTGTTCTTATTGGCTGTGTTTTATAATTTCATGAGAAATCTGACTGTTGTGCTGAATATATTCGGTGCTGTCATAAAAATATGATCTCCAATATAGCTATGAATTAAATCTGTATGGCATTTTCCCCCTCCTGATGTTTGACAATTACCGTTTTGTCAGGACTCCCAGATTGTGGTGGAATGTTTTAAATCCGGCTTCGAACCTCCTGGAGACTATCCTTTTGAAGACTACAGCCAGCATATTTTCAGGGCAGTTTCCGATGGCACCATTAGCACTCCAAAGCAAGAGGTTATGAAGGTTGATCCCAAAATGACTGTAGGAAGGGCTAAAGGCAAGCTTTGGCCATTTGGAAAGAAACCCAAGGTAAGGAGATAATGTAATTTCTCTGTATGTGGGTAGATGCCGCGTAAATTGTGTCATTTTGTGTTCTTTGCCCAAAGCAGCTTTAGGCATGCATCAACCCCATTCTTCTCATTTGGTAAAAATATGTGTGTAACTGGTGTGTTAATTACTACCTCTAATATCTTTGACCTCCAGTGATCTTCTCTAGTGGATGATCATAGTCTTCTTTGGCTGTTCTTCGGAACTGGAATGTTAAGTGCCTGATATGTATGGCATCAGCAACGATGTCAAGATGATGGTATGCGTCTTCCCCAAGGAATCTTTGGGGAACTGATATTCTAAATTACCATACCTGTTGTTCATGGCAGCAGCCATGCGGACATGTGTATGATTGTAGTGTTCCTTGAAAAAGAGTGTGATTTGGTTCTCTGGTTATCTGGTATGCTTTTCCACTTGGAGCATCCATGTTTTCAGGTGAATAGTTGTAGCTTTCCACAATTGAGTGAACAGACTTTAATATTTACAAGTATCCTCAAGATCTATAAAATCCAAATCTTAAAATCGGGCATGCTAATCATGGTTGGAGCCAAATTTTAATCCTCCACTATTGTTTCTTCACTTCCGTGCTAGAGGAGCTTCAAATGAAGTGACGCTCTGAATCTGGTGGGTAGAGCCCACACATGTTTGGAATGAAGACTCTGGGTCCTATTCCAAAGTTGGTGTAAATTTACCAGAGCGAGTGAAGTATATGGAGTTAAGTTTACACCGGCCTTGGAATAAGTCTCTTTGTCTTTGACTGCCGTGCTGGGCATACCATGAAGGGAAGATGCAAAAGAGCCTAAAAGAACATCTTCAATCAGACCAAAACCTGAAAAAAAAACCTGCAAAATCGCCAGAGGAACTGAAGATAAGAGCACACTTCGGGCCCTATTTCGTAGTTGTCGGTAAAAATGGAAAAGGTAAGCAGGAAAATCTGCACCTGCAGATCTTCCCTTACAGTCTACATTTTACCGTCAAAATCAAAGGTTTCTTAGCGCCTTGCCCCGGAATGCAGTGCAAACCTTCCGGATACCAGCAGTGGTGTGATGCGATACCGTGAGTATTTGCTTGTGGAATCCATAGGACTCTATGGAGCTTTGCGTGTCCCGGACGCAAGATCACGCAGAGCCACAGAGGGAGACTAGGGACTATTTGTTCCCAGTCTCACTCTGCTCCTGGCAAGAAGCATTGGATCGCGCCCTCCTTTTTCACCACGAGGTGAGTATGGGATTTAATGGGGGGGATCATGTGAGCGTATTGTGTGATTTTTGCTTTTGTATACAGTGTCCACAGAATAGAAACATAGAAAATGTCGGCAGATAAGAACCTTTCGGCCCATCTAGTCTGCCCAATTACATGGATACTTTACCTGGATTTATCTTTTGTTTAGGATAGCCTTATGCCTATCCCATGCCTGCTTAAATTCATTCACTGTTTTGGCATCTACCACTGCAACTGGAAGACTGTTCCATGTATCCACCACCCTCTCAGTAAAATAATGCTTCCTGACAATGTTCAGAATAAGCTTGTCTTTCAAAATCACGAATTGGTCATTTTCTGTGTTTTTGAGTAAGGTCAATAGGTTTCTCTCAAAGTAGTCTTCGTTTAGCTTCTAGTGTCTGAATGATTTTAAATTGGGTTTTTTCGGCGAGAATTATTACTTTATGACCAGATTATGTCTAGCGGTTTGTACTCTGGGGCTATTCCCTCCCTTCCCCTTAGATGTTTATAGCAATGTAATAGGTTGTAGCATTTCACATCAAGGAAGCCAGTGTTAAGCAAAACATGCAAATTCAATGCCTTTGTTTTAATAATTGCCTTTAATGTTGTCAGATATTGTGAAATAGTTGCGGTTGCTACTTTAGTTCCTGCTTTTATTTTCAATAGCTAAACTGATCTTACAGTGCCAAGCAAGTCTAGACTGAGAGCTTCCTAATCCAGAGAAAATCTGTGACAAATGAACTTTCTCACATCATCAAAGACTAGTCAACCCAACGTAGCATTGGAATTTGCCTTCGTAGCTGCCCGTGTAAGGTTATAGCCAGAGCATGCTACCTCAGATGCCCTCCTGGTCCATAAGCTTTTTTTTATAATTTTTTTGTCTTCCTGAACTCATTTGGTGGGTTTAAAAACCAAAAGTGCATATTGCATCAGATGTATGCCAATGGATGCATTGTTTGGTCCATAAAATAATCCATTAGTGGCTGACCGTGACCACCACAGATGCTACTTCACTACATTTACAGTTGCAGATGTGTGTGTTGAACACATTTTCTATAATGTGTCCACTGAATGGATTTTTACTCATATGTATGGAAAAGGCTAAATGGATCACTTAAAGTTCTGCTTAGAAGCAATAATAAATGCTCAATGATTTTCATTTTTTTTTCTGTGCGTAAAGTGAACAAGATGATGTAACCCCAGAAACAAGCAAAATGTGATAACTTACTGGTAGGCAGTGAGAACGTAATTGTTACCTGCTTAATGAGCCTCTCTTTGTGATTGTACCTCCATTAAGCCTAAAATGCCAGGGCTGCACCAAAAGTAATGCAAAAGTGGATATAATCTCTATACTTCTTGATTCTGGTCCCTTTGTAATTTTGTCTCATCCCCATTGGTTATTGTAAATTGCTTGTTACCTGTTGTAGGTCATTCAGTTGCACATTTTGTTGGAGTAACTCTTCCTCTATACGAAGGCACTACTCAACATAGTCTCCATTACATGCAATGCGTTTGTGCCATTGTTCAAACCAACTCTCGAATCCACTTGTAAAATATTAATGTGTGCACTGTTGTACCCACTTCTAAACAGCCACTGTGCGGTTTGCCTTCAATGCGGGTCTTCCCTTCAGTAAACTTCTTCATCCACCTCCATTATTCTCCCGTAAGGAACCTACATGAATTATTAAAAAAGTTATGCCCACTTTTGAATTACTTTCAGTACAGCTGTCGTGTAGACACTGGGTATGTTGGGTGGTAAACAGAGGCATGAACACCCCGTAACTGAAATCCTTTACCTCAGAAACGCCCTGATCTTTCACCGCTTATTATAGGGAGAATTTATAGCCTTTTAAACCTCACACCCCTCCTAGTCAAAAGCTTTTGGATTGTATTCCCTCTTTCATGGATTTATTGTTCGGTTTCATACATGTCTAGAACACCCTCCGGCATTGTACAGAATGGCTGCATTTGAGTAAACTGATGGCTGTCCTGTAGAATGTCGTTAACGTCACCGGGGGCTTCTGGTACAGATATCTCTAGCAGAAGATCCACAGCATTAAGCGTAATGAAAAAATATGGGTTGTAAATCCCTCTAGTTTATACCATGAGGAATGAGAACACGCCTTGTAATCAGACAAATACACTTAAAGTGTACTCTGCTGACTAACCATAACCAATATAGAGAGAGTTTCCCAGTATCGGTACACATGGGACCTCATAGAGGTCAATCTTTCAAATGTTGACTTTTGACTAAGCAGTTCATTCCATTACTGAGTGATGTAGGTTGGAATGACATGCTTCCCTTTGATTTACTTTTTTTCTTCGGAAATATTTTCTATCTTGACGTTAGACCCTGAGCCCCCCACCTGGAGCCTTTGGGCCCAGTGGTCCTTATTGCACTCTAGCAGATGGAGACCCCCTTCACTACTGTGTGAGCGAGGTCATCCTTTACAGGCCAAGAACAGCTTCTTTCAGAGGTCTTAAGAGAGCGGTAAGTGTCTGACATGCTGAGATTAATGCATGGAGTGCTGGCGTGGAGTGATATTCTTCATCTGGAGTTTGGTACTTCTTTCCCAATTAAAGACGTGTGTTTTTTTTTACTTTCTATTATATAGTTATGGTATAGTACAGTGCTGTTTAAGCCTTCTCCACATGATGGTCAGTGTGTCTAGATTGACTAGCTCATTAACTAGTTTAATTTGCTACTGGCAACATGCGGTTTCAACCTCTTAAATCAAGGCTTTCAATCTCACGGCCTCTAGATGTTGATGCCTACAATCATGGGAGTTGTAGTTAAGAAAACTTTGGACCAGAGTTTGACAGCCCTGCCCTAAGCTGTCTATACATCTGTGCCAGAAAATTCCATAAATGTAGCTTATTCTTCCCTATGCAACCATCTTTGCTGTTCGGTCTTAAACTGCCATCCATAAGCTGATCAATCCTTCAACATTCTTCACTGAGCGATCATTCAACTATTTTTGAACACCAGCATTGATGAGTTCTCTTGCTCCCTTTGCTGTCACATTGAGTGGTTTGCTTTGCAGTGTTTTACTCTGACCGCAATCGGCAAACCCTCATATTCCTCTGATCTTTTCTCAATGGGTTGCAGCTGCATGCTTTGTGTGCTTTGGTTTTGTTTTTGCTGACCACATGTTCCACGTTGCCCATAACCTCCAAAGGTATATTAATTTACACGAGGGGGTTACAGATTTGGTAGTGTGGGATAAATATGGCTTGTGAAATCTGATTATAAATATCATTTCATTAGAGACAACTAGCCTATATATTCCATTGGAGCATCAGTTAAAGGGTCGACCATGACACCTAGTGGTTGTATCATCCATTTAATAGAAGTTCTATCATCCCATGCTCTGTGTTATCAGGTGTAGTATAGGTGGGACCAGGTCCCATTTGGTAGTGACTCCAACACTTTTTTTCCTACTGTATGTATGTCCACAAAACCAGGAGCTACTGTCCCCTCCTAGTGCTAATCGGAGCTAGTGTTCCTTCCTAGTGCTAGTGTTCCTTCCTAGTGCTAGTGTTCCCTCCTAGTGCTAGTGTTCCTTCCTAGTGCTAATCAGAGCTAGTGTCCCTTCCTAGTGCTAATCGGAGCTGGTGTCCCCTCCTAGTGCTAATCGGAGCTGGTGTCCCCTCCTAGTGCTAATCGGAGCTAGTGTCCCCTCCTAGTGCTAATCGGAGCTAGTGTTCCCTCCTAGTGCTAATCGGAGCTAGTGTTCCCTCCTAGTGCTAATCGGAGCTAGTGTTCCCTCCTAGTGCTAATCGGAGCTAGTGTTCCCTCCTAGTGCTAATCGGAGCTAGTGTCCCCTCCTAGTGCTAATCGGAGCTAGTGTCCCCTCCTAGTGCTAATCGGAGCTCGTGTTACTCCTAAAAGAAAAATGCATTTCTTTGGCTGTCAATTTTACACTTGAAGCACTATGTTGGCCATCTAGATTTAAAGCCATCAGGCAACTTCATAGAGCTAGTAGCATGAGTAACCTGAATATATCCCGTAATGACCTATAGTCCTCCATAACTCAACATGCCATGTGTCCTTTAGGAGGTGAGCTGTGTAAAAGGGCCATCTATTAGCATTTTGTTGTAACATGCAACACGAAGACGTGGAAATGTGAAGGGCTGAGGAATCCTTTCCTGTTGATGTGATGCTGTTTATTTTCTTATTTTTTACTGTTCATGTTAATACGTTTTGTATGTCAATCACCACGGAAATATCAAATTTTATGCTGTGTACTACATCACTCGCTTTTAATTTTCTCTACACGCTCAAAGATATACTTTAAAAAAAATAAAATAATAATAATAATAAATAAAAGAAATTTAGTACAGGCGTTTTTTAGTTTTTGTCCCTTTACTTGCTACTGCTAACACAGCAATGAGGTGCGTTGATGTTTTATCCTTATCAATACTTTTCAACACCTATACATCTTCCTTTTCCTGGCTTAAGACCAAAGTGTCTACTAAAAGGTATCAACTACCATACTTTATCGTCCCAATGACCAGCTGTCATGGAACTTGATACCATCCGATGCATTGTGCGTTATTGGCCCTCAATATGCCAGGAGGTGTGTAGCTTCAGAATTGCTAGAGATATATTAAATGCAATCTTAATTAGTTTAATTTTTAAAACTGAAGAGTAAATTATGAAATTATTTTGTTCCTTGTTTTATCCTATCAATTTACTCCTTCTTATAACCCATTCCTCACCATTCTCCACACTCCTGTTTACTCCTGTTATTTATCACAATTTATTTTCCAGTTTGTTTGTTTTTTGTTTTAAGATTACGTCAGTTTTATATTCTTAGATGTTATGTTTTGAATCATCCCAAAGTTGTCCTACCTGAAAAGGTTTATGCAATGATGTCCTTCTCATTGTTTGAGACCCTCTTTCCGTTACCTGCA
Source organism: Leptobrachium leishanense (assembly GCA_009667805.1). NCBI lineage: Eukaryota > Metazoa > Chordata > Amphibia > Anura > Megophryidae > Leptobrachium > Leptobrachium leishanense. The sequence goes on along the minus strand of CM019070.1, from coordinate 52,077,561 downwards.
AAGTAATGTGGCATTTCTTTCTGTTTCTTGGGAACGGTACAGTGGTCATTAAGGATGGTAAGCAACGTGTGCCGCTCTTTGTGTTCATCTTGCAAAACCTGATGGCATGGCAATCTGTCTGGACGTGTACTGTCAATCTTCACTTACAGGTCTATTCAATAAAGGTGAAGCTCAGGAGAATTGTCAGACCAGAACAGAACAATCTAGACCAAATAGCCGATCTGGAAAGTGAGATAAATGGGAGAATTTTCTAGTTTGGCTATTTTGACCTACAGTTTTCACTTCTGTCAGTTCTCCTGAGTTTCACCTTTCGTGAATAGCCCCGTAAGATTTGTAACATTTCAGTGATTGTAAGACTTGTCGGAAGCCTAAGAGCATAGTTATGCCCCCCAAAAACCAAAGAAAAAAAAAACCCCCTCTGTATTCTCAACAAGAGACGTGTAGGCAAATATTGAGTTCCATATTCATAAAGACCATCGGTTACTTCATGGGATCTCCCATTGCACGTTTCAGTGTTGTAATGATACTCATGCTTTTCAAAAGCTTGTGTTGTGTGTAGTCTACAACATGTGTCTTGCATCCCTCTCTGAAACCTCTACACCCAATAATTCACTGAATCCATGGTTGGTCATGCCGTTTTCAAATGGTTGAAGCACCACTTTTGACCCAGAGCAAGAGCCGCTTATAGACTAATATTGGACTTGAGATCAGTGTGTTTTTTTTTTTTGTTTTTTTTTATGTATTGGGTAACTGTTTTTTCTGTTTTGTGTTTTTTTTCAAGACTAAAAATTTTCTTAACATAAAACAAACAGGAAAGTTGAGACTTCTTGACCTCTCTTCAGCTTATTCAATGTACAATGCAGCCTTTACATATTAATGCTACCAGCGTGGTGGTCATGAGTCACAACACCACAAGGTTTGTTGATGAAGCACCACGTGGATAGCAGGAAGTCCCAGTCATACCAAATCCTTTCTAATTTTTTTACATTTTTTTTATAAAGTGTGTAATACTCAGACAAAATTCAAAGTATTTTGATGCTCTACTTCACTATGGAGCAGAAGGCTGGTCTTTGTTGCTTAACAGCTTGTAGACCAAATTTGAAATTTTATTTTGTAGCCAACGAAGGTACAGCACATACTCAAGAGTTATTATTTTTGTGAAATTCAGCTACAGAACATTAATTGCAAGGTTCTTTTTAAATTATGCAACGTTTTTAAGATAGAAATTAAGAGCTATGTCTGTCTTGTAAGTGGGTCGTTGATGTTGTTTTAAATGAGTGGATCTTGGAGATAGTAGGCAGATATGCAATAAAGCAATTCTTTTTTTCGACTGTTTCCCCAAATGTCATTCCCTGTTCGTGCCATGCCACCAAAAGCGTTTCATTACCTTGGGTTTATCCTCTCGCTACTGTAATCCATAGGCTAAAATCTCGATCCATGTGTACAGTTTTGTCCTGTTACCTATTACAAACCCATTGCCCTCAGTGCTGATGCTGGTTCTATTGAAGTTTTGCACTTTGTGTATTCTGCCGATCTGGCTTATGTGTCTTTTGTTTGCAATTCCATTCCTTGTCTCGCCGCGTTCTGCCTTGTGCATTTGCTCATAGCGATTTGATTTGTTTCATTTTCCACACAGGGTCAGGCTTCAGAAGATTTCAGTCACCTTCCTCCCGAGCAAAGACGCAAAAAACTGCAGCAGAGAATTGATGAACTGAGTCGAGAACTTCAAAAGGAGATTGATCAAAAGTAAGAGGGCGCTCGCAAAGGAGGACTGTCCCCAGCTCCCACATACGGCTTTAATTCCTCATTTTCATCTTGGTGCTCAGAGGCACATTATGTTTTCAGTCTATGTTCTTTGAAAACCATGGGGGACTTGGGGGTGTTTCCACCAGTTGAGCTCATAACTGAAAACCTAAACTAACAAAATGAAGCAGGAATTGGCAAAACTCAAACCTTTGAAATCTATTGAAACATGAACATTTTGAGCTATTTAGTGTTTGTTCTGACAGTTAATTCCCATATTGCTATTTTAGTTGCAAGAGGTGGATGCACAGGCCCTATAGATGCCCACCAACCTCTTGTTACCTCTGCAGTGGACTCACCATGAAATAAATTGGGTTAGGGAGCCCTGCTGCTGTAATCTGACCGTGGTTCTGCAAAGAGCTTGGTCTGGCCCTGCCTAAGTTTAGATTGCACTTGGCCACTTAAGGTTCACATAGTTGAAAGTCAGAAAGATCTGCGAATTCTGGAGACTATGCATTATATATCCACTGTCCACAGCCACAGCAGAGTTTTCACTCTGTTGAATCACCAAAGCTTAAGAGCAGGTGCTCTATAGAAACCAAGTCTATTTCGCGAATGGACCTTGAGATTCTCACCAAATGTACTCAAGGTGGCCCCTATGATGTAGATATCAGTCTTGGGGAAACTCAATACTTTCAAATTATTCTACAGTATTGAGAGCAGATGTGAAGCACCCAGGCTACATATACCCATGTTTGCATTCATTGAACAGATGAGTAAACTAATATATACTTTTTTTCTCCCCCAGGGAAGCCTTGAACAAAATGAAAGATGTCTATGAGAAGAATCCTCAGATGGGTGACCCTGGTAGTTTGCAACCCAAAATTGCAGAGACTATGAGCAACATCGAGAGACTTCGTGTGGAAATACAGAAAAATGAGGTAAATCTTCCAGATACATGATGTTTTCTACTAGCATTTCCCAAACCTGTCCTCAAGTCCCACTAACAGGTCAGGTTTGCAGATATCTGAAGCACAGCACAGGTGATATGATTTGCTGCTCAGTGATTGCAGGATTCAGTCTGCATTTCCCCCAAGGTGATCCTTAAAATCTGGTCTGTTAAGGGGTTCTGAGGACAAGTTTGAGAAGTACGGGGCTAAGTCACTGCAACAATAGGTCTAAATCGTTGGTTTACCACATTTTGACAGTGACCCACACAACATGGCTTAGTGACCTATATCATGTATATGTTATCGTCTTTAGTGACCCCTATTATGTACATGTTACCGGCTTGAACCATTTTTGAGTGGTCAGCTAGCGTGGGATATGTTCAATCTATGACATGATGGGGAAACTGGTGTTATCCCCATAAATCAATCAGACCTACTGTTAACCAGCCAAGATGGCAATTAATGTTTTTAAATCTCCTGAAAGTTAGATTTTTAGAGTGCCCTCCAAGAGAGCATATATGCTAGATATTTGCCATAAAAGGTGTATGGGGGTCTGAGTAGTGCCCTGGGGGACAGGAAACAAGGACAAAAAGTTATAAAAATAAAACATTTTTAAAGGGACAGTGAGTTTTCCATGAAAAAGGGTGAAAAATAAAAATGAAAAATTCCTTCAAATATAGTGCTTAGGAGGTCCCCATAACCTACCCGTGAAGTGACGGATTTGTAGGATGTATAGAAACATTTAAAAACAATGTCCGGGTCCTGGTAGTGCCCTGGGGGACAGGAAACAAGGACAAAAAGTTTAACAAAAAGATGTTTTTAACCCCTTCACTGCTGACGACTTGTGGGACACGTTCTCAGTTACTCCCGCTGTATGCTGAGGAGGACGTGTCCCACACATCATCAGCTTTGCGGGACCCCCGGCGGAGATACTCGCCTCTCTGTCCAGGGTCCCGCGGCGTTCTGACTTCGGCGTCCTCAGACGCTGAAGTCAAGCTCCTCCCGACGTAAATGATGTCATCGCGCCATGCGCGTTAATATCATTTCCAGGCGACCCCCGGCAATGCCGGTAGATCGCCTGGAAGGCGGGGGTGTCCGTTCGGATCCCTCTCCCTCCCGATCGGGAGGTCCCACAAAATAAAGCCAGTCACCGCTTAAAAGGGGAGAGTCTCCCCTTTTAAGCGGTGCCTGGCTTTAACCCCTTAGGCACCGGGTCGCACTTCGGCACCTTGCGGCGCCGAATTGCGGCCTAGCTCCGGTGGGGGCCGCCATCTAGGATGGCGGCTCCACCCCCGGGTCCCCCCTCACTGCCTGGCGTCCTCACGCATAGCGTGATGACGTCAGATAGCTCGGGAACCCCTAGCTGCCCGGAATCCCCTGGTGGAGATGGGGGTTCATTTGAACCCAAATATCTCCAGAACCGTGATGAACCAGAAATGATACCCAACATGAGGAGGTATAAAGTAAGAAAAAAAAACGTATTTTTTTTTTGTTATTTTTATTCAGCAATATTGTTCACATTTCAATTATAATGTGAACAATGATGCTGCACTAATGATTTTTTTTCTATGGTGTGCGTTTGCTAAAAATCACATAATTCTCCCCAAAAAATTTAATAAGTCCCCATTTCTAATTTTTGTACAAGCGCACCCCATAGAAAATATAACCGCAAATGTCCATGTGATAAAAGTTGAAAAAAACCACTTTACACGCTGCAGATGATTAAAATTTCAAGTTTAATTGCATTTTTGTTATAATATACAGGCAGAACATGACGTATACATATAAAAATGATATATTATGAATCTGCCGAGGTGTGCCGGAAAGAACGATATATATATAATAAAATGTGGCTTCAAATCGCATTTGAACATGAGCGAAAGGGGTAAAAATTAGCTCAGCACACAGCGGTGAAATGCCTCAGCAGTGAAAGGGTTAAAGGAACTGTGAGTTTTCCATAAAATAACGAAAAATTCCTTCAAATATCGTGCCTAGGAGGTCCCCATAACCTGCCCGTGAAGTGGCGGATTTGTAGGATGTATGGAAACCTTTCCATCACAGACCCACACATGACATTTAGCACTCCCAGTCTGCATACAATGAATCAAATTCACGAGACCGGACTAATTAGAAGCACATGTTATTTCCAAACACTAATTAAACACCTGTTGTTTACGCCGTTTGAGAGCACAGGTCATTTAGAGGTGAGAATCTTTGCACCTAGACATTAGTTTTTAATTCAATATCTAATAAACCGTTGCTTATAATATTCTGCAGTAAAGAGTCTCTTTATTTCTAGATTTTTTGAAGCATTTTTTTATACTTTTTTTCAATTTTTTTTTTTTTTTTTCGAACACTCCAAAAAGTTCAAAGTTCGCAAACTTTCGAACTGCCGATGTTCGAATCGAACTCCGAACTGATCGAACCGAACAGCTCATCCCTAGGCTGAACTATGCCGGCAGCTGCAAATATGAGAGCATCGTGCAAAGTTTAAATGAAAGTGCTGCTTCCAAGCATTGCTTGAGAGCATTCTGCACTCACCAAAGCAGAATGTTTACATGCCAACGGAGTTATGCCCTGAGATAGATTAACCTATGTTTAGGTCTCAAAATAAGGCTGGGAAATCCTAATGGAAATTGTGGATCTGACTAGAGAACTTCCATTTAGCTCACTCACAGGATCACTTCTGAAATGTGCATGTACCGGTTTTCAAAAACTGTATTTGTATATGAAATTCGTTTGTTTTCTTTTCAATAGGCCTGGCTATCTGAAGTGGAAGGTAAAGTCTTACAAAGATCTGAGAGACGGCATAGCTCGGATACTAACCATCTGGCAGCCCAAGGACGAGAGAGGTTATATATATTTTTGATGTGGCAATTGTTGGATTTTGTTGCCTAGTATACTCCTCACACTGTAATATCAATACAATGTTGACGTTTTGCTCTGGGTGCAGCAAGGGTGATTTCCCGTGTCGACCTTGTAAGGTCTATTGATAATGTTGTTGGATATTGTACAACTGTACACACACGTTTTCTCAGTCAGCAGTCTGTAATGGACAATTTGACAATTGTTAGTCTAATAAAACCTATACATTACATTGTCATCCATGATAGAGTTTAGCTTGCATAAATCTTTGAAGATTACGGTTATGTCCATTGGAAGTTATGTCTCCATTAAAATATTTCTCGATAATTGTAATTAGACACTTTTATTGACAGTCAAGAGATCCATTAGTTCTGGTAATTGCTTTTAACTGTAAAATCATAACTTCCGGTAAATGAAACGTACACATTTAAAAATTCTTATAATCCTAACTTTGACAGATAAACTGTGAGGTCATTACTGAGATCTAACAAGAGCGTATGTTGCTTTTCTTCCATTTTTCTCTACAGCCCAGAAGGAAGCTACACAGATGACGCCAATCAAGAAATTAGAGTCCATCCACCGCCAGCTGCGCATACGGAGTTTGATGATGAATTTGATGATGACGAGCCTCTTCCTGCTATTGGACACTGCAAAGCAATCTATCCCTTTGATGGTATGACTTGTGGCCTGGTACATCTAATGACAATGGTGGAACTGTCAAAGCACTTTGAGGCTTTTAATATGTTTTAGCGGTTTGGAATGATTTCTGTTTGTTCATTTTATCTTAATTGACTGTCAAAGCAGGTTCACTTGCTGTAATGAGTAATAGAGTAAATGTAGGCGTCCTAAAATAAATTAATCTGGATTTGTGTTTAAGTTTTGGCCATTTTGTTATCTGCTTGATTAGGATGTCCTCTGGTTAAGCATCGGCTTAAATCAGGGGTGCTCAACCTTGGCCCTCCCAATCATCTGCCATGATTCTCTGCAAGTCATTAGGTCAACAGTTCTGTGGTAAATATGGTTCCTAATCATCTGGAGGGCTAACGTTGAGCACCCCTGGCTTACATGATGTGGCTTCCATATGATACCAGGTGTACCACTAGTAGTTTCACATATTGGGTTGTTTTTTTTTTTTTGGGGGGGGGGGCAGATATGGAGTTGCAAGGTCTTGATGATCTGAGGTAATGGAAACCAGAATGAGCACTCGCCCTGGTGGATGGGTCAAAGCACAAGTGCCACAAAGACTAGGGGGCTTATGTCGCATACAGCATCAAATTAAGAAAACGTAACGATCACTGTGGCTGGATCAAGTAAAAGCTTTATTTTATGGGTGCCACAATGTTTCGGCTTTGACAAGAGCCTTTCCCAAGTCCGTTGAGAAAGGCTCGGGCCAGAGTCGAAATGTTGTGGCACCCATGGAATAAATCTCCTACTTGATCCAACCAGTGTGATTGGTCCATTTCCTTCCTTATATGAACTGAGGTGGCCGAATTCAGACCTGAGGCCTTCAGTCAGTACTGCTCCAGTTCTCTTTTCTGGACTGTTTTTTTTGGGGGGGGGGGGTTTTGTTAGTATATCACCACCGAGTAGGCATTTTGTGGTTTTCAGGTGACAACTGTTAAATTTTGTAAAGTGGGAGAGCAATAGGAATAATAAATGCTAAATGCCATTAACAAAGTCTAGCCATGTTGGACATATGTTCTATTTGTGATACTCTGAAGAAGCCAAGTTATATGGATGTCACTCGTTATAAAAAACACTTGGAGAATTTCAAGCAGAGGTGATTGAAGAGCTAGGGATATGCTTCGTGAAACTCGGATCTGCTTTCTTTTTCTTGTTCATGAACTTCATTTAATTTTTAAGAACATGAAGGCAGCACAAGATACATGCACTGTTGTTTGACTGTGCTTCTCTTCTCTAGGTAATAACGATGGCACGCTGGCAATGAAGGAAGGAGATGTAATGTATATTATTGAAGAAGATAAAGGGGATGGATGGACCAGGGCACGGAAACCGAACGGAGAGGAAGGCTACATACCAACATCATACATAGATGTTACTCTAGAGAAAAGCAGTAAAGGTGCAGTAACCTATATCTAAAATAAATAAATATCAGAAGTTGGACAAGGCAAGATGGGAAAATTGTAGCATTCCAAGCAACCTCTTTATTTTTAACACCGTTTTTATTGTTCACTGGGTGAGCAGCACAGTGATTTATTTTTGTTTTAGATTTCACTGGTGGAAATGTCAATGGAAATGGGAGAGGTACAGTGCAAAGTTTACCATTTCCCTAAAGGAGACGATGTGCAAAAGTCCACCATTTGTTCAAAGATTACGGTTTATATTGTGGGTTATTGTTTTTCTATTTTATACCTCCATTTTTAAATGATCCGTTTGCAAACCCTAGTAATTTGGAAAAGCGTGTGCAATTATTTTGTCTTTTTTAGAAAATGTCATTCTTCTAAATGCAGGGCAATTCAAACTTCTTTGTAAATATGCTCGTTTTTAGACTGGGAAACCCTTTTCGGCAACACTGGATAAATGTGGTTCTGGTTTGAGTCTGTCAGAACACTTTGAAACTATTTAATAATCACATAGAAATTTTATTTTTTGTTCTAATCTAATCACTGTATTTTCTGATTCTTTTATTTTTTTTTGTTTGTTCCTTTTTGGCAATAAACTATACCTGATTTGATTTTTATTGTTGGATGTAAGATGCTTGTCAGACTTTTTTGTTTATTGGATTTTTACAGTTTCTTTCATTGCCCCCTTAAAACCCATGACCTTTCAGATGGTCATTTTATGAATCATTGGAATAAAATGTAAATATACAATATATACTTGAAAAGGACAAATGCCAAAACACTAATTCAGTCTCGTTTGTTTTTTTTTTTTCCCTTCGTTTTGGAAGTATTACAAAAGAACTCAGATTCCATAATAAAATTATGTGAAGGTTTGTTAGAATAGTTATGCTTTTCTTTTTTTATTCTCTTCTGTATTTTGACAAATTGCCTTCGAGTAGGTATGCTTGAATCTGGACGCCATTTCTGAAATTAAGTAATCTTTTCTCCCATACTTAATTTGAGCAAAATATTTTCTTGAAAAACGCTTACCTAAAAATGAACATGCCTTGTGTCCCTAAAGGAACGCTAAATAATCACAAGCCTTACAATTCCATTAACTTGGAATTATGAGTGCCACAGTCGGAGTACCAGGTTACTCTAACTTTTACTGTTTAAAAACAATCATTGGTCAATCAGTCAAATTTAATTTTACCCTTGCATGTTCATGTTCGGTATACGACATCTATGTGGGCAAAACTTGCTGGTTCACAGCTAAGATGTTGCTGCCGGTGGATTTTAATTCTTCTCTGCTTGGAATTTTTGAAATATATTTTAATGTTGATATTTCAAAAGAAAATGAGCACAAAGCTATATTCTCTTTGCAAAGTACCCTGATAATTATCCTTTTTTTTCTTTGTTTTTCCATGTTGAACTACAGGTTCGTGAAGAGGGTTTCTGTGAATTTGGGCGAGATGGTGAAGGCGGTTACATGCAGCTTCATTTATGGGGAGGGGATTAGGCCCTGGGGGCACATGTGAGAGCAGCAACATGCATGCGTGCATGGTAACGAAAAATTACCTTATCCACTAACTTCCACAAACATTCCACGCAGATTATGGTGCATATTCCGCTCCTGAGGAAAATGCTACCTTTATCCATCTGATCCATCTTTTCATCCTTTATTTCAAAAGAATGACCTGAATAGTGGAAAACATACTAGTGAATGTTACAATGCTGCACTTTTACTGCCTTTCGAATAACACTGTTGACACCATTTGAGACCATTGGAATGGGTATTCATTGTAGTATTTTTTATATATATTTTAGACACCTGTACGATGAATACCCTCCCACTCACTTCATGTTATTGTATATGAATAACGCACCTTCTCCCAAAAAGACACATTTTGAATGTTTCAGGGCTCTCTGTAACAAGTCTTAGTTTTTTATTGCAGTACCTCATTGAATAGTATTGTACGTAATGTTGCATTTTTGATTGAGTCTCGATACCCGCAGTTAGAATTTTTTTAAATTTTTTTTTACTGTTTAAATGGCAGTAATGCAATAAACTTGCAGCTTTTTGAAAACTTCACTAGAGTGTTTCTTTCCATCCAAATTGAGGCTAATACATGAATGTCTGCCTGTGCCACCTCCATAGTCTACCCTAACCTTTGGTTTGCATGTACTGGGCTTCCTTTATTAACTTTTTGTATTCTTCTCATGGTCAGTTCTCCTTCCCATGGTCTTGTATGCCTTATCGCCTTAATATCAAAAAACCACTATTATTGACTTATGATCGATTTTAATACATTCATACCTACGTCCATATCTCTCATCTATCATTATATATTTTTTCGTTCGCTGCTATGGCTGCCCATCTCTTTCATTAACTTATTACATTCCAGTTTTTACATTGGTGATGGATACTCTGTAGGCCTACAATTCTGTCTTACAATTCTTGGCAAAAGAACTCTTTGAAAATCTGGTGTGAGTCAATCACTTCGATCTGGACTTTCTAAGCGGGACACGGAGCTTTTTGGCCAAAGACAAAAAAGGATCTTCACCTTCTCTAGACCAAGACGACTACTTTCTATTCTGACGCTGCCTTAAACTGGAGTGCCTAAGACATTGCCAATACTATTGGAATTGTACCACGCTTTAAAAATAATTGGCTCCTTACCTTGGTTCTTAATCCTATCCTCAGGGAATCCTTTTAGACCATGTTTTTACGACAAACAACCGACCTAATAACTTTGCCCCTTTTCAAGCCTGAATTATCGCTGGATTTTCATTGGATGGTTGGTGATTTCCGAGGATAGGTTCTAAAATGGTCTTGGTGTTCTCGAGGTCCTCTTTGGTGTCTTTTTAAAGGTCCTATGAAAACCTGTTTCCGATCTTTTTATGCACCGAACACGTAACTGTGCCATAACTGTAAAAGTAGATTTAATAGGTATGTTTTTAAAAGTAAATTTCATGGATATTGTAAGCTGTCCTCCAAATAATGTAATGCGGTTATTGTATTCTGTTGATTTGTCTTTAAGAACGTATCAAAAGTTTTTTTCACACTTTCTGCAATCAAAAGGCAAGTCACCTGGCAATCTTACATTGTATAGCTGTAAGCAACCATCAGTAATACTTTATAATTTTGTGCACTTTTTTTCCTACTTTTTAATCATGTGTATTTCTGATCGGATATTGTACATATAGGTGTCCAACTGAGCCTGCTTTAATCACTTGTTTCCTAAACTTGTGAATCAATGTTAGTTTAAAAAAAAATGAATAAAAAATAAGTATACTACTCTGTTTATTTTTTAATGGGATCCACTGCTTTCCATTTGGATACGTGGACAAAGGGCATGCGTATTTTTTGCAATAGAACATGTCTTTTTTAGTAAATACTGATCTGGTTGAACTGTTAAGTACTGAGAGTTTATCCGTATGTGCGGGCAACTTTGAAGACCCAATGGAGCAGAAGGGGGGGGGGGCTTCGTGTTTAGTAGTTGGTGGCAATTTGCACCCTGTCTTGTGTTTTGATTACCAATAACCAGAACTGGTATGAGACCAGCAATGGGTTATTAATAACTAGGTGTTCTACCCTCAGTCTGAGTTATAAAGCAAATCCATGTTGCATGTAGATCTGCTCACGTCTCTAACGCATCTCATCACTCCAGGACCAGACTTTTTCTGGTGTGTATATTCCCTCTAATTGGGATGGGGGCTATTGTAGAAGATAACTTCCAGAATGGCTCAGTGTTCTTTTTATGTACGTATCATAAAAGAAAACAGTGTATCGAGACAAATTCTAATATCCATTAACAAAATGGGAATATTTAAAACATTTGACTGGGGTTTTAAATATTATATACAGGGGTTATTTATATAAGGTGTGTACTCCTTACTGACAAATGCATTACAGGCTTCTCAGACTATAAACAGGGTGATTGTGATTGATATAGATTAAAATAAAAAATGACATCTTGTTGGCTGTTGTACCATAGTCTTTTCGCACCACCTAGTCAACAACAAGATGACTGTTCATCAAGGACTAACTAGTTTCACATTATGTGGTTCTGTGCTTCGGTTTCACATGAAATATTGCACTGTAAATGAGCAAATACATTCGCATATTAAAATTAGCTGAACATCTGGGTAAAGTTGTCATTTTTTTTTTTTTTTTTTTTTTACATATATACACACATACTTTCCCTTAACAGAGAACGCTATTCATAAACAATGCATTTACTGATGAGAATATTTTCACGGAATAAACTGAAAAGAAAAACACCTTTCCAGTATTCTGGTCTGTTCTATTCCTTGAAGGTTTTACGGCAAGAACTCTTCAGAGATTCAACATAAGAGGGATAAGGGATTTTAATGTTGGGGGAGGGGGTTGTGTAGTTTAGGCTGGGGTCAGACGAACGCAGTGCAGCCGCACTTTATCACGGCCATAGTAGCAACAAATGACGGCCAATATACGAAGTACGACCGCACGAAAGATCGGCCGGTTAACGCAAGCGGCAAACGCATTTTTTTGAGAACGTGAAACTGCTAGTACTGACGTACAGAGTGCGCTGCGTCCGCTAGGGGCGTGTGTGCGTGATTAGTAGACGTCAGACGCTGCTAATGTCCGGCCAACATAACATCCAGACGCAAAAAGTGTTTTATTGATGATGATCCGTCCAAAATCACGGACGAAAATGCGCATCGTATGACCGCTATCGCGTATTCCGTGAAAAAATACGTCCATTCGTTCGAACGCAGTTTTTCACGGACAACGTGAAAAATGCGTTCGTCTGACCCTAGCCTAAAGCATCCTCAAGCCAGTCTGTCATCTTGGACAGAATTCCTTGGTTGCAACCTCTTGACTTGGCTCACATTTCTAAAGGCAGTAACTTATGGCAATGTCTAGTGTCTCCATAACTGCCCAACTCCCTTGTATTAACCTCTTCTTTCTAGGTTCTGGTCTTATGGATACTACTTTAGTTACCTTCATAAACCATGCAAAGGGAGGTTTAAACCAACACTTAGGTGCTGGTAAAACTGCAATTTTATCCTAAATTTGCATAAAAATTGTTGGTTACAAGTATTTCTGAAATGCTAACAAGTTCTGCAGCGCTGTCCAATGGGTGAGACAGAATACCAAATACACATATAAACACACAGAACAGTAGGCGGAAAGACCCTGCTTGAGAGCTTACAATCTAAGAGGGGTGCCACACTAGATGAGGGTAAATAGAGACACAAGAAAAAATGGTAAGCACACAGTATGCACCGTCACTGGAATCCCCAAGCTAGACCAAATGAAGTGGTTTCCCCTAAACTAAAAACAAATCAAAGATGTGTACGTATCTGGTCAGTGCGAACCATATCGCTCCGTGGTTCAGATGGCTCCCATAATACCCGATAAGGGTAAATAGAGAACCTGAGGTAGCAGGGTGCATGGGGGGGGCTGAGTGGGAAGATGGCGCAAGAAATGAACAGTGAGGAATCATGGAGTGAGTCAATAGGCTTCTCTAAAGTAATGTGTTCAGAGATGTCTTGAAGGACTGGAGAGATGGAGTCGGATGTTGCGGGGTGGGAGTTCCATAGAAAGGGGGAAGCTCGGCAGAAGTCCTGAAGGTGAGAGTTGGGGGGGGGATGTATGTGGAGCTGATAACATCAGATCATTGGCAGAGCGAAGTGGCCGGGACAGGATATACCTGCAAATATGGGAGATGTAATCGTCATGGTCGTGGGTATGGAGAGCTTACTACGTGAGCACCAGTATTTTGAATTGGATTCGAAAGATAACGGAGCCAGTGTAAAGATTGACAAAGTGGTGAGGTGGATGAGCCTAGCACAGGCGTTCATTGGACTGCAGAGGTAGAATCTGGGACCGCCTAAGGCCAGAGAGAAGGAGGTTACAGTAGTCAAGGCAGGAGATGAGAGCATGGATCAGCATTTTAGCAGAGTCCTGATTAAGACAGGGACAGACGCATGCAATGTTTTTCATTCTAAGAGCTTATGTATATTGGCTAGCTTTTAATTTATAGTTCTACAGAAATATTGCTTGGGTGCAAAGGTTCTAAGTTTTAGTGTCCCTTATCTTGTACAATTTCAAGATGTGTCTGCATTAATGAAGTACCGTCAGAAATTGTCTGTCAGATGCAGCAGATGTGATTACAACTTTTACAAGGGCTAATTAATGATCAGATATTTTGCTTATCAGTATGATCTCTACAGATCCCCATATTAGAAATGCAGTTGCCAGAGAAATACGAATAGAATATAAAAATTGTGTAATGCTTGCGGAAACTACAGTTGCAAGAAAAAGTATGAACCCTTTAGGATTATGTGGAGTTTTGCACGAATTGGTCATAAAATGTGCTCTGATCTTCATCTAAGTCACAACAATTTGAAACCCAGTCTGCTTAAAATAATACAACACAAACATTATGTTTTCATGTTTTTAAACATTCACAGTGCAGGGTGGAAAAATTAAGTCCAAAGGTTCACATACTAACTGGTTGACCCTCCTTTGGCAGCAATAACCTCAACCAAACGTTTCCTGCAGTTGCAGATCAGACCTGCACAACGATCTGGAGTAATTTTGGACCACTCCTTCACAAAACTGTTTCAGTGTAGCAATATTCTTGGGATGTCTGGTGTGAATCACTCTCTTAAGGTCATGCCACAGCATTTCAATCGGGTTGAGGTCAGGACTCTGACTGGGCCACTCCAGAAGGCGTATTTTGTTTTGTTGAATTACTTGTATGCTTTGGGTCACTGTCCTGTTGCATCACCCTTCCAATGCGGAGCTTCAGTTGGGGGACAGATGGTCTTACGTTTTACTGCAAAATGTCTTGATGGAAAAATGAATTCGAGAGTTTATCAATGATAACGATCCGTCCAGGCCCTGAGGCAGCAAAGCAGCCCCAAACCATGATGCCAAACCATGTTTTACAGTGGGGATGAGGTTTTGATGTTGGTGTGCTGTGCCTTTTCTCCACACATACAGGGTTATTCAGAGAGCGTGAAAAGCAGGAGAATGACTGACTGTAGAATGAAAAATTCTAGGTCAAAATAGCCAAACCAGAAAAATTCTCCTTTTCATCTCACTTTCCAAATCAGCTATTTTGACCTAGAAATTCTCTAGGTCATTCTCCTGCTTTTCACGCTCTCTGAATAACCCTGTTAGTGTTGTGATTTTCCAAACCACTCCATTTTGGTTTCATCTGTCCACAGAATATTTTGCCAGTAGTGCTGTGGAACATCCAGGTGCTCCTTTGCAAACTTCAAACGTGCTGCAATATTCTTTTTGGACAGCAATGGCTTCCTCCCATGTACTGCATTCTTGTTTAATGTTTTCCTTATTGTAGATGTGTCAACAAAAATGTTAGCATGTGCCAGAGATTTCTGTAAGTCTTTAGCTGACACTCTAGGATTCTTCTTTACCTCATTTAAGCATTCTGCGCTGTGCTCTTGCGGTCATCTTTACAGGACGCCTAGGGAGAGTAGCAACAGTGCTGAACTTTCTCCATTTGTAGACTGTCTTACTGTGGACACATGAACATCAAGGCTTTTGGAGATACTTTTGTAACCCTTTCCAGCTTCATGCAAGTCAACAATTCTTGATCGTAGGTCTTCTGAAGCTCTTTTCTGCGAGGCATGGTTCACATCAGGCAGTGTTTCTTGAAACCAGTAAACCCAAAACTGGTGTGTGTTTTTAAAGGGCAGGACAGCTTTCAACAACACCTCCAATAATATCACACCGATTGGACTCAAGGTTGGCTCACTCCTGGCTCCAATTAGCTCTTGTTGAAGTCATTAGGCTAGGGGTTCACATACTTTTTCCACCCTGCACTGTGAATGTTTACATGTTATGTTCAATAAACACACGAAAACATGTTTGTGTTGTATTATTTTAAGCAGACTGTTTTTCAAATTGTTGTGACTTACATGAAGATCAGAGCACATTTTATGACCAATTCATGCAAAACTCCTCGTAATCCCAAAGGGGTTCAGATACTTTCTTGTATCTGTACTGTACAGGAATATTCTGCAATATCCATTGCATCTCTGTACAATAGTGACCCCGGTGCTCTCCCTGGCTGATGTAATGCAGCAGTAAAGTTTGAACTTTTTATTAGTGAAGATGGTGGATGCTCATTGTAGCTTCTTTACTAGGTGACCAGCAATGAAAGCTCAAAATTTAATTTCTCCCAGGGACCACACTAATCTGGAATTTAATATCTGCGCAAAAAAAAGCAAAACCATTTGCATGCCTCTTAATTTCCTATTGTAGAACAATGCAAAAATTTTTTGTAGTGATTTGGTTAAGCATGATTTCTGATCTGTACATAGCAGTATACAGCAGACGTGCGCATTGATTGTGCATGAACCTTTACATGGGATAAAACATTGCACTGGACAATTGTCGGGATTTCAAACTCTACATCCTCCATGTTGATTGGTTAGGATTCCCAAATATCCAGAGAATCACAAGAGTTGTAGTTCAGAAACACCTGGAGGCCAGAGTTTGACAGCCCTGCTCTATTGCAACAGGACACATGGGTCTGGCAATAGAATATCCCTTTGACTTGCCACACTTCTATGCATGTCCGCTTCTTGGCGAAAGTACATTTTGCAAATATCCTGAAGGGACGGTATTTCGTCCGGCTAAATGTAGCAGTGAGCTTCTGCTCACATTGAGAGTCTTTAAATATGTACCGGCTGGGTGGAGTAGAGGTAACATCACTGCTCTGCGTGGGGAGAGCCTGTGGAGACATGGGTTCGATCCCGGCAAGAGCACCTCTCCACTCCAGTAAGTGTCCTTGGACAAGACCCCTAACGGTACATACTCGCCACCCAGGACATACTTGAAAACGAGAGAAATCTCAATGTATCCTTCCTGAAAAATCCTTTCTCAAAACAAACAAAAAAATACCCTGCCAGAAGGTAAAATTAGCATTCAGTTCCAAGGTTACAAATGTCATACTGTGCTTTATCAATTCTTGCTCTTGACGGGCTGTTACGAGGCTCTTCTAGCACACTAAAATTTTGTTCATGTTCTGCATAAGCACAATTTGTGTACAAAAATGTTTCTCCTCTCCAAACAGTGGACTTTAGAATCTGGCTTTTTAAAGCATTGCACCCCAAATAACTAGACTTATTTTGTGTCCCTCTTTCAAGAGTAGGCAAGTTGGCGCTTCTATCCAAGGAAAACTAGCAGACCGTAAAGATGCCAATAACTGGCTATTAGACATGTGCAAAAACTTTGCTTCATCATTCTCAAATCATCCAAAAATGGTCTGTCTGAAAAGTTGTTGGACCACCGATTCTGATATTGGGACTAATTATTGTGACTTGTTTAACCCCTTAAGGACCCCTGACGTACCCTGTACGTCCTGTCCACAGGTCTCCCTTAGACCCGCGGACGTACAGGGTACGTCAGCGGCACCTAATCCCCCTCCCGCCCGATACTCCCCTCCCTCGCTGGATCCCACGGTGATCTGGCAGGGAGGAAGCCTGCCCATGTGATTTACATGGGCAGGCGAGGCTGATGACGTCGCCACGCTGCGTGGTGACGTCATCAGCAGGCGTCCCCATGCAATTCAATGGAGGGGAGGGGGGGGCTCCTTCGGAGCCCTCTAATCTCCCCAACCATTGAAGCTAGGGAGATGCTGTTTGCACTGCTGGAGAGGGGAGAGTCTCCCCTTTTCAGCGGTGTATGGCATTAACCTTTTCGCTGCCAAATCGCGTTTCGGCACTAATTGGCGCCAAAACGCGATTCGAACCTGGAGGGGGGGCTGACATCTTGGATGTCAGCCAAGCCTCCAGGTCCCCCTCACCCACTGACAACCTCACCATATGTGTGAGGATGTCAGTGGGCCAGTTAAGGGGATCCTAAGGATCCCTTTATCTCCCGATCCATGGCAGCTAGATGGTCATATTTGACATCAATTGAAAGGCATGATTATGGCCTTTCCAATGATACCAAACATGACCAGGTTTGGTTTTAAAAAAAAAATAAAACCAAATAATAAAAAAATTTAAATAATTTTTTTTTTTAAAGTTTTTTTTTGTCTGGGGGGGGGGGTTAATTAAATAGGACCTAGGCTTTCATCTAAAAATAATTAGCACAAAATGGTCAGAATGAGCGCAGCGCACATAGGTGAACTGTCTCAGCAGTGAAGGGGTTAAAAAGCAAACATGTAAATATTGGGTATTTCTAGTCTCGGGACAAAATTTTGAACCTATTTAGCCGGGGTCTTTTTGGGGGGTGTAGATTTTGGGGATTAAATTACGAAAAAGTGTGTTTTTACCATTTTTTTCCTCATATTTCATATTTTTTTTATAGTAAATTATTTGATATGATGGAAATAATGGTATTTCTAGAAAGTCCATTTAATGGCGGGAAAAAGGGTGTATAATATGTGTGGGTTGAATAAACGAGTAAGAGGAAAATTTGACCTAAACACTAACAGCGCAGAAACGTAAAAACAGCAGCGGTCACTAAAAGACGGATTTGTGTAAAACCACCCGGTCACTAAGGGGTTAAATGGATATGTTGCTGGTGAGTGATCCATGTGCAGATACACATCCTTGTAGTAGTCTGAAAATGATCAGAACACCATAGTCATGTTAAAGTGCTATATTGTGGTACTCAATGTTCGACAGATCCTCTTTAAAGCAAACCATTACAGGTCTATTCACTAAAAGGTGAAACGCGGGAGAATTGTTAGAGAATATCTAGACCAAATAGATTTGGAAAGTGAGAAATGGGAGAATTTTTCTGGTTTGGCTATTTTGACCTAGAATTTTCACTTCTCCAGACATTCTCCTGAGTTTCCCCTTTAGTGAATAGACCTGTTTAGTGTACATTTGACATGAAATTAAAAGAAAAACCTTTTACAAGCACCGCTACCCAATTAAATGAGATTTTATTTACTGAACATCATGTAAGAGGCCAATTTAAATTCAGTAGATGGCAATCACAAAGCTCTTTATTTAATGCTGTACTTGTTACAATTTGTTTGCCTATAGGTGTCCAATTTGTTTAGATTATCAGGATAAAAAGTAGCAATAAATATGTGCAGATATTAAAACCCAAAATATTATACAACATAAAATTTACAAAAACCTACATCATCTGGGCACTGAATCCAGTCCATCTTTTCATGTAAAATCAGAATTTAAGTCTATTAAATACAATTCCAAGTGATGTCTCACAGTAAGAATGTGAGAGGAGGAACATGTGTCCTTTTTTTTTTCTTTAACTAGGAGGGGGTTCAAGTTTCCTTGAAAGAGCCATCAGGATCTGGCTGAACTTCTGGTATCTTTCTGTTTGATTGACTTGTGCTCCTTTGCTGCCCCAAAGTAATCTCATTTGAAACTCCGTTTTGAATATTTCACTCATTTCCAGGTCTGGTTTAAATCCTATTATAAAAAGAGGAAAAGATAGATTTCTTAAATTTTGAAACCATAAAATTAGAAAATATTTTCAATTAAAAGGAGTCTAAAAATTCAATGAAGATTTGGGGAATTTGCCTTTACGGTTAACCTGCAACTCTTGCACAGATCTGGGGGAGGGGGAGGGGGGGGGGTAAATCCGCTACCCAAGATTCCTTACTAGAATAATCAATGGAAAATGTTAAGACTGCTTAAAAGTAAAGTTCTACCATGCAAGGAAGTTCAGGAAATTGCCAGAACTTTACTCCATGCCTGTCTGTGTTTAAATCAAAGATCCCAAACTCTGCAAGCCCTCCCCTCATTACTGAACTAAAACTCCCATGCGTTCTGGGAATTGTAGGCTATAAAACACATGGGTAGGAGTTTGATAACAGTTATTAGGGATGCACCGATACCACTTTAAGACAGAGTACCAATACTTTTTAAAAGTACGGTACTCACCGATACCGAGTACCGATACTTTTATTTTAGGTCATGTGACCGCTTTTCAATAAGAACAGACCTCAGGTTGCCCCCAGCTCACAGAGATTGCCAGGCTCCGAGCGCTCTTCCTCGTTTGCCAGCCGGTGGATCCGGTTGCAGGGCTGTGCAGGCAGAGTCACAGCCTCCACTGCCCGGCGGCCGCATCACAGCCCTGCGACTGGACACCCCCCCCCCCCCACTGTGTAAGTAATGCGGCCTGCTGGAGAGGAACGCTGGCCAAATGCTTTTCAAGCATGTGGCCAGCCTCACGGATACCGGCAAGCCGGCCCAGCGCTGGCTTCCGGTATCGGGCCATTTGCACGAGTATCGATACTAGTATCTGTGCATCCCTAGTTGTTATCAAACATTCCATATGAATGACCATATCTGGTTAAGGTTAGCAGAGGTTTGCTGCGGATTTAAACCCTTCACTACAAAAACCGTATACACAGTCCTCTAAATCAGGGCACGGACAGGTGATTTAGAGTATTCTCTATTTCTGGAGAAAAAGGAATTTTATTGCGAACGAGCTCCAGAACCAACCTGCCCCTGAAATTAACTTCAACATCTGGCATATCCAATGTGTTATCTGTAAAGCCATGTGTTTTTCTGTACACAAGGACTTGGCTACAGTAGACCTTTTTTATACAGTGGGACTCCTGTACGTTGACTTTCCATTACCCCTGCAGGTACTTTCCATAAAAGCACTGGGTCTTGCCAGTGGATTTATGGAAAAGCACTTGATAGTGAAGGGGATAAGCCATGGATGTGGGTGTGTACGCTTTGCCTTGTACCCTAGATCACCGTTTTAATTTTAGTTATCCTTCTCTTACTGATCGCTATATAAATTGAATCTACAAAGTTAACCTCTTACCTTCCAGTAATCTTCTAGCATTCTCCTGATATATAGCAGCGTTTTGAGCCACAACACGAGCAGTTTCCAAATGGCTGAACATTATTTCACAACCACGATCATTGTTTTCCCACAGGTCCAACCCTTCAACGACAACAGACTGGCGTTCCAGTAAAACGATCAGCGGCATCACTAGCGGAACAGTCAGGTTTTCTTGCATTGCAAACATAGCACCTGAAATGGGTGCGCGGAGAGAGAGAAAGGAACATTCATTTTAGAAATAAATTAACTTTTTTCAGGTTAATTCTTGAGAGGCCTATGGTGAAATAAATTATTTTATACACGCACAGTTCCATAGTGTTGATCTATAGAAATGGCCAGACATACTTGCCGCCTGCAGTAAAGCGATGAAAGCCACTTACCACCTCCTTCATGCAGCGTTTTGCTAAAAGGTTTCAGTTGTTTCTCGTATATAATTGCAGTCTGTGTGTACTGATGTCGTAAATTAGTCCACGTATGTTCTAGTCTTGTAATCTGTACAAAAAGAATTTCTGAAGTTAATCTTGGGATATTAAAACTAGAATAATACCAATAGTTAACATGGAAAAAACAGAAGCAACTCAAACTCTAAGAAAAGTCATGCTCCACACTGTGTGTCTTTACATCTCTCCGATACGGTTTACGTGCTTAGGGGTTTAGCCGATGTTCCAAATGCCAAGGGAAAAAAAAAAAATCACTGTTGGTGCGCCCGTAACAAATGCCGGTGCTTCTCAAAAGAAATCCAAGCAGCCACAGGAGAAGCTTCACTGAACACAGCACTTTATGAATAACCCCATTAACTAAATCCCTTTATAGTAAAATACTGGTTTTAAAAGACTGCAAAGCAACTGGGGCTTTCAGGGCACACGCACGGCGAGCTCATTTTACTACAAGACTATATTATGATTAACATTGGAAAATACAAAGTTACCACAGTGGAGTATGGTTGAAATCTGCCAAAAGGTTTTACGGTTACATTTGACAATAATCCACTTTCCAACTGGTTGTGGAATATTTAATACAAGGTTATTATTTTACAAGTTGGCCTGTTTGACTTTTGGGTATGGAACTCATCCAAATGATCTTCTCTATACTGGGTGAAAGTGATCACTGTGACCCACCGGTTTTGTACGGTGTTATGGATGGGTCCTGAGGATAGCCTGTTACATAAGTTCAGTGCAAGAAGTAAATTTACCACTACTTTATTAAGATTCTGATGGTACACAACTACACCCAATTGGGTTACGTCAGGAGAAGTTGTCAATCACTGCGCTCAAACGCTGGAAGATGTCCTTAACCAAGCAAGGTCAGAGTCCACCTCGTATAGCCAAGCCATTGCTTTTTAGAAATATCAGAACTGATTAGTGTTTATTAGTGAGTAGTACCATCTTTGTTCCAGGTCAGCAAAACTCTGAATACTGTACTTAAAGGAAAAAGTACATCTTTGACTTGAATACATTTAGAATTTTCTGTGCTTCTAGTTGACTAACACCTTGTTACCTGTTGCATATCAAGGGCTTTCATGATGGCAGAAAATGCATAGAAGTCTCCCAAATGCTTAAGTTCTATGGCGAGTTGAATGAGCTTGTTCAATGTAGCAACGCGTTCCTCCAAATTTCCTGTGCATCCCAAGATATCCACTGCAATACCGATCGCCATGGTGGTGTGCCTACGAGGACATTAAAATGGACCGTTAAATATAGCAAAGATCAGATTAGTGGTAGCATGGTGTGATCTTGAATATCAAATAGCATGTGTGAGAGGGTGGGTTTCTACTTTCTTGCGAAAGAACAGCCAGAGGGAACAGATTACAATCCTGGCCAACTTCAAAATAGACATCGGAGGTAAACTTGAGGAAAATAATATTTTTTGGGAAAGGCAGTGTTTAACTCAACACAGGCACATTACAAGTGAAAAGGATCTATTCTCAGGCAATGGGATTGTGACAGTCTGTCCATAGTTTATACATATCCATAAAGCCATCAATCCTCCATATTGAAATCCTACGGTTTCATCGGGAGCGATCACCAGTCTACAACTAACCAGCATGACTTCCAATAGTTCTACGATCATATGGAATGGATCTAGTTTATCGATGGAAGGAAAATTAAGTACGGTATTCCCCCTTTTTTATGGTAATCCAGCTCCTGTCACACAAGCTCATGGTGAGATGCAGATTTGTTTTTGCTTCCAGCCTGCCCTATAAATGTGTCTTAAAAAAATTATAGTGTAATCATTGTAGTATACAAGCTTCTAATTAAAAGTAAAAACTCCAACATTACGGCCAACTCCATGAGAGTTTCCTAGGCCTGATTGTTCAAAGATAACTAGGAAAACCTGACCGGAAAACAGAGTGTAAGGGTTCACTTGGGATATAATGTAAGCTTACCTTTCAATTAAGTCGAGGCGCAGCTGATGCCCATATGGAAGAGTTATCAGTTCCAGGCCTGTGCTCACTCCCATCATCTTCTCCACCTCTGGTGAGATGTCCAATATCCTGGCAACCTGCCGGGAACAACGGTTAAAATGTATGAGTAGCCAGGAAGAAGTCTACCGCCAGCACCTGACTCTGACCTTCTTCTGCCCAAGCGGATAGGTTTAGGGAGCCTCTAATTATTAAATCACTTATGCCATATTCTTCCATTACCAGATCCCCACTGTCAAGACGGCAAGAACTGTGACCCATGTTTTTATTCCTCGACTGTCCACATAACTTAAATTTGTGACCATGGTGACTTTTGTTTGCACATGCTCATTGGAACAGTCACATTGCCTTCTTGTTCTTCTCAGCACTAGGCCATGTTTCAGACGAAATATACAATGAAATCATGAAAAGAAGACCTCACTATGTGAATTGTAAAGCATTTTAAAGTGACATAAAGCACCCAGACGAGGAATGGATTCGACCAATACAGATCCCAGTTTTATTCCATGGAGACTTGGCAGAACCCTTTAACCTGCTAGCTAAGGCTGGCGTCAGACAAATGCAGTGATCACGTCCGTGTTGCCACACAGTTTAACGTCCGTAGTAGCATAGAATCATGATCAAGAGACCCACACATGAAGTACGTGCGCACCGAACTGCACACACACACAATGCACGTGGCAAACGGACACAAGTTAGGCAAGAACGTATAACCGCTAGACAGACGCGCAGAGTGCGCCACGATCACGTAGCATTCTGTGTGAGGCATAAGGTGCTGGACGTCACAAATGTGCTGCATCTGACATCGACGCACAAAATTTTGCATTTTTCATATTAATTTTATTTCCCATAATTCCCTTTTTTCTACGTCCGTCAACAAAAACGGACCGTGTGGTGTCTACAGTATCTTCCGTCAGTATGTCCGTCAAGCACGCACGCAGAGTGCACTCATACTGCGTTCGTCTGACATTAGCCTAAGGTGGCACAAATTCTGGAAGCGTTTATAAAATCAAACTGCTATGGAAAAACTGACATAGGTTTCGGAATACATGGTTTTATCAATACCCCTTTTAATTCCAGCTGCTGTTGGTACAAAGGACGATAGCATAAAATCCTATAAAACATGGATCACAACTTTATAAGCCTCAATATACTATTGTTATCCTGGTGTATAAACTCTCAAAATGTTCATATAAAGGCGCTGCGTTTTCAAAATTGTAGCGTGAGTTCGCACGCTATTGAGGGAATTTGTGAAGAATCTTGCATTTGGGGTGGAGGGTCCTCAATCAAAATAAAGAAAGCCGAATTTGACATTTTTCTCAACCCTGGTATAATTTCTCTGAGCGTTTTAGCCTAAAGTGTTCAACTGCCCATAATATTCATCAATTAGTAACGTAGGAATAAATGCCAAAACTTAGGGGGTTGTCCTGAAAGGGACGATATTGCAAACTCGACACTAGAGGGCGCAATCCTCACGTGCAGTAGCTGCAGTAAGTCCTCCGGTCACTTAGCAACAAGTAAAATCTGACTGAAGCTTTCCATGACCACACTGCAATATCCCTTAAATAAACCAGCTTCACAAAAAAAGTCGTCCACTTACTAAATATTATTGAATAGAGAGAACATCCAAATATATTTTCCCTACATTCCTCCCATGAGTCTACATATAATCTGGTGAAACTGAGGTTTTCATGAAATAAAATGGGGGTGACCCACATTCGAAAAAAGGAACAATTTACTATTAGGAAATCCTGTAATTTTTGGAGTCCATGAATCGGAAGACGTTTATTCTGGTCTAGCAGATACAACAACCAGTTCCTACTGTGGTGGCGCAACTATGAACCCAGGTACCTCCTACCATCATATTATATCACAGATCTCAAACTCTGCCACCCCATCTTTCTGAACTACGACTCCCATGACTCTCTGTCCATCTATTGCTTTGAAAGAATTCTTGAACTTGTAGGCAATCTACTTCCGGAGGGCCAGTGTTTGAGATCCCTGTATTAGCACAGTTCTCCATTGGTTGCATTTCAGCACAAACTATTAGGATCTCTGCTCTTAGAAAGTGCGCACCATGGACACCTTTACTGGCTGCGCTGTGTCCAAGTACAAGCTTGCGAAGTGCAGAGCTGGCAGCATGTATTTCTTATGTGTGCTTGAACATGACGCTAGGCTTACTGGTGGCTTGATCACAACAGGAGGTATAAAAGACCCATTACAATTTTTATTAATACACTATGTAGCAAACAAAAAATGCTACAGAGTCCCACTGCATCATGATCTCTTTAGCTTTTTTTGGAAGTGCTTATGGGGCACAGTGACCCACTAAAAACTTGAGAATACTAAACATCCCACTTCTCATAGAAAAGAGAGTCCCCTCTACACACAGTCAGGGTTATTCAAAGAGAATCGAAAAGCCACCGCACGTTCGGTGACTTTTCGTTCTCTTCGGTTCGATTTGGCGATTCCCATTTCAGCAACCCTGCGGTGTATTCAGCAAGCACCACAGGGTCCCCGAATTGCAGGGAAAAGTCACCGCAAACCGGACGAAAACTCACTGCAAAACGAGGGTGAACGCACACCGAAACCCGCAAAAACATCTGGATTAACCCGCTGAACACGCCGGAAAAACCTGAGCAGGAGCCGATCACACGCAGCACAGCCGCCGGAAAAAGCCGACACCGCAGACGAATGGAGTGAATAAATTAGAAAAACGATTTGCTTGAATGTTTGAAAAGTGAAACGCTGTTTGCAAAGAAACTACTGAGCGAAAATGTCTGAAATTTACATATGAGGTCCAATGAATGATAATAAAAAGGGCTGTTACAGAAAAAAATCCCGAAAAATGCTTAAAAAATATCCTAAAAAATATATATATAAAGAGACTTTTTACTGCAGAATATTATAATCAACGGTTTATTCGATATTGAATTAAAAAAACGGGAATATTTTTAACATTGAAGCCTATGGGATTCGCCTGAATAAACCTGCCGCATGAAACCACCGAATGGCAGGGCATTTCGGGAACCCTTCACTGCTGGTTTGTGTTCTCTGAATAGCCGAAGCATTACTTTTTTTATGGGGATTCACTGCCCTCGAACAGGCACCGAATGTGCAGGCAATTCGCCAGGATTTGGCATATTGCCTGCTCTCTGGATAGCCGAATGGCCAGGAAAGGTAACCGAACGCTGATTTTCAGCATTCAGTTGTTCGGTTCTCTTTCGGGAGCCATTCGGATCTCTTTGAATAACCCTGACAGTCTGACATTACATACAGCAGAGGAGAGATGTCAAGATGTGCAGTTTTGATGCCCCAAAGGCTTAAATTGATCAAGTTAGAGTTCTGGTAGGAACATACTAAATGGTACAAATCCCACAAGGCCAGATATGAAACATACAGGGTAATTCAAAGAGATCCGAATTGCTTGAGAAAGGTAACCGAACAGTGAAAATCAGCGTTCGGTTACCTTTACTGGCAAACATTCATGCAAACGGTTTTGCGAATTTATTCACTGCCTCTTCTGCGGTCTGGGCTTTTTCCCGGAGGCTGCGATCGGCTCCTGCTCGGGTTTTTCCGTGGTTTTCGGCAGGTTAATCCAGATGTTTTTGTGGGTTTTCGGCGTGAATTCGCTGGGTTTTGCGGTTAGTTTTCGTCAGGATTGCGGCAGCTTTTCCCTGCAATTCGGGGACCCTGTGGTGCTTGCTGAATACACCGCAGGGTCACCGAAATGGGATCGGCAAAAGGAACCGAATTGAAGAGAACGAAAAGTCACCGAACGTGCAGTGACTTTTCGAATCTCTTTGAATAACCCTGATAGAATTTTCGGATTCTGAGCATCGGAAACGTTATTACAATGATGCGTGTGTAAATAAGGCTTCGCTTTACCTTGCAGTCCATCCTGAGGATGTGCTTGGCAATAGTCCTTGGGTCGTTGTTAGTAAAAAGTTCTTTAGCACGTCTCAGAAGAGTAGTTTCCAGTGGTTTATTTTCCGGTGAGAGGAGAAGAGAATCAAAGTCTTTTGGATTAAAGGATGATACAGTCTCATACATCGGCCTGATGAATTCAGGGTCCATCTTTTCTCCAAGGTTTGTCGTTGAGCCCTGAGACAAACTGTCCTCCAAGGGTGGGAAGCTGATCTCTGAGTTACTGAAAGACAATGTATCCTCCTCATCTGGTTTTTGACTGTCAACTAAACTGTTCCTTGATGAAGGTATCTTTACCCAACTCCAATCCTCAGTAGATTTAGGGTGCAGTTCACAATAATTTGCCTCCGTGCTCTGCCAAACGGTGGGAGACTGTGACTGCTTAATATGCAGTGCCTTGCTGGGTTTTGGTGGTGGACGTGGGCACAGCTGGCTGTCTGACCCGCGCAGTGCCTCAGTGGAGTGACCCTCATTACTGAACCGTCTAATTTCAGTAGGGCTTAAAGTGGGTTCACTGCCTGTCCTGAAGACATGTGGTGAGGTGGACATCTTCCCATCTGCTCCAGGCAACATGTATGGCTGTCGACTTCCTATAAAAATCAAAAAATAACGTTTTTATGATGCAAACCTGTGTTGAACATGAATGGAAATAAAAACAGGTTTTCAACTATTCCCCCCTCCTCAAACCAATCAAAAGCACCCTGAAGACAACTACATCCCAACCCAACCATAGGAAGAATCTTTACCCCATAAATGCCCAGAACTGTCAAAATGGGATGGTCCTCCTTATTTTGGTTTTATCACTAGTATTAATTAGTGCTAGTAATTTTAAAGCTACCAACCGGGGGCCCCATTCCATTGATGCCGGTACCAGGGAGCAGGTGGAGAAAAAAGAAAATGGTAACAAGCTGATATCCCTTACAATCTGTTGCCATACCTACCCAAAGCAAAGAAAGGATTGGTCACATCGGGTAGCTAGCTTATAAAGAGCAGGATTTTAGGGGAAAACGCAACATTTTAGTCCTAGCCATGGATCTTTATGAATGATTTTATCCATGATTGATAAAGGTCCTTGGATAGGGCCGAAATTTTTTTTTTCCCCAATAAACCCTGCTCCTGTTTGCATACCTACCTGAAGTGAGTGGCCCTTTTTTTGCTTTGGGTGGATGTGCGCTGGCTGCCTGTGGACCCTGGGATATCCCATAAGGTGTGGATATTTCATTGGTCTTTAATATCTCTCCCGCACAGTTCAGACCACTGGAAAGACTGCTGGTGCACACACCTGGATATGTCCCGAACTACCCATAATTACATTTAAAAAAAACAATTAACCGTGGAGACCCAGGGTCGAATCCTGGCCAGAGCACTTCTCTAGTAAGTGTCCTTGGCCAAGAAACCGAATGGGTACATTCTTGCCTACCACACAATGGGCCATATTACAAAGCTGGTGCTAACTTAATCAGAGCTATTGTAAACTTAACAACTCCATAAACTATAATGGCTCTGGTAAGTTTACAATAGCTCTGAGTAAGTTAGCACCAGCTTTGTAATACTGCCCAATATTGACTGTGGAGCCCAGGGCCAAGATCTCTGCCCTTCGCCCGTTGAGAAGCAAGTCAAAATCCCATGCAGCACATCCCTCCAATACAACTGTGAAGAACCAAGTCTAAACTTAAAGAGAAGCGGGTTCGACCTAACCACCAGGTCGCTGCTCTACTATCATGGAAAGCTGACTCGATCCCACTTAGAAGATGCCTCCAGCGAGTGTCCTTAGGCGAGACACCTAACGATATGGATGTGCCTACCTCACAAAAAAAATACTTGTACTTCTCATATAGACTAAGTTCCATTGGGAACAGGCCATATCATCCATGTGTGGTATTCTCATGTATGAACCCCTTGTACACAGATCTTGTAAAGCGCTGTGGAATACGTGGCGCTCTATAAATAAAGGATAATAATAATCTACATATGCCTTATGGGAGAAAGGAAACAAAAAGACAGCAGGTAAACTGGATTCCTTGATACCATTTGGCAGTTATCTACAGTCTGTCCCTCAGCTTCCTGTACCGGCAGGAGATACCAATAAACCTTTAACTCAATTTATCAGGCGGATTTAAATTAAATTAATCTTTACGATCTGGACAAACGATTAACTAAATGGTCACCTAGCAATGCTCAAGCAGAGCTGGTCTGTTACCTAGGAGAGCTCTGCTTTTTGTTTAGTTATTAACTGTGAGCATCAGAGCCGACTCCAGACCTTCCACAAAACAAAGCTCACAGATATTACAATTCCTCTGTAAAAGCAGTCACATTTATAACAGAATAATGCAGAGGGTCCCGACTTTTTCCAGGATTTATGCAATTGTTTTTCCAACCTACATTGTAAGCCATACACGTACAGAACAAATATAAACTTATAGGGATGTATTGCTAGATGTTTAAAAAGGGGAGGGTGTAAGTTGATTATAATAAGACCTTTCAAGTCTTACTATATCCTAATGTGAAACACTACATTTAGAAACTTCTCCCAATCACACTACAGAATGGTACGTTATCAGGAGGAATTTCTGGATACTTTGTGAAACTTAACCAGGGCAAAGGAACCAGCCCTGCTAAGGAACAGGAAGCACCAAGTCTGTGCCCATAGACAATGGAAGCTGCAATAGCTGAAAAAATATATGATCGGCCACGCTCTGCTAAATCTGTAGCTTTAAAATGACTGTGCCGTAAGTATTTTTTTTATTTCGAGGTGCTGGAAGATGAGGTTATGGGTCCTCAGGATTCATTTCTTTGTGCAGGATACATGGATCCATCCATCTGGTCAGATGCTCCAAGTAATAGATAGCCCATATTTTAAAGCCCTTCAAGACCTTTGTAAACGGAATTGGTACATCGTGGCACATATGTGCAATGACTCCATGGCAAAAAATGTATCTGGTCAAGAACTTCACCTATCCGCTAACATTTATATTTGGAAGCCACATAAACACATGATATAATTAACTTTTTGTGAATTATACCTTTTAATGCCCATTTCACCCATTACGTAAAACAGTGGTTCTCAACTCTGGTCCTCAGGACCCACTAACAGGCCAGGGTTTCCAGATATCGGAAGCACAGCACAGGTGATATGATTTGCTGCTCAGTGGTTGCAGGATTTATTCTGCATTTCCCCAAGGTGATCCTTAAAACCTGGCCTGTTAGTGGGCCCTGAGGACCAGGGTGGGGAAACACTGATGTAAAACATACCTATGGGTAGATAACTTTCTGACTGGTGAGCCTTCAGTGGCCGCTTCTTCTCCTGCATGTTGTCCAGGCAAGCTGGGTGGCTTCCACATTTTTCTCTATTCCTGCAGGGGAGAAGTGCGCGTATTGATTTTCGTAAACAAATCCAAGGCACTTGCACTTCATACAAAACAAATCTCTTATTCAAACTCCCATTACAAAAAGTGAAAAAATACAACACGTTTTCATGCAGATCGATCGCTGCTGTGCAAATTTGATCGCTATGATCAAATAATAAGCTCTGTGTTAGTAGTTTGGGGCAGATCGATCTATTTAACACTGGTCTTTATTTTGTCCTGCGTGTGAATGAGGTAAGCCACAAACATCTATTCCATCCTAGGTATCACAGTTAACACGTCCGTGGGCTACAACAACCTCAATGGCTACAATCATTTTCCACCAACCTCAGGAGATTGCAGCGCATTGTGCCGTGATCCTGTGACAGCCCTTGTCCTATATTTAAACTCAGCCTCTTTGTCATTTCCGATTTTCCATCCAAGACTCCCATCTCCAGGTGTCTGACAGGTGAGGTCCCATATTTCTCCTCTATGCAACGCAGCGGAACAGTCCGGTTTATCGGCTGGAATATGATGGCCCCGCTCTGCTGCGACACGGGTTTACGGTTTCCCACATAAAATCGAACCAACGCGGGAACATTGTCAAAGCTTTCGTGTTCAAATTGGTACTGGATGCGACTGTAAGCTTCATTGAGTCTGATGACGACTTTATTTATTTTGAAATGCTGCGAGAAGTTTTTCCACTGACAAGTAAGCACAAAATTTCCGGGGCTCGACAAAGAATCCCTTATCAGAAAATCTCCATCTCTCTTCACAAGGCTTTCAGACACCTGGTGAGAGGGAATACAAATTGCACACTTGTCAGAGTTTAATCAAAATATTTGCTACATATTCTCACTTTTGCATAAAATTTGAATGCACAACACATTGACATAAAGTCAAACTCCAACTACTTCACGAGCGACTTAGAATAAACAATGCATGAAACAATTCAAGACTTTTCATCAAGGTCACATCAGGTCAAACTCATGGATCCAGGTCTCTGCAGGTTGATCACAAGTTGTCAAGTTATTCGAAAGTATAAACCCCCACCTTATTCCCATCGCAACCGCTCTTTTAAATTTTATATATGGCTTTTATTAAAGTAAGACTCTATAAATGTAGTTAGGATGACTAAAGTGGTCAGGATGTGAGGAGTGCCCCCCAGTTTTTGCTAAAAGAGCTGGGTGAAGTCGAGGAGTTTCCTCCACCCCACCTAGCGTCACCAGCAGCCAAGAGACTTGAGTTTCCCGGCTGACTGTTACTGGTGAAGCGTTAGCGATCGGTTTCAGAGAGGCCTCGATGGATTGGAGCTGCGCATGCGCTATGGGACTTGCATAGGTAAAGTTCGCAAGTCCCATAGCACTGTGCAATGTGTGTTCCCTAAGCTACGCAAGTAGTGTGAACTACGCTGAAATGCTTCAGGGACATCTGTGTTTGGGAGTCCCTGAGCTGAAACGGAGGCGCAGCAGCATGTGGGAAAAAAATATGAAAATAAGAAAAATATATAATTGGGCACAGGCTGTCGGCAACCTCTGCAAAGATTTTTAAGGGTAAAAAAAAAGTACATTCAATATTTCAGTAGAGTGTTCCCTTAAGACTACACCTTTTTGGCGTTTACTTGGGGATCTACATTGTCCTCCCTCTCAACAGCACTTTCTAAAGGATTACCACCATGTTGGAATTCAATACTATCAGGGTTATTCAGAGAGTGTGAAAAGCAGGAGAATGACTGGAGAATGAAAAATTCTAGGTCAAAATAGCCAAACCAGAAAAATTCTCCATTTCATCTCACTTTCCAAATCGGCTATTTTGACCTAGAATTTTTCATTCTCCAGTCATTCTCCTGCTTTTCACGCTTTCTGAATAACCCTGTATTTGTTCTTGAAAGTGTAGGTTATACCTTCTTGATCGTTTCGATTTTCCCCATAGCGCCTTTGTAATTTATTCTATTATCTTTTGTTTTAATAAACGTTAGAATTTTTTTTGTTTTGTAAGTCTATTAAAATGATAAAGATTATCTTATAGGCAAAAAGATCAAAGAGTTTTGGAATTTTAAAGGTAGTAACTAAGGGAAAACCCTCAACAGCAGCTTTCTAAATATTTCATTCTTGAAATAGATCCATTTTCTTTATTGGTTGCTTTGAAGATCTCTGCCCCGTAACGATCAGATCAGTCTTGGTTTGAAAAGCCTGCATGTGCAATAGGGGTACGCAATAAGTCATTGTGCATTAGTAGGAAACTTCGTATTGCAATATCTTTCCACAAAGTATTACACGCGATAAAGAGTAAAATTACTTGATCCATCTGTAATAAATGTATGTTAGGAATGAGAGGAAAGCATTCTTCCCCTTGCCATTAACACATAGCATGTATTTTCCCCGCAGGGTATGGGACTGGAATATACAATGTGTAACTTGAACTGTTCCTGTTTTTATCCTGCCTCTCCCCTGATGATACTTGCTGCCTTTTACAGCCGTTGCATGTGAAAATGATTGTCTATGATAAAGACCAGGGGATTTTTTTTCAGAGCCATTTTAATTTAAACAAGAACATTGTCAAAGCTGTAAAACACAGGGGACGGGGAGGGTAATGGGCACCTCATCCGCCCTCACCATAAAGTATCCTTTTAACTCTTTGGGAACCTAAAAACCCATCTGACACTCAATCCCATCCATTCACTGCAGCCCAGATATTACAAGATAGAAATTAATTCAATAGCTCTAGAGATTTATTTACAGTTCACATGCCATGTATTAATAAAGGCAGCTGCATGCATCACGTTGGTGGAATTCTGTCGCCTATGAATAAATACAGGGCACGATGTCAGGGATATTAATATCTGAAGTTGCTACAACACATAACTGTATGACTACATGCATTTATATATTGGTGTCTGCAACTGAATATTGACATTTAAAGTTTAAATTCTGTGTTTAAATAAAATATATATTAAGAAGATTTTATATTGATCCAATCATGGGTCCAATCTTAAAATGTAAGTGTTGGAACTCTAAGATTTCCGCTGCTCAAATAAACCCTTAATATGTCCCACTTAACCCAGCACTCAACATGCAAATTTTAGATCAATGCTTAAACATAAAAATAGGCTTAGTTTGAGAAATCTTGCAAGAATTGTTATATATTTAAGGTGATTTAATAGGTGTTACAAATAAAAAAAAAAGTTTAATGTAGCATTAACCACAATATAATTGGTGCCTCACGGTCTCAGGAAAATGTGAGTAAAATCATTTTGGGTACACCATATAAGTGCATTAATACAGAATACCATCTGAACCATGATTTCACTCTTTTCTCTTCTTTGAGGACTTGGACCCCTTCTTTGAGGGGTGAATTCTGGATGCTTATATATCGTCAAGTGCGCTTAACTTGGAATTTTTTTGTATAAATAAAAACCATGGTATGGTAATAAAAGATTCTTGCTGTGTGGGCCAAAACTGAACTCTGTTCCTTGTGAGATAATAGTGAAGGAAAGGCATTCCCAGATGACTTGACCCCTTATTCCAATACTTAAACTCCACTGCACATGACAGGAGAGCATTCCCCTTTTTTTTTAATGCCATTTTAAGACAGTGACACGTGTAGCAGAGATGATGTTCCATGACATTTTGTTCACCATTTTATAAAAATATAAATGTCAGGAATGTTACGGAGATCATCATAAAACCTCTTTATGAGAAATAATAGTTTCATTTCAGCCCTCACCCTTTTTCACTTTAGCCTCACCCTTTTTAGAAGTGTACTTGTCACCAAGTAATATATTATATATATATATATATATATATATATATATATATTCGTCATTTAGCAGTGAAACCAGATTATATAAAGATATTTCCCAAACGAATTTCATGTTTCTATACTAACACTATAACCTTCCTGCCACATGTTTGCCTGCCATATGT
Source organism: Leptobrachium leishanense (assembly GCA_009667805.1). NCBI lineage: Eukaryota > Metazoa > Chordata > Amphibia > Anura > Megophryidae > Leptobrachium > Leptobrachium leishanense. Next base: position 52,043,513 of record CM019070.1, on the reverse strand, counting down.
AAGCACGGCTGCAGTTTACGTGTATATTGTTATGATAACATTGTCTCGATTAATTGTTCCAACATATAAAATAAGCTCGGCACTAAATGGCCTTTTTATTATGTAAATTGCAACTTTGACCTTGAGGGATTCATTGATATTCATTGCACGAGTCATTTAACTGGAATCTAAAAGATGAAATGCTAATGTGATACAGTGTAAAACTGCAGGGGAAGATCCTAAATAAATTACTTTGAAAATACTATTTTATAAAGTATAATACAGGGGAAGAGATTTTATTTTTGCAGAATTGAAACGGAGTTAAGTAATAGAGCCAACAAGACGTAAAACACAATTCTCACTCAAACCTGTGTTTGACACAGTGTTCGTAGACAAGGAATGGCTGGGATCTATGAGCCACATCCCAGCCCTTCTATTACCTATAATGTTAGTTGGATAAGAGATTTGAATATATCCCCTTACTCTGCAGATTTTTAGATTTAAAACATTGTTTTATATTTAAAACAATATGACAGCTATCTTGAAGATTACTATAATGTTTTTACCATGGCAAGGACACTACTAGCCGCATTCAATGAAATGCATGAATGGAGCACTGTAACCAGCTTTCTAAAGTTGTTTTGGTTTGTACAACAATTCCATTTTAAAAAAGGAATGCTCTAAACACCCTGGCAACTTTAAAAAGTTGAAACATAGGTCGGGTGGAGTGCCCCCACCTCATTTGGCAGCTTCCTCCTCCCACACAAGCATAATCTGGCTGCTGGTCATTGATGATGTCAGTACGCAGAGTACTGACATCATCAGCTCTTTAAACACTTGCAGCAAGCATTCCGTGAGAAGCAGCAGATGGATGGGATTTGCACTTGCACGCATAGCTCCAATCTATCATTTTGCGCAGGTGCTACGGAACGTACGCACAAAAATGTGCAAGGCCCACGCAAAATGCAATTTGCGTTGTGTACAATATGCAAATTGTTTTAGAGATGTAGAGACTTCTGTCGTTTGGAAGCCTTGGAGCTGCAGGAACAGAGCCCCCAATGGAGAAAATTATATTTTTTCTCTATTTACACCCGAAATGGAGAATTAATGTGCTTTATACAATTGAAGACTATAGTGTTAGATTTAGAAACCTGACTGTATATTGCTACGGATTAGGATGTTACGTAATACTAATTACATATACCGTAGGACTCTAGGTTTTATCTATTGTTCTATAACTTGGTTTATATCAAGCATAAAGAGAGCAAATCCAGCTTCTATGAACTTGCAATTACTGTTCCAGACGCTGGTGATATGCCAGAACACTGTGCCGGGGTTAGCAAAGAATTGTTACGGTGTAAAGTTCGGAAAGAATGTAATTCTATCTGATGTAAAATGCTGCAATTTTATCTAATGTAAGACATTCTCTTTCACCTCATGCTGCTGGGCGTTATTTCCACCGATTATATATTTATCCATTGATTGATGCTCTGGCCTCATTGAATTACACTGAAGTGAAATGGACTTTCTCACGTGAAATAGAATGACACACTAAGAGCTACAGCACCTCAGTGAAAGAGGATATCGTGAAGGTAGCTTTTAAATGCCAGACATTTCTGTGATTTCAGGGAGATTGTTACTATGAGGATCAAAACCCTGCGCTAAAAGTACTCTTATTCAATATTTCTGCTTGATGAAGCTCTGAAACAATGTCCTTATAAGAAAATCTTAGGTTGGATCATAGATATTTTAGGGCAAAGTGGAACAAAACCAAGATTCCATAGAAGTTGCTCCTATATGAACACATTTGCTCCATTATTGGTTTTCGCTTGATACATTTGGGGATGTATTCCAACCCTGGTGGAAACTTCCCCAGAATTGTTATATACATCCCAGAGCCATTACAGTCTATGGAGTTTACAACAGCTCTGGTTAAGTTGACACTAAGGTACACCAGCCTTTGCTGATCTGGGTACATTGTGATGCTGGTGACCATTAGTCTCCATGTTCCACACTTAAAATCCCTTTCCTCGCTCCATGGCGTAATGGGACCATTAGAGCAAAAATTTCCATGTTATAGTGGACATGGGGAATAAACAAAACAAAAAAAACCCTGGTGTCTGAAAAGTGTGCTTTGTATAGGTTTCTCCAACCCCCCTCCTTCCCCCTAATCTTATGTCGGCTTTCTCATTCATCCAAAAGGTGTGCTGTGCAAACACTGCATGAAGCCGGGTGACTTCACTGACAAGAGGCTTCTAAGTCTCTTTGAAATGCATTGAGTGGTGCTTTAAAACGACAACGTCTTACATTAAAACATAAAAAATCTGGTCTCTGTCTGTCTAGAGAGAGTATTTTACAAAACCAAGCCCCGTAATGACTGGCAAAGCTTCAGGACAGCTGCCGTCCACCAACATCTCACAATAATGACTCGAAGGTCAACCTTTAGGTCAGGAATATTACCCACTCCAAGTAACATTGTAAACATGACCTTTCCATTCCTTGGTTGTACCTTCTAGCAAATAATTAAAAGGATGATTAACGAGAACCTAGTCCTGTTTAGATCACTTGTGTCCTGTGAGTGATACAATTTATCCTCTGGACTTTAATGTAAATAAAAGCAAAGAACACAGCCTCACCTGGCGCGGAATACGACCGTGGTACCAAGCGTGACTCCGTAGGTCTTCGCTACTCAACTTCAGCTCTTGTTCCAGTTCTTTCTTGAGCTTGTCTGGTGTCCCTCCATCCATAATATATCGATCTTTAGAAAACTAAAAAAAAAAAAAAAAAAAAAAAAGCAGGACGTTCAGATGCAGCGCTGGCAGCGGTGATATCACCTGTTCTGTGCCCCCCCCTCCCCTCCGGAGTAGTTAACCTGCTAACAGGAACTTTCATTTCGTCCTTTGTCACCAGTCGCTGTGCTATGGGTGTTACCTTTCATTATTCCACCTGCCTCTCTGATCAAAGTCATGCAGGATGGCGTACATGGAGGCTGCACCTGGAGTCACATGCGACTCCTTTTACATCTTCCCTCTGCCCTTTGTACCGAGTTTATGAGTCAATCCTTTAAAACCCAGGTTAATTAACAGTTTCGTGCCTGCAGATCCAAGGTTGGCGTCCTCACTCCACGGCACCGGAAATCCGAATATACTGTATCTCTGGCACACACACGTCTCCCTTTACTGTTCAGTGTGTGTGTACGTATTAATGCACCAATTGTTCAGCAGAATTGCTTAATAAGGAGAAAGATATATTCGTACAGGTCTTCTACAATCCATTGTCAATTGTTTAATGGGAGGAAGGAAGTGCGCACATTTAGGCAAGAAAGCAAAATAACTGCATTGCCAAATTATCTTCACAGTGATTCCACAATACTGTTGTTGAGGTGGTCGAGGGGATTTGTCTGTTCTTTTCTATTGATATACCAGGCATGTTAATAGGTTTTAAAATAATAATAAAAAAAATTAAAAAAAAATCTTTTGAAACCTATACACAAGAGATCCGCAACTGTCCATCTTACTGCATAGACAACGCATTATGCCGATCCATACATTAATGTTTTTGAGTTAAATGGAGTTAAAAGAATCACTTGAAATCATCTGGTTCGGTTTTAACTAGGGGTGCACCGATACCACTTTAAGACCGAGTACGAGTACTGATACTTTTTAAAAGTACTCACCGATACCGAGTACCGATACTTTTATTTAATGTCATGTGACGCTTTCCAATAAGAACAGACCTCATATAAAAATGCCCCCAGCTCACATGTATATATCCCCCCGAGATATATATATACAGAATACCCCCAGCTCACATGTAGTTTGCCCCCAGCACTCATGGATTTGCCCCCCAGCTCACATGGATTTGCCCCCCAGCTCGAACGATTGGGAAGCTGGCCGCGTGCATGAAAAGCACGCGGCCAGCGTTCCCCTCCGGCGCATCCGCATACTCACCCATCCTGAAGGTCCGGACGCTTGGCAGTGACGCGATCACGTGGCCGCCCGGCGCATTTGTGACGCTGCCTCCAGCCGAGAGGCAGCGCCACAGGAGCGCCCAGTGGCCGCTGGAACGCATCACTGCCAAGCGAGCGGACCTTCAGGATGGGTGAGTATGCGGATGCGAAGGAGGGGGAACGCTGGCCGCGTGCTTTTCATGCATGCGGCCAGCTTCCCCAGCCCCGCGGATACCGGCAAGCCAGCCCAGCGCCGGCTTCCGGTATCGGCGGGATGTATCGGGCCGTTTGCACAAGTAACAAGTACTCGTGCAAACGGCAATATTGGTCCCGTTACTAGTATCGGTGCATCCTTAGTTTTAACAACTTTAATGCCTTGTCTACTGATCTGACAGTAACAAAATTGACAACTTTAAAAGTGTATTGGAGTTTTACGCCAAGTGGTAAATTGTTTGAGAACATCAACTCAACTCTGTTATACCCCCAGCCTAGATTCAAGTCCTAAAAATATTAGTTTGGGAGCTCACCAAGATTTCTGTCCCCTAATTAGCAATCATCTCACACGTAAGAAACAGGATTTAACAGGGAAGCATAGGATTAAACAAGCTCTATAGAGAATGGTGCCAATTGGAACTCCGTTCCCTCTGCAAAAATAATGGAGGAACTGCATTCCCGACGTGTTCCCCCTCAACTTGACCTCTGGTCCCAGTCAGTCTATTTTGGCCTACAATTTTCTGTTTTCTCACGTTTTTATGTACGCCACCCGATAGGGATTTTTATCTTTATATAGCTCAGTAGACATATTCTTAGAACATGTGGAATAATGCAGTGCAGGCTCAGGAATGCCAAAAACCAAATCTGCGCCTTGTTAGGCCTATTGGAAAGGAGGTGGAGCTTTAAAAAGGGACCTGACTGGTGAACTCATTATTTATTAAGTACACAAGGTATAATAGCCATGGGACCAGATCGTGTAGGTGTAGTGATCAGGAATGAATGGTGTCATAAATCATCATATTTAATTATTGTTATGCCAAAGAGTGAACACTGGGGGCAGTGTGAGGCTTTCTGCCCTGTGTGGTTAGCGATGACATCATTAAGCCAGCCCACTCTAGAGTGGTTACCTCATATGGGGACTCCCACTGGGAATAAAGGTGTATACATGTTGTTGGTGGGAGGCATGTCACTTTAGTGGGTGGAGACCAGACTCTAGTCCAACCTTCTCTTCATTCAACCAGGAGTTCTAGGAGAGGATCAGTGCTTTGGCTTGGACCTGAGAACATGGCTGTGCCATGTGCTGTGCATATTTGGATGGGTAAATGACTGTTGATCTTGTTGATCCCTTTTATATCACTTGCCTATGCTGAGTGTTTTATTGCAGGGTTCAGGGATAAGTTTAAGAATGTTTTACCTTTATTATCTTTCGGTTTTAACGTTTTATTTTTAAATTAAAATCATTTTACCCATCACTGTGCGTTTGCGTCGTCACTAGCTACTCGACATCTATCAGCTGGTATAACCTTTTAAAAATACATTTTTCACAACAGCAGAGAACAAAAAAAAAAAAAAAGAAATTATATGAAACCAGCAATAAATCACAATGGTTTAATGAAAAAGCTCCATAGCTACTCAGGGTATTTGCCACCTTTAGGCTAGGGTCAGACGAACGCATTTTTCACGTGCGTTTAGCCGCACAAAATCACGGCCGTGCTAGCAGCAAATGACGTCCAATGCCGGGGAACATACGACGAACGGCCGCACGAAAGTTCGTCCGTGCAACGCAAGTGGCCAACGAACGCATTTTTTCGAGAAAGTCAAACCGCTACTACTGATGTACAGAGTGCGCTGCGTCCGCATAGCGGCGTGTTTGCGTGATTGGGAGACGTCAGACGCTGCACACGTCCGGCCAACATAACATCCAGATGCAAAAGGGTTTTATTGATGATCCGTACAAAATCACGTACGAAAATGCGCATCGTATGACCGCTATCGCGTATTCCGTGAAAAAATACATCCATTCGTTCGAACGCACTTTTTCACGGACAACGTGAAAAATGCTTTCGTCTGACCATAGCCTTAAACGCTTTGTAAAAAACATGACTTTACAACCATGAGTATTAAGTAAATTCCATTAAATATAAATAGGTCGGGCAGTATTCCAAAGTTTGTGCTAATTTAACCAGAGCTGTTGTAAACTTGACTCCATAGACTATAATGGCTCTGGTAAGTTTACAACAGCTCTGGTTAAGTTTACACCAACTATGGAATAGGGCCCTTCAGGTTTTAAATCTAAAATATTGGAAATAGCCTTCAGGCTACTCGTCACAAAACGCAAGCATGTGCTAATGTGCTCACATCATTATCAGTTTTATTCAACCCCCAAGTGACATTCAATCTTAGTACTTAGTACAACATCCTTTTACAGTTATAACAGCTTTTAAAACGTGAAGCATAGCTTGACACAAGTGTCTTGCAGCCATCTACGGGTATCTTCGCCCATTCGTCATGGGCAAAAGCCTCCAGTTCAGTCACATTCTTAGGCTTGCGCACTGCAACGGCTTTCTTTAAGTCCCACCAGAGGTTCTCAATCGGATTTAAGTCAGGTGACTGCGATGGCCACTCCAAAATGTTCCAGCCTTTAATCTGCAACCATGCTCTAGTGGACTTGGAGGTATGCTTGGGATCATTGTCCTGTTGAAAGGTCCAACGTCTCCCAAGCCTCAGGTTTGTGACGGACTGCATCACATTGTCATCCAATATCTCCTGGTACTGAAGAGAATTCATGGTACCTTGCACACGCTGAAACTTCCCTGTACCTGCAGAAGCAAAACAGCCCCAAAGCATGATTGACCCCCCCGCCATGCTTCACAGTAGGCAAGGTGTTCTTTTCTTCATGGGCCTGGTTCTTCCTCCTCCAAACATAGAGTTGATCCATGGGCCCAAACAGTTCTAATTTTGTTTCATCAGTTCACAGAACACTATCCCAAAACTTCTGTGGTTTGTCCACATGACTTTTGGCATACTGCAGTCGACTCTTATTCTTTGGAGACAGCAAGGGGGTGCGCCTGGGAGTTCTGGCATGGAGGCCTTCATTACGCAGTGTGTGCCGTATTGTCTGAGCTGAAACTTCAGTACCCACATCTGACAAATCTTTTCTCAGTTCCTCAGCAGTCACACGGGGACTTTTCTCCACTCTACGCTTCAGGTAGCGCACAGCAGTCGAAGTCAGCATCTTCTTTCTGCCACGACCAGGTAGCGTTTCAACAGTGCCCTTTGCCTTGAATTTGCGAATGATGCTTCCTATGGTCTCTATTGGTATGTTTAACATCTTTGCAATCTTCGTACAGCCATTGCCCTTCCTGTGAAGAGTAATCACCTCTTCTCTTGTCTTCCTGGACCATTCTCTTGACTTCACCATGTTTGTAACCGCACCAGTAAATGTCTAGAAGGAGCTGAGTATCACAGTCATTTTAAAGCTGCCTAATTGGTGCCTATTATGCTTTATTGCTGCTCCGTGACATCCACAGGTGTTTTCAATACCTGATTGAAAACACTTGAATGAAGAGTGGTAGTCTTTAAGGGGTTGAATAATTGTGTCAATGAAGAATTCACAAAATAAATATTTACTACTGTATTACAAAACCAATTGATGTCATTTTAGTTGCATATGGTTCTTTAAAAAGTCCTTGTAGGATTTCATTCTGAATACAATTACAAATGTACACTAAATTCCCTAAAACCCTTTACAGCATTGGGGGTTGAATAATTTTGAACACAACTGTATATGCATACCCAGACAACAGACCCCAGATACATGTATACCCAGCCAGAACATGTTGCGAAAGCAGCACATAATAAATTATTGTGCTGCCTGGGTGTGCATTTCCAGTAGCCCTCACTTAATTTCCACTCGCCAAATGCGAGTAGGCGAGTGGAAATTTTGAGCCCTGATCTACACCAGGGATATCGAACTCTAGCCCTCCAGATGTTGCTCAACTACAACTCCCATGATTCTCCGGTCATCTATCGCAGAGTTTCTGGAAAATGTAGGCCATCAATACCCAGGAGGCTGGAGTTTGACATCCCTGACCTACACCCACCATTCTTTTTTTTCTGAGCCAATCCCAATCCGTGTCCCTAACAAGAAAAATTGACTAATTCACCATAGTTAGTGTAACAAAACTAAAAAAGTTAAATACACGTTGTAATAATGGGTGCACTTCATTATAATACACATTTTGCCTTTTGTATGTATCTTTGTCCCGGGTAGCATTTAGTTTATATTGTTATGTCTGTGTGTAGAAACAAAGTACCAACAAGAGTTGGGGTGGGGGGGGGGGCTCCCAACAAAGGTTGTCGGACAGCTGTGGATGTATTTGGCTTCTAAACATGCCGAGTACAGTTTGCTTATCACTATATCCGTTTGTCCATGGGAAGCAAAGCGCATTCCTTGCCTTTTGTCGTACTATGTGGCATTGGCCTGGGGATCTGCAGAACAGACTGTGAACCCAGCTGCCATTTATATGCAAGCGACTGCATGGCAAGCTGGGTGGGCCCATTAAAAAAGACCGAAAGATCTGCAGAAAATACCACCTATTGAATTGAAGAATTACATATATAAAGCAATGAGAATGAAGTTTTTTCATTTTTAATTAACGCACACATGAAAGCAAATTTTTATAAATGTTTGCACATACCACGGTTTATTTTTCACTTTTTATCCCCATATATTAAGAGTTTTTATATTTTGCTCCCTACGTTGTGAAACCTGTTTCATGTATGGTAAATTTCCTCAGACAGGAAAAGAAAGCTCTAATGCGGACACGCAGAGACTTGAGAATTTTGACCAAATAATTTGGTCCAACAGGATATTTTTTTCCTAGTACGTTAATTATTATGTCCCTGGCATCCACTTGCTTAGAATCACATGTCTAAAAGGAGACCCAGAAAATTAAAACCCATGCGACTATAGTGAAAAGGAAGTCCAATTCAAGAACAATCCATCGCATGGTTCTTCCAAGGTAGAAGATGTGGAAACAAACATAAGGCAAAGCAGTTTTAATTGACTAGTGTAGACAATGTAGCCACTTACTAGTACCAATAGTGGACACACATTAGCAAGCCAGTATCCCTTTACATTTTCCTAGAAACTTAAATATTCTAAGTAGCAGGATTCTGTTATTTCTACAGCTGCAGGACACAAGTCATCAAAACTGTGTATTCCATGTCCGGCTGGTATATACATCACCCCAGGGGGCCACACACCCAGGCACCTACCCCTTGATAGCCCACATGTACCAATTCGTGCGCTAATAAAATTGGCCACTCACAAGAACGTCTTGTTAAAGATCGCCCCATCATCCTCCAGTGATTTGCTATGGCTGACCCTGTTCTGGTCTGATAGTAAGCGATATTGAAATAAACAGAATACAGCAAATAATGTAGCAAATCATCAATTGTATATAATGAGTAATATTTATAAGCATATACTGGGAACAATCTGTGTAATATTGTCCAGCTGAACGCGTTTCTTCCCAGATGGGACTTCCTCAGGAACAAAAGTGGTAACCTACCCCTTGATGTTTGGTACATATCTTTGTGGATATCCACATTAGCAAACCATTTTGTAACACCGTTTAATATTTAGTGGAAAAAGTTCTATTAAAGTAACTGTCTGGATGGAGTAGAGGTAACATCACTGCTCTATAACTGTGGAGTCACAGGTTCGATCCCGGCCAGAGCATCTCTCCAGTAAGTGTCCTTGGGCAAGACACCTAACGGTACACACTTGCCTACCACACAATATCGGCCGTGGAGTCCAGTGGTAACATCTATACCCTTCGACCGTGGAGAATCAAGTCAAGGTCCTGTTCGGCACATCCCTCCGATACAACTGTGGAGAAGTCGACTTTACGAGAAGCGGGTTCAACCTAACCACCAGGTCGCCGATTATCGCTACAATCAGGGAAAGACGACTCTATTCCACTTAGAAGACGCCACCAGCAAGTGTCCTTGGGCAAGACACCCAACGATATGGATGCGCCTACCTCACAAAATACTTGTACATCTCATAGATTGTAAGTTCCCTTGGGAACAGGGTCCCCCTGAATCAGGTCATCATCCATGTGTGATATTCCAATGTATCAACCCCTTGTACACTGAACTTGTAAAGCGCTGCGGAATATGTGTGGCGCTATATAAATATAGGATAATAAGTAACTGTTAAGGATGGGGACAGACGAGCGCAGTTATCACGTCCGTGTTGCCACACATAAGTACGTCCGTGGCAGCATAGCATTCTGACCAATGGAGCCCCCACACACGTAGTACGTCCGCACGGAAGTGCGGATGCATGGCGTACGCGGCAAACGGATGCAGGTTAGGCAAGAACGTAATACTGCTAGAACGGACGTGCGGAGTGCGCCACGTCCGTGTAGCTTTGTGTGTGAGTGATGAAACGTGGTCAGACGGACTGCATTTATACGTCCAGCATTTTTGACGGACAGAATGTTTTTTCATTTTAATTTATTTTCCCTGCTACATCAGTCAAATAATACGTCAGTCAAAAAAATGGACTGTGTGGCCACTACCTTGTTGTCAGTCAGTAAGTACGTCCGTACTGCACGGACGCACAGTCCGTACAAAATGCGCTCATCTGACCCTAGCCTCATTAAAAAGGAACAAAAAAGAAGAGCATAGAAAAGTGTGATTTTACCAATATTTAATCTAAATACTGACACGAAATCGATGGAAAAAAAGTCCATTGATCATTACCAGTAGCATTTAAAATAAACTGGGAAAATTATCAGGTCTATTAACTGGTATTTTTTATGTGAGGCATAATCAAAAAAAAGAGGACTAATGTGATCATTTAATGACTCCTGTGACTGGCACAATTCTGTGTGTAAGTGATGCGAAAGTCTCTTTCAGGGACATACTGTGCCTTTTCGATACTCTGGCCAAAAAGACCAGCGCTGCCTGTAATATGCCAGTGTTCATAACAAAATGGCCACTGACAATGATGTGATGTCACCTCACATGGGTACCATGTCACACATAGCGATAGCACTATGGCTCTCATGGCTGTTACACACACACACACACACACACCTGGCTCCTTTAAGAGATGGTGGGCCGTGGACTCTATAGAAACTCTGAATTATGGGATTGTGTGTCGGGGAAATTGCAGCTTCATCTTCGCAGCTTCTACAATCTACTACACATTTTATCCACCTACAAAAACAAAATTGGCTGAAGATGTCTGACTCTTGAAGTGTCCCTGAAACTAGGGAAAAATCATGTACACACATTTTACACTACGGAACAAGATCTGTACATACATTTTACACTACGGATAAAGATCTGTAAACACATTTTACACTACGAATCAAGAAAGATATGTACACACATTTTACACTACGAATCAAGAAAGATATGTACACACATTTTACACTACGGATCAAGAAAGATATGTACACACATTTTACACTACGGATCAAGAAAGATATGTACACACATTTTACACTACGGATCAAGATATGTACACACATTTTACACTACGGAACAAGATCTGTACATACATTCTACACTACGGATCAAGATCTGTACACACATTTTACACTGCGGAGTAACAATCTAGCCATAAACATTTAAAATGTTGCCGTTAAGAGTTGTATAGCACTACAACTCTAGCAACATTGTATCAGTAGGGCATCATATCTAGAATTTTGCTAAGGGGAGGGCCTGGACGTTCTGCCTCTCTGGGGGTAGTTAAATAGTCCCTCTTCCTGTTTACTGGGCCCTGTAGTTGTTTCCATTTCCCTTCAATGCGTTACTTCTATGTCTTTGACCTTGGCTTTGTTGGCGACGGATTTCTTTTGCTCCTTGACCTCAGCATGTCGCCTTGATTTAGGGATTTCTTCGACCCTTGCCCTTGCTTGCTCGTAGACCATTCAGAGTGGTTTATTGCTTTTACCGAGACATTACCAAGGACCACCATTTAGGCTCCTATTTATTGAATCGTTGTGGGGTTTTGATCTGCATCCTGGAACGCATCCGGATATATTTTTTAAAAAAAATTTTAAGTAAAGTTTGTAAACTCAGACAATTCCTACAGGTTTGACTTTGAAGACTTAAAATCCCCCTCAATATCCCAAGAACATGAGACACCATACAGAAGATTTTAATACGACCGATCTAAAGAATGGCACAGTTACGTGAAAAACGAAACCCCCAGAGATTTTGAAATGGCACTAATATAGAGTAGCATAAAATCCCATGGGATTATCCGAGATTACGGTTAGAGCCCACCACCAAATTTATTACATCAAACTAAACCGTTCACATTTCCTAGAAAGTCTAGTATTTTATGGTTCTGAAACAATAAGTATGAATTATAATATGCAGTGACTTGCCACATTTTATTTATCTAAAAAGATATGTGTTTTGTTAAGAGTCATTTATAATTCATAATGTATTCGCTACTCATTCTATGGTGTTCAAATTACTGTCTGGACGAGTTGGTCTTCTCAAAAAGGTGCAAATAACAAGAAGGTACAGCTTCCAGACCATGCATATCCATCAGGGCAACCAAACGTAGGACCGCATGTTTGTTTACCCACAATATAATAAAAAGTGAAGCGTTAGTTGTCAGCAATTCAATGCAGGTTGTCTGGGGGGGGGGGAAACTAGCAATAACTTTAATTTTTAGCTTGGAAGAGCTCTAAGGCAAAGGAATATAGACCAGTTGAGTATCACTGATCTGGAATTCAGAAATATTGCAGAATAGAAGTCCCATCCCCAAGATATCGAATATGGAAAGATTACAAAACCTGAAAAATTAAGACATTCATGCCATTTCCATTTAAGCATTTCAGATATGGGATGCTTAAATTTAGCGAGTGATCACAGGACATATTGTAATTAATTTTGTTTGTTCAGATTCAGGAAAGCACTCGACTTCCCCTTTGCCTATCAATGATTAAACTGGAAGGTGGGGAATAAACTGGCCATTGTAATACGCCCTGTCTAAGTATCCATTAATAGAACTAGTTTTCCAATTCCCCATGTCAAACGGGGCACCTCTCTAGTTCTTTAGACAGAAAGTTTGAAAGAAAGCTCTCAAAACCAACTGCACCGGTTTGCGGTCTTGTTATAGTCTTTGGTCAGTTTATCTCATCCCATGGAATCTGTCGGAGCTGTATAAAGAAACGATAAAGAGCGCATTCCACAACTTTATGGCCCTCACTACGAGGAATCTCTTTTCTTTAAGACGGGATCACTGTTCTGTCATGATCGTGGTTGCCCCTTGTTATTTGCACAGTCTGTGGGTTGAAATGTTCCCTGAAGAAAGCCTTAATGTCCTCCACTAATGGATATTGTCCACTGCCGAGAGGTTACCTCTTATGATTCTTTTCCAGGGTAAATACATTATATTAGCCTTCGATTCGATCCCTTTCATCCTGTGTACGATTACGTAGAATATTCTTTCACACTCACAATTCATCTTAGATAAAGATACATTTAAGGACCAAATGACCAGAACCTGAGAATGTAGAACTACGTACAGAAATGAAGACACTGACATAATGTGACGTTTCTTGATGTAAACATCAATAATTAATTCTTGCTCAGCCAGAGAAGCTTTTAAAGAACACATAGACACTCAGAGCCGCTGTCCCACACATGGAAAATTATATAATGCTCTTCAAATATTTGCACTGTAACTGACACGCCATTGTGGATGCTCTTAGAAAACATGTGTCATCCTTTTACGTAATCTAATGTTCCCCAAAGCCCATCCGATCACTCTGGTAGCCAGCGAGCGGTGTCATGCATCCTGTCAGATTGTAAACCGACACCCCATGGAGATTTTGGTCGGCCTACCCATCAACGTACACCAACCTGTCCCATGAGGCTCTGCATGTCATCACTAGGAGTTTTGCCCACTTAAGCTTTTAGGTGCTATGTGTCATGTAGGGTTTATAATGTGATTAGTAGGAGTCTGTATTGCAGGTCTCACAGAGGAACGTTCATTATAAACACATTACATTCCCATTGTTCGACTTCGGTTTCTCGTGGTCTTACAGTTTAGTCAAATTCATACAATATAAACAATCGTATGCCTAATGTTTGTAATGTTATAGTGGTATGAGATATATATATCTCCACATACACAGCAAATATTTAATACGGTGTATAAAAATTATATACAATTGCACATTGACGGCTGAGGAAAAGATGGAACGCTATCAGATTCTTCAGGAACTAATGTGCTCATATAAACAGATTAATATGAACACAATTTACAGTTTATTTATCTTCCAATATGTGTTTCAGTATCTATAAATAATCATATATTGGTCATTCCGGGGGGGGGGGGGTTCTCTTAACGATCCCATTGGTGGTACACTGATCAGCTCGCAAGCAACATCTTTGCAATCACATCCCAGAAACACACAGACAAATTTCATCACTCCATCACTCTCACCTTGCAGTCCTCTCCTCTTTTTTCCACCCCCAACCCTTCTAGATTGTGAGTTCCCACGGGAATAGGGCCCTCGTTTCCTCATGTATATCAAATGTTGTTCAGTCTCAATGTATTGTAACCCTGTCTATATCACGCCCATTGTTCAGCGCTGAGGAATATGATGGTGCTATATAAAGTACTGTATAATAATAATACAAAAGATCCTGGGCCCTGGATGCCCTCTATGAATAAGAACAAGAGAGAAGAGCCATGACAGCATTTGCCCGGGCTTGTTGCATCACTCAAACAATAATCACCATGTTAGATCCAATATTAGTGATTCGGATTGTTCTAGAGGAGTGATAATGGTAAGATGCCAACCCAAGCATAGATACCAGATCCTCTACAACTACTACAGCAGAGAGAGAAAAGATTTCCATCCAACCAAGGTGTATTAATCAGATTTCTTTCTACGATGTAGAGGTGGTATAACATTGCTTCACTACTTTTCCCATGTGGTTTAAGACCCAGAACTCCTAAAACGTGTAACTAGATACAGTAGGGCTGAACACTTTTTATAGTGTATGTCACAGTGATCACTTTGACTTGGATTATTTCCCAGGCTTATGTTCTCACCATAGATCACAAAGTTACTGAATTATCTATGGAGATTATGATGGCCCCTGTTTTTGCATAAATCAAGCAGTGATGGTCATAGCGTTGCAAAGGGCATTGACTTATGCCATGTTACTATAAGGATATGGCCCCTTGTAGTGGCACAACATATGCCAATGCCCTTAGCAGCGCTATGACCATCACTGCTTTATTCATGCAAAAGCTACAAATGTGCAGGAAAGGTCGCGGCATTGGATTACTAAATAAACAGATTTGTAATCCATCGACCTAGAACTTGACACCAATTACAGGAGATTTAGCTGCATGCCCTACTCTCGCTGGTGGCCAAGTGGGGGGATTGGGGGAAATGTTAAAAGTCTCAATCACCCTCTTATACTGATCACCATTGCCTTTCCCAATGACCAGGTGACAGCTAGATGTATGAATGCGCTCATATTCAAGAGAAACATTTGATTGGATAATGATCATCAGGCCTCAGGGAAGCTGGGTTGTATCGCAGGTTCTGCACGTTTTAACCACTTTTATGTTTTCTTAGAACATTGGCTTGAAATATAATCAGTTTGCCTAAAGTAAGCTTTAAAAACACTGCGGGGGGGGGGGGGACCGTGTATTTACACCTTTGATCGATTAAACAATGTAAATATAAGGTAAAGACAAAAAAAAAACAACACCCCTTAACAGAGACACTAAAAACTAACCAGCTATTCCTCTAGACGTTCCATCAGACAAGTTTTTCGTTGACCCTTTAAGCCAGGGGTCATAAAACTTGGCCCTCCTGATGTTTTGGAACTACATCTCCCATGGTGCTCAGCTAACCTAAGAAGTGTCTGAGCATCATGGGAGAGGTTTTTAGCCCCAGTTCAGCAGCTGATCGGCTTTTTTCAGCAGCGTTGGTTAGGAGTATCCAGTCTGACGCACTTCAGGGACCACGTGGTGAATGCTGAATTCACCAAGGGTCGGCGAATGGAAGTCGCCGAAGCGCACCTGAAATTTTGGTGCCCTCTGAAGAAATAACCCCTTTAATCCCTTACACAGCTATATCATATGCAACGGGTCCATCCACAGCTCATCATTTGTTACTAGGCCTCCAAGCCTTTCTAAATTAAGTCCTCTCTTACACTATGGAATCTACAACTAGAAATCTGTGTTTTAAATTTATTTTAAGGTTAGATATTTTAACTGATCTAGTATCAATTACTTCCAAAGCAAAACATGACCATTTTTTTGCACTTTATGGCCAAAAATTGACCTGTTCTTAGTGTTCCAAACCTCCAGCACTCACGGGGTTAAGGACATGATACGTTCCAGTATTATGGCTATAGTCCAGCACTGCATTCTTGCGTGCAGACAACACTGGGTAGCTTTTAATCTTAATTTTTCCAGCCGTTGACCTCTGGAGTTTAAGTGCAAATGACATGGGAAAACGGCATGAACGTCATGTTCATAGAGATAAAGCGGAAGAATTAAAGCTCTTTGGATTTATATTGAGGGGACGCCAGAAACCATAACCCCTTTAGCATCCATAAAAGGAATATGTCCAGCACAGCATCAGCGTTTAAGATGTACCTATGATTGTCAACAAAACCACCATTTATTAAACAGCTAAGGCTAGGGTCAGACGAACGCATTTTTCACGTTGTCCGTGAAAATGTGCGTTCGAAGAATGGACGTATTTTTTCACGGAATACGCAATAGCGGTCATACTATGCGCAGTTTCATCCGTGATTTTGTACGGATCATCAATAAAACACTTCTTGCATCTGGACGTTATGTTGGCCGGACATTAGCAGCGTCTGATGTCTCCAATTCACGCAAACACGCCTCTAGCGGACGCAGCGCACTCTGTACGTCAGTACTAGTGGTTTAACGTTCTCGAAAAAATGCGTTCATTTTCCACTTGCGTTGCGCAGCCGGACTTTTGTGCGACCGTACATCGTATATTGGCCGTCATTGCCCGGCATCTGCTGCTAGTGCGGCCGTGATTAAGTGCGCCAGAACGCGCGTTCGCACTGCCTCAGTCTGACCCTAGCCTAAGGGAACCTAGAGGTAATGATAATGCATTTCCATCACATACGGGGTTATTCAGAGAGCGGTGAAAACTGAGAATTGCCAGGAGAATGCACAATCTAGACCAAATAACCAATTTGTAAAGAGAGATAAATGGGAGAATTTTTCTGGTTTGACTATTTTGACCTCGAATTTTCAATTCTCCAGTCATTCAAGGTTTTCACCTCTTTCTGAATAGCCCTGATTGTTTCTTGAAAGCAAATAATCCCTCCTTATTTAAAAAAAATAAAAAATAAATTACTGTATCCCATATAGTAGAGAGGTATATAGTTAAGGACTTCTGTCAATGATTGTGTGACACAGTTACCAGTAGCAGGGTTCATATATAGGCTGAGGATCTGTCATTTGATGGACAGACCGGGGTTATACATTCATATATTGTTATTATTACATAGTAACAAAGATCAGTTGGGGACATAAAATAAACTAATTTGTACAGATGTGGGTGATGACCAATCATTTTCTAGAAGCGCTATATAACTAGTAGACATGAGTCAATATATATTTATGGATATGGACAGAGATCAACCATGTGCTTTTATATTTAAAAGGCGTGGACAGAAATCGTGCTATTAAAGATATGAACAGAGATCAAACATATGTTGTTATATTTAAAAGATGTTGAGGATGATCATTTTGCATTTATATTTAACCCTGCGGACAGTGATCGTTCACTTTCTATTAAGTGTCAGGAAGTCTTTCGTGTATCTGACAGGGGATACATTTACAGGGGATACATTTACTGTAGAAGCATTTATAATCTCACTTCTGGATAACACGCAGGATTGCTGTATAGCACGCAATAATATTAGTGTGAAAAGTTATTTTAAAATCAGGCCAAAGAGGTTGGTATCGGTTTAGGCTAGGGTCAGACTAACGCATTTTTCACGTTGTCCGTGAAAATGTGCGTTCGAAGAATGGACGTATTTTTTCACGGAATACGCGATAGCGGTCATACTATGCGCAGTTTCATCCGTGATTTTGTACGGATCATCAATAAAACACTTCTTGCATCTGGACGTTATGTTGGCCGGACATTAGCAGCGTCTGATGTCTCCAATTCACGCACACACGCCGCTAGCGGACACAGCGCACTCTGTACGTCAGTACTAGTGGTTTAACGTTCTCGAAAAAATGCGTTCATTTTCCACTTGCGTTGCGCAGCCGGACTTTTGTGCGACCGTACATCGTATATTGGCCGTCATTGCCCGGCATCTGCTGCTAGCACGGCCGTGATTAAGTGCGCCAGAACGCGCGTTCGCACTGCCTCAGTCTGACCCTAGCCTAATTCAAGCATAAAAAAAAAAGTGTGTGCTACTAAACTGTGTCATGATTCTCTGTATAGTCGAAAAACCTTACCCTGCCAAATAATTACCCCCTCCCCCATTTTTAGCTGAATAATCGTGCAGGTGGTGGTACTTTTGTGTTTTATTACGGAGTATTCTCACTGTAAGCTGATATCAATCCTCCTCTCCGCTGAACAGGGGAAGAAACCCCTTCAATCATCCACCCCTTCCTCCATTCAGGTAAGATCACAGAGGTATCGTCAGATTAATGGACTGCAACTGATTAGCACCTGAAACAACTAACAGAGTTACTCTTCAAAATTGCTCGTTTTACCAGACTGGATTTATTAAGGCTCACCTTAAAAACAATTAAAAGGGCAATTCAAGAATAAAAAAAAATTATACATTATTATTATTCTTTATTTATAAAGCGCCAGCATATTCCGCAGCGCTGTACAATAGGCACAGTATAGACAGGGTTACAATACATTGAACAACATTTGACAAACAGTACAGGAGGAGATGAAGGCCCTATTCCCGTAGGAACTCACAATCTAGGAGGGTTGGGGTTGGAAACAGGAGGAGAGGACTGTAAGGTGAGAGTGATGGTTGTGTCAGTGAGTTGGGTGGTAGGCTTCCCTAAATAGGAACGTTTTAAGGAGCGTTTGAAGGAAGAGAAGTTAGGGGAAAGTCTGACAGTACGAGGGAGAGCGTTCCAGAGAGTGGGGGCTGCGCGTGAGAAATCCTGCAGTCTATCATGGGAAGAGGTGATGCGGGGAGAAGCTAGGCACAGGTCACTGTTTGACCTTAGGGAGCGGACTGGGGTGTATTTGGTGATTAGTGAGGACAGGTAGTGGGGAGCTGAGTTAGTGAGGGTTTTGTAGGTAAGGATAAGGATTTTGAACTTAATTCTGCAGTGGATGGGGAGCCAGTGAAGGGACTCGCAGAGGGGAGCGGCAGAGACAGAGCGGCGGGTGAGGTGAATTAGCCTGGCAGAGGCGTTCAGGATGGATTGTAGGGGGGAGAGGCGGGACAGAGGGAGGCCAGATAAGAGATTATTGCAATAGTCGAGTCGGGAGATTACCAGGGCGTGTAGGAGTTGTTTTGTGTCGACAGCGGTAAGAAATGGCCGAATTCTGGAAATATTACGCAGTTGGTATCGGCAGGAGGAGGAAAGAGACTTGATGTGGGGGATGAAGGAAAGAGCAGAGTCAAGTGTAACTCCAAGACAGCGAACTTGGTTTGATGGGGAGATGGTGATACCCTGATATATATATATATATATATATCTCTTAATGCCATATCGGAGATCATGCCATCAGTTCAGGGATCCTCACGTTAAACTGAATTATCTCTAGTGTACCATGGTGACTCATGGACATTAAACTCAGGACTGCCATATTGAGGACCCGGCTGTCAAAAAGCTAGACTCCCAGTTGTTATGGAACTATAACGCCATGATGGCTTTTCAGTATTGGCTTGTTTTGCCCATCTCCCTCTTGACCATTAAGCTCATTAACATATTACTTAAAGGTGAAACCAATGTAATGAGACATTTCCACACGTTACTCGCAGACCCCGCACTTGACAAAAAACCTGGCAAAATGAAGATATTGAAACCCTAAAACATAATAAATTTGTTATGCAATTAGGAAACTGACTTTATATTGATCAAACATCTCTTCAATGGAAAGCGCGAGGGCTTGGAGAAAACAAGTTACTTGCTTGGTGTATTGCAGATTGTGATCTGAGTCCTTTCGGCAAGACTTTGATGAAGAGTTGACTCAAGGATGAAACTGACCCAAATCTCAGCACAATGATTCCCTGTATTGAGTAGCCAAGGTCAGGCTCGGCGAGGTTATATAAGGTGCCGGAGTTCTGCTGGTTCAGACAAAATCCCCCTTCCTTTCCAATGGGTACAGACAGACCAAACACGTCAGACACACGGTACAAACATCACACAATGCAGTGGGAAGAGTTAAATCCATATGATGTCAATTTTAATCTAAAAATTAAAATGTATGGAACATCCAAGCTAAAGGGAGTCTAACCACCACGGTCATGTCAAACATTTTAAATCAGCATTGTGGAGTGGTTCCCAACCGTGGTCCTCAGGGCCCCCTAACAGGTCAGGTTTGCCAGATATCTGAAACATAGAAACATAGAAAAATGTCGGTAGATAAGAACCTTTCGGCCCATCTAGTCTGCCCAATTACATGGATACTTTAGCTGGATTTATCTTTTGTTTAGGATAGCCTTATGCCTATCCCATGCTTGCTTCAATTCCTGTTTTGGCCTCTACCACTTCTATTGGAAGACTGTTCCATGTATCCACCACCCGCTCAGTAAAATAATGCTTCCTGATGTTACTTTTAAACCTTTGCCCCTCTAATCTAAGACTATGTCCTCTTGTTTTGCTACTTTGTTTCCTTTTAAATATACTCCCTTCCTCTACCTTGTGGATTCCCTTTACGTATTTAAATGTTTCTATCATATCTCCTCAGTCTCGTCTGTTTTCCAAGCTGTACATGTTAAGATCATTAAGCCTTTCCTGGTAACTTTTCTCCTTCAAGCCGTACACCATTTTAGTAGCCCTTCTCTGAACTCTCTCTAAGATGTCTATATCCTTCTGGAGATACGGTCTCCAGTACTGCACACAGTACTCCAAGTGAGGTCTCACCAGTGCTCTGTACAGTGGCATGAGCACTTCCCTTTTCCTACTGCTTTTCCATCTGAAGCACAGCACAGGTGATATGATTTGCTGCTCAGTGATTGCAGGATTCAGTTTGCATTTCCCCAAGGGAATCCTTAAAACCTGACCTGTTAGGGGTACTTGAGGACAGCGGTTGGGAACCATTCTCCTACTGCGCCATTGTCCCCCTTCATCCCAGTTGGGTATCAGAGGGCCAAATCAGCTTTCCCAAGTGAGGACCTCTACCCGGAAAGTTGTCAGTCAGCTCACACTGGACAGCCACGCTGGGTTTTGTATATGTCCAACGCACCTCCTGAAGCAGGTTCTCAGAGAGGAGGATTGTTACCTCCCCGTGCATCTTGACCTTGGAGTCGCTCACCCAAATTTGATCACATTTTGGATACAAATCAAAGCAATTCGTGTCTCATATACAAAGCCAGGTGAATATATACCAAAAAGTCTTCCTTCTTTGAGGACAACATACCTAGTTAATGAATTTTCATATTTACTATACAAGTCTTTTCCAGTCCCGTCCCCCCCCCCTTCATCGACCTCATTTTCAATACAATACATGATTAATGGACCCGGCGAAGCACACAAGATAAATGGCAAGTACAACCATCTATAAATAGACTCTTGCAGATATTTCCACATGCAATAAATAAATGAGGAGAGCGCGAGGAGCGAAACATTGTACCCTCTGGTGGAAAGTGTGTCCTGGTTTCCTTTCCCAGGCTTTACACACATAAACACCATGACGCTGGCTGCACAGACGGGATGCATGAGGCCAAATGGAAAGTTGCCATGGGAATCTCAGAGCTATATTAAGGAGCAGGAGTAAAATATATACACACACACCGTACATAAAGTTATAAGAATTAATGTTCAACAAGGTTTTTTTTAAATAAATAAGTTAATATCTAAAACGTGGAACAGGAAAATATCCTAATACAGACCTTTTAGGATAAAAAAAAATATTACAGAGTTATGCCAATTTTTTTTTATAAAAGTATTTTTATTCCCAATTTTGGATTTT
Source organism: Leptobrachium leishanense (assembly GCA_009667805.1). NCBI lineage: Eukaryota > Metazoa > Chordata > Amphibia > Anura > Megophryidae > Leptobrachium > Leptobrachium leishanense. The sequence continues at coordinate 52,021,403 of CM019070.1, read as the reverse complement.
TGCTAATATTGTGTTAGTGGAGAGGAGTTGTAGTCACGGAAAGACAGATCAAGAACAAACTATATTTAGGAAACGTTTATGGGACGATAAGATACTGTATGGCAGTGTGTCAAAACCAAAACCTTGCGCTGCATGCCATGACACAGACAGAAGTCACACGTTTGTGCCCTGGCATTCCGTGTATCATCATACTGTATGCCATGATGCAGCAGCTATATACTGGGGTGAAGAGGGCATGACTTGCCGTGATACAGCTACCATGTGGTGGATGCCAGGACACACAGGAGTCATATGCTGAAGAAGACATGTAACCAGGGTACATAAAGCAGAACAGCTATGCCAGGGTGCAAATGCCCAGAGATAAATGCCAGGACACAGCTTGTGCTTCCATAAGCATCTAGTGCCCAAAGCTCCATTGCTCAAACACTGGCATCAACTTGATAAACAGATAAGCATTGGAAATTAAAAGGTTTTATTTTAATGTGCCGTATAACCGGCCATTTCCATAGAGCTGAACGCATGGGAAAAAAAAAAATTCTGTAAGAATCCAAATTCTTAGAACTTTTTCAACGAATGCTTTCAAAATCTCTCAACAAATCGGCCATCAACAGTTACAGCCTTAACAAATGAAACAAAAATATATATATATACACCCACACACCCAAGTAAATATATCCTTAGCTAGACATTTTTAAAGTCTTATAGTATATCTACGCGGAGTGCTCAGTATATTGTATGTGACATACTGTAATATACATATCACGTTTTCAATTTTAACTATAACACCACTATTGTGCTGCTAATATAATATATATGTATAAACATACTGAACATATATACACACACACCTCATATTTGTATCAAAATAAACATCTGTTTAAATCCTTGGTCAGGTGTTAGAGTTGAGTGTTTTGTATTTTATGTTGTGTTTATAAATAGTTGCACACACATGAATGTGTTGTAATGTGAACAGGTAACCGGTCCTAGAACTTCTGAAACGATACAGTAACCGCTTTCCTTGCATGTTCTTTTTGCCCACCCTCAGCCAATTAAAAGTAACAAAATAAGAATTCTCTTCTCATTACAAAAACACAAACAGTAATCCCAACTCCTTGGCCCACCACACATCACTCTTTACCCCGTTTCCCAAGCAGGACTTACCTTGACCCCAATAATAGTCTTTTTCTGGTAGAAGCAGCACAGCACCGCTGCCAGGCCCTCAAACACGTTACAGAAACAATCCTTCGACATTTTGTAAATCTTCCCTTGGCGCCTTAAAAGAATTACTGTATCAGCTCCTTTTTAATTCTCTCCTTTGCTGTTATTGTTACGATCACTCCAAAGGCCTGGCTTGTTCCGAGGTCCTACATGGTGTCCTCTCTGCTGACATTTGTGCCTGGTTGTTTGCTCAGATGTAGCTGCTACTAAAGACCTCTGGATTCTGGCATGCGACGTCCCAGCCTGCCATGTATAGAGCGCTCAATTCTCATGTGATTCTTCTTACTCACCAATGAAATTCTAACCATCTGAGAAGCCCGCAGCAGCTGAACTCCCCAGAGCTTTCATACCATTAGACATTCCCATACTCCCCAATCACATACCTTATGCATAATCCTCACATCATGCCTCGGCAGCATCACTTAGATCCGAACAACAGAATCCAGATTAAAAAATATGTAAACGCGGACACTATGCCTTGTATATATTGTTTTTGTCCACCTGGAGCCTTTAAATAGAAATTTAAAGCTACTGTAGAGATCCAGATGGCTTGCGATGATGCTTTATATAGGAGACAGTAATTCGGCAGCGTCTAGCTAACAAGCGGGATGTCCTTTTCTATATTTACCTTCAACGTTTGCAAGTCCAGAAAGATAAAAGTGGCTGCAGGTGCCTAGCAATAGTTTGTGAAGTTGATGCCAATCTGCGATGTTAAACAAGCAGGCAGATTTACAAACAGGGGCTAGAGGTCTCACCAAGGTGGCAACTGTTTGCCATTTTCAATAGGGAGGATCACTAACAAACGCACATTAATGTTAATAAGCGCAAGGTGATCTGTAGTAGAAATGGCCGTGTGAGTGGCGGGGGGGTAAAACCGAGAGCAAAACAAATAAATGGGGGAAATTCCTTATAACATTCGAACACAGAGGTTATCGGGTTAAGACCCCCAAAACATCAAGGGGTTAACGGAAGCGGCAGTCTTCTCACTCTAAGGCCTGGTTCACACCTGAGCGTATCTCAGATTTTGTCGGGCGTTTTATGAGCGGATTATCTGGCGTTTTTGACAATTCGAAACATGCATCGTACACGTGGTTTTTTTGATAGACTACGGAGGCGTCCAATGAAAAAGACTTTTGTGCCATGTGTGGAACACATCTTCCTACGTGCGTTTTTTATGACGAAAACGCGCAAACGCCCATTTCAGCGCATTCACGTTGAAGTCTAAGGCCGCAAACGCACTGTAATATGCCCCAAAGAAGCTCCTGTACGGCGTTGGGCGTTTTACACCGCGTTCCTACGTGAACCATGCCCATAGGAAATAATGGGATTTCAGTGTTTGAGCGTTTCCTTCGTTTTAGGATAGTTCAGGGTAAAGAAGGAAATACCCGCAATGCTCCAAATTAAGAAAGAAAATCATTTTCTAATATAAAACTATAGAAAAAAAAGAAGATCAGCCTTCACTAGATTGTAAGCTCCTGTGAGCAGGGCCTTCTACAGTACACCTAGTCTCTGGTTGCCAGGTTTGTTTATAATAGCGCTACTTAAATTCCCCATTCGTTATTAGCACTGAGCAAATTGTTGGCGTTATAGAAGGTGGATAATAATCATACGTATGGCATAAAAAAGCTTTAGATCATAAATCCTATCGCCCTCATCCAATAAATATATCCTCATTTTTCCTTTGATTTGGAGCATTGTGGATGTGGTCTACTTTGCCCTTGACCAACCAGAGAAGCTTGACAATGGTATGATCACCAATAACCATCTGGAGATCCACATCCATCCAATGAAAGATGAATTATTAGGAGGTTGGTATGGTGCCAAGACACACACTCGTTTTTAAAGCCAGGCAAATCCTAGGATTCATTCCCAGCATGAAAACCAACATGACGGTGTGAGCTGCTAATCTGCATCAGCTGGACAGGTTGGGTCTTAGGCTGGGGGTCAGACGAACGCAGTGCGAACGCGCGTAGAGCCGCACTTTATTACGGCCGTAGTCGCAGCCAATGACGGCCAATATACGAAGTACGGCCGCACAACGCAAGCGGCAAACAAACACATTTTTTTGAGAACGTAGAACAGCTAGTACTGACGCACAGAGTGCGCTGCGTCGGCATAGCGGTGTGTGTGCATGATTAGGAGACGTCAGACGCTGCTCATGTCCGGCCAACATAACGTCGATTTGTTTTTAATAGCTCTGTCAAAAATCACGAACGAAAATGCGCATCGTATGAACGCTCTCGTCTTCCGTGAAAAATAACGTCAATGCGGTCGGACGCACTCTTTTTACGGACGATGCGAAAAATGTGTTAGTTTGACCCTAGCCTTAACTGTTTAGAGGTATCAGCCTTCATTCAAACCCCAAGTCTATCTTAAGCTTCACCAGCACCTGCTGGGGCCCCAATATAGAGTATACTCTATGCCAGGACTGTCAAACTCCGACCCCCCCCCCAGATGTAGATGCCTACAACTCCCAGAATACTTTCAATGCAATAGATGTCCTGGGAATCGTGGGAGTTGTAGTTCAGAAAGTATTGTGGGAATTGTAGGCATCAACATCTGGGGGGCCGTGGGTTTGACAGCCCTGCTCTATGCGGTCCAATATGGAACATGATTTTTTTTTTTTTTTTTTTAAATTGCAAATTGGCTCGAGAACCTGCCCTTGAAATTTCAACACACCGGCTATCACAGCTCAGCTGTTGAAATTATTCAAAAAGTCTGATTTGAGATCTGTTTTTCCTTCACAGAGCCACAGACCTCAAGCTATAATGTAAAAGGTAGTAGCCATTTCTGACCAGCAGAGGGAGCCCTCTGCCTGCCAAATAGGGCGCACCTACAGTGAACATATACAGAGGGTCGTCTGTATATTGTTTCTGTGTACGTAATGGAAAGTCACTTTCCATAAAAGCACTTGGTATTGAAGGGGTTAATAAAGTCGAATCCTAAATCCCTAACCTAACCACTCGAATTTAACCTCAATTTGGAGACATTCTAATCTGCTTGCTCTAAGGACGCCAACTTTTTATGAACCTTTAAAACCTGCAGTTGGCTTTACTGAAAAATGTGGTGTAGTCCTAGAATTTAAAGAAAACTTGCCCTATACCAGGTGAAGAATTCCCTGGTCATAGACTCAAATATTAATGTTGGTCTGGAAAGTAACTCGGATCAGCTCGTCTTTCATCAGTCTCGCTCTATGTCGTTTACTGCACATTATTTCCAAGGAATGCAGGGATTGCTGATTAAACCCACTAAAGCTATAATCAACAGCAATTGAGTGAATTTATGCGGTTGAAAATGAAGTGTCTTGGGATTTTGTTTTCATTAATGTCATTTGTGAGGGCATCGTTAGCCTGGGAAATTCACAACAACAGTACTTGCACCGGCGGCGCGCTGCCAAAGCGCTGCATGGAAAGTGTTCTGTCCTGAGGAATTCGATGGGAATGAACTGAGGACAACGATAAACACATGTAGCAATGACCCGAAGCATGTAAATGGCCACATACTGCACGGATGTAGGCTGTGTCAAGGAAATTCATCATTTGAGTTACAATCCATATGTTAAGAATAGAACAGGACACAATAATATTTTAATAAAGTATATTTATATAAAACGTGCATCTGACCAATGTTTGGCCAAAAGATCATCAATTTTGCCCCATGTGTTGCTCTCCCTCCCCTAGCTCTTTCTCACTATGCATCCGTCCCTCTCCCTATCTCTTTTGGCCCACATGTCTTTCTCCATCTTTGTTATTTTTTTATAATCGTGCCGCTCATCCTTTCTTTTAAAGGTGTGCCTTCCTCAATCTTTAATACTCAAATGTAGGTCTCACTCCAGCTCTATTGCCCCACGTGTCTGCATCTATTTTGCTCAGGTGTATTTCTCTTCATTTCTTTTCCCAATATGTCCAATAGAGATTAGGGTCTTTTTATGCATACTTTAATCATTTTTTATATTTCTATATATATTTTGCCTCTCCGTCTACTTTGCATTCACATTTTGTGTCCTCTTACCTTCCCCCTTACGCATGTTCATCCACCTCCTTTACTCCTCACATATGCCCCTTTATTTGTCCCATGTGCATCTCTGAAAAGGGACATGGGGGGGGGGGTAGGAATTATTTATTAGGCCCTTTTGACCTCACTTTTTCCTTCCCTCCTGTTTTAACCCTTGAGTGTCTTAAATAGACTTGCCCCTCATTCCAGCACTGGGCTCCCTCGAAGCCGCTGCGTGCCGACACAGGAAGGAGGCTGGGTGGCATCCTGCGTGCAAACCAATCCAATGGTTCATTCTACAAACTCCGTGAAAGCCATTGGCTGGTTGAGGAAAACGCATTCCTGACCTACTTGACCTAGATCACAGAAAGCTGTTCAGCCCTGCGTAGGCTAGGGTCAGACGAACGCGATTTCTACGGACTGTGCGTCCGTGCAGTACGGGCGTACGTCAGTACGGAAGACACAGTAGTGGTCACACAGTCCATTTATTCACTGACGTATATTTTGACGGATGTAGGAGGGAAAATAAATTAAAACGCAAAACCATTTTGTCCGTGAAAAATGCTGGACGTATAAATGCAGTCCGTCTGACCACGTTCCATCACTCACACACAGTTATGCAGGCGTTGCGGACGCAGTGCACTTTGTGCGGCCGTTCTAGGGGTTGTACGCTCTTGCCTGCCTTGCGTCCGTGGTCGTTGTGCGTCCGCAGTTCAGTGCGGACGTACTTCGTGTGTCAGACTCCGATGCAGTGGCGGAAGTACCAGGGTCGCAGCGGTCGCAGTTGCGACCGGGCCCTGGCATTCCGCCACTGGAGGGGGGCCCAGCGCCGCCACCAGATTCCGGCAATCAGCGCCGGAATCTGGGAGCCGCGCGCTGGCCGTCCCTCTCCCTACGCGAGCGGCCGCTGACATGCAGCTTGGCCGCTCACGTGGGAGAGAAACCACCTGACCAGCGCACTAGACCTCGCGCTGATCAGGTGGTTTCCGGCGAGCGGCCAAGCTGCATGTTTCCAGCGGCCGCTCGCCAAGGAGGAGAAGACGCCGGAGGAGAAGACGCCGGCGGAGCCTGCCCGGGGCCAGCAGAGCAGGTAAGTAAGAGCTGGGCTGGGGGCAGTATATTCATGAGCTGGGGGACAGAGCTGGGGCAGAATATCCATGAGCTGGGGGACAGAGCTGGGGCAGAATATCCATGAGCTGGGGGACAGAGCTGGGGCAGAATATCCATGAGCTGGGGGACAGAGCTGGGGCAGAATATCCATGAGCTGGGGGACAGAGCTGGGGCAGAATATCCATGAGCTGGGGGACAGAGCTGGGGCAGAATATCCATGAGCTGGGTGACAGAACTGGGGCAGTATATCCATGAGCTGGGGGACAGAGCTGGGGCAGAATATCCATGAGCTGGGGGACAGAGCTGGGGCAGAATATCCATGAGCTGGGGGACAGAGCTGGGGCAGAATATCCATGAGCTGGGTGACAGAGCTGGGGCAGAATATCCATGAGCTGGGTGACAGAGCTGGTGCAGAATATCCATGAGCTGGGGGACAGAGCTGGGGCAATATATCCATGAGCTGGGGGACAGAGCTGGGGCAGAATATCCATGAGCTGGGGGACAGAGCTGGGGCAGTATATCCATGAGCTGGGGGACAGAGCTGGGGCAGAATATCCATGAGCTGGGGGACAGAGCTGGGGCAGAATATCCATGAGCTGGGGGACAGAGCTGGGGCAGTATATCCATGAGCTGGGGCAGTATATCCATGTGCTGGGGCAGTATATCCATGAGCTGGGGCAGTATATCCATGAGCTGGGGCAGTATATCCATGAGCTGGGGCAGTATATCCATGTGCTGGGGCAGTATATCCATGTGCTGGGGCAGTATATCCATGTGCTGGGGCAGTATATCCATGTGCTGGGGCAGTATATCCATGTGCTGGGGCAGTATATCCATGTGCTGGGGCAGTATATCCATGTGCTGGGGCAGTATATCCATGTGTTGGGGCAGTATATCCATGTGTTGGGGCAGTATATCCATGTGTTGGGGCAGTATATCCATGAGCTGGGGGCAAAAATATCCATGTGTGGCCTGGGGGCAATATATCCATGTGTGGTCTGGGGGCAATATATGTCCATGTGAGCTGGGGGCAATATATGTCCATGTGAGCTGGGGGCAATATATGTCCATGTGAGCTGGGGGCAATATATATGTCCATGTGAGCTGGGGGCAATATATATGTCCATGTGAGCTGGGGGCAATACTATCTTTTTTATATTGCAGGAAAAAAAAAGGTAAAAATATGGATCTTTTTTTGGGGGGGTTGGGGGGGCCCTTCATGGATTCTTGCACCGGGGCCCTCAGGTTTCTAGTTACGCCACTGCTCCGATGGGCTTTCATGCTAACACGGACGTACTTTTAGGCGCCCTCACGGACGTGAACACTACGCTCGTCTGACCCCAGCCTTTGGCAGGTATCCCAAACAAGGAATATCCCCTTACCCTGCTGGGAGACGTGAATAAACCTACCGGGACAGCACTGGGAGGGGACACTTAGGTCACCATGTCCCTTTAATCTTTATATATTCCGCAATGTCTACCTGTTTCTCCATCTCACAGCTCAGAAAACTTTAGGTATCTTCCTTGAGGCTAGGGTCCGACGAACGCATTTTTCACGTTGTCCGTGAAAAAGTGCGTTCGAACGAATGGATGTACTTTTTCAGGGAATACACGATAGCGGTCATACGATGCACATTTTCATCCGTGATTTTGTACGGATCATCAATAAAACCCTTTTTGCGTCTGGATGCTATGTTGGCCGGACATTAGCAGTGTCTGACGTCTCCTAATCACACACACACCGCTAGCAGACGCAGCGCACTCTGTACGTCCGTACTAGTGGTATCACGTTCTCGAAAAAATGCGTTTGCCGTTTGCGTTGCAAGGTCAAACTTTCGTGCGGCCGTACTTTGTATATGGCCCATCATTTGCTGCTACTACGGTCGTGATAAAGTGCGGCTGCACGCGCGTTCGTCTGATCCCAGCCTTAGTGTTTAGAGCTCTTTTACCCCATACGTGGAGGCATTAAAGTATAATAAAGGCAACATGTCAAATGCTATAGTTGTTCTCTGTTATTTGCTGTTGTTGCACCCACAATAAACTTCAGCAATCCAGTTCAGTGATGAAGCGTCACCCATCATTCTTTGATTTTCTCTCTGGATTGCTGAAGTTCACCATGGCTGCAATAACGACGGTTTTGCCCATTGCATGCAACAATGCAAAACAACGCCAATTAGCGGATAAACACTGTGTCCTTACCAATGGCGCAGAAACTAACACTTCACAGGTAAAACATACAATGAAAATGGATGTAAAATACGAATTTCCAAATTAAAAGAAAAGGCGAAAAAAAAAAAAGAGAAGAGCTGAAGAAGTCTGAACTAGTGCATAAAAATATATTAAAAATAAAGCTATAAACACGGTCTCCAGATAAGATATGGCCTGTTTGGGTGGGTCATGAATATGGTCAAGAGATCGAAGACAGCAAAGTGATAAAGAAAAAAATATATATACAACTGTTTGCCATGTGTGGAAAAAGATGAAGGGCGGTCGGGTGCGACGTTTTCGAGCCGCAACTTCCCTGGCTTATCAGTGAGACAGCAGCGACCAGACGGACTATAAAGAGAAAAATGGCAGGTGCGCTTTATAGTATTAAACACACCCCACCCACACAACTGTAATACAATCAATCAGTGGCAACTCTAGGAACAATATAGAGGGAGGATTTCGTTCAGTGCAATTCGTTATCAAGTTGATTTATTTAATAACCCCTCCTGTTAACGCACTTACTCCTACGTCACTCGCCCAACCACAAATCCAATCCTAGTTCACTCCAGTCACACGTACAAACAGGCAATGCGTGGCTATACCATAGAAACCCGGAATCCAAGCAAGTAACCGGGTGCTCCAACGAAGGATCCGCAATCCCAATAGACCATAAGAACGAAGGATAGGCCACACGGTCACCTGGTCACCTGCTACTGTATCAAACTTTTCTTTATTCTCCGCATGTCAGGGAAAATACGACGTTTCGGCTGAATAAGCCTTAATCATGTATAACATACTCACTATCCATGACAGGTTATATACCTTAAAACAAATTAAAAAATCCTGAAAGGAGGCAGGGCATTCAATTAATCCAGAGTCACAACACAATTTTACCCCTTCGACACAGAATTCATGGAGTTCAATCCCAAACAAAAGTTTAAAGAAATATATCAAAATTAAAATTCTTTAAGACCCCGCGGCCAAAGAGTGTCAAGTTTAAAAATCTATTTTTTCTCCTTTTTTAACAATGATGGCCTGTCTCCCCCCCCCCTTTCTAAAATAAGGGACCTGATCAATAACTTGAAAACCTTAAAAAAATGCTCAGGTACAGGTAAGTCAATCTTGCCAGTCCGTATGGTCGATTTATGTTAAGTAATTTGCTCTTCGGATTTCCTTGTGGTCTCTCAGCCACACACATTCATCAATTACTATTAGTGATGAGCCGAACACCCCCGTGTTTGGTTCGCATTCGAACAATTTCAAAAGTTCGAGTTCGAACACGAACCGAACTCAATGCAAGTCAATGGGACCCAAACGGTCGATTTTTAGAGTGCCCTCCAAGAGGGCATATACAGTTGTGTTCAAAATTATTCAACCCCCAATGCTGTAAAGGGTTTTAGGGAATTTAGTGTACATTTGTAATTGTATTCAGGATGAAATCCTACAAGGACTTTTTAAAGAACCATATGCAACTAAAATGACATCAATTGGTTTTGTAATACAGTAGTAAATGTTTCTTTTGTGAATTCTTCATTGACACAATTATTCAACCCCTTAAAGACTACCACTCTGAAGAACAGAGGTTCATTCAAGTGTTTTCAATCAGGTATTGAAAACAACCTGTGGATGTCCACGGAGCAGCAATAAAGCATAATAAGCACCAATTAGGCAAGCTTTAAAATGACTGTGATACTCAGCTCCTTCTAGACATTTACTGGTGTGGTTACAACATGGTGAAGTCAAGAGAATGGTCCAGGAAGACTAGAGAAGAGGTGATTACTCTTCACAGGAAGGGCAATGGCTATAAGAAGATTGCAAAGATGTTAAACATACCAAGAGAGACCATAGGAAGCATCATTCGCAAATTCAAGGCAAAGGGCATTGTTGAAACGCTACCTGGTCGTGGCAGAAAGAAGATGCTGACTTCGACTGCTGTGCGCTACCTGAAGCGTAGAGTGGAGAAAAGTCCCCGTGTGACTGCTGAGGAACTGAGAAAAGATTTGTCAGATGTGGGTACTGAAGTTTCAGCTCAGACAATACGGCGCAACTGCGTAATGAAGGCCTCCATGCCAGAACTCCCAGGCGCACCCCCTTGCTGTCTCCAAAGAATAAGAAGAGTCGACTGCAGTATGCCAAAAGTCATGTGGACAAACCACAGAAGGTTTTGGGATAGTGTTCTGTGTGACTGATGAAACAAAATTAGAACTGTTTGGGCCCATGGATCAAGCTATGTTTGGAGGAAGAACAACAAGGCTATGAAGAAAAGAACACCTTGCCTACTGTGAAGCATGGCGGGGGGGTCAATCATGCTTTGGGGCTGTTTTGCTTCTGCAGTACAGGGAAGCTTCAGCGTGTGCAAGGTACCATGAATTCTCTTCAGTACCAGGAGATATTGGATGACAATGTGATGCAGTCTGTCACAAACCTGAGGCTTGGAGACGTTGGACCTTTCAACAGGACAATGATCCCAAGCATACCTCTAGGTCCACTAAAGCATGGTTGCAGATTAAAGGCTGGAACATTTTGGAGTGGCCATCGCAGTCACCTGACTTAAATCCGATTGAGAACCTCTGGTGGGACTTAAAGAAAGCAGTTGCAGTGCGCAAGCCTAAGAATGTGACTGAACTGGAGGCTTTTGCCCATGACGAATGGGCGAAGATACCCGTAGATCGCTGCAAGACACTTGTGTCAAGCTATGCTTCACGTTAAAAGCTGTTATAACTGTAAAAGGATGTTGTACTAAGTACTAAGATTGAATGTCACTTGGGGGTTGAATAAAACTGATAATGATGTGAGCACAGAAAAGACATTTGTGGTTATTTCATTATAAATGTTATGTTATATTTGTCTGACCTACACGTGCCTCTTTGATTTAATTGTAAGCAAAATGACTGAATGATCAAAATCAATGTCAAACTGGCCAAAACACTCAATTTCAGTGGGGGTTGAATAATTTTGAACACAACTGTATGCAAGATATTTGCCATAAAAGGTGTATGGGGGTCCGGGTAGTGCCCTGGGGGACAGGAAACAAGGACAAAAAGTTTTAAAAAAAAAAACGTTTTTAAAAGGAACAGTGAGTTTTCCATGAAATAAAGGTTAAGAATAAAAACAAAAAATTTCTTCAAATATCGTGCCTAGGAGGATCCCCATAACCTGCCCATGAAGTGGCGGATTTGTAGGATGTATAGAAACATTTTAAAACCAAAAAAATGCCATTTCAAATGACGGTAAATATTTTTCCTTTAATCTATTCATAAACAACTGCTTGGGGTGGCAGCCTGTATGAAAAGAGGAGACGTTTTAGGACACACAGAACAATTTTAGTGATTGTTTTGGCTAAATTATGGTGAAACTTATGCAGGCTTTGGATGAAAGTAACAACAGGTGCTTTAAAATTGGGCCTTTAGTGTCAGCAACAGTGCCGTCACACCGTAACCCCTCTGTGGTATTGTGGAAGAGTGCAGGTTTGGACCCTGCGGTCAAATATTAAAATGATATGAATTTGGTATAGGCGTTCGTGGCAGTGCACCCAAATATTGTGCCTTTGGTGGCAGCAATTGCAGTCACACCGTAACCCCTCTGTGGTATTGTGGAAGAGTGCAGGGTTGGACCCTGCGGTCAAATATTATAATGATATGAATTTGGTATAGGCGTTCGTGGCAGTGCACCCAAATATTGTGCCTTTGGTGGCAGCAATTGCAGTCACACCGTAACCCCTCTGAGGTGCAGTGGAGGTTTTGGTAATGCAGAAGAGATCCCGATCTATTCAGTTACATCAGCAGCTATAACAAAACCAGGTCAGCAATGTTTAGGCACTTGTACTGCGCTACTGTATATGGTGAGAATTGGCGCACACCAGTAGCAACAGGAAGCAAACAGAACAGGCAGGGAATACACAGAGAGAATAGTCAAATGGCAGGCAAAGTCAGCAACAGATCGGGGCCTCAGAACAAGCAGGGTCAGTGACAAGTATACAAACTGATTTGGTAAGCTAGCGATGCGGGAATAAAGGCTGAGACACACTGAGCGTGTAGTGACGCACAGCGTAGCGAAGCGAAGAGAAGCAAATATTATGCACGCTTGACTTCACTCCGCTCCGCCTCACAGCGTGTCTACACTGCATTACGTTTGCTTCTCACCGCACTGGACAGGAATCCACTAACTAAATTAAAATGTACACACAAAACCGTTTTATTTTCACAAAGCACATGTTATATAGGCAAAAAACGTTTCTACTGAATAAAATACATCAAAAATTACTGTTAATTTAATAGGAATAGTATATAAAAAAAGGTAACCCCTGATCATATATATTATAGGGACACGGAGCGCTGTGTATAGAGTAGGGATGCATTGATACCACACAGACATATACGTATATATCAACATGCAGAGAGAGATATATATATATCCACAGACCTCAGACCATATATACACATACGCACATGGGGGGGTGGCATGCGGAACAATCTCAACTAAATGCGCCCCCCCCCCCATTTGGCTGATCCCTTCAGAAGAAACGTTGAACCTGACAGAGCAGAGAATATATATATTATTCTCTGCTCTATTGGGTTCAACATTTCTTCTGGAGGGATCAGCCAAGGGGGGGGGGGAAGCAATTAGTTGCCAAAATGTGTGTGTAATACTAGTCTGGAGATATATATATATATATATATATATAGAAAAATGGAGATAAGGCAGCACATCGGGATTTGGATAAAACAGAAAGCTTTTATTGGCACAGATTAAAAATACCTGTCCATAGACCAACGTTTCGGCCCCACTGGGCCTTTATCAAGGAAAAATATAAAGGCCCAGTGGGGCCGAAACGTTGGTCTATGGACAGGTATTTTAATCTGTGCCAATAAAAGTTTTTTGTTTTATCCAAATCCCGATGTGCTGCCTTATCTCCATTTTTCAATACATCTGCTCTCAGGTATATTTTCTTACATTGGCGTCTCTGGGATAGAGATTTATATATATATATATATATAATATATATATATATATATATATCTGCCCTTACCTTCCCCTATAAATTTGCTAAAAATATACACACAAAAGACAAAACACTGCCTGAGACCCTGCGCAGCCCACATGCCACCTCCCTCTACCTGGCTGAATGTATCAAATATATATAATTGTAACGGATCACCGCTACCCTGCACGGGTAGATCCGCCGTCAGCGCCGAGCTTGTCTGGAGGTGTAGAGTCAGAGGTAGCTGTATGAATTCGGCGGCGATTACGCGCTTTTGCACGATCCTTGAAGCGTTGCGATTCCCAAAGCCATGTTATCCCCAATTACTAGCCGACGCAGGAGTAAAGGTTCAAACAGGTACCAGTTTATTTAACATGGGGATACAGGGGTATTTATGGGGAATGAAACCATTGTTCTCCCCTGGCCCACCCTCAGTCCTCCTGTGGTGATCTTTACCTTTGCCTCCAGCCATTGCCCAATCTGCCTTGGTCAACCTGGGGGACCCCTGCAGTGCGCAGCCCTCATCTCGGGTCTCGGCACCAGCTCGTCTGTCCCCCCCCCCTCCAAGAACCTCTCCCTGTCCGGGCAGCGCCCGGCCCCCCCTGTGGTGTGAGCGCTCCTTTGTCCTGGCGCCTCCCTGTGGCTTTCAGCCCGAGTTTGGGGATTTACCAGGGATTTCGGTGTGATCCCCTGGGAGCGGCGGCATGCTGGGGGTACAGCCTGGCAGCTCGGGTCCGGGGGCTGGTTCAGTCCAAAAAGCGCCCTGATCGGATCAACGGAGCCCGAGCTGTGGAGGGGGAAAGTCCGGCGGCTGTACCCAAGCAAGAGTCACTGTTTGCCGGCCGCGCTCCCGGCAAGGGACCCCTGGTCGGCGTTCCCAGGGCGCTTCGTTCTGAAATTCGGCCCCCCCGTAAGAACCTATTTTTAGGAACATACTGGCCAAGAAGCGCTCTTCTGCGTGGTTTCCACGCTGCGGGGCAAGGCGGGCAAGTTTGGGCGGCTTGGCAGAGACAGTGGCGGCTCGAGGCATTCACAGACCGGGCGTCTTCCCGGGGCTGTGGACAGGCGGGGGACAGGTCACCAATGGGGAGAATTACAGGGGGAACTTAAAGAATTCGTTCGGTTGTATTTTTAGAATACACCACACCAAATCAACATTTTAAAAATTTGTATCGCGCTACGGTATAGTGGCGGCCGTTCCGTCACACATCTCCCCCAAGTTTCCAGATGGCAGACCCGGTGAGACCATCTTAGGGTGGGTGGGGGCCATGGACATCCCCAAGCAGACCCGAAGTTTCAAGCTCAGTCTGGCGGGATAGTCCATCCGCATTGCCATTTTGCTTCCCAGGCCAGTACTGGATGGTAAAATTGAAGGGCTGGAAGGCCAGGCTCCACCGCAAGAGCCTGCCGTTGTCCCCGGCCACCCGGTTCAGCCATACCAGGGGGTTGTGGTTCGTGAGGACCGTGAAGGAACGCCCATACAAATACGATTGCAATTTCTTCAGTGCCCATATCAGTGCAAGGCACTCCTTCTCGATGGCCGCATAAGCCACCTCCCTGGGTAAACGTTTCCGGCTGATGTAGGCAACTGGGTGGTCGTGCCCATCTTCACCGACCTGGCTCAGCACTGCTCCCAATTCGAACATAGATGCGTCTGTGTGGACAACAAAACGTTTAGTGGAACCAGGAGCAGTCAACACGGGGGCTTCCACCAAGGCTCGCTTGAGCTGCTGGAAGGCTTCCTCACACAGAGGGGACCACAGTACCTGTCGGGGAAGGTTCTTGCGGGTCAGGTCAGTCAGGGGTTTGGCAATAGCGCTGTAGTTGGGGACGAAGTGGCGGTAGTATCCTGCCGTACCTAGAAAGGCTAACACCTGGGTCTTGGTGCGGGGAGTGGGCCACTGGGCAACAGCTTCAACCTTGGCGGGTTCTGGGCGCTGCCTTCCGCAGCCCATCCGGTAGCCCAGGTACTGGACCTCGGACATGCCGACGTGGCACTTGTCTGGTTTTATGGTCAGACCGGCGGTGCCAAGGCGGTCCAGTACGGCCCGTAAATGCTGTAAGTGTTCCTCCCAGGTGTTGCTGAAGATGGCTATGTCATCTAGGTAGGCACTGGTAAAGTCTTGCATCCCCTCTAGCAGCCGATCCACCATGCGTTGAAAAGTGGCGGGGCATTCTTCATCCCGAATGGCATAACCCGAAATTGGTATAAGGCAAACGGAGTGATGAAGGCCGATTTCGGCACACCTTCCTCGGCAAGGGGAATCTGCCAGTACCCCTTACATAGGTCAATGGTGGTGAGAAAGTTTCCCTGGGCAATCCGGTCTAGGAGCTCGTCGACTCGGGGCATGGGGTATGCGTCAGTGACAGTGTGGTAATTTAACGTTCTATAGTCCACACTAGACTTGTGCACCGATTTTTTTTTCGGTTCGATGCAGTTCGATTTTTCGGATTTTCAAACTTTTCGATTCGATTCGGTTCGGCTCGACTCGTTTTTCGTGCACATATTTCTTCGGAATATTGACCATTTTTCGTATTTTCGTGTCACTTTGCTCGGTTTTTGTATCGACTTTTCGTAACTTCGGAAATCTTCCTTTTTTTCGGAACGTCTGTTCTCCTTGTTTCAAAGCAATAAATTTCGATTTGACACATTTCAAGTCCATTCGAAAACTCCGAAAATATTTCGTTTCGGCTCGGAAAACTTTTCGGATCTGCCATTTTCGGATCTAAAAATTTTCGGAAATTCGGCCGCATCCGAAAACACGAATCGGGAAATTTCGTGAAATTTCCGAAATCCGAAACGCACATCCCTAGTCCACACAGAACCTGGTAGTGCCATCCTTCTTGGGTACTAGAACCACCGGGGAGGCCCAGGGGCTCTCGGAGGGTTCTATTACCCCTAGATCCAACATCTCATGGATCTCTTTCTGCATCCCGTCTGTCACTGCATCGGGAATTCGGTACGCTGTCTGCCGCAAAGGGGCTTGACTCTGGGTATCGACCCGATGCAGGGCTACGGATGTGTAGCCAGGACGGGATGAGAACAGGTCTTGGTGCTCCTGTAGCACCTGCAGAGCCTGTTCCTTGTGGCGGGGGGTGAGCCCCTCGCCCAGCCGGACATCGGCTACCCCCTGGGCGCTTGGATCCCGGGCAGTACCGGCAGGAGGAGATCCTCCAGATCCCTTGCGTCCGGCGCGCAGATGGCGGCTACTGCCTCTTCCCTTTCGAAAAACGGTTTCAGCATGTTCACATGAAAGGTTCCGTGTATCCTTTCATCTGAACATCTGGCTGCGGTGAAGGTGGTATCGCAGATCTTTTCTATGATTTTGTATGGTCCTTCCCAGGCTGCCTGCAACTTATTTTGTTTGACCGGTCGGAGTGCTAACACTTTCTGCCCTATCTGGAAGGTGCGGTCCCTAGCCGACCGGTCATACCACCTCTTCTGCTTGGTTTGGGCCGCTTGGAGATTGTCCCGTACCAGGGCGGTCAATTCCTGCAGCCGGTCCCTAAACTCAAGCACATAATCTATGGCCGAGGTCCCCTCCTCGGCCAGAGCACCTTCCCAGTGCTCCCGGAGCAAGTTATAAATATGAGCTCCGCACACAGAGGTGAAATGGCTCATCAGTGAAGGGGTTAAGTAAAAGCTATTCCTAGACTAATCAATAAAAAGAAGTCTTTCATGATGCTCCTCCATCTGGAGGGGACAGTGCTTCTATTCAGATTTCTCCCTGATGCCATCTGGAGGAAATAAGACGGCTAGAAAACAATAAGCCTGCATGTTCAGTGTGTCTGACCCATACGCACACACTTTTTTTATGACTGGAATCCAAACAAGTTACAAATGAGCAATTCAAATCTCAGCAGTTGTATTAGGCAAGTAAATGGCTTCTTCATTTGAGTGACTGAATGGTAACGTACAGCTTCAGGATATAGAGATAGAAATCTATCGGAGTTTTTAAGAGTTTCCCAGTCATGGAAATAATTAGGGATGTGCGTTTCGTTCGTACCGATTAGTTTTTCTCACAAAACAGGCCAATTCGGTGCTTCGGATTCGTCCGATGTTCTGAACCCAGTGTTAATTTTAGTCGCATTTTAGTCATCTGAATTTTTCCCATTTTAGTCTAGTTTTAGTTAACTAATTATCATAAGATTTTAGTCGACTAAAACTATAGTAAGTTTAGTCTAGTAAAATAAAAGTAGACTAAAAATAAAACAATTCAGATGACTAAAATGACAAAAATTAAAATGGCATTTTAGTCAAAAGACTACGACTAAAATTGATCAAAATTTGCTGTCAAAATTAACACTGCATCACACTTTAACTAAACCCATTCGATTTTAATAGACTCAATTTACTGTAGTATTAGTCGACTAAAATCTTATGATAATTCATCAACTAAAACGTAAAAAAAATAAAAAAAATCAGATGACTAAAATGCAACTAAAATTAACACTGTCTGAACCCGGGCCGGCAATGAAATACGAAACAATTTCGTTATTTGTATGGACATGAAATCTGTAAAATCACAAGTCATTTTCGTTCTATTCGCGATTTCGGTTCCATTTCGGACAACGTATTTTCGTATCGAGTCCGTTGCCGATTTAGTATTGTCACTTTTTTCACTTGTTTCCACTCTAGTGCTTTCAGCTCCTTCAATATGATATTATAATAAATAATTACTCAGACTGGGGATTAAGGGACAAGCTAACAGTATAAGATAATATAATTAAAGTTGTGCAATGCATATTCATAAGAAAAAAAGGATCTTTCATAAAAATACTGCTGGGTGGAGTAGAGGTAACATCACTGCACTGCGTGGAGAGGGCCTGTGGAGAGGAGACATTGGTTCCATCTCCAAGAGCACCTCTCCAGTAAGTGTCCATGGGCAAGACACTTAACGGTACATACTCGCCACCCAGGACATACTTGAAAATGAGAGAAATCTCAATGTATCCTTCCTGGTAAAAATCCTCTCTCAAAAAAATGATACATCTGAAGGAACGAATAGGCAGAATTACTGTATCAACCGAAATATTGGAGCATCCGAAATACCATAGTCTAAAGTCAAAACGAAATGGACCCTTTGAAACAAAGAGAACAGACGATCTGAAAGACCGATATTCCCAGATTTCACGAAACAAAAATCGATATGAAACGAGCCGAACGAAAATGGGCTGAAACGATCCGAAACAAAACTTAAAAAAATGAACGAGCTGAAACGCAAAAAAAATGCGTGCACATTTCTAGAAATAATGCAAAGAATTAGGGCTCCTCTAACTTTGATCTCCAAAGGTCTTGTAATTAAAATTCTCATAAGGCTCTGTCGACCTAATGAGTGACTGAGTATCATGGGCCGATATAGTTCCAAAATGTCTGAAGGGTCTACAACGTGAAATGTACGGGGCCCTATTATATTCTTAACGCCAACGTCAGTGCTCAGCTGTGTGAGCGTTAACGCTAGCTTTGGTGGCACTAGCGCGAGCGAACTGTATTACAATCCGAATCACCCATTAGCGAGTTGGATCTTGCGCTTTTCAGCGCGAGGTTACTGTAGTTTGCGCTCCCTATGCTTAACATTGTGAGCGGAAAGTGTTAATTAGCTTTAGGATTACAAAGTCCCAACGCTACTTATGTCCCGCTGTGGTTAACGCAAAAGTTATCCACAGCTAGGAGCTGGTGCTGATAACACTTCTGCAGAAGCAGCCAGCACCAGCCAAAAAATTAAAAAAAAAAAAAAATCACTCTCCTCTCATCCCGCAGTGAGAAGGTGCGGCTCGTTCCACTTCTTCTGGCCGCCGGGAGCAGAGGGAGACTGCGGGAAAAACGTCCCTCAGTCTCGCTCCGCGATGACTCCGCCGACCTGCTGGATCACGTGAGAAGAGAGATCCTGCAGGTCATGTGGCCGGCAGTGGAAGCCTTAATGGAGTCCTATGGACTACATGGAGGGGATGCTCGCGGAGGTGCTTAGCGCTGTGTTACGGGCAGGCTGCTGAATTAGCACCTGCCCCGTAAGATCACGCAAAAACAGACGCTGAGGAGAAACTTGCAGGCGCAAGTTTTCCTCCTTAGCGTCCCTGTTTTAGCGTGAAGAACGTAATAGGGCCCCTAGTGTTTCATCCACAACTATTCCTTTTTCAAACCTTGGTAGTCGTCGATAGAACAACAAGGTTGGAGGCCGTCTTCATTATTATAGCTTTGATCATGCGTTTTGTCTTTGACTATAAATTTCATTTGAATGTGATCAGTGCGTGACCATCAAAGTTTGCTGCAACAAGTCTGGAAAGGTCAAGAAGAGGTGATCTGGTGGCTTCCTGATACACTGGTAATATGTCCACCATTACGCCATCGACAAGTCTTTTGAAGGCTAGAAATAAAACAGGAGTATGACCCTAAAGACAAAAAAGGAAAAAATTGGTAAGGCGCAACAATTGTAATATAGAGTGGGGAGAGCCTAAAACACGATCGCCACTGCACCCATATAGGTCATCCCTAAAGTGACAAAAAAGATAGCAATCGAAAAACAGGATAAAGGTGCGGCGCTTCCAAGTGTGTACATAAACAATTATCAATATTATTTACCCAATATGAGGTAACACGTCTTCAATTGATAGAGGATCAATATCTCAAAAGAAAATAGACAAACATAGCATAATATTGTATATATATATATATATTAGTAAGGGATATATCGACTCTCACTCACACTATGAAGAGCCTCACCCGGCTCTAGCAAGCTTCGCCTGTGGGTAGAATTCATATAGGCCCTCCCACTGGCCACTTCAATAGATGGTAACTCCCAATGGATATATAGAGGAAAAAGATAGCAACATAGGGTGATTCTGTACAGACTTATGCAGTATTAAACATAAAACTCAGACCACTCACGTGTTCATGAGCCACCAAGGCTCAAGTGGACAAGCCTAAGAGTTGTTTCAAGTGGGCACAACTCTTTATAAAAGCCTCAGTGGATCCTTGTGGCAGCATAGAGTGGAGGCCAAATAATGGGCCCAAAAATTTTTTTTCGCCTTAGAAATCCCTTTGATTGGAGGGACAATCAATATGGACTGTCTATATAAATGTATTAGGTGGATTATTGTGTATTGCTGCTGAGGAAGCCGTAAGGTTTAAATTGACCCAGGCGAAACGTGTTCAGCTATCTTACCATTTTTATTAAAAACAAAATAGAAAAAGATTATTTATTAATCTTTTTTTTTTTTAATTTTTGCTATTATTTGGCCTCCACTCTATGCTGCCACAAGGATCCACTGAGGCTTTTATAAAGAGTTGTGCCCACTTGAAACAACTCTTGGGCTTGTCCACTTGAGCCTTGGTGGCTCATGAACACGTGAGTGGTCTGAGTTTTATGTTTAATACTGCATAAGTGTGTACAGAATCACCCTATGTTGCTATCTTTTTCCTCTATATATCCAATGGGAGTTACCATCTATTGAAGTGGCCAGTGGGAGGGCCTATATGAATTCTACCCACAGGCGAAGATTGCTAGAGCCGGGTGAGGCTCTTCATAGTGTGAGTGAGAGTCGATATATCCCTTACTAATTTATATATATTATATATATATATACATATATATACACACACATATATATATATATATACATACACACATATATATATATATTATACACAAACAATATTATGCTATGTTTGTCTATTTTCTTTTGAGGTATTGATCCTCTATCGATTGAAGACGTGTTACCTCATATTGGGTAAATAATATTGATAATTGTTTATGTACACACTTGGAAGCGCCGCACCTTTATCCTCTTTTAGGATTATGACCCTGTTTAATCGAGAGAGGTTGTCCTTCTGTTCTACATTATCCTCCAAGAAAAGTGTATTATCAATGCAGCCATCAACTTGGAGGAGGATTGCGGTGGTTTGAGCAAGGAAGTAAATAAATGTAACAATAACAAAACAATGATACAAGATGTCGCTACCAACGCGTTTCATTGCTGGTGGGTGTGACTTCTTCAGGGCAATCTGCAGACCTGATGCAAATAATTGTGCAACCCAATAAAATCAGAAACATTAAAATATTTGTGTTTCAGATTTTATTATACGTGCATATTTGAATTAAGTCTCCAGATTGAGAAAAAGAGGTTTGTGAGGGTTCAGAGAACGAACAACGGCACTAGTGGCCTGCTCTACGGTGGGGTCCGCTCAGGTCTCACAGGGTTTTAGCTCGATTGTGCCATTACAGGGACAACAGCTCCATATGCAAATCAGACTAGGTCTGCAGATTTCCCTGAAAATGTCACACTAACTAGTTATGAAATGCGTTCGTAGCAGCACCTTGTTTTTTTATTTATTTATTTACCCTTTATATAACCCAGATTCCTGCACGACTGATTTCCCCATTGTTTCATATGTCCATTATGACCTACACCATGGTGTTTTATCATTGTCTTCTAGGTTGTGTTTATTATTCTTTATTTTGTCGGTTTATTCTTTTACATGTACATTTAAACACTGAAAAATACATGATTTTTTTTTGCCCCATTTCGAATCACTCTGAAAAATTACATCTATAAAATTTTGGTTGAAATGGTAACAGACATAAATTTGCCAAATCTAGGAATAATTCCTATAGCATTGGACATGATGTACCCAGGACATACTTGAAAATGAGAGAAATCTCAATGTATCCTTCCTGGTAAAATCCTTTATAAATAAATAAATGTAGCCAAGAGTCTCTGCTGTACGCTCGATCACGTTACTTTCACATAAGCCATTCTTTTTTCGCTCTCTGACTGCGATTTCAAGTTCCCACGGTACAGATTGGAGACAAAGTTAATCTAAGCCAGATGTTGGTTCACATGGGGTTCGAATGTCAGCAATGCATACATTGTTTAGTACACAATGTGCTGGAAGAGGGGAATAAAAAAAAAAGGATAATTTCCAAATTCTTCAAAAACTGTAGAGTATCTCATGCACATTGATTGTGATTCTAACACCAGATGGCGCTGTTGGACAGGTTTGGTTGGGATTCAAGACGATCTGTGACCTAGAAAAATAAAACCTCCCTGTGGATCATAGTACATATAATACTGCTACCGATCTAAAAGATATTACAAGAACACATTTGCAATAAAGGGTTACACTCGGCATAAAAAAAAAAATAAAAAAAAAAAAAAGCCTTTTATTGCTTCAATAACATACCATTTTGACTTGAATACCCAATGGAACAGACATTTAAGTCCCCACTCTACCTTTTCATATAAAAATGCTCAAAATAAAATAAAGACAGTTGAGGGGGGATACTTAAAATAATTCCCATGAATGTCAGAGGCCAAAACCAGGAAACGTAGCTTTCCGTGGCCTCAGCACTGAAGTAAGGAGTGTTTTTGAGAAGTCTCATCCCGCATGCATAGAGTGGGTTAATTTAGTGATATATTTAGATATTAATACCAAGATAATTATAAAGTGGTCTTTACACATGACCTCTAACAGGAGCTTTAATTTGAGATTTTTCACTCATCTGGGCTGAGATTTCTGTGCACGGTACCCGACCCTGAAGCACTGTGATAATTGTCCTAAAACGATTGTATTTAGTGTTTAATGCGATAACACGCTCAGCTCTATCACTGCACATGGTCTGACTGTTTTCCGCGTCCCAAAAATCAGAGGGATACAGTTTGTTCTACAAGATTTGGAATCTCTAGAAAATTAGGGGGGGGGCTGATAGTAAAAATAAAAAATGTGTAGCGCTCACTCCCGGAGGAGCCGCTGAATAAACCTCGGGTTAGTCTCACCGCACTAGGGAATAAATATACACCAGCACTGTTGTGGATTTTATAGATTATCTACTTTACTGATCCCAATAAAGTGACACATATAATGCAAATACGGTATATGAACGAGTTCGTAATGCGGGAAAACATGCGGCGGCAAAAGAAAAAGGATTAACCCCCTCAGTTCTGGAGTGTAAATCCCGTGAGTGTAAGGTCTCAAAAAGGTGTACTTGTATTGATTCGTGTACCCGGGTACCGTATTCAACTGGCCAGTGAATGTAATAAGCAAATCTTCGACTAGTCAAGTTGGGGCCCTGTAGAATTGAACAATAAGGCAGCGTGCTGGATTATACTTGGACTTGCGGCCTGTAAGGCCTCTCACCCATCCGTTAGACAGTCCGTCCCACTGCCCGATCAAGGATGTCTCTCCGCTTGTCCTCCGGAACTCTGTGCCACCGGATCTGCTCTCTTGCTCATCCGATCTCCAACTCGAGAACTACAGCCTACCACCTGCACTCCCTATGGATCATCGCGGTCTCCTTACAAGGGGTCCAACTGGAACTGAAGTTCTGCGCAAACCTCTCAGCTGTAATGGGTATGCCTCCGCAAGTTACTGTCCCGATCTCAGCGCCCTCGAGGTAGCGTCTGCGCTCTGGCCTGGTCTCGATCTCTGGCAGTCTCACTTTCGTCCTCTGTCTTTCGCCGCTCCTCTCACTCTGGCGCTCCTCCGCGCGAGGCTGCTTACGTCTTTTCTCTCTGTCCCACCCACTTCCTGTATCCGCCGCAAAGCCTGATGGATATTGTAGTTCGTTTAGGTCCCGCATTGTCCATATGGCTTTTGTCTCCCTCTGGTGGCTAAAACCGAGTAATTTCAGCAACACAGTTTTAAACAGCGCTACAAATGCAACACCAATGAATACATCCATATCTACTTCAGACTGCTTTTCCGAACCTCTCGCAGGATACAACATGCAGTTATCTTTCCAAATCTCTTTTCATGGCTTGTTAGAGGATCAACTCCGACACCTGATCATACATTGAGGATAATGGAGAATTTTATAAAAAATAAAAATAATAAAAAAATTGGTGGAATCGTCCGAAGACTAGAGACGAAGACAAGATGTGCAAGCGCACTGATGGCTGAAATCAGTAAAACACGAACTGTCAAGGCCGTTCTTCACAGATCTCAGTTGGTATCCGTGCTATCCCAAGTCACTTTTTTCAATCTTGAATTGGTTATGATATTAATGGAGATGTCTCTTCACATCCCATTAGTCACATGGGCGGTGAGAATAGATACGGAGAAAACCAAAAATCATCAACCCAATTGAGTTCCATAATAAAAGGAGACGACCCTGAAAGAATATGTGAATTTATGTTAAAATGGGTTGAAAAGTTACGTCATGAGCAAAGGATTTAGTACATTATAAGTAAGCACCTCTGCTTCCTATGAGGAACCTGTATCTAGGACCTGCACCTTACTTGCAGTGCCACCAGTGGCATCGTAACGTGGGGGCAGGGGGTGCGGCCCGCACCAGGTGAAACCCGCCCTTAGGGGGACACCGTCACCCTAAGGGCAGGTGTCTCACCCTCCGCCGTGTATTCACTCCCTGCGAGCGTCCGAAGCATGCAGCTTCGGCGCTCGCCTGGAGGAAACACGTCACCAGCCAATTGCGGCTGGTCACGTGGCTCCCCCAGGCGAGCGCCCAAGCTGCTCGCCGCCGGACGCTCAGAGGGAGCGAACACGCGGCACAGGAGGAGGTGAGCTGAGACATATCCATGAGCTGGGGCAAATCCATGAGCTGCTGGGGCAGTATCCATGAGCTGGGGCAAATCCATGTTTGAGCTGGGTGCAGTATCCATGAGCTGGGTGCAGTATCCATGAGCTGGGGCAAATCCATGTTTGAGCTGGGTGCAGTATCCATGAGCTGGGTGCAGTATCCATGAGCTGGGGCATATCCATGAGCTGGGGCATATCCATGAGCTGGGGCATATCCATGAGCTGGGGCAATCCATGAGCTGGGGCATATCCATGTTTGAGCTGGGGGGCAAATCCATGAGCTGGGGGGCAAATCCATGAGCTGGGGGCAAATCCATGAGCTGGGGGGCAAATCCATGAGCTGGGGGGGCAAATCCATGAGCTGCTGGGGTATATCCATGAGCTGCTGGGGTATATCCATGAGCTGCTGGGGTATATCCATGAGCTGCTGGGGTATATCCATGAGCTGCTGGGGTATATCCATGAGCTGCTGGGGTATATCCATGAGCTGCTGGGGTATATCCATGAGCTGCTGGGGTATATCCATGAGCTGCTGGGGTATCTCCATGAGCTGCTGGGGTATCTCCATGAGCTGCTGGGGTATCTCCATGAGCTGCTGGGGCATCTCCATGAGCTGCTGGGGCATATCCATGAGCTGCTGGGGCATATCCATGAGCTGCTGGGGCATATCCATGAGGAGCTGGGGCATATCCATGAGGAGCTGGGGCAGTATATCCATGAGAGCTGCTGGGGCATTATCCATGTGAGCTGGGGCATTATCCATGTGTGCTTGGGGCAGCATCCATGTGTGTTGGGGGCATATCCATGAGAACTGGGGCAATATATCCATGTGTGAGCTGAGGAGCAATATATCCATATGTGAGCTGAGGCGCAATATATCCATATGTGAGCTGAGGCGCAATATATCCATATGTGAGCTGGGGCAATATATATCCATGGGTGAGCTGCTGGGGGCAATATATATTTGTGAACTGGGGCAATATATCCATATGTGAGCTGGGGCAATATATATCCATGGATGAGCTGCTGGGGGCAATATATCCAGAGCTGCTGGGGGCAATATATATCCATGTGTGCTTTCACTGCCTTCGAACAGGCATCGTACTTGCTGGCAGTTGGCAAAAAGTTGAGTGAGCATATGAGAGAGCTCCACAGCAATAAACCTCACATTAATGTGCGCTGTGTGTATGAGCATTCAGTGTTATTTGGGAGTACTGATTTAGGAGTAAGAGTAGTTAAAAAAAAATCCGTAAAACTCGGGGGGTGACACCATAAGTTACCGCACCGGTTGACACCAACCATAGTGACGCCACTGAGTGCCACAATACAAAAAGAAAGGGTCTCCATCCTCATTTTCCTACAGAGCACTGCAAATATGGAATAACCTCCCAGACGCCATCAAATCTTCCTCCAGTCTTAAGTCAGTCAAGAGCTCCTTACTAACATACCTCAATACGGAATGCACCTGTAAACATGTAACATAATGACTATATACAGTAAGTCACTGTTACATGTTTACAGGTGCAATTTCCTACATATTTATTTTCTGTGTTAATCTGTATATTTGTGTTTTATTTAGAAGATCTTGCATTTATTACTTTGTATTTCTGTAACAACTGTAAAAATGTCAATGTTCTTGAACCCAGGACATACTTGAAAATGAGAGAAATCTCAATGTATCCTCTGTGTTAAAATACTTTATAAACAAACATAACTCACAATAGTAGCAATACGATACAGTAAAATAAAGATTATTGGGGATTTTGTAGCACATTTTTCCAGTGCTGTTTGAGAGCATTTCATTGCACGCTTAATATAAATGCTACCCTGCAAATGAACACCGAGCAGGAGAGAGTAACACAAAATAACTTCCCATCAAGTTTTATTTATGTATCTCTCTGGCCGCTTCCAGATTCTTAGTGACTGCAATTTTTAAGATGCCATCGTCATACTAAGAAGGCCGTTGATTCACCCCGCCTGTAACTCCAGATACAGCTGCTCCATTCTGAGACGCAGCTTGGCTGGCTGCTCCCCATCCCATAAGATAAAACGTTTACCTTACAGAATGGTTAGCATAGTTTCCGGTTTACTAGTTTTTTTAATTGGCTTACGGAGCAGTTCAGTTCCTTTCACATCTTTGTCTTACCGCCCAACGGGCAAAACATTTTCCACGTTGCCCCCTATTTTTGGATCATGCTGGATAAACCTTTGGTTATTGAGCAATTCTTTTCTCAAATCTCTGGTGCCGTTCTACAACGGCGCCAGGGGTCAAGCCATGCAGGAACATGTGGCAACACCGTCCCCCTGCTAAAATAGTGGAGGAACAGAGTTCACATTGGTTCTACACACAACCAGAGGCGGACTGACAACTAATCGGGCCCCCGGGCAATAAGAGAGGGGCCCCTTTGTGCCATGCCTACAGAAGGCCACTCCCATATAAAACCCTACCCATACAACGCAACACACACATGTACAATGTTGTGTTAAAGAATTTATTTCTTCACACAATTTTCAAAGTAATAATTTTAATGAGGAAAGAAAATCCACTCTGACCCAGCAGCAAATTGGGGGATTCATTCATACAGATGGCCTTACAGACTTACAGCAGCCATCACCGACTCATTGCAACAGCAACGTTGCAAGGAATTAGTGCAGTTTGTATGAGTGCATCACAGAGCTCCACAGCAATAAAACTCACAGGAATGTGCAGGGTGTATGAGCGTATCAGAGCTCCACAGCAATAAATCTCACAGGAATGTGCAGGGTGTATGAGCGTATCAGAGCTCCACAGCAATAAATCTCACAGGAATGTGCGGTGTGTATGAGGGTATCAGAGCTCCACAGCAATAAAACTCACAGTAATGTGCGGTGTGTATGAGCGTATAACAGAGCTCTGACCTATGATACTTCCCATTATTGTGTGCGTGTTAACTAGAATTCAGGAAAATGTTTGAGAGGACATGAATTCTCCAGGATCAGACACATTTGGGTAAAAATATTCACACACGGAGGCGGGATCAGTGCAGGAAATCAGATTGCGGCGTATTACCAGTCCTTAGAGTGGTCCTCAGGGAAAGAGCTCTAGATGGAGAACTGAAGGCCCAAACAACACAGCTTTTATTTAGGCGTTTATTCAGGTGTTTTCATTTTAAGTTATTCAATATAATTTAATGTGTATTTCCCATAAAAAAAAATAAAAACTACATTTCTTTATTTAAACACATTAATAATAAATTAGAGTGTGGGAGAGGTGTTAAGCAAGGCTTTGTTAATTTGTGTGAAAGCCAAGTTCTCACCTTTTTTTATTTTTTATTTTTTTTTTTTTTAGGAATTGACCCACAGTCCCATCAATGATATTGGATAGTGAAGAACCAGGGGTTGATCCGTACAGGAATGCTGTTTGGGAACACAGCTCCATCCCTATTTTTGTAGGGGAATTGCAGTCATCTTTCTGCCCAGATACTATAAAGTATTTGATGTTCTGCTGCTGCTCTGAAAGACAAAGGGCTCTAACGCCTCCTTCAAGCTAACAGAGTCAACGTTTGCTTACCCCCCTGACGGTTTTCCCGAGTGTCGCTCGGGGTTAACTTTCATTTCAGGAAGCGGTAACCCCGAGCCACACTCTGGCTGTATACATACCTGTCCTGCGCTCCCTCACGGACCTCCGCGATCGCCGGAGAATGGGGACAGCGAAGGGAGCACAGGGACAGGTAAGTATCCTGCGGCATCCCGAGTGTGGCTCGGGGTTAATGCTTTCTGCAATGCATTTAACCCCGAGCCACACTCTGACACTGCTAGGGGGCTAGATAATTTATATGTCAGAATCGGAACGCCAGGGGAGGTTAAAGGAGGTCATAGCGCTGCGCCCACATCGCCTACGGGTTAAAAAACCTGTTTGTGCTCGTTAATTTGCGATTCATAGCGCGAGTTTACTGTACTTTGCGCTCCCTATACCTAACATGGGGAGTGCAACTTGCAAGCACAGATCGACCAGCGTTTGGATCACTTGGTGCTAACGCAAGTTACCAAGAGCTGATAACGAAAAAGTTACCACCAGCTCAGAGGTGCAGGTAACGGATTGCGCTGCTGCAGAACACGTTACCTGTAGCTCAAACACCCCCCCAAAGATACGCACCACTCTTCCCACCGCAAGAACGGCAGCCTGATCCGCCACTTCTGG
Organism: Leptobrachium leishanense; assembly: GCA_009667805.1. Classification (NCBI taxonomy): domain Eukaryota; kingdom Metazoa; phylum Chordata; class Amphibia; order Anura; family Megophryidae; genus Leptobrachium; species Leptobrachium leishanense. Next base: position 51,992,181 of record CM019070.1, on the reverse strand, counting down.
CCACCGGGAGGCAGAGCAGAGTGAGACTGGGGGAAGAAAGTGCCCCGTCTCTCTCCGCCGACCAGCAGGATCTCGCGAGAGGTGAGATCCTGTTGGTCATGTGACCTGGCAGCATGGTCCTCAATGGAGTCCAATGGATGCCATGGAGAGGATGCTGGGGACAGCACCGTAGCACTGCCGCCTGCATCCGCAAGCTTAACGATCGCTAATGGCAGGCTGCCGGACTCGGTGCCGATTTCTATTAGTTCAGAATTTTACACAATGTCCTAGATTTAGGGTTTCTTGAAAACATGAGTATAGTTGGAAATTGCAGGAATGACAACGATTTTATATTTCCCAGAGGGTTGATAGTATTCTGGTTCCCGATGCGTCTGGCACAGATCTACCCATAATTTTTTTTTTTTTTTGTAAGAACAAGAATTGTGAAACAACAATAACAGATCACATACTATATATTCTACCAAGAAATTTCAACAATTAAGGGGGTTAGGTTTATGGAAAGAACGGTTATTTTTATTTGAAGGGCGATTTCATACATATTAAAATCAGTGTCCAACCTGCCTTGATCACCTTTAGAATACCCTCTGAACGGTAAACCCACCGGCACGGCTGCCAAAAAAACTGGGCATTCCATTAATAAAATACAAGTTAAAGCAGCAAATGCAGGATATGTACCAGAGGCGGCACTTATTTCCATCTCCGGCGCACAATGTACGAGACAGATTTGGAGGAGATGAAAAAGAGATGGATGAAGAAAAAAAAAAAAAAAAAAAGGTCACGTTACTTTATATAAAGTGGATCTATATCAAATATTCATACAGACCTTCCAGCTTTGGTAGGTCTGAGGTCAGGAAGGTGGGACATGGCTGCCGAGGGAGTGTGGGGAAGACACAATTTGCAACCCTGATGATGTCACCGTCTCCAAATGGGACAGATCATCCCAGCGAACATGCACTCCAGGAGACCCCCAGCCTGGTGGAGCAGTCAATCAAGGCTCGTGTATGAGTGTACAAAAGCAATGATGTTAACTGAGCATTTTCCCCATAGTGCTCCTTAAAACAGGGTGAATGACTAAGATAATTCTGTGTCACATGGTCTGACCGTGCGATTTCCCACGTCTGTTCATGAAATAAGAGTCTATAGGAAAGTGATGGTGAACCTTGGAGTTCCAAAACCTTTTGGGTGCCATGTCCCATGATGCTCAGTATTAAGTGTGACCAAGCATCATGGGATATGTAGTTCTGAAACAAATGGGGTGCCAAGGTTCACCATCACTGCTATAGGATGTATTGAGATAGAGGAGAATTGCAAAATGTTATTCCAGAACAGTCTAACAAATTCCAGAGTTGGAGAAATGTTCCAGATCATCCTAATTGGGCCAAAAATATGCAATTCATCATTTACTTACTGAATAACTGCTAATGTGATCGACGTAGACCTGGAAAGGTAATAACCCGTGCAAATACATTTAATTCCCTGCACAACAGGTTCCCATCCCAGTGATCCGACAGATTCACGGAGCCCGTTTCCCAGGATATAGCGACCGTTCTTTAACGAATGTGGGCTTTTATTGAGTTCTAAAGCTTATTTAGGGAAACTGGAATCCTTGTGTTCTTTCATAGCCACGAGGGCTGTGACTCTTTCCTTACAGCCACAGGGTTCCTGGGGCAATAAAACGGATATTTAGAATTGTAGGGGCGGCCATCTGTTACGAATAGTCCCACGGCCCAGTTTCCCGTGAGAGGTGAATATTTGATTTGTGGTTTTTTTCCCATCTGGTGCTGACGCATTCCGCTTCTGCAGGATCTGTTAACTACAGCTAGGAACTGGTGCTAACCTTTGAGTTAGGCTAATGTCAGACGAGCGCATTCTGTGTGGACTGTGCGTCCATGCTCAACGGATGTACTATCTGACTGACAAGGTAGTGGCCACACGGTCCGTTTTTGTGACTGACGTTATTTTTGACTGATTTAGAAGGGAAAATAAATTAATATGAAAAATATTTTGTCCGTCAAAATGCTGGACGTATAAATGCAGTCCGTCTGACTACGTTCCATCACTCACACACAAAGCTATGCGGACGTGGCGCACTTTGTGTGTCCATTCTAGCGTATTTACGTTCTTGCCTAACCGGCATCGGTTTGCCGCGTCCGCAGTTCGGTGCGGGCGGACGTACTTCGTGTGTGGGGCTCCATTGGTCAGAATTATATGCTATAACGGACGTACAAATAGGTGTCAACACAGACGTGATCAGTGCGCTCATCTGACACGAGCCTTAACCACAGCTTGGTGTAATTAGCGTTAGGGAGCGCAAAGTATAGTAAGCTCACGCTGAAAAGCGCAAGCTCCAAATCACTAATGGGTTTTTTAAACCGTTAGCTTTCGGATTGTAATATGGTGCGCTGCGCTAGGGCTGCTTAAGCGAACATCAACGCTCACACAGCTAGCGTTAGGAATGTATTATGGCCCTTCGTGTGTTGAGATGTTCTGGACACTAGCTGAAAGGGATTGTAACACTTTGTATTTTGGATTGTTTGTTCTTAATTGTTCTCACATGACTTGTTTTACTCTTTTGTTGTTTCGCCCCCCTCTAACAGATGCATTCCAGATCGCTGGAAAGTACATAATATGACATTGTTAAATAGCCATGCAAAGTTTATATTTATTCTGGGTTTTTTCCGTCTGTGTGAGAACATTTATATGAAAGTTAAAGGCGTTCCAAGAAAGTGTTATTTCAAGTTACATTTTGGACGCTTTTGTACATATTTTACAATAAAAAGCAAAATGCACATGAATATCTGTCCTTTAAAGTATCTCCCATTCGCTGGTTATTTTTTACCATACAAGTCCCACATGATATAGGATTCTATACTTCACGTCCTCATGTTTAAATTATGTTTAAATCAGAGTAGAATCTTACCTTCACGTATTCCATGCCTGGATCCAGAATACTGTGCTCTCTAAAAGAATGAGGGGGGGGGGGGAAAGAAAAATAAGCAACATGAGTTTTCATTTTATCAGCAGGGACATTCTACACGCCGACTGCGGAAAAATACAATACGTGCTGAGAAACTGCAGTTTCTTATACAAGGTTATATTTTAATCGCTCACTGATAATATTCTCATATATTCAGCTTCAAGGACTAAGACGTCCGACCTAGATTGTTAGCAATTTTACGTGACAGTCAAGCCATGCTTCGATGCTACATATTTATTTACACAGGGGCTCCATTTAACATTGGCGATTTTCAGATATTTTTGGGATCAGGAAATGCAAATGTGGGTTTATGAGCATTCTGATTCCCGACAAAAATGCAGATCGCATATGAGCTCTCACAGTTATACTTTAATGGGAATATCTGCTATAATCCATTCAATTCTAATTCATTAGTAGACTAATATCTGAAAAAGTTACTAGTGCTGAAAAGGTGTTGGAAAATGTATCTTCAGGCACGGAATTCAACAGATATTCATGTTTAAAAAGGCATAGATCTGTACGATGCTGGCCAAAAATAAGCTTTTTCGTGCATTTTTCTGTCCAAACATTTTTCAGATCAGTGGCATTTGTGAATATTGGCTCAGGATGATTTTTTCTTCAACTGATTAAGCCAATATTTTCAAAATAAAAAAATAAAAAATGTCCAGATTTTTTAAAAAAAAGCATGTAGTACCTTTAGTATCCATCACTTTGGTCAAAAGGAAGTCAAACATTTGTCCTAGGTTTTTGAGGGAAGCTTTCATGTAGATACAGGGAATTAAAAAGATTATTATTTAACAGTCGTAATTTGGTAAGTGCCTATGATGGGTGAGTTTTTAGGGATTATATACCAGGTTAATTCCCTTAGTGACAAAATGGATACTTGATAAAGACTCTAGTCAACAGAGGTTTGAAAAGTATATGTGCTATGTTTATTGGCTAGCCTTGGGCCCATAGCTACTTGGTCCCTGGATTTGTTAAAACGACCCAGTGGAGTAGAACCGTTAGTTTGGAGCAATCACAAGCGTAAGGTCATTGGTTTCCATGGTTTTGCTACACATTTACCAAACAAACAAACCCCACAAAAAAAAAAAAAAAAAAAAAAAAAAAAAAAGATCAGACCAAGGTTTAATCACAGTAAGCCGATGCAATTTTCTACACTTAATTGTTAAGGTTTAAAAAAATTAAAATTGCTGATGACAGGATTAATTCCATGGAGTATGTTATCCATGGTAGTGGGTAAAATCCTACTGTGTCATTACTTTTTTTCTTGCTACAAGCCTGTGATTGCATTCATGAGTGCTCTGATGCCAATCTGGTTTCAGTTGCACCCTAGCCAAATGCTTATAGTTTGTCTAATGGGCACGCCGGGCCTTCATCAGATACCGGTGTCCTACAATAGTATGGAAACATATGCAAAGATCTTCTGGATGCGGTCAAATGCATCAATTTTAACTCCGCTGCACGTAAACCTAAAACTGCAGTGTTTTTACATTAGATCACGGATGTGCGCATAGTTCAGCTCAACTCACCGCTTCTTGTACATACATATATATCCAGTTATAATCCAGCACTTACGGGTCCAGTGTTTCATGCCCGGTGCAACGTCAAGCCATACAAAGCAGTTAAAAAATTGACGGCACTCTGGGTCTTCTTAAAAGGTAATACTTTATTGTTAAATCGTCAATGTTTCAGCTTGCTCACCGCAAGCCTGAGGAAAGCTTGCGGTGAGCGAGCTGAAACGTTGACGATTTAACAATAAAAGTATTACCTGCAAGGCCCACTTTTTACTCCGGGTAAACTCACGTCTATATTATGCTTTCTCTCACGCTTCTACTCTTTACTTCTACCTTTCTCCTTAAATGGAACTCCTGCCCCTCTACCAACGACCCCTACACTATCTGCATCTCTCCCTCCCTCCTCTCGTCCCACATGATGGCCTCGCATGAGCTCCTTTGTTTCCTCAGAACATGGTCTCCCTCGATCTCTCGTGCTGCCAATCACTCCCACAAATCCCATTCCCACCTTCTCTTTCTCACCCTCCTGCTGTTACTCTATGCAGGTGACATATCCCCTAACCCTGGCCCCACAACACATCCAATACTTCCCTCTCATCCTATCTCCATCGCACATAAATCACCTCCCTGCAAGCCCAGCAACCTCATTCCCATAATCCCTCAGCGCCTGTCCTCTTTCTCCTGCGCCCTCTGGAACGCTCGCTCTGTGTGCAACAAACTCACAGCAATCCATGACC